>JARDYH010000003.1:74805184-75408069 GCA_029215795.1 Anniella stebbinsi
ATGAGGTGGAGGATACTGACAACTGCAATTCCAGGAGCGGGGAGAGAAAATAGCAAGATGGCAGTGGTAGACAAGTTTGGAATCTCTCTAAGAAATTGCAAAGGTTCTGGTTAGAGTTATGTGTTTTGAGATGCTCATGTAGACATACTAATGGAACTAGAATTGAATCCCACTCTTCTAGCTTGATATGAAGTCCTACCTGCAATTCTTAAACTTGACATGCACTAAACAATAATTCACTGATTGGCCTCCAGAGGCTAAAGACATCTAAAGTGATTTTCAAATAGTACTGTTACCCATTTTTCATTTTTAGGCTATTTTCGATTGTGAAAACATTGTCCTTATTAGTTGTGGTTGAAGTATTCAACTGTGGTTTGTCTCTCAGTCCACTGATTTTGAGATTTGAAATATAGTTGCGATCCAAAACATGTACATGATGGGACGCAGTTGTCTGTCCAATGAAAAGACATTAGTGTAACTGTTCTGGGACAGTTTGCATGAAGAACCTTATGGAAATTTCCTAAATAAACCAAGTGATTTACATTGCATTGATAAAAATTCACATATACTGCATAGCCAAGTTTCCCCTGGAAAAAACATTGAGTTGAAAAACACACACAACCTTTAGTTCCCAAGCCCTGATGCTGTTCATGTCGCCTTGAGCATGGAAGAGTAAGAGAACAAAACTGAAAGAATCATGAATTACTGTCATTCATCTATAAATGTCAGCAATACCAGCATCAAATGCTAGCATTGTTAAGTACTCTGCTGCCAGTAATCACTAAGGAACCAAATCTTATAACTATTAACCACAAAATGAGCTCTATCACCCTCAGGTAATTCTTGTGTTCTGTAAAACTTACCAACAAGCAGCATTGTACTATATATGAACTGTTGATGTGTAGGAAAAGGATCATCTGCATAGGCTAAGGATAATGTACAGAATCCAGGCATTTCTTCTGACTTTTAATACTTGGTGACACTGTTGATAGCAAGAAAACATTTAATCTAATACCTATATAGCCAAATATCCAACTCACTTGCAAGATGGATGGGGAAGTGGATTAAGACAGGTAATGTATGTGCTGCCATCTTTGATTTTATTTTGAGCACATAGAGCAGAGCTATTGGGCATACTTGGAAGAATCCAGAATGGTTTGGAAATGAATAGTCCCTTCCTAGATTCTTTGCTGGGTGAGAAGTGGTGTTGCCTACTTATCCTAAGAGACAGGAGATAATTAATTATCTGGACCATAACCACAAAATAATTTGTTAACTATGAATTCCAACTGCCCTTCCTTCCAATCCAAAGACTGAGAGGACACTTTGCCTCCCCCACAAAAAAAGATGCTATTCCCTACACACTTCCTCTCCAAATATAAACAATTAACTTGTAATTGTTCTGATTCAGAGCTAGAAACTGTGTTTATCATCTCCTTGCAGCCAAAGCCACAATGTAGAGGCAGGGTCATATTACCAAAGTAATATCTGGGCAATGTCCCAATATCCTAAATCTGTTCTCCTGCCAAATCCAAAATACCCCACTTTCAGTTGTTGTTGCGTGCAAACTACCAAGCTCAGTTTGCTTGCTCTGTTACAGCCTTCCTGGATTTAGTGCCCTTTAATAATAATAATAATAATAATAATAATAATAATAATAATGATTTATTTCTTACCCGCCTCTCCGTCTAGATCGAGGCGGGGAACAACAACATGATAAAATACATAAAACTAATTAAAACATGACAAATATTATTAAAACTGCATTAAAACATCCTAAAACATCCTAAAAACATTCTAAAAATTACACTGGATATGGCTGCCGGAAGAGAACAGTCTTTATAGCTTTCTTAAATTCTAAAAGACTGTTAAGTTGACGAGTCTCCTCCGGCAGGTCATTCCACAGTCTGGGAGCGGCAGAAGAGGTCCTCTGGGTAACAGTTGTCAGCCTAGTCTTGGCCGACCGCAGTAAGTTCTTCCCAGAGGACCTGAGCGTGCGGGGCGGATTGTACGGGAAAAGGCGATCCCGCAGGTAACTTGGACCCAAACCATGTAGGGCTTTAAAGGTAATGACCAACACTTTATACTTCGCCCGGAAACTAATTGGCAGCCAGTGGAGCGATTTTAAAGCTGGCGTAATATGGTCACTCCTAGATGTACCGGTGACCAACCTGGCTGCCATATTTTGAACTAGTTGAAGTTTCCGGACTAGGCACAAAGGTAGCCCTATGTACAGCGCATTGCAGAAGTCAAGCCTCGAAGTTACCAGTGCGTGCACTTCCAACTTTAGGTCTTCCAACTCTAGAACTTCAATTTTCATCAGCCCTAGCTAGCATGACTAATAGTCAGGAATTCTGGGAGTTGTAGTCCCAAAACTCTAAAGGCACAAGTTCAGGGAAGGCTGTTATACTATCAAGAGCAGGGGTAGGCAATCCGGTGACCTCCAGAAGTTCTGGACTAGAATTCCCATAAGCCCCAAGCAACATGGCCAATGGCCAGGGATTATGGGAGTTGTAGTCTAAAAAAACTGGTGGGTACCAGGTTGCCTACTCCTGACCTAGGGGTAAGGTTGAAGCAATATTCCAAATAACTTCAGATAGCAAACAGTCAAATCACCCACTAATTGTTCCCCACAAATACTGAGAAGCTAGGCATCACTGCATAAAACAGGGCAGGAAACCTTTTTCAGCTTCTTCTTGTTGAGTAAGCGAGGGCTGCATTGGCTCGGGACAAGCATATTGGGGGACACAGCCCAAAGTGGATAGGCTGCTCTAACTGCTGGCATCTGCCCCCTTTCATCCCCACCCCCATTCACACATGTAGGGGAGCACGGAAGGGGGAGACTGTAATTTCCCCCCTTACTGTACTGCTCAGATCAATGGAATCAGAGCCTTGAGGTGCTGCTTCTTCCCCACTGAGCTGACTTTGCTCAGCCCTCGCCTTACCCAACAACAAGAAGCTTGGGTCAGCAATATTCAACCATTCTATACTTTTCCTGTTCACTAAGTTGGAAACAATATAGTCATTGATGTACTTGTAACTAACTACATTTGATAATGGGAAGAATTTCTTAGCTCTGTGTACTTTCTGATTAATGGGCTGTGTTAAAGTCTAAAGGTTCCTCCTTGTTTCAATTCTTTAAAAGCACTGTGTGCTAAAGGGTGGGGGGAACAGAAAATCCTTTCACCTGGAACAAATAAAAAGCACTGAAGCAGGCAAGAGAAACAAATGATGTATATAAGCTTCTAACATACATGTTTTCAGTTAACAAAATGTTGGTGTAACAGCTCACAGCAGTTGGCTGAGTTACCTTCTTTCTTTTGGATAATGCCTCCTCAATATAAACCTTACATTTTATTTAAATTTTATATTAGATCTGCCATCCTTACCTTACAATTTGAGGTAAAAATGAACCAGGAGCTAATCACGCATATCAGGTGATATAATTCTTATTTAGAAACAATGTTATTCTCACAGGATGTAGCATTTATCCTGTAGCTGCACAAGATGTGGCAATACCCTGCCCATGTAAAGGAAGTAAGGGGAGTAACGTCAGCGGACAATTTTATTTTGGAAAAGATCTGACAGCTTTGAGTTGTAAATCATTTCCAAAAGGTGATAAAAAATGGAATGGGGAGTGGGAACTAAACAAATTGCTAAATTTATACATATAATAAACAGGAATGAAAACAAAAATTGCATTCTTGAACATTATAAAAAGGATAAACAGGAACTAGGGAGTTATGCATCACCTCTACTTCCCATTTCAAACCATTAGAGGACATATGTATATGTACTGGCGAATGTCCAACTAAGTCATTCTGCTAGCACACATGATGTTGGGCCAGCAGAAACTAGGGTCCAAACTATGCTCAAGAGAAGAATCTAACTAAAGTTGTGCAACCTGTTGTGCAATCAGATGCACATTAAGCTTGTGCAACCTGTTTTGCAAGCATAATGCACAAATGCTCACGCAACAGAAGTATTTGGTGAAGCTTCGCTAGCTCTATTTGAATTTCTGGAATGACACCTTTGGATACTACTCCATGTTTCTAAGCAACCCAGATGATGCTAATCTAGTGCCATTGCCCTGCCTCATTCACAGAATTTTATGGGTCATCCAGATGTCCTCTGCCACTCATAACTCTCCTGTCTTTTCCTACTGTTTCCTCTTTTTTTAATTGCAGAAAAATTGTTCAGGAGAAAAAGGTGGAATAGCTGCACAATGCTTTCTAATTCATAGTGCTAAGAGTCCTCCCATCTGGAAGCCCACTTAGCTGCAAGATTAGTACAGCATTGCCGAAAAGGTGTGATGCCTGGATGCAACTAACATATAGAAGAGTTATAGCTCCAGACAACTGTTCCTGAATTTGCAGCCATACCAATTTTTGTCTTGATCCAATACACCTTATCTCCAATTACAGTTGCCAATGTTTATTGGCTTAGATTAACGCCTTTAGCCTCAGCTTGACATACAGAAAGTGTTTCTGGCATATATATATAAGTGGTAAAAGTTTAATGAGTTTAATTTCTGGCTGGTGTTAAAAAGACATAGGGGTAAGATCGAGGTCTGCATTTTTTTGAAATGGCTACCCTTTGTACAACACTGGGACTTCTAGTTAGCAACTTGTGTGAAAGCTAAATTTTGATTAATTTTGACACACACAATTCTGACTTCCTTTTTATTTATTGATGTCCTGTATACGAGGAATAACTTGAATAACAAATCTGTGAATAAAGTGTGTTTGGGGACAGAGGATGTAAACATCTGGATGATTATCTAGTTTTAATTGCCAAGTGCTATATAAAAAAAATCATTCCGTGCAGAGACTTAAATGAAAAGACAAGTGTTCCTTTTATGGATTCAGTCATGTTTGACCAAATACTTCAAAATGTCCTGAATAAAGGCGTTTTCAGCTATTTTTAAAATCTAGACCTCTCATTACAAACGTTGTACTAAATAGATGCCAGCTTAGTTGATTCAGAATTGGACAGAAAACAATTAACAAAAGAAATAGTCTGTTAGTTTTGTGGTGTTTAGACTCCAACCCAACATTTATGTTTCAACAGATATAGATATACAGTAGATATGCACCACACATTGTAAACCTTCACATTTTATTGTCACTAATTCTGTGGCAAAATCTTACACCCCACCTGCTACAATGGCACTGTCACTTACAGCAGAAGTTATATGCACAGACTGAAGACATACCCTTAATGTAGAAAACATTATAAAAAGAAATGAATAGAATCACAGGTAATACAGCCTGATGTGAATGGAAATCCCATTGCATCAAATAGAACACAGTAACTTAGTAGTATACATCTATGTGTTTAAAAAAGGAAGTATCCATTGTTGAAATAAGAAATCTGAAAAATTGTGGGATTTTCTTTAGATATACAAGATTGGAAAGCCATTGTGCAGATATGCACTACCTTCCAATAATGCACAACTGGAAGTATTCTTCTGCTCCTGCTCCCGCCCCTGAGCATTTCAAGTTTATACCAAGAACCCAGCCAAACAATTCCATAGTCTGCACTAGTCCCTGTTAGTCACATGGGGGGGGGGGTCAGCTTTATGCCCTTAGGCATACAGATTCATGAGAAATATGGTTTTAGTCCTGCAACAGCACATTATGAAGACATACCTCCAAGGATATCATGTGCTTCGGACTAATACAATTTTAGCCACTTGATAATTATCTAACATAAAAACAAGAAAAAAGGATTGCTGCCCTGATCATGGAAATGTTCTTAGACTGCTTTATGCAATTGTTAAAATGTTGGCCAACAATGCAGTTCAGAGAATTTTTTTAAAAATCATTTATTTTACACTTTTTGTTATTTTTTTAAATACCAAAGAATCTCATAATAATTTACATAGAATAGGCCTAAAACTATTTTCAAATACTCCAAACCACATACCTTCATAAAACAGTGCAGAGGGGTGGGAGACAGGGAATACAATTCAACCTACATTTAGCAACTTTAAATGCTATTGATTTTAACAGGAGATTTAAGTATATACTTCACTCTCTCCCACTGGAATCAATAGGACGTATTAGTATTTGTTGACCACCTAAAAAACTAAGTGCTATACAGAACAAACAGACTAACAGCAGAATCCTGTAAGTCTGTGTTCAATGGGGTTTGCTCTCAAGTAAAGTGTGTTAAGTATTGCAGCTTCAGACATGCTTACTGTAAACTGCACCATCACTAGGGTAAGCAATTTGCAAAAATTATTTAAAAACAACAACAAAACTAAATTAACTTAAATAATATGGGGGAGGGGGGTGACTTCTGCCTTTCCTTAAAAAATAAAATACCACCATCAGAAATGCAATGATTTAAAACTCCATGTTGACAATGGGCTGGTTCATGTGATTAAAATAGGCTACGTTGGCTTATTTAAATTGTGGCATGTGCCAGGCATATGCAGGACACAATTTCCACAATCATGGCCCAAGCACAGCTTGTTGTGTCAACTGAACCCAAGCAACATGGCTTGTTGGAAGGGAAAACAACCCTCAAATGATCCTTCAACAACCCATGGGTTATTGGACAGTTGTTTCCCCCTTCAACAAGCCATGCTGCCCAGGTTTGGACCATATAAGACCCCGTACATAGGCTGTGATTCTGGAAATTACGCCCAGCGCACATTGTGAATTAAATAAGCCACCATGGCTTATTTTGATCATGCGAAACAGGCCAGTTTGTCTTTGTTTTATAATGACTAAAAAATATTTCTCTAAGCAAATATGTTAATATGCAAACGAGGGTACACTAGGTCTTACAGGACTTCATTCGCTTTCCGTTCCTCCACATAAAAAATAACAACTGTTGAAATAAGATCAAATAGCAAATCCAGAATCCTGCTGAAGACAACCGAAAAACTCCAGCTGATGTTGTAAGCTGGGCCTGAATTCTGATCAAAGGGTGAACTAACAATGAGTTCCAACGGAGGCAAATGTGGACATTTCACGACGTATAGTACTGAACGGGGAGAGTTCAAGCTCTGTAGTATACTCATTGTCATTATCATCACTCGTTACCGTTGAAGACTTCTGAATGCATTCATCACAGCAGCAGCAGCAACATTCCAAAAAGGCTCGACTGAATGGTTTGCAAAGACAGAAAAGGAGCACTGGAGTCACACATGATTTAAAGAACAACAGAAACTGACTAATGAGGTGCAAGAGGTCCATTGTCTGCCGAGATACCCCTGTGGACATGTAGGCAGTGACAATATTACAGATGTTTTCAGGAATGATGCAGAAACCATATAAAATGGTCAACGCCACTACTGTACAGTTCATCTGGCTTTCCAGCTGAATTTGTCGCTTGTTTCCTCTTGTACAAGCCTTCTCCACCTTTCGGATTTTCCTTGCAGTCACCAATGAGCAAGTAATGGTAAAAAGAGTAGGCAAGCAAAAGTAGCAGCCGAAATACCACCACAGCCTCGCGCCATCATACGTGAGTGCTAACACATAGATCGTGTCAGGCAAGTGAGGAGAAATTTTGACCACGCACCGTTCCACGGGAGGGTTCCCACTGATTTCAGAGTCTTCTTTAGTCAATTGGCGCAGAACTACTTCGGGAAGTGCCAACAGTAGAGCCCCAACCCATATAACAGCCAGTTTAGCAGTAGTGGAGGTACAGTTCTCAATCATCTCGTAATACATCTGCACATTAGTAGCAGCGCGGAAACGGTCTATGCAGAGGGCACATAATGTAAAGGTGGTTACTCCAAGAGATGCTACCTGGATATGGAGGGAAAATATGAAACATCATATAAATATATAGTATATGTATAAAACAAACATAAATATGAATGAGCTCTGAAACATACAGTTCCACATGAAGACATGAAATATCTAACACGAGATTTCAAGCTGGCTTGCAACTTAAAACCCACAAACCAGTTTTTTTACCCTACCTTTTAACAATTTTCCGGGGGTGGGGGAGAGGTGCTTAGCCAAAAACAACAACAACATAATAATTAAGATACAAGCAACAGATTAAAAGCAGAAAAATTGAAAAGAGGTGTGTGAACGAATTCAGGTGGGGTCAAACAAATGAGATTTTAAAAGACTGGATTTGTTTTTAAAGCACTTCACCTGATATGGAAATGAGATAAAGTGCCAGACAAGTTCCCCTGGGGACAGCATTTTCCTAATTGGGGCACATAATGAGCACCAAAAATGTCCTTTCCCTGCAGCTCAGATGTAGAGGAGGAGAAGGCATCTTATTACAGAAAGAGGTGGTCCTTCAGGGACTCAGGTCACAAGCCATGAAGGGCTTTAAAAGTCCAGTGAAGATGGATTACTTGAATGTAAAACAATTTGACATTAGTGACTGCAGTAAGGCTTCTATTTATTTATTTATTTATTTATTTATTTATTACATTTGTATACCGCCCCATAGCCGAAGCTCTCTGGGCGGTTTACATAGGATTAAAAACAATTAAAAACAATATACAAAAAGGCTTCCTGCACTGGCAGACCAGTGTTCAGAAGAAGGCACACACATTGCTGCCATTGCAATGTTTCAAATCATGCCTTTCTGGTGTGGCAGTTTTGTTATACTAACCAGTGGTGGCTGGTGGCTCAGATTTCAGTGTGGCTATGAATCCATCCTGGGCTTCATTCAGAACCAGCCAGAACTCTTACGGAGTTATCCAAAGTACTGAACCTATTTTGGGGATAGGGCCCAGCTCTCTTGGATAACTCTCTTGGAGTTCTGGCTGGTTCTGACTGAATGGATTTTCAGCCCTACTGAATTCGGAGCCACCAGCCTCCACTGATCCTAACACAAATACTTAGGATCAGGGTGTAAGCAAACATCAGGCCATGTGTTGTGTTACTGTACGAAGGAACATAATAAGCAGTCTTATCCCAGGTCAGAACATTGGTCCATCTAATTCAGTACTGCCTACACTTACTGGCAGCAGCTCTCCAATGTTTTAGACAGGGATCTTTCCCAGCTATACCTGAAGATACTGGAGATTTAATCTGGGACCTTTTGCATGCAAAGCATATACAATATTACTATGGCTCTTATTATTTCCAATTTCCGCTACTGCAAAAGTCTGCTGGCTTTAGTGGTGGAGGTGTTCCTTCCAAAAGGTTGCTTTTTAACTAAATCTGTCATGGTGCACTGGAGCTCTGAAGAAATATGAATAGAAATGGCTATTTATTTATTTTTGCTTTTCTCTCTCTCTCTCTCTCTCTCTCTCCGCCTCTCTCTCTCTCTCTCTCTCTCTCTTTTCCCCGCTTGCCATTATAATAAATAGATGGCCAGATTCTGTGTAGTACATGGGGGGAAGCATGTAATTTTTGCTTGCATAATTCTATAATGGGCACATTTAAAAATGCAGTCTAATTCCCATCATGATTTTGAAATATTCTTCTTTATGTACATCTCATAAAATGTTGTGCAAGGATGGAGAGTGCAATTACATGTAATTATATAAATGTATCCTATACATTGGCCTTCAGTGTTATCTGATTGCTAAAAGTCAATACCACTGCAAAAATATTAGGCACTTTGGATAAAACCCGGTCTGCTCTGGCTTAACTGGGTGATTCTCTGAAATGTTTTCTTGAGAATCATGCAGCTCCTTATTAACCTGAAATAAGAGGCCTCCTTAATTATAACACAGCAGAAGGACTGTAAATATTTTTGGGAAGCAAGGCCATTAATTTAGTGAGTTAAACTGTCAGAAAGACATTCAAAGGAAAAAGCTTAGTAAACACAAACATAATGTGCAGTTAAATCGAAAAAGTTTTTTTCGAAGTAGCAAACATTAATACAAAGAAAGAGGCCAAAGCTAAAATAGCTAACAAATAATCTTTTACACACCAGAGCTGCAAAGTCTCAGACAGGAAAATGTAAACCTTGTGACCTTAACTCTAAAACATTCACATACTCCTTAGCAGTTTCCCAAAGCCACGGCAACCCATTTAACTAGTTCAGCTAACTTGAATGCCAAGTTTCAACCTTTCAAGAAACAAAACTTTTGATGACTATAGAGATGACAAAAAATTAAAAAAATATTTTCCCCTTAACAGATTTACTTGGGACCTGGACTGAATTTCCCTGCCATGCATGATCATGGAGACATCACCATCTCTCAATTTGAGCTTCAGCTTCTAGTGCTCAAAATGGAAACTGTAATAAATATCCTATAATTCCATAGAGTAGTTGCTCTGAGAATGAATGGGATTAAAGTTCTCTAACACACCTTAAAAGACTATCTGTGAGTAATGTGCCAACATGCTGATGTATGTGCCAGAGTAACACCATCACTGTGACGATGTCCTGGGGTAACTATTACATCACCCCATGTTAAGGTTTTATTAGGCAACACAGAAAGTATTGTGAGCCAGCAATGAAAGAGCTGAATTCATCATAATCACTGTTACTACAAATGGCATCTTTATGTTGCATTTTGCTATGGATAAAGCAATGGCCACAGGCATTCCCAAATCCTGTAGTATGCAGTGATTCCACCCACGGGGCCCTAACACAGTCAAGCCCCTAAAACTGGCTGGGAGCAAGAATGGTACCACCTCAGGAGTTCTACAAATTTCCTTTGAGAAATGGGGACACAGGAATGATTAAGAAATGGGGCAGAAAAGGACCAGGCTTTAGGCTGACCATATGAAAAGGAGGACAGGACTCATGTAACTTTAACAGTTGTAGAGAAAAGGGAATTTCAGCCAGTGTCATTTGTATGCAATTAGTTCCTGGTGAAATTCCCCCTTCATCACAACAGTTAAAGTTGCAGGGGCCCTGCCTTCTTTTGTAAATGGTCACTCTAGTATAATGCATGCACCTTTAACTGTTGTGATGAAGAGGGAATTTCACCAGGAACTAATTGCATACAAATGACACTGGCTGAAATTCCCTTTTCTCTACAACTGTTAAAGTTACATGAGCCCTGTCCTCCTTTTCATATGGTCAGCCTACCAGGCTTAGAAAATCCAAACAATTTCTGCCATCAATGCACTGTCATCTCTCCCCTTGGATTCCACCTGTGGGAACAAGCCTCAAGCTTGCCTGCTTCATTTCCTACTTCCCTCTTTAGAAGTAGAACTTATCAATTGAACTATGGAGATTTTGCAGTTATTTGCACATGGAATTTCTCCGAACCCGTGAGATGCACCTCCCCTTTTATAGGGGTCTGAAGCATCTCTTGTGTATTATTAGCATATATTTTTTAAAAAACATATAATCCATTTTGACCCCATGGGACCTTCAAGAGGGTTCACAGCAACCATATAGGCCAAGATTTTAAATAAGCATTTATTTAGTGTTTCTGTTGGACACTACGTATAATATCAGCAAAGGTAAGTGTATTTCAAGAGAGCTGCCTCCCTAATCTTTCTGGTAGGAGATTTGTGTTGACAGTGTCAGAGGCTGAGCTTAGGTACTTTTTAGTCATAGGCTTAGCAGTGCAGGAGCTTCTCTTCCATGAGTAGAGATGCCCCAAGGCTGGGAGCTGTTTCTGTATTTTGGCTCTGCCTTTGGTCTTGCTCACCACTGAAGTGTAGCCCTTAAAAGTTTCTCCAAAATGGAATTCGGGCCCTTAGGCCGAAAGAGGTTTATACCCCAGGTGTGCTGGCTGCCTGGAACAACATTGCTAGGTTGGTGACAAAAGTGGTACTGAAGTAATTTAGCTCTTCAAACTAGAACTAAAATATGCTGGTTGTGTTGCCTTTCCAAATTTAGAGACCAATTTTGTCATCCTCTACTGTGTAAACTCAGAAAGGAGCCTAATACTAAGGCCAGAACAGGCAGAACTAATTCTGTAGCACTGAGATAAGAAATGTAGCTCTTTTTTTTACCCCTAAATATCGCTGACCTGTGTTTTCTGTCAAGCCTAAAACAAATCCCTTTCTGTTTTGAAATCTCACATTCAGAATTTAAGCCAGATAAAAATATTTGTGGATTGTTTATAACCAGCTCCAATGTTACTTGCCCCCACTTGAATGTATCTTTAACATGTGAGGGGTGAACTGGAAAATGAAAAAATGAAATCAGAATGATCAAAAGCAAGTCCGACCAATGGGCCAAAAGCTTGGATGGCAGAACATCTGTATACCTGTCAAGAAACAAGGATTTAATTGAACACAAAGTTTTTTTAAGAAGGGGAAATGTAGGATTTGGAATCAGCAAGCTGCTATCAATTCTATGAGACACAGAACTTGCAGAATTGTACCGGAAGCTCTACCTGTTTCTTGTGTCAAATTCACCTTGAATCATTTCAGCAAATGTTTTTGAGAAACTGTTTAAGCGCCTTTTACACCACAAAGATGCCACCACAGAAGGGCCATAGAACAACTTGAATTAGAATGTGGACTGAGAGTTCCATTCATATATCTGGTTATAAGGAGCTACCATATTCAAGAATAGTCATGTCTCTATAATTATCATTATTTCTTAGTCAAATGCCAATTTTTATAACAGGCCAGGGTAGATAGATAGGTGTGTTGTGCATGTGTGATGGGAAGTCTGTTTACTGCAGAACTATCTCCTCATAACATTTCTTCTATGAAAAATTTCTTTGTTCTGAACAGTCCACAAACTCATTTTTCCAGGCAAACCTGAGTTCTACACAAGAGGGAGACAAATGCTCTCTCTCTCTCTCTCTCTCTCTCTCTCTCTCTCTGGCTCAATTCGGACGACACATTAACCAATGGTTGTTATAACAACCGTCAGTGGGTTAACCCAACGTGTTGTCCGAATTCAGCCACACAACAGTTAACCAACCCACGGTTGTTTAAGTTGCAGTTTAAAACAATTGAGTTAAACAACTCGCTTGCGAGTTGTTTAAAAGTTAGTCAATTGACTAACGTGTTGTCCGAATTCTGCCACTTGAGGTACGTTGGTTAAACAACTGAGGTGAGTACGTTAACACAAAAGACCATAGAGGAGAGCGGCAAGAGCAGCAGACAGCGGACGGGAGCTCAGGCGCGGATGAAACAGATCGCTAGTTTCGCCGCCATAGCAACCAGGACGCCCGCCTCCCCCACCAAGCTGCCAGCACGGAGCTCAAAAAGGAGCCAGCTCCTGAGCACTCACGCAGGGTGCCCAGTCAGCTACCCAAACGGACAGGAAAGCGCACCAGAAGGGCACTACGGCAAAGGGAGGGAGGGGGAGATGGAATACGCAACAACCCCAGGCGCCCTGGAGCAAGGGGCAGCCCCCCCCACACCAAGAGGAAGAACAACACCCCATCCAAAGTAGACCCCCCCACTGCACCGCCACCTCCACCCTCGCATCACCCAGAAGGACGAGGGCAGGGGAAGCGGCGACCAGAGAGCCCCCCCTCATCCGCCCAACATGGCTGGACAGTGAGCCTTTGCCAGGCCCCGAGAATCCCGTTGGGGAGTGTCGCGCCCGTGCGGAGGCGTCCCGGGTGCGTGAAAGCATAAGTGCCTGGATCTGGCTGCGCTACCCCCATCCCGTGTGAGCATCGGCTGTGGAGTCCCATCTCTGGACTGGCATCTCTCCCTGGCATGGCCCCCTCTCCACCTCCTCCCCTTGGCATGTTCCGTGCTTGGCTCCCTGGGGGTGTGGCGTTGGCCATCCCCTCTTCACCGCTGTGCATTCCAGCCGCCTCCTCCTCCCTTCCCGGGGGTGCCTGTCCTCTCCGTAGGTTCTGCCCTGGCATAGTGGTGCCCATGTGCCTTACTGCCCATGTCTGATTTTCCTGCTGAATAAAGATTTCCCAACCGCCCCACTCTCGCCTTCTTTCCTGTGTGTGCGGGAGGCTGCTCTGGGAGGGAGGTGGGAGGGCGCTGGGGGAGGTGGGTGACTCTTGCAGATGCCAGGTCTCCCGTATAGGGTGGGCGGGGGTGGCTCCCTGGGGTGTGGGTGCCAACGTTTGGGGAGCATTGCTGGTTGTTACTCTTGTGTAGGTGCTGCGGTTCCTCCTGGCTGCCTCTTTGCCCAAGGCTGCTGAGTTCCGCCCAGTGACTGAGGCGGCCAATGGGGTTTGGGAGGCATGTCCTGCATCGGCTTCAATGGCGGCGGCCATGGTTTTCGGCCGCAGTGCCTTCTGGGATACCTGCTGGAGGACTAACGGGGTTTGGTAGGCGGGGAAAATGGGTTTGGTAGGCGGGGAAAATGTCAGTGGGTTAAGTCCTCTCAGTTGATTAACGTGTTGTCCGAATTGAGCCTCTCTCTCTCGTCTCTTCTCATTGCTCATAATTGTATATATTTAACGCTCTTAACTGAATAAACTTCATTGCTCATAATTGTCTAACCTCTAACATCTTAGATACTTATCTACATTCAAAAGCCTTTGCTAACAGCTCAACTATTTCTCACAGAGAAGGTGTGGTCCCTGGCCTGTGAAGTTGCACTTTTTTATATACTTTCCCAATTCTCTGGAATCCTCTTTCACCTGGGGCAATAAATGTCTTTTTAAAAAATAAAAAATAAAATCTTAATTGAATACTTTTCTTTTCTTTTCAGACAACAACCAACCAACCAGGGAGATGGAGATACGGAAAAACAAGCTAGCATGAGAAATACTTTCTTCAGGGGGGTGATAGAAATGAAGGCGTTACAGAGAAAAAATGTCAAAACAAGTCCTTAGAACCATCTGAAGATGGAACTTGAAGAAAAACAAAATGCTGTCAGAATGTTAAATAAGGAAGGACTCCTAACACATTACCTATTGTTACATTCTCATAATCATGCCTGAGATGGACTTCTTCATTTGTTTATTACATTTATAGCATGTCTTTCCTCCAAAAAGCTCAAGACAGTAAACATGGTTTTCGCCTCCCACTTTTTCCTCACAACCCTGTGAGGTAAGTTGTATTTTCCTAATCTTTTCATTCTCCCAGGCCTTTTAAGAACAGTTGTTAGCCCTTTTAGATCTTTGCACTGTTCGATTTTGCTGCTGTTTTTACTTTGGCTTTGTGCGCTACCTTTCCTGTTGGCTTTATCTTGGTTTTATTATGTGCTGGTTTTGTCATTGTTTGTATTTTATGTTTTTAATTTACACCACTCAGCGAACTTCAGTTATTGGGCAATAGAGAAATAAATATAAATAAAAAAGTTAAGCTGAGAGAATGTGACTGATCCTAGACCACCCAGTCAACATTGTGTCCAAGTGTATATTTGAACCTCAGTCTCTCTACTCTTAGTTTGACACTCTAACTCAGCATGCTGGCAGGGAATTATGGGTTATGTAGTCTAGCACATCTGGAGGTCACTATGTTGGGGAAGGCTGCTCTAACCACTACAGCACACTGGCTTTTTTGACCTAGTGCAGAACTCACAAATCCTCTGTAACGCCACAATTCTAGATGCATATGCCTGTTTGAATTGCAGTTTAATCCTATGCATGTTCCCTCAGAAATAAGTTCCCATTGTTTTCAATGGGGCTTATTTCCAAGTTAATGTGCACAGGACTGTCGTTTTACACTGTGATCCCAAACATGCAAACACCATGGGGTTTACATACTCTTAGGGGTGGATGAACTCACCTGCATCTGCCCCATCAGACGCTCGCCCTGTTGTAACCTGTCTGCCACCCCTGTCCACCACACTTCTCATCAGGCTGCACGAGCTTCTGCCAAGACTCAGCCCCGCTGCTGAAATTGGCACTTCCCCCAACTGCGTCAATGGTAACTTTTTCGGCCGCCATTACAAAGTCAACATCATGTGTACAATGGAAGCTCCATGAATTGTGCACTTCCCCTGTAGCATTAATGGCAGCCATAAAGGCCCCATTGACACAAAAGGGAGAAATGCAGAATTTCGGCAAAGGAAAGTGTGCATACAATTGTACTGTAAGCCTTCACTTTGGTAGTTTCATGAAATGCTACCAAAACACAGACAAGTTTGATCAGAAGAAAAGTCACAGGAGTAGAGCTCTCTTCATCACTTCCAAGATGCCCCAACTGTCATAGAAAGAATGACCACTTCATCTCTAAAAATCAGAGGCAGAAGAAAACTCTGGGCATTTCCTGATGTGATTTCACTGAAAATGTGCCTCTCTTATAAACAAATCAAAAAAGAATATATTCTGTACATAAAAGGCACACTTCTTCCTCTTCAATAGCCCTCTAACAAAGCCCTCTAACAAAACTTATGCCCTTGTTTGTATGATACAGGCTGCTTGGGAATCTTAAAAAGTATACTTAGGGCACAACCCTATGCATGTTTAGACAGAAAAAGGTCCTACAATTCCTAACATGGCTCAGCCAGCATGCTAGGAGTTGAAGGGCTTTTTCTGTCTAAATATACATAGGATTGCAACCTTAAGTGATATATTGCGAAGTAAATTACAAAATCTGGGTGCTGGGTGAGATAGGAGTTATCTACAAAAAAGAATTTTGTAAGTACCACTCCTGCTATAATTACCATTTCACATTTATATATAACTATGCCAAAAGTATGATATGTGCTTATACACAAGAAAAATGTGACTTAAAAATAAATTACAAAGTACATTTTAAAAGGATATGCCACAAAAAGATAATTTCTTGTGTGTTCTTGTTACCAATTTTCTACACATTAGCACAATTCAGCTGTACTAATGGAACACTAAAACAGAAGATCATCCTTGGGGGTCCTTCTCCATGAGCCCATGCCAATGAAAGTGAGACAAGTGGCTACTAGGAGGAGGGCCTTCTCTGCTGTAGCACCCCGGCTGTGGAATGAGCTCCCCGAGAGGTTCGCCTGGCATCTACATTATACTCCTTTAGACGCCAGGTGAGGAGATTCGACAAATTAGCAGTCTTCTGGAATTTAAGAGAGCCGTGAAGACTGCTTTCTTCTGGCAGGCCTACCCAGTTGAATTTTAAGATGTTTTTAATAATGTATTTGTTGTTATCTGTTTTAATGGTTTATCTATTTTATGTTTTTTATATTTATATTTATTGTTGTTCCCCGCCTCGATCTGGATGGAGAAGTGGGTTAGAAATAAAATAAATAATAAAATAATAACAATAATAATAAATACCTTTTTATTTTCACAGTGTTTTAACAGTTCTTCAGTTAGATTTTTAACCTTGCTGTTTAAATTTGTATTTTAAATCCCTATCTATTTCTGCATGGCTGCTCAGTTTTTATCCTGGTTGTGTTTTATACTGTATTTTAAATTATGTTTTTATACTGTCGTTGTTTTATATTTTGAATGGTTTTTATGGTTTTAGTTTTTGTAAACTGCCCAGAGAGCTTCAGCTATAGGGCAGTATAAAAATGCAGTAAATAAAATAAATAAATATCTGCGCAATGAATTTTCAATATTGTTAATTTGGATTAATGGAGACTTCTAAGTAAGACACACATATTTATAATGCGATTGGTTGATTAATCTGCAGTCTCATAAACTGATCTTCTGCATAAGGAATATGTATCTTAACAAGTATTGTTATGTATTTAGCATCAATAATACATTTCATACCAGAGGAGGCACTTACAGACCACTCACATTAACATGGCCTTGAGCTAAGAGAACTATGTCAGTGGGTGTAAATAACAACCTTATCATCAAACTGTACCATTACATTGACAGTCAGTGTGGTATAGGGGCAAGAGTGTTGGACTGGGAGTCAGGATACACAGGTTCTAGTCCCCACTCAGCCATGAAGCTTATTGGGTGACTTTGGACCAGTCACAGACTCTCAGCTCAACCTACCTCAAAGGGTTGTTGTTGTGAGAATAAAATGGAGAGAAGGGTTACGTACACTGTTATGGGTTCCTTGAAGGAAAAAGGTGAGATATAAATGCAATAAAATAAAATAAATAGGGTTGACTTCAGTGGGTCTACTCTATGTGGACAATGGCTCACGACTTCAATGTCATATATTGTTTCTTTTGCTTCCATTTAAGGTTGCAAGTCTCAATCCACAAAAGCAGTCCCATTTAAATCAAGGAAACTGCTCCAGAGAAAACTGATTGAGGCTGCGGCCAAGAAAAGCCATTTCTTGCAATTTCTTACTAATTTACAATACATGCTTCTGAATTGCTACAAAGTCTTTTGGACAATCTAACAAAACATTGCACAGAAAGAATAGTCATTTCACTTTGTACACACAATTTAAAGCACATACAATTTTCAGTTATTGTTGTTAAGAAGATTCACTAGTACACTGCTAACAAAAGAGATTTCAAATGAAAAATGCAAATTCAGCATATGAGTATGATTATTTCCATAGGCAAATTAAAATTTTAAAGGTTTTCAGAAGGTATGACTAGAAATCAAATTACTGCTATTTAATTCTTTTATGCTTTATATTAGCTACATGCAAATTAACATAAAATTGGATTTTAAGTCTTTAAAGAGATTCTCTCAACAAAATGCTTTCACTTACAGTACAGAGTCTTGACAGAACTAATGAAACAGATTTGGTCACTCCTAGGCTGACCAGATAAAATCCAGGTCAGGGCTCCTGTAACTTTAACAGTTGTAGAGCATAGGGAATTTCAGACAGAGTCATTTGTATGCAATTAGTTCCTGGTGATATTCCCTCTTCATCACAACAGTTAAAGGTGCATGCACTATACTAGAGTGACCATATACAAAAGAAGGCAGGACCCCTGCAACTTCAACAGTCGTGATGAAGAGGGAATTTCACCAGGAACTAATTGCATACAAATGACACTGGCTGAAATTCCCTTTTCTCTACAACTGTTAAAGTTACATGAGCCCTGACCTGGATTTTATCTGGTCACACCCTAGTCACTCCCAAATATTCCTAACAATTTAGCCTAGGTGGGGCTTGAAAGATTCAGACTGGAAATGTGCCACAAGCGTATACTTTACCTGAAATTAGTATTTTATTTGCTAAGAATAACGCAGAGATCAAGACAAGCTTGGTTCAACTCTTCAAATGTCTTTGCTAAGACTTAGAAAAAAAACAAAACCATACAATTTTAAGAACATCTGGACTTTTTAAAATTGTATCCTTATTTAAACAACTAATTCAGACTGATTGTACATTTGTGTGTGGTTCTCACCATATGTAATTTGAATGTGGTTCTTAGCATAAAGTTCCTCCTTTTCAGCCAAAAGCCATACCATACCAATAATGTATTTATGTTCTGATCATGTGGTTAGGCAAGATCACCTAGGTACTTCCTATACCAGCTTCCTTCGTCCATCAGGGCCACCAACAACGCTTCTGTGGGAAGCACTCATGATATAAACATCCATATATTACTGATAGTGTGGGAACTAGGGAGAAGGGAGACGTGGTAACAATGCAACGAACGTAATATATGAACTGGACCTCAAATATCCCTTTAAGCGTAGCAGATCTGTTGAGTTCTGGGTGAGAGGCAACTTGCCAGTTATAACTCAATTGCGTCACCTGTACGCTCTCAGATGGTGATTAAGCCTGCAGCAACAAACTTATGATAGTGGGTTAAGCAGTGGTGTGCTAAGTCACCATCTTTGTGCACTGTGCATAGCTCAATCATGCAAAATTCACTGAATAAGCATAGAACTCTCCCACCAGCAAAATCCTATGGCTAATTTTGTGTGTGCACCCATTCCATATTGAAACTTCATGGGATGGCATCATCTGATCAATCCAGCACAAGTTTGGCTACTGGTAACCATGTGTCTGGCAAGATAGAAAAAATGTTTGCCATAGATTGAAAACAAAACATCCCTGAAAGAAAATTAGTTGCATGTCTAAACTCTAGACCCATTGAACTTCAGAGTAGGCAAGTAGATTGTAAGCTTCTTAGGGCAGGGACTGCATTTTTGCTTCTGTTACTTTTTAAAGTATCACATACACTGATAGCACTAAATAAACAAACAAATAAACAACATTTCCAAGATACCTTCAAAACAGTCTGCCCACTGTTCTTTCAGGTAGAAGTGCCTATATTGTATTCAACAAGAGTCTACTTGCCAAGTATTTCACTCTAGGGAGCATTAAGCAGATCGAGTCCTGGAACCACTGTATCAGATTTAACACTATTGTAATGTCTAAACACTAAGTGATGTCTAAAACATGCCCAGTATTATTTAAACATGGTGGAAACGATGTTTATTTATTTATTTATTTACTGCATTTGTATACCGCCCCATAGCCGAAGCTCTCTGCGCAGTTTACATAGGATTTAGTTGTTTGTTAATTTTGTTAATTTCCCACTTGGTTTAGAAAGATAGAAGATTAAAATTCTATACTCACATATCAGGGAGTAAGTCCCATTGAACTTACTTCTGAGACATGCCTAGGATTACATTGTTAGAGGGCATATGATATAACTATGAATGGTGCAGAGAAAGTGGAGAGAGAAAAAAACATTTTGTCCTTTCTCACAAAACTACAACTTTAGGTCATTCAATGAAATTCAATGGTAATAGATTCAGGATAGGTAAACAAAGTACTTGTTCACACAGCACATAGGTAATTTATGGAATTTGCTGCCCTAAGATGTAGTGATGGCCACTATTTTAGATGGCTATGAGGGGATTAGACAAATTGATGGAGGACAGGTCTATCAAGAGCTATTATCTACAACAGCTAAACAGAACCTTCATGTTCAGAGATATGCGGGTTTATAAATTAACTCCACTATCAAGTCAAGTATCAAACCTATATAAAGGTACACTGGTAGTTGCTACAGTGACATCTAAATTTACAGTTGCCTCTAGGTCTGTGGTGAAAATGGATAAATTCACTCAGTATGGCTATGCTAAGGATCATTCCCTAAAGGAGAGGACTGAAATGTCACAAATTGAAGTGATTTATTTACATGCTGGGCAGTGTGTTTTCATGCCAGTGCACTTCCTACTACAAGAAGATTGGAAGGAAAGAGGACAAGTTCATACCTACTCTCTTTCATCCTCGCGCCTGGGTAAAGTGAATGTAATTTAAATACAATCCAATGAATAGTTTCCTGCCTAACTAACAGAAAGTCCTTCTTAATGAGAAACATCCCTCCCTCTTCACTTAATCGTCTGCGGTTAGTTAAATGAATGATATGCATATTGTAACAGGTAGGGAGTAGTATAGGCTGACCAGATAAAATCCAGGTCAGGGCTCCTGTAACTTTAAAGGTTATAGAGAAAAGGAAATTTTAGCCAGTGTCATTTGTATGCAATTAGTTCCTGGTGAAATTCTCTCTTCATTACAACAGTTAAAGTTGTAGGGGCCCTGCCTTCTTTTGTATATGTTCACTCTAGTATAGTGTCTGCAACTTTAACTGTTGTGATGAAGAGGGGATTTCACCAGGAACTAATTGCATACAAATGACACTGGCTGAAATTCCCTTTTCTCTACAACTGTTAAAGTTACATGAGCCCTGACCTGGATTTTATCTGGTCACCCTAGTACTGCCTGCCAGAATGACTCCACCAGCTTTAGTGGTTTCTTTTTCCCAGTGAATAAATAAAACAGACAACCTGAATGGTGGCAGGATTCTGGCCAGCTGGCTGAAAGCTTGGCTGGCAGAATATCTGTGCACTTGCCAAGAAGCATGGATTTAAATGGAACCCGAGGCATTTCAAGAAAAATAACAACTAAGTGTGGGATTTGGAATTAACTGGCTACTTTAATAATGCATCTATTACTTTTAAGGTTTCCAGTCTATCTTTCACTCCATCATCTTCCAACTCTAGAAGAAAATATTTTCTGCAGGAAAACTGGTAAAAACAAGGGTAATATGTAACTATCCCCCACCCCCTATGTGTGATTTCACAAAAAGTGTTAAGTACAGACACAAACTGTATGGTTTTCCATCTTTGAACCATGAATTGTTATGGTAGCCTGGTCCACCAATTAAACTGGAATTATTGGATTTAAGCCAGTATAACTGTGTTCCTAAACACATTAACTTGGAAGTTGGAAGTGTAAACTGTTTTCATTGAAACTTATTTCCAAGTAAAATTTATTGAAATAATTTCTAATCTGCTTTTAAATCAAAATGCAACAGTATGCACAGGAACAGAATTTTAACCCCAACCCTACTGCTCCAATCCAGAAGTTGTTATCTGCATTCTGAAGCAATCATTCTTGCAGAGATCATTTTACTATACTGTATGGAAATCCTTACATGCAAAAAAAGAAAAAGAACAGACAGCAGCTGTGCATGAGGACCTGTGAATCTAAGCCAATATGTACAAGTAAAGCCCACTTATTTCAATTGCACATCACACATTGACTAGATCAGGATTCTAGTCAACAGGACAAAATCTTCTTAATGCTCAATTATTCTAGCTGAATTAGTCAGAGGTGCAAGAAAGAATTATGTATACCCTAAACTCCACCAGAATCAAATAAACAGATAAGCTGAAATATTTCACGGCTTGAAATGAATATGATAAAATAAAATTTCACCATTACTAACAAGATGAAAAAGTGAAAATGAAGCATATGAAATGCAATATTCCCAACTTCTTCCGAGGATGAGAAAAGGACAATGAAAAGTATTTATTAAATAATTATTAATAAATATTATTACCAGCAAATATGCAAGGCTTGACATTAAGAAACCCATGATCCCAGTCTGTGAAAGCCACTATGAAATTACAGGTTGTTACACTCATTATGCTTACCTCAATATAGGGTACAATTTTGCAGGAGAAATCGTCCAGCAGCCACTTTTTGGTGAGTTCTTGAAAGATCACCAGAGGTAAGCAGAAAAAAATGATGAGGAAATCCCAAAAGGCTAGGTTGGCTAGTAGGGAGTTGGAGATGCTCCTCATGTAGTAGTTGTGGCACACAATACACATCACTGCCATGTTACCCATTATCCCAATGCCGAAGATCACTACTGACAGGCACATGACCGCATAAGCACCATATGACTCCTCGGTCAGCGGGTAAAAAGGGTTCTTGACTCGAGCTGTCCGAAATGTCCCATTCCTAAGGGCGCCAGCATCCCTTTCTCCCACATGAATGGTGGAGCTATTCAAGGGCAATGCCTGGGGGATATCCTTCTCTACCACCTGAGCGGAAGTTATCTGGCTGTCCATTGAGTCACTGAAATTTCTGACAAGGCGGCTGTTCTTGAAAGCCTTGATTTTCCCTGCTCTTCCTTTCTCCTGGGGCTCATCAGCCCCTCGCTTGCTTCTTGGATGCCTCTTGGGGCTAATCCTTGTGGTGCACCTCTTGCTTCCCTTTTCCTGCACTTCAGTCTTCAGATCTGAGTACTTCCCAGTTCCCAAGGATACAGAAGGAAATCCATTCAAAGGGCTCTCACCACCTCCTTCCAAAAGGCCACTGGACTGATGCATGGCTTCTCCAGGATGGGCCATTTGTACTCTAGTCCAGTTCCTGGCTTGACCATAACCTTCTGGTGGAGCCGAATCCTCCAGAGCTCTGGCTGCAGCCTTGGAGCTGACTACATGCTCTTTCTGCAAGGAAGTCCCAGCAACCAAAGGACTCACACTCCAGGCAACTTCTTGCCTGGCTGCGATTTGCTGGAATAGCAGAGGAGCCAGCTGGCACCACAAGTCACACTCCCTGCCCTTTCTGCCAACATCAAGGCCATCTCCTTTCAACAGCGCTTGGGGCAAGGTGTCTTGGGCAAAGGTAGACAGAGTGCCCAGAAGCCAAGCCAAGCCAAAAGGGGTCTCGACAAGATGCATGGTGAGGAAAATGGCAGGGCCCCTCCCAGGCTCCCTTATGAATAACTGTTGCCCAGGCTGGTGGGGTTGTTGGTTCTACACATGTCACTGACCTACCCGAAGTTGCAGAAAGGTGAGAGGTGATCCGGAGTGTCGCTATCAATAAATAATAGTGTTTATTTCCTCGACAAGCTTCAAGTTCGACTCATGTCCTCAGCAAATGTATCCTCGACTCGGAGAGGGAAAGAGAGAGGAGGAGGAGGAGGCACCACCAAACCGCTAGCAGAAAGCTCCAACAAAACCAGAAATCACCTTGGCCAGAGCGAGAGCTCATGCGCCCGCAGCCAGTTCAGCCTCCCGGGACAGACCTTGAAAAGTTGCATCAACCACGGCTCCGATCATGAATGTTGCAAGTGGAAGCGGTCCTGCTGAAACATCTCTCCCCCCCCCCTTCCCCCGGCCAGCGCTCCGCCTTTTGCAGCGACTGTTGCCTTGGGGTTGCCCGCTTTGCAGCCTCTCGAGATTGCCATTAGCCGCTCGCCCGCTCGCGAGGAACCATCCCCTTGGTAAAGGGCAGCCAGGCGAGCGCTCCGCGGTCTCTCCGGATTCGCCCCCGGCGAAACGGCGCGGCTCCTCTCCGAGCGCTTGGCGCTAAAGGGAGCAGGTTGCTGCATGCAATCCAGGCATTTCGGGCTGGTTTTGCAAAAAAAAAAAAACCAAAAAAAACCCAACAACCAGACCCTCAAACCGAGTTGAGGATGGTCCCTCGTGGATCAGGGGCTCGCCCGCAAGGCCAGCTTGGAAATAAAGAAGTAAATAAATGCGACATATTTCTCTATTTATTCGTTAAAAGAGAACTCCTTGCCCTAAACCAGTCGCCCAGCGGCAGCGTCAGTTGCTTCCAGCAGCAGTTGCAAGTTGGGTGGGGAAGCAGCAGCGCTGTCGTCGAGAGAGACCCCGCCAACAACGTGTTGCTCGGTTCTTTCTTTGCAAGCCGGGAGGGCACGAAAGAGCGGCAGCCTGTGTAGAGCACCAGCCAGCCAGGCAGCCAGCGAGGAGTTGCATGAGGTGGGTGGGGAAGCCTGAAGAGAGAGGTGGCTGCTGGTGGTGGTGCGCAGCTCTCGGGAGGCGGGTAAGGAAGATACTGGTCCGCTCCCTTCCCTTTCTCGCTCTCCCGCGGGCTCCAGACGCGGCTTCCCCTGGCGGCTTACGCTCCGCTAAGCCCTCACGCAACATCCACTCGCGCTTTTGTGGTGGCTTCTAGTAAGGAAAGGAAAGGTAGAGGGCGGGGGAAGAGTGTTTGAGAGAGACTGGAGACCCGTAGTGCGCACGCGCCGCTCTCCAGGGGCTCAGCCACAGCGGCGCTTTTGCCTCCTCCTCCCTCCAGAACTTGCTCTTGCCCCACAGATGTGGGGAGGCGGCAGGCAGGCGGACGGGTTGTAGGGTTGGGACGAGGCAGCAGCCGCGAGGTGCCTTCCCGACATTTCTCTCTAGCGAAAAAAAAGAGGCGCCCTTTCGCTTTGACGTTCGCCGAGGGGGCGGCTCCTCTTGGGAATAGCGGGGTGGAGTCGAGGGCGAGCAGAGCCAACTAGCCCGGGGTGAAATGATTTGAGCCAAGACGCAGCAGGGCTGAACCCCGGGACCTGGCTGCTCTTTCTCGTCATGAGCGTGTGAAACGGAGTTATCCGTATATTCTAATTTATGCCCAACCTTGTCAAAAATGCCGTGGCTCAGACCTATGGATCTAGATAATAACCCACCACACCCATCACCGTCTTAACTGTTTAATGGATGTTACTGAATCCGCTTGAGAAGTTGACCCAAATCATAACATTTTAGTTAAACATGCATTTCACTGCTGCCTCTCTTAACACTTTCCCCTTTCTCCCGTGTTTCACATTACAGCTGTCTCCAGCTAGGTCACTTCCCTTCCATTTGTTACTACCTTTTTCTGTCTTGTTTACCTTTTCTTTTAGAAGGTGGGTCAACACGGAAAAGTACAGTTAACAACATGTTTTAATGTTTTAATCTTTTGTAAAGTGCCCAGAGAGTTTCAGCTATGAGGCAGTATAGAAATGTAATAAATAATAATTAAAATAAATGAATAGCACAAACCATGAAGTGTGGCCCCAGATGGAGGTGGGAAAACACACAGGAGGGTTATGTGTGGAACGTGAAGTTGTCTGGACCTCCCTAAAATTCTGTGAATGAGGCAGGGCGATGGCACGATACAAGTTTCATCTGGAAGCAACTGAATAAATTGTCTCACTTTTTCTCCCCAGCCATGTATTTACCCTGCTTGCATTAGCATCACCTCTTTTTCCTTACTGCTTCCTATTCTCCCAAGACCCTCATAATGTTAACATCGATTCTTACTGAATTTCTTCTGTTGCTTTCCCATTGGCCAGAGATTAATAACCATGTAGCCTAGAGCTCTCTGTTTCTTCAGAAATCCTACTGAGTTTAATGGGACTTACTCCTAAGTAAGTGTGAAGGGGGAACTGAATTGGACTTCTTAGTAAAGTTATAGAGGATTGGGGAGATTTTGAGTGTTTTATTGCATGCTCGTTACTGGGCAAAGCATGGATTTTTGCAGTTCCCTCTCACGATGTCATCTGCCTGCCACACACCTCCCGCCCCTTCTAGCCTTCTTCACACGACAAAAACAACAACAAAAAACACCCCAGTAAGTCTGACTTATTTTTTGAGATGGAACTTGCTACTATCCCCTGCAGTGCAGGAGAAGCAGCGCGATCAAATCGGTCCACTGAATGGGCCACGTTGTTTACTTCCTCTTTCGAAAGAGGAAGTAATGAGGGACAAATGCCTGGGCGGAGAAGAGATGGTAAGGAAACACAATTTTCCCCATGTGATAACGCTCCTCTACTTCAGAGGCATTTCAAATCCTTCAATTGAAAGCTTTCTCATTTTGAAAATACAACAGAATGGCTTGTTCCGTAAATCACCCTGTAGCTATTTTTCTTGCGGGAGGGGTAGCCATATCATGCTACCCCTCCCGCAACACTGGACACGAAATGCCCCCAGAACTGTATCCATCAATCCAGTTTCCTGAGCTATGCAGTGCCAAATGCTGCACTAGCACTGTATGACTCATAGTCCAGAGCATCACTCCTGGTGCCACATGACCTAGAAGTGCCATTTCCAGTTCCGTCATCATGACCATGTTTCATCTGTACTACAGGCCTATGGCTAAGCTACAACAGAGAATTTGTATCTGTCTCTCTGTGTGTGCATGATAAACATAGAACAGTTTTAGTAATCTTTCTGTCAGGCAGATTGCGATTGGATGGTAGGGTATCAGTGATGAAAATTGATTACATTTTGCCAAAGCTTCTGTTGGCATAGCCAACACTATACCAGTACTCTAAAACATTGCAATCTTTAGCATAGTTACTTGGAAGTAACTTGCAATGAAAGCTATGGGATTGACTTATATATCTTATGAAATAGGATTTTGTCCATGAAAGCCCAAGCCACACTAGTTGTGCTCATCTGTAGGTGCCACACAGATTCTTTCTACTCTGTACTTCAAAAAACAAACAAAATTCTATTTGCATAAAAAAGGCTGGCAAGAGGGAAAGGGAGACAGAAATATACATGGCAAGATGTGTGTTGCCTCTTGATTTCTCTGTGCTCAGCTGGTATGAAAAGAGGTAATGATCATAATGAGCTTGCACTTATGATGCTGCTCTTCCTCCAGGCTCCCAGAGGGGCTTAACAAATAGATATGATAAATGTATGGCTCTTTCCTAAAGGATGTTCTTCCAATCCAGCAACTTAAACACCATTGTGCATGTATTGACAAAGTGAATGAGAATCCAGCAACTCCACTGTGATGTTCATCTAATCCGTGTCGGAGCTGGATGCACCTTTTGGTGTGAAAGGAATTGCTGGTCCAAGATCTTTTGCTGCCTGAGTAGCAAACATCGTCCAGTGAGGTCAATGTACCTTGTACCTAAAGCCAGCGAAGTTATTTTGGCACAGGAGGCAGAAAACCCACAACCACCTCTCCCACATCCCTTGGCAGTAAAACATATAACAACGTTAAAAATGAACACGTTGCTGCTGTTCCTGATACCCTAAACTCACTCTGCTTAATGGTAGGGATAGCCCCAGATGCACTTCTAGGGCCATCCGTTGTTATGCACAATTAGTTCCTCACTACTAATTGGATCACAGTCACTGATATTCAGCCAGTGGGGTTGTGATTAATGATTACAGGGTGCATCTACAGAGTCGTTTTGAAGGAAGACAGTTGTGCATCTATTTTCCATTCAATAGCTGCAGCCCACACATTCCTGTGCTGTTCCCCACCTGTTCTTACAACACCTGCTGCAGAACCAATGTCAGGTATGCAGTCGGCATGGCAGGAATCACATGATGATCTGAGGTCAGGGTGGAATATCATGCTTTCCTGTACTCCTGATTTATTGCACAAGTACCAAATCAAGAGACAATGGCAGCTGCAGTCTCCATGTGCCCATTGAATTAGCAGTAGATAATAGTCCATGCTCATATGACATCCTCTTTTAAATAATCTAAAATCCCTAGAGCCTGGATTCAGAGGTAGTCCAGCTGCCTGGCCCAAGCCTGAATAACGGGGTCACTGCTGCTGATATAGAGTTTTCAGTTTATTTGAGGGAGAAAAGAAATGGTTAATTTAAATGTTAAACTGGATTTGAATGGAGGGACCATGCTTCAGAAGGGCTGGCTAGCAAATTCCAAATTTAAAAGGAGACTCTTCATCAGAAGCATTGTTTAGTGAGGTCGTAAACCTTGTGGGTGATCAGAATTGTATTCCCTCTATTCCCTGCTCAGGCTGTTGTTACATCTTTAAGGCTGAGTGTTTGCAGTTTTTATTCTATCTGCTGGGTTGTTTATCTCTGTCTTTCTAGTTCTAGAGGGAATAAAGTTTCACCATTGCTGATAACAGGAGTCACCTTTCATGATGGCTAACAGAAAAACATAATTCTTTTCTTTTTAAGGAGTTCCACGCATTGTGACAGCCTCTCATCCACACCTCATGTGAATTTAAAGGTAGTCTCACAAGGCACTGTATATTTTATGCTATGCGTTGTAATGTGGAAGTGCTCTTACAGACAAATATTGGAGTAAAAAAGAAAGAAAGCCTACCTTAACAAGCATAGATGAAAACCAAAGTCAAGAAAATGTTAAAAAGATTTCTATCAACACTCCCTTATCCCATTATCCTATTCAGTTTCAGCTACTGTAAAGATTTGAACTGTAGAGGATTTGTTGTTTTTGACATATCAGTTGCTTTTCCTTTTCATAAGCAATATACTTGCGCATAAAAGTGTGTATCAAGGTGCAACAAACCATGTACATTTTCCAGTATTCAGCATTCTTGTCTAAGAACTAACTAGCAAACAAGTAATAGAAGAGATGTACATATTGACCCTGTTCAGATGACACTTTGGGCAACATGGTTATGCTAACCACGGTTAATGTGGTTATCACTAATCATGTCTAATGCTGCTCCCACATGACCACGGAACCACATCCCACTGCATAGTTTGCCTAACCACACCCTAACCATGTACCTCTCCACTGATCCCCAGTAGTCCTCTGACTGGTCCATCCTGCATTCCATGCATGGTCCTGAGCAGCCATTTCCTGGCTGTTGCTGGTGGCCATGTTGAGACTATGGCTCCCACAGGCGCCCACTACAAGACTTGCCGCAGCTCCCAGTGGCCATTATGAGAGCTGTCTACTCTGTTCCCACCCACACCATAAAGGTGTGCTGTGTTAGGGGATTTCAAGGGCTACTATGCAAATCTCAGCAGCGGAGATCCTGCTGGCAGGACAGAGTGGCCTAGCATTGATTTAACCATGGGGGCCATACAGACAAAACACTAAGCCAGTTAGGGCTGCTAAACCTGTTGCAGCATGCGGTTAATGAAGGTGGTTAAAACGTGGCTATGTAGCAACCATGGTTAGGGAAAACACCCTACACAAAACACGTAAGCCTTCATGGTTAGCTCAAAATGCTTAAGCACCCTGGCTTAGCATGTCATTTGGCATAATTCCTGTTCTAGTTTGGTTACAAGTTCATACAAACTCACCTCACTAGTTTGTTTATGTCTTATTAACATCTATCTTTCACCCTGGTGTAGATTTTCCTGGAGCCCATCTACATGGGGCATTTACTCCAGTTCTATTGCACCTTCCAGACTATCATGGCATATGACACATACCCCTCTCCGCAGCAAGCTGTAAAACCTGGTTGTTGTTGTTGTTGTTTTTGAAAACTGGTTTTCTGATAGATTTTCCTGTCAGCGCAGTTTGGGAGTCTGTGTGACATCAACTGTCTTCAGTATGGGTTGGAGGGAGCACCACTGAGCAGCACCGATTGGTGGAAGGGAAAGTTGCATCAGGAAGGGAGGAGATGAGGAGATAAGTGAGCTAAACATGTCTACTCAGAAGTAACACATTGCCTTCAATTGCACTTAGCCAGGCACAAGTGGAGGGAGCGGCCAGGAGAATTCCTTTGGCTGCTCTTTTTAAAATCTCCAGACCAGTGTAGGTGCGCATAAGTGTAATTAGTTTAAAAGCTGATCACCCACAAGTGCATCTCAGCCCTGCCAAGAAAGGGTGGACACAAGGAGAGGTGCTGGCTAAACATGTCAACTTGGAAGTAAATCATTCTTCTCCATTGAACTTTGGTGAGTATGGGAGTGAGGAAACTGCTGGGTAACAAGACTCAGCTCATTCGCTGCCCCACACTCATGTTCAGCTCTATTCGTGGGATTCTGCCCACCCAACCCCAATTAATGTGGTTTCAAGTGCTGTTTGCTCCATGAAGGTGATTTTTTTTTTAAAATGTATGCACCATTTTACCGGCTATGTGTACCCCAGGAGGAGCAAACCCAATTTCATGAAAATCCTGATTTAAGTGGAAACGCTTCAGAAAGCATCTCTTTGAAGATGGGCCCCTAGATTATATAAACCAATTTATCATAGAAAATTTTCTCATCTCTTTCCAGAATGGAACTATAAAGCATGCAGACCTCAGAGTAATATCACTGATTTTTGACAGGACTGACTCAAGCTAAGGGCACAATCCTATCTATGCATATTTAAACAAAAAACGTTCTACAACTCCCAGTGAGGATAATTATGCAAATCCCACCAGCATGCATGATAGAGGAAATAAGCCACTGACTTGCCATGATTAGGCGAGTTGGGTCTCTGTTTTTTCTCCTATAGCCCCAATTCTTGCTGATGGTAACTCAGTAGTTTTAATAGGCCTCAGAAGTAAATCCTATTGAATTCAATGGGGCTTACTTCCATGTAAGCATGCATAGAATTGTAGCATTACAATACATCACACAAACAATGCCCCATTAATAATTTCCAGAGAAATATACATCAGAGAAGAAAACGAAAAGGGTGGGTCTTAACCTATATCACAAGAGAAGAAACCTATATCACTTGTATCTATTCCACTATGATGGGAATCAAGGCAGGGTACAAAGGGCTCCAAGTTGGTCTCCCATCCAGGTAATAACCAGACTGAGATCTACTTAGCTTTAACAAGGTTGCTGCATCATGGCTCACAGTGTAAAAATTCTGCTCAAGGGGAACATATATGTAAAATCACACAATCCAGACGTTAGCGTGCCATAAAGCAAGATGCTTGTATAGAAAATAATTTAAAATTACCCCAAGAATTACTACATAATATTTTTTTAGGGTTATCTTTTAATATGAAAAGGTAACCTAGAGGAACATCATCCCATTCTATATACCAAAATCCAGTTTCCTTCCACCAGATTCTGGCTAGCCAGCAAGCTATTGCACATTTATTTTTCATTGGTCAATTACACACAAATTATAACAGTAGGGGGGTTCAAATGGACCTCCTCATTCCCTGAATGTGTTGGGAAAGTTGGCTGGCACTCTCATCATGAGCATGGCGAAGAGGTGCATTTCCACTCCACCATCACACATTTGTGAATTCTGAGGGATGGGGTGTCGTTTGAACTTCCCTTGTGGCTTTTACATGTTGTGTAGAACACAAGATGGCAGGACCAGGCTAGTTTCTTATTTACAGAATAGTTGCTCAGAATAATGCTTGCATATCTTCCCCCAAAGTTCTGGAACTAGAAAAGCTAGAAGAAGAGACAGGGCTAAGAAGTTTAGGCTACTTAATGTGCTAAATGGGTGTATGTGGCATGCTTGGGATCCAGGCAAAACCCAGCTATATAGGCAGGGTGGCAACCTTAGGTATAGAAAATGTTCATCCCCATGTCTTTACACAAGAGTTCTGAACTACCTTTGTGGCCTTTCAATCAGGCATGATGCAGTGCTTACACACATGCCAATTCATCTCATGTCATTAAAAGATAAATCTCCTTGGGTAGCATAGTTCTCAGGTATAGATTATTCATCTCCAGCTGTCTTCTATTTTTTAAACCTACATGAAATATTTTGTTCTTGCTTCCCGCCTTTGAAACTAATCTGTTACAAGTTGACATTTTAGCATGGATTAACTGATTTCTTTTAAGAACCAGTTGTGTTTTTACTTCTCAGTACTCTGTGATTTCCTTACCGTCACTTCTTTTCATCCTTCTTTTTCTTTCTTACAGACCCACCCTGCAATCACACAGCAATGTACTACAAAATCTTCCCTAAACTTCACACACAGCGTTCTCATTCATCAACACCTTTTGCTTATGGCATTCGTATCTGCCTACATGCTGGCTCTCCTGTGCAATTTGAATTCATTTGTGAAATGCTGCATCAAATCCTTGCTTAAAATCACACTGTGCCTCTCTCATTTGTTGTTTCTGGGACTCTGTTTAAAATTTAAAAGAAGCAATCATGCTTGTCTGCCATGATATGTACTTTACAAATCCCTGCCCTACTGTGCTCATACCTGCATTGTCCTCTGGATGGATAAAGGCAGTTTCACTCTCTCCCAGTCCTTTGCCATTAATTCCAGAGAGATGGAGAGTAGGCACTGGCATTAGAGAAGGAACATTTCTATTCCTTCTTGGAAGCCACACTGATTTCTTCACACTATTTATCACTCATCAGCTTTTCGAAAACTAATTGTCATATGGTTCAGTGTTTTTTTGAGAAGACATCCTGGGATTTGTCTTATGAGGAGCTTTTCTCTTTCTTATGCTGCTGGTGAAGGCAAATCTTACAAAGTCGTTTGTGTCGACTGTACTATAAGTAGTTGCCTGCCTGCCTTTCACCCCTGGGTGTTTTTTCCCCCCTTCAGGCCCTTGGTCAAGTTACAGTTCCAATAAATAAATTTCTCCTACCCTCTCACTATGGACTTAAACCAAGTATATTATTACCAGAACTCTTTCTATTCAGAATGTAAACAGAATGCATGAGCTTCCTGACTTACATTGGTTTTAGCTGATTTATCCTACCAGCATGACAATAACCTAACACCGCCAAAAATGCTAGCATTCTGGGCTATATTTGGGGACAGTTACCATTGCTGAAGCAAGGGGGAATCTAGTTACATGTGTATAGGGGTTCAGTATAGTAAGGAAAGCATCAGTAAAGGAGAAAGGAAGGGACCAAGAAACAAAGTTGTGGAGCAGAGGAAGGGAAGGATCATCACCTTCTTTCCATCTACCCCATCATGTGGGAAGGGCAGGAGAAGGGAAGAAGACTTTCTAATTATTACTATGCTAGTAACAAGGCAACTGTGTTAGAGTCAGCAAAGCCCCTCCTGGCTGACTTTTATCAGCATGTTTTTGTAAAGAGGGGTGACACACATTGCTTGAACAATGCACTCTTCTGCAACAGAAAATGAAATTAAGCAGAAAACCATTATCTCCTATGGGGCATCAGAGGGATTTAAGGAAGGCAAGCAAACAAAAATTAAATGCATGCATTTGATTTATTGGTAGAAAGGTATTTTGATTAATGACAGGCAGATGCTAAGTACCCAAAGTGTGTGTTGGGAAAGGCATTCCTTATCTGGAGAGCTATTGCAATGAGTGGCTTTTCTTCTTCGAAAAACAGAATGGCAGGAGGTGGAGATGGGGGGAAATGTGTGTATGGTGAGAAGTGAAAATTCATATTAACATTTCCAATTTGGATTTCTGCATCACATCCTACAAGATATTTAAAACAGAAATTTTAAAAAAACATTTCTAAATTAAATGTCTGCACTCACAAATGTTATCACTGCATGGTTGCTAATGGCAATGATGTCAGTATCCCATGAGCAATCGCTGCAGGAGAGCTGATTTCTTGGGGATAGAACATTTTATACAATGCCTAATCTGTCAGAGCAAATCCATCAAGATTATCCCCTGCAAACTAGATATCCTTCTACTTTGATATTGAAAAAATATAAACATCTCTCTCCATCAGATGTTAGTAAATTATGAAATGCCCTCAGAAATTGTATATGTGCATCCAGGGCATTCTCTCCCCTCACCGCACCCCACTCCACTCCACTCCTCAACAAAAATGTGCCTTGGTTGATTACATAGTACACAGAATGATTGACTAAAGTGCATAATTAAAGAGAATACATTGTGTGTAGTTCTGTGCTGATATATCTTCCTTTGTTTCAACAAAGAAAAGAATTACTTAGGCTACCGTCCTATACTTATTTATCTGTGAGTAAGCCTCACTGAACAAAGTGGATTTATGTCCAAGTAAACATCATAGCATTGCATTGAAAGTTTGTGGCCTTTGAGGACACTGATAACTTTGTCAAAAATTCCTCCAAACAGCTCAGAATGGGACAGGATGGGAAATACTCAGACTTTGAGATCTTCTTCAGAACTTCATTTTCATTTTTCACCCCTCTCCCCATCCTTTAAGGTTAAGGAGATGGTGGCCTGACATAGGGTGTTTTTAGTGGCTGCACCCCATCTTTGGAACATCTTTTCCAGAGATGCCCATCTGATGGAAGACCAAAACAAAATGAAGGCACAATTGCAAGTAAAGACAACCGGATAGTGCTAGGGCACAGAACTGATATAGTTAAATCAGGAGACTATAATGTTTATGCACAAGTCATTTGTTTTATAACAATCATATGTAACTTACATGGAATAAAATGCAAATATGCAGTGCCTGGAGATGTCCCTATGTTTCGTCCAGGGGAAGCTTCTATATCTGAGCTTCATGTCCCTCCTCTGTCTATAATATCTGGATAATGATACCTGTCAACTATAGGATTGTTACAAGGAGTACTGAGAAAGTATTATTCAATGCTTTCAACACTTTTATATAAAACTGTTACATAAATACTAAGGTATTAGTATATGCTGGATTTTCAAGGAATCCCAAACTGTGTCAGTATTCTCTAGTGTATAGAATTTCAGTGAGGAAAAAAATACATTAACATGAATAATAGCGCAGTTGAAATCCTGACATCCAAGTCCCAGTGTCTGGCACATTGTCTTATATTTATATATTATTATTAATAATAATAATAATAATAATAGCCACAAGAATGCTTTGCTATTGCTGTAACATTTTTTTCCATTGTTCCTTTTCAAGGCACCCACCCCCACTCAGTCTTTAACCATGCCAGCAGTTTTTAAATAATTTTCTTATTTAGGAGGACAAATGTGCTATCTCAATACACTGAGTTCTCAAAGCAAATGTGGACAGGGTGTTTCAGCTTGTGCTATCCTCCCACCTGTCCACAGAGTTGACAGGACTGTTTACGGGCCCAGCAACAACTGTGCCAAATGCAATGCTGTTTTTTCTGGCATCAGCATTGGTCATCTCAGAGTCTCACCATTCGTCAGTTTTTAATGAGAATTTACAATCTGGGAAAAGATGGATGTGGGACTCCGTGTTTTCCCCACAGCTTCTCTCTGCCTCTTTTACAGCAGCAGCATAAGTCATTTCAAGAAAGTGCTTTAGAGGAACACAGCTGTCATTTTCCTCAGCAATGTATTTTCCTCACTGCAGACAGCAGTGACTCTTCAACATATCCCTATTTAGGGATTTGTGAATCTGTCAGTATTGTTATTGTTACGTTTCTCTTTTCCCCACTGGTAATATACGCATGGGTGTGTGTTTTTAGTGTATTCCATCCTGCCAAATGGATTTCTGAGACAAGATGTGTCCCTTAACAGTCTTGGGAGGTATTAAATGGGTAGTTTCACATCAGAATGTGAACCCGGCAAATTGCTCACTCATCTCTATAGTCCCTCATCTCTCACCTGGTTTAAAGGAATGCACGATTCTTGCCAAAACAAAACATCTCTCTCTCTCTTTCTCTCTCTCTCTCTCTCTCTCCTTCCCAATGCATGCTACCTTAGGGAATAGCCCACAATATAGCTAAAACTAATTAAGAGAGCAAACTCTGCTGCTGTTTGTGTGAGTGCAGCTGGGAGACACTCTGCAGACCTCTCAGTGTCTTCTCCCACTCATCCTTTTTAATGAGACTCACAGGTCATGCCAGGAACTGCTAAATTGCCAGTCACCCTCCATCACTTTGCACCAAAGTCATTCCTGCCCTGAGCAAGCCTGGATTCTTTATATTTGCATATGAGAGCACAAATTGGATCCCAGGGTTCCTATATTTATTCTAGCAAGAATGATGATGCTCTTTGTGCTCTCCATCTGAGCACATGCATCTAAATTGGGACTACAGGAAACTGCCCTATGCCCATGTCCTTAGAAACTCTTCAGCCAACAGAGATTGCACATTTGACCGCTTCCATCTAAATAGATTCCTGTAAATGGCCATGCCTCTTTAGTCCAGATGTGTTCCATAGTTGCAGCTAAGTATGTGGCAACCCCAGTGAGAGTTTGTAGCTAGGCTGTGTATGATCGAAACTGTATGTGCTGCTGTTGCAAAGTCCTCAGCAGTTAAATGTTATCTATTAATCAGGGATATTAACCAGGCATACCTTGGATTGTGGGTGGTTTTGTATTTTAAACATGCTTTGAAGTTTGTTGAGTATGTTTTGTGAGCACAGCAGGGCTTGGTGGCTGCTGAGATATCTGCTTGTGTGGGAAAGATAAATCATAATGCCGGCCCTGCTGAGTTCTAATATATACTGGCTCTAGAAAAAAACAACAGATTATGGGGAGATTTAGAATTATTTGGCTCATTGCTATACCCTGGAGTAAAGATCAGTGGATTGGCACTAAAAGATCCAACCTGTCATTAGGAATACTCAGATAATAATAGTAATGTACTGCATGATGGAAATCATGCATCTTTGGAGATATTTGTTTAATCTGCATGCTTTAGTCTAGTTGCATAATTAACATTTTAGGGGGAGGGCTACAGAACTGGGGAGTCAAATCACTAGATGAAGGACTAAGAGCTGTCATGTTTAGAACCTCACATAGAGGTTCTGCTATCTGTCACTAACAATGAACTCATTCTCTCATGACTCCTTATGTAGTCAAAATGGCACCATCCACCCCCAAGAAGGGGTTTCAGCAACCTAGGGAAATTCCAAGTTTTGCAGAACTACAAAAAATGTAGTGAAAAAAAACCTAATTTGGGGGGGGGGGGGTGGGTGGAGCAAAAAGAAACCAATTTTGACTGAGTATGTTCATTGGCCACGGAATGCCCACTGAAACATTGGGGGTAGCATCAGAAGACCAGGAGGAAGAGGATGGAATGGAATATTCTCAAAAAGGACATGACTGTTTGGCTGGAATGCTGAACAGGAACACTCCTCACTGTAATGTTTTGTTACATGTCTCTCTTGTGTACATCTAAATGCCCACTCTACTTAAAGCATTTCACATAAAGGGAATAGTATCTTTGGTTTATGCCATACTAATAGATGCCCAGATGGGCACAATGGAAGGTTTGAGGCAAGTGTGGGAAGGAGATTTCGGAAAAGAAATGGATGAAGATAGATGGAATAAAACATGGAACAATCGACCATTTAGATCAGTATCAGCCTCTATTCGGGAAACTTCCTTGAACATATTGCATAGATGGTATCGAACACCAGTACAATTAGTACATATTACTAAAACTTGCAGTCCTCTCTGTTGGAGAGGTTGTAAGATTAAAGGCACGAATTTCCACTTATGGTGGTCGTGCTTACATATACAGAGATTCTGGAAATTAATACATAAAGAAATAATTATTATTACTAGAGAAACAATTGTATATGACCCAGAATTGTTTTTATTATCAATATATAATGGACTTAATAATGGACTGAAATGTAAAGACTTAATAACATTCTTGATGATGGTTACTGACAGACAATCAAGCAACAGTGGAAAAAATTGGACAAGTTAAACTTATCAGCATGGTATCGTAATATTTGGTCTGTGGCAATTTCCCCCCAAAAAATAACATATGATTTACTTCAAATCCAAGGAACAACAGAGCCAACATCATTTGAAGCCATATGGGGGGAGATTTGTTCAATATGCATCACAACCGGATGTACGACATTGCATGCCTGCTCCTGCTCTGAGTATATGGACATTGTAACGATAAATAAAGGAATATAGCACATTTGAAAAATTTAGTTTAATTGCATAATTAGATTAGATATGATTTTGGTTTGTACTTATTATTATTTTATTTTAGTATTATTTTTAGTATTATTTTGTTGTATCACTTTAAAATTAAATATATATATTTTCCCACATAAACTAAGTGTGCAATCCTATGTTGACAGTCGGCAGCCTTCGAAGTCAGGTGCTTCCAAGTATTTTAATGCAGTGTGGCTGGAGCATGGAAGCAATCCTCATCTCTGTGCTCTGCAGTTTTGCTAGATGGGCTTCTAGCAGCAACACGTCAGAGCAGAAGGGAAGGAGGCTGGGATGCGTACAGGAAACTGCATACGGCAGCTTCCCTGGTCTCTCTCCCCGCTTCGGGACCACCTCCTTTTCTCCATCTCCGCTCTTAGGTTTCCAAGCACAGAGAGGTAGCTGGCACAGTTCTCTCTGCACTGGCTATGAAGGGGGTGGGATTGGAGAGGGGAGCACGGTTTACTGGCTCTGAGGTCAGAGCCCTGTCTCCGACCTCAGAGCAAGTAAATCAAACAATCCTATGGCCCTCTAGATATTGTCTAGGGGGGCATAAGATTGCTCTCTAAGTCATTTTTATGATATATCTGGCTTTCCCTCTGCTTCAGCTGTGATGGCCATAATGGAACAAATGAGAATATATTTATCCACAAAATGTCTGGCAAACATGTCATAGAAGGCTACAAGTAGTTTCCTTTATGAAATCTATGGCTAACAGTTTACTCTCTACCTGGAAAAATCTAAAGTACAATACCACATGGATGAAATGGTGGCAAGGGAGAAATATTTATCTGCTGCTATCTCTATTACTTCCCAGATAATCAGAATGACTTCATGGTGTTTCAGTCAGTTTTGGCACATATTTTATTTCTCACCCTCCCTCTGACTATCTTACTGCATTCACAGTAGGCAAATCACACCCCAAGGCAGTCTCTGTCAAAGCTCTCAGTGATCTTAATAGATCTTCATTTCCCACTGTCAGCTAATTTATCATGTTGCCTAATAGCAGGAATCACAACAGTGCTAAAAGTGAGCTTTGTTGTTGATTCTGTTTTACCAGATTCTTACCCACAAATTCGTTCATTTTGTTTATCACATTTCTAGGACTACATATGCAGCTACTCAAGGTCTTTTTGTTGTGGTACCTGGCTAGCAACTTCACAGGAGCCCTCTGTTTCCATGGAGACTAGGCACACCCCGCTATTCTTAAGTAAATGGCTGACTAGGTCAATTATTTGTAAGCTTGGAAATCCACTCTCCCTCAAATGAGTCCTTTTCTGTTACAATCTATATCTCTGCTGCCACTTGATCTTCTCTCATCCCTACTACACCTTTAGGACTATTTTTAGCAGTGCTGGCCTTTGGGGTGGGTGAGCTGGGCAGTTGCCCAGGATGCTGAACACAAGGGGGCACCGAGCTGAGATCAGTGCCTCTGTATCGGTTGAATGAATGTACTACCTGCAGGGAAGTAGATTGGGAAAAACCCCAGTAAATATCTTTAATCCTCCTCCTCCTCCTCCTCCTCCTCCTCCTCCTCCTCCTCCTCCATGTTGTTTGGGTACTAATTACAAAAAAAAGCTTCTATCCATTTGCTTTTGTTTCTTTTCCAATACCCAGTTGGATGTCATTCGTTCTGGATTTTTAAAAATCAGCAGAACGTAGCTTTATTTTGAGACAACATTACCAACTACTATAAATACTATAAACACTATAAGCACTATAAATAATTTTTGGGAAAGAAAACTATAAATTGATGGGGGAGGGACACTGAAAGCACTCCTTGCCCAAGGCGCTATTTATCCTAGGGTCTGCCCTGATTTTTAACATGAGGTATTCAGCAAAGTGCTAGACTGAGTACAGAATGAAGACAGGACCTAGGGCTAGTCTACACGTTCAGAGAAAATAACACTATGTGGAACAATCATTCTGTTTGGTGATTATTATGCTGTATTTTACCTCCTAGGATATATTTTGAGATCGCAATGCAGAGAGGCATGAGATTTTCCTTGGCCAACGGGACAATCTTTCCAGTCAAGCTAATTGCCTTTTGTCCACTCTAGTTTGTGCAGAGTACAAACAGTTTGACAAACTCTTGTAACATTTCAAGGAACAGTTTGACAAACTCTTTCTTTGCTGCATCCTGACAAAGGGGTCTTTTTGTATCTTCCATCCAAGCTGTTAAGTACCACCCTATTGATATTAGGGATGCAGGAGCTGCAGACTGTTAAACATTGAAAATAATCAGGTCCCTTTGAGCAGTTATTCAAACATTAAATCCTCTAGGGGAGGGAGGGGTTGATGTTCAATCTGCGGCTTGAAAGGGATGATTCTGTTTTTGTTGGCTCACCAAGAAGGCTATTTACTGGATTACCTATGGAAGACTTTCAGCCCTCATGCCCCAATATTGCCCCTAAGCTGCTTTTTCCTGCCTCATAGCAACTAATGGTGCTTATGAGCTAATTAGTACTTTTGAGGATGAGAAGACGTCACTATGGAGGCAAAATTGAAGTGTTGGGGGAGCTCTCCTAGGTCATCCATGGGGAATGTACTGTAAAATGGGTAAAACCTCTTTCTTGAATGAAAGCCTCTTTCTTGAATGACTTGAATTAACATTTTAAGAACATAAGAAGAGGCATGCTGGATCAAACCAAGAGTCCATCCAATCCAGCATTCTGTTCACATGGTGGCCAACTAGCTGCCCATGGAAAACCCACAGGCAGGACATGAGTACAAAAGCACACTCCCACCAACTGGTGTACAAAGGCACCAAAAATGTAAGGCCTAGGCTGTCCCCTCATATGGAAGGCTCTTCCTCACACACATGAATGCACGGCCAGCAGGTATGTGGCTGTTATGCACATAAGAAAAGGCATGATGGATCTAGTCCAGCATTCTGTTCACATAGTGGCCAACCAGCCGCCTGTGAAAAGCCCTCAAGCAGGGCATGCAAGAGTTTCCCTTGCCCCCTTGTGTTCCTCAGCAGCTGGTATACAGAGGCATACTGCCTCCAATGCTTGAGATAATATATAGCCATCATGACTAGTAGCCATTGATAGCCTTATTCCACCAACATATACATGGTTAGGATTGTTTGGCTTAATGTGTATAACTTTGCACTTCCTTACATTGAATGCATTTGCCATTTTAATGCCCTTAAATTTTTAATGCCAATTTGGAGAGATCTTTTTGAAGCTCCTCACAATCCCTTTTTCTTTAACTTCCCTAAATAATTTTGTGTCAAAAGCAAACTTGGTCACCTCACTGCTCACTCCAAATTTCAGATAATTTATGAACAAGTTAAAAAGCATCAATCTCAATATATATCATTGGAGGACCCCACTGTTTACAGCCCTTAGTTGTGGGAATTGACCATTTATTTCTACTCTCTGCTTACTGTTCTTTACCCAGTTAGCAATTCATAGGAGACCTTCTCCTCTTATCACATAACCTCTATGCTTGCTCAAGTGTTTTTGGAGGGGGTCTTCAAAATTGTTTCAAGAATACTCACATCTTGCTACTAGGTCCTGAGTAGCATCTCTTAGGATTAAGTCCAGGTTGCCTCCCCTCTGCTTAGTTTCATGACCAGCTCTTCCAGGGTGCAATCATTTAGGGTATCAAGGAATTTAACTTCTGTTCTGACTGGAACATTCATTTATCTAGTCAATATGAGAGTGATTGATGTCACGCATTATTGCAAAGTTTCCTCATTTTGATGGCTCTCTGATTTTATTCACCATCTTGAGATCATTCTGAGTGTTTTGGTCAGGGGGACAATAGCATGTCCCCAATACCAAATATGTTTGAGGCCTGGTAGTGATTCTTGAGGCGTTTCCCCCCTTTTAAGGTTTCTAGTTTGTTTGACAATATGTCCTCTTTGATGTACAGAGTGACACCATCTTCAATATCCTTCCTATAGAATTTGTATCCCACTGGTTCTCTCCAATCCACCAGATTTCCTTTATGTCCAGCATGCCTACTTTCGCTCTTAAAACCAAGCACTCCCAGCTTGGCTCTGAGGCTTCTAGCATTAGCGTAGAAACACCCATACAGGATGCCCTTGGCTTGATGTCTCTGGCATGTGCATTTTCCACGATGTCCCTTAGGCCTCTTTGACTGGCTGCCATGTTTTATTGTATGTTCATCGTGTATGTCCTTCCCATTTGAGCAGTCAGAAACATTTTCACCTTCATCCCCTAGGGATGATTCAACCCAAAACAGAAGCTTCCTACCTGCTGAGGAATTTCTTTAATTCTGTTAAGTCTCATAGCCTTAGGAACAAAATCTTGACAATGTTGGCTTTCCCCCAGGTTTCAATTTAAAAGTTGCTCTTCTACCTTTTTAATGTAAAATTTAGTTTCATTCTAGTGTCCAGTTTCATTCTCTTGTGTAATGTGTACAAACCTGCCCCTCCTGTATTCCCCCATTCTTTCAAATGAACACCTTTATAGTAAATATTGATTTGCTTGCTGAGAAATTTCTTTAATTCTCTAAGCTCATAGCCTTAGGAACAAAATGTTGGCAGTGTAATTGAACAACAGAAGAGTTTTGTCCATAACTTACAAACAGTGTCAGTAACCACACAACATCATTAAGGCCAATTGTTGAATGTGTGAGTATGTGTTGAGTTACAAAGTCCCGGCTCCTCTCAGGTCAGCAGGGGAATTGATCTGCAAAAATAATGAAAGCTTTGAAAACATTTTCAGTCGTTGCAAGGTCAAGTCTAAAACGAAAAATGCTGAGACCTTTCAGTTCCACATAGGCTGTATTACAAATCTATGATTCTGCAATATGATAAGAGTTAAACAGACTTTTGAACAAAGACAGTTAGCTATCCAGGACTTGATGTCATTCATCCTCAAGAGTTTGGGATAGTGTTGTGCTGTTAGATTTAAGTATTTTATTACCTACATGATACAAAGGTTCTGAGAACTGAAACATGCATCACATCTCTAGTAAGCCATGAATGAAAAAGGGACGCATAGTTTCTAATGACATAACTCAGAGTTCTTTCATAGGGAGTTTTTAAAAACCACACAGAAGCTATGTCAGGCTTTTCTGATGATTTAAGCTTTTAGAAATTATGATTCACAAAGTATACATATCAACAACATTCTTTAAAATGTACATAGATATCTTTCCCATGAAGGTCTGACAGCTTTTTAGTATCATTATCTGTAATTGTCTCGTATTAACCTCAAAAGCAGGGTTGCTGTTACAAGTGAAAAAGCTGCCTTCCTGCTCTGTAGCACCTTAACAAATGGAATGGTAAGCTGCAGCATAGCTGTCATGCATTGGAATCCGAGCCTTGCTTTTTAAAATAGGTTAAATATTAGGGATTTGTAGATACAGCAAAGAAGAAAAATTGACCATAGCAGCAAAGAACCACAGCTAGGGTGGCCATGGGTCCTGCTTTACAGAGGACAGTCCTCTATTTGAAGGGCTGTCTGATCCAATTCTCATTTAAAGCTAAAGAACCATAAGAAGGGAAAAAAGGAGTCTTGAAGTTGCCCACCAACATGGGGTATCTAGAGAGCAGACGGACCCTTTCCCACTATGGTGAGATGTACAGTATTTCTATTTAATGATGTCAAATATACATCTATTTTAGTTAAGGTGAGTTGCAAAAAAAACCCCAAAAACTCATTCATAAGCCTCAAAATACTACTACTTATACAAATGACACTTATATAGATAAAAAAAACTTAAAATACGTGATCCATTATCTACATCACACAGTCTACAATTGTGCTAAATTTCAAACTGTTCTGCTACAAATTGCCACAGTTACAGTAAGTTAAAGAGTGCTGAAAAATGGATAGATTTGCATTATTTATTTCATGCTGCATCTTGGTATATCATATATTTCTTTCAAATTCTGTGGGAAACTACCGATGTACTTTATTCAGGTTTGTTGAGGAGGTGCACCTTTCATTGATTTTGTAAAATTCTGAGCATCAGTTTAAACATTGTCAAGGGTTTTCTGCCTCATGAAAGCCTATGGCACCAACTGCTGGGAAAGTTATGTCAGGCATGCTTAGTTTCAGTCTGAAGCTAGAATGCTGCCATTACTCCAGTATTTTGAATTCTACTGTTCCTGTCAGCATTCTGACAGTGGGGGAGGGGTAGCAAAAAACTATAAATGTGATACCAGTGAGGAATCGGTCTCACAGATTGATAGATCACTGAGGGAGGAAAAACAAAACACTATTCGAGGATCTTGTGCAGAGGTAAGCTAAGGGCTCAAGCATCACAAAGTCAGAAAATTGTAAGCTAAGCCTGATGCCTTAATAGATATGCCTCTTGACCAGGACAACAACAACAACAACAACAACATTATTATTATTATTATTATTATTATTATTTATAACCCGCCTCTCCCTCCGGATCAAGGCGGGGAACAACAACAATATAAAACACAAGAATCACAAAACAGTTAAAAAAATTAAAACAAGAAAAAAATACATCTTTAAAAACATCTTAAAATTCATCTGGATAGGCCTGTCGGAAGAGAGCAGTCTTCATGACTCTCTTAAATTCATGAAGACTGCTAATTTGTCTAATCTCCTCCGGCAGACCATTCCACAGTCTGGGAGTGGTGGAAGAGAAGGTCCTCTGGGTAACGCTCATCAGCCTAGTTCTGGCTGATTTGAGTAAGTTCTTCCCAGAGGACCTAAGTGTGCAGGGCGGATTGTATGGGAGAAGGCGATCCTGCAGGTAACCTGGACCCAAACCATGTAGGGCTTTAAAGGTAATAACCAACACTTTATACTTCGCCCGGAAACTGATTGGCAGCCAATGAAGCGATTTTAAAACTGGTGTAATGTGGTCACCCCTAGATGTACTGGTGACCAACCTGGCTGCCATATTTTGAACAAGTTGAAGTTTCCGGACTAGGCACAAAGGTAGCCCTATGTACAGCGCATTGCAGAAATCAAGCCTCGAAGTTACCAGCGTGTGCACTACCGTCTTTAGGTCTTCTAACTCTAGGAAGGGGCGCAGCTGGCGTATCAGCTGAAGCTGATAGTAGGAACTCCTGGCCGTTGCATCTATCTGAGCTGTCATTTGGAGCGACGGATCCAGGAGTACCCCCAAGCTGCGAACACAGTCTTTCGGGGGGGGTGTAACCCCATCCAGAACTGGTTGACACACCTCCAAACCCAGGTTGGGACCTTTGAGAGCGAGCACCTCCATCTTGTCTGGATTCAGCTTCAGTTTGTTTTTCCTCATCCAGCCCATTACCGCCTCCAAGCATTCATTCAGAGGAGACACACAGTCCTTAGCTGACGATGTTGTCGAAGGCATAGAGAAATATATTTGGGTGTCATCTGCGTATTGATAGCACCCCACCCCATGCCTCCGGATGATCTCTCCCAGCAGTTTCATGTAAATGTTAAACAGCATTGGGGAAAGGATGGCACCTTTTGGCACACCACATAGCAACTCCTTTTTTGAAGAGCAGCTATCCCCAAGCATCACCATCTGGAACCTGCCCGAGAGATAGGATCGGAACCACTGAAGCACAGTGCCCCTGATTCCCGATTCCCCCAAGCGCTCCAAAAGGATACCAAGGTCGATGGTATCGAAAGCCGCTGAGAGGTCCAGGAGTACCAGCATGGACACACTCCCCCTTTCAATACTGAGGCGTAGATCATCCACTAAGGCAACCAAAGCGGTCTCAACTCCGTATCCTGCCCTGAAGCTGTTTTGAAATGGGTCTAGAAAATCAGCGTCATCCAAGACTGCCTGGAGTTGGAAGGCAACCGCCCTCTCGATCACCTTGCCCAAAAATGGAAGGTTTGATACTGGCCTGTAGTTATTAAGGTCCAGGGGATCCAGGGAGGGCTTTTTTAGAAGCGGCCGTATCACCACCTCTTTTAAACATGATGGAAAACTCCCCTCCCTGAGAGATGCATTAATGATATGTTGTAGATATGATCTAACTGCATCTCCTCCCTGGACAACCAGCCAAGAAGGACAGGGATTGAGAGGGAAAGTCCTCCTCCTCACACATCCAAGTACCTTGTCCACATCCTTGGTACTCACCAACTGAAACTGATCAAGTGTAATCCTACTCGCGGAGTCTCTGGACACTCCACTGTCAGCCTCTGCTATAACAATGGCATCTAAATCGGCTCTTATCCGAGAGATTTTATCTGTGAAATGATCATTAAAGGCATCACAGAGAACTACTGAAGGCTCTAAAATCGGATTCAGGGGAGAAGGTGCCTGGGTTAGACCCCTCACCACCCTGAACAGTTCTGCTGGACGTGAATTCGCAGACGCAATGATGCGCAATGCACACATCATTGCTGTTCCCAGGCATTCCATCTTCCCCATCTGGATTTGAGCCTGAAAGACCAGGGGGTTGTCTATATGTGGGGAAAGTCCCAATGTGATTCTGTAGTGGTGCTATGTTGTTTATATGATTCAGGAGCCATGGCGGAGCAATCCCAGGACTTTCCCCCGAAGCTCCAATGTAAAAAAGTTGGGGATTTAACCGGACATTTTTTTCTGTGGAGTGGAGGGATGACGGTGCATCTGCTGTCTGTCGCTGTTCTGGAGTTGCACCAGAGGCATGACCGGGCAGATGGCAATCCCTGATTGGTCACTATCTACCCAGACAGGGGGGAGAGGGTGGGCCAGTGATCTAAATGGCTGCTGGAATGCCTCTGCGCATTTCCTCCGGCGTTGTCATGAGGGGTAGGGGCTAAGGAAAGAGAGACAATCTGAGTGCAGGAAACTTGATGGGGAAAGACCCAGGTGGGGAAAAACTGGGAGGGGGATGCACGGATGCACAGCAGTCCTTGTGCAGCGGGGCAGTGGCGGCTCCTCTTCTTCTGATTGAAGCAAATCCTGTGCTCACTCCTTGCTGTAGGGACAATGCAGCAGGAGTGCAAGTGTGGGGTTTTGGGGGGCTCGTGGCACCAATGTGTCGTATAGACACCCCCTTGGGAAAGCAAGCACAATTTATGACATTGCACAACGTCATTACTGAACAAGTGGCTACCCTAGCCACAGACTTGATCAAGGCAACAAATGCAGGAGTGCAACAGACCACAGGCAAAACAACAGAACAGTTAACTTTCTGAATGATGGGCAAGATATTATTTTATTGCAGGTACTATATGTTAGCTAAATGATAAACTATGTTCAGCAGAAGAGGCCGAGGCCCGTTGTCTGCAGTTCTATAGTACACAGAAGGGTAGGGTCTTCTACCTGTTCCAAAAGCTGGATTCTTAAATCCTAAGTACCTCAACTTCCATGATTACAAAGCTACATGGAAAAAAGATTATGTCAGCAACTGCACTGTACTGTAATATTACACAGATGAAACATCTGTTCTCTGTATGACTATCTGTATCTTTATCCCTGTCATTAGCACTATGCACCTGCACCCATGTAGGGCTAAAGTGGGGAGCGGGATGTGGGTACAGGATCAGCCCAAATTGGTTTGCAAAGCCCTCTTCAGCTCTTCATGCTAAACATGAGTAAATCTTTAAGGCAAGCAGGGGAACAGGGAAATCTGAGGGTAGAGCTTGCTTGGGTGCCCTCACCCATCCCCACCTTAGGTCTATGCGTGGTGTAGAGAAAAGCCTGTATAGGCTTTGGGCTTCAGTCTTAGCCTTTCTCTGATGCATCCCTTCATTCCTTTACAAAAACAGTTCTGCAAAAAAACTAAGCAGATTTGTATAAAAATAGATTGAACAGTATAACCTACTTTGTATGAAGCATTTGTGTTCTCTTCTGCAAAATTTAGACTGCAAGGGCAAGGCAATATAATGAGTATGATTGCCCTACCTGAATCTTTTACTGTATTCTCTATGGCTAAAATATAGTCTAATAAATGTGGTCTCTAAGCACACAAGGGGTTCGGGAGAGGACCCCAGGATACAGTAGATTCTCACAAACAAACAACCTGCAATTCAGTGTTCCTCTTAACCTTATCCACGTACTGCTAAATTATAAGGAAATAGATGTCAGGAAGCCCAAGAAGCCCCAGGGGTGTAAAACAGGCAGGGTGAGGGAAGCCTAGATGATTAACAACAAAAATCTGAGGAAAGTAGAACTTTCAGAGTACTCCTTTAGCCTGCAGTGAGAACAGAGTTCTCAGTCAGGTCTTGGCCTTCATTGTGCTGAAAGCAGATGCTTGTGTTTAATAAACACACCCTGACTCAATGTGTGGCATTTTCATAGAAGACACAACAGGTATATAAATACTTGAACCCTAAAAGAAGCAAAGAGAAAGAACATTAGGAAATGCTACACACACACACACACAGAGTTCCTTCTCAGAGGAGAGCTGGATGAACAATCAGCTAGGGCAAACAGGCTCATCATATTGTTCTACTACATTGGTGTTGTAGGACTTGCAATCAAAGTTGGCCATGCTGCCACCTCAGCTTTCCCTCCTGTCACTTGCTCTTTGTTTAAAAAAAAGTCTTTATTAAGCAGGACCCTGGAGATATGGGGCTCATCTACACCTAAGGGTGTAGTGGGAGGGAGGGGGGAGGATCACGGATTTACCTGCTTCTGTGAGCCTCCCTCAGCTTCTATATGGCTGTGTGACATCCTGGAAGGGAAGAGGGACATTGCGGGTTCCTTTTTTTTTTTTTTAAGAGGGGCCGGTCGCGTGGTGAAAAAGTACCCCCCTGCCAAGCTCCACGCCCAACCCCCCCCATCTCAGGGATGGCAAAATTGCTGCTCCCTCACCCCCTGGGCATGGAGTCACTCCGTCAGCTCTGTGCCCGATTGAGGACCCAGGAGCCTGCGGCACACCAGCCGTGATCCTCAGGGTTGTTCCAGGACAGCGGAAAAATTAGTTGTCCTCGGTTGACCCCGGGATCCCCTGTGCATCATTTGGATGCTCAGGGATGACCTAGAGATGACCCAAGGATAACTGCATGATGTAGACATGACCTTGGTTTCACATTCCAACAATCTAGACAAAACCCTATATGAATTCTCAATTTGGGCCAAACTAGATATGGCATTAATTACAAGTAAGCTACCAAAATATGCCCATACTAAAAATGCAAGTAGCCATTGCAAGATGGCTGTGAGGGATCGGAAGCACAGGGTGCAGGGAGAGGCTCATCCGTTCTCACCTACAACTTTTTCCTTATGAAAATCTCCCCCTCTTCCCGCCCCACCCCAGAAGGGATACAGTCATTTGCATCAATTGAAGCTTCGCTCCCAGGGCCAATAGTTGTTTGTGTTTGCGTGTCATTTTTGTCCAGACCCTGATGGGGGAAAGGATTAATCCTCCTTCCCACAAAGCATAGTCCTGATGCTGCATTGCTGGATCCATATGCATGTTACTTGCTTACCTGCAGTTAACATCATGCCCAATTTGGCTCTCAGTTGGAGCATCACAACATATAATACCATGAGCAAAAGAGAGAATGATTTCTCATAACATAGGCTGACCATATGAAAAGGAGGACGGGGCTCATGTAACTTTAACAGTTGTAGAGAAAAGGGAATTTCAGCCAGTGTCGTTTGTATGCAATTAGTTCCTGGTGAAATTCCCTCTTCATCACAACAGTTAAAGTTGCAGGAGCTATACTAGAATGACCATATACAAAAGAAGGCAGGGCCCCTGCAACTTTAACTGTTGTGATGAAGAGGGGATTTCACCAGGAACTAATTGCATACAAATGACACTGGCTGAAATTCCCTTTTCTCTACAACTGTTAAAGTTACATGAGCCCCGTCCTCCTTTTCATATGGTCAGCCTACATAACATGCATTGCTATAAAGCTATAGATCTTCTCATGGCTATAATGCATATAGATCTTGTTGTCTGTATCAATAAGTCTCATTTTATTTCAGACATGGAATCTGTCATGCAAGTGCCTCAGGAGGGCATGAAAGCTGTTGTACAGCCGTAATATTTCTACCAGACGAATTCGTAGGAAGCAAGTGCCACAAAGGAGTGACCTGCCCATTTCTCAACAGTCACAGGATTTCTGATTTAGGAGATGGGATTTTACACCACCTTCTTATGCTTATTGTTGTTCTCCTTGCTAGAAGAGCTATGAAAAAAAGAGAGAGATTGATCCAGCAATACAATAAATTGAAATAAATTCTGAAGCACAGAAGTAGGATTGTTTGATTCTTTCTAATCTGCAAACTGCCTGCCTGGTAGGAATTTTTTCCCCATTGGGTAATTTGTCAAGGACAGCATGCCAACAGTAGGCAGGGCCAGAGACAAATGTGGATGCCCCCCCTCTTTCTGCTACCCTTCCGCCCATTTCCCCCCCTTCCTTGCCACTTGCATGAAATAGGCAGAGGTTACCACGGCATCAGAGGGCATGTTTGAATGTGCTACCGCAGAAGCCCTGTCCTACTCATTTCTTAAATTGTGGCACAGAAGGCAGAATTTCATTAAGAAGAACTTTCCTTTTCCTAAAGCTGTAGTGGCAGGAAAAAGCCACCCCTAGCAGAATTTTTTAGTGCTATGCCAAAAATGTCAATTATTCTATTTTGGGCATTTCGTGGTTGGGGCTGGGTGGGGGAAAATGAAAACTCTGGCGAAAGAGGCTGGGAGAGGTGACAATTTTGGAGAATTTTCTCCTTAGGGAGGGATAGGGCTTCTACGTACCTTTTTTAAGGTACCTTCTACGTACCTTCCTCACAGCCCCTTCCAATCCTTCAAGGAATGCACTTCACTTCATGTGAAATAGTTTGCGGCAAAGAAAGACACCTCAGCCCTATAGTCTTAATAAGTAAATGCTGCAGAGAGGTCAGTACATAGCAAAAACCATTTGCAGACACACCTTCTTTAACTGTTATTTCCTTCTTCCAGTGATGTTAAGTCTGCAGGTTGGCTTTAACAAGATCAGTAGAAAGATGGATTCAACCCTCAATGGGGGTGAACCCATCAGCAAGGATATGAAGTCAGCTAAATTAAATTTTGGCCATTGGTTGTCTTGGATGTGTTCTGTGTTTTACAAATAGCATAAAAATCTTTCTGATAAGAATATGGGTGAAACTTTCAATTGGACAGTCTGTATGCTTTAATAGCATTTAAAGTTTGCATATGCTACTGATTTCTGGCATGGAAAATTAATGCTAGTATATGTGTAAGAGGAATAGGATTAATGTCACTAAGTCTGATTTTCCATTTTTTTTAAGTGTTGATCGGCTCCTGCTATAACTGAGTTGACGGTAAAGGACATTGGCCGATGCGTTCCTTAATGTTTCTGATTTACCCTGTAAATCAGCAGAGTGGAGAGGAAAAGAAAGAGGCAAACAGGACATCATAGCCTTCCCCTCCCCCACGCTCCTCCTGAGAAGCCTGGGCTGAACAGAGGCTGGAGTGACAACAGCAGAGTGGAGAGGAAAAGAAAGAGGCAAACAGGACATCATAGCCTTCCCCTCCCCCACGCTCCTCCTGAGAAGCCTGGGCTGAACAGAGGCTGGAGTGACAACAGCAGAGTGGAGAGGAAAAGAAAGAGGCAAGCAGGACATCATAGCCTTCCCCTCCCCCACGCTCCTCCTGAGAAGCCTGGGCTGAACAGAGGCTGGAGTGACAACAGCAGAGTGGAGAGGAAAAGAAAGAGGCAAACAGGACATCATAGCCTTCCCCTCCCCCACGCTCCTCCTGAGAAGCCTGGGCTGAACAGAGGCTGGAGTGACAACAGCAGAGTGGAGAGGAAAAGAAAGAGGCAAACAGGACATCATAGCCTTCCCCTCCCCCACGCTCCTCCTGAGAAGCCTGGGCTGAACAGAGGCTGGAGTGACAACAGCAGAGTGGAGAGGAAAAGAAAGAGGCAAGCAGGACATCATAGCCTTCCCCTCCCCCACGCTCCTCCTGAGAAGCCTGGGCTGAACAGAGGCTGGAGTGACAACAGCAGAGTGGAGAGGAAAAGAAAGAGGCAAACAGGACATCATAGCCTTCCCCTCCCCCACGCTCCTCCTGAGAAGCCTGGGCTGAACAGAGGCTGGAGTGACAACAGCAGAGTGGAGAGGAAAAGAAAGAGGCAAACAGGACATCATAGCCTTCCCCTCCCCCACGCTCCTCCTGAGAAGCCTGGGCTGAACAGAGGCTGGAGTGACAACAGCAGAGTGGAGAGGAAAAGAAAGAGGCAAACAGGACATCATAGCCTTCCCCTCCCCCACGCTCCTCCTGAGAAGCCTGGGCTGAACAGAGGCTGGAGTGACAACATTGGAGCCAGCTGAACGTCAGTTAGAATGTGTCAGGGAGTGGCAATTTGTGTTGTGCAGGGCAAAGGGAGATATAGCGATAGCAGGGTGAAATGCCATTACAGGGGAAGGAGAGATAGATATCTAACACCTATCTTACCTTCCAGTCGCCCTGCTACCCCGGGGATCTTGGAGAACGAACCAGGCCACCCACAAAACCTCTCTTTGCTCCTATGTAATGCCAGGTCGGTTAAAAATAAAACAAACATCATCCATGATCTTCTTCTAGATGAGAAGGCCGACCTGGCATGTTTCACAGAGACCTGGCTGGGAGATGACAGTGGCCCGACATGGGTCCAGGCCCTCCCAGCTGGGTACTGTGTCAGTGAGCAGGTGAGGGAAAGTGGGCGGGGGGGCGGAGTAGCTGTGGTTTACAAGGATAATCTTAACCTGACCAGACTTCCTGTCCGTGAATTGAATCACATCGAGTGTGTGTACCTGAGTCTGAAGACCAGGGATAGACTAGGGATTCTGTTAGTGTACCGGCCACCCCGCTGCCTATCAGACTCCCTGGCCGAGCTCACGGAACTGGTCTCGGAGCTGGTGTTGGATTCGCCCAGGCTTTTGGTCCTGGGTGACTTCAACATCCCATTCGGGACCAGTTTGTCAGGTGCAGCTCGGGAGTTCATGGCATCCATGACAAACATGGGCCTATCCCAATTGGTCTCTGGACCTACACATTCAGCAGGTCACACTCTCGATGGTGTTTTCAGTTCCGAACAGACAGATCTGTGGGCGGAGGTGCTAAATACCTCCGTGTTGTCATGGACAGACCATTTTCTGGTAAGGGTTAGTATCACGGCTACCACCCGCCCCTGCAGGGGTGGCGGACCGATTAAGATGGTCCGCCCTCGAAGGCTGATGGATCCTCTTGGATTCCAGAAAGCCTTAGAGGGTTCTATGGCTGGTATCATCGACGATCCTGTAGAAGCCCTGGTTAACAGTTGGAATCAAGATCTAACTAGGGCTATCGACACGATCGCCCCCAAACGTCCTCTCCGACCCGCTCCTAATCGGGCACCTTGGTATACTGAAGAACTCAGGGAGTTGAAGCGGGAAGGACGACGACTGGAGCGACGATGGCGGAAAACTCGACTTGTATCTGACAAGACACGACATAGAAAACATCTTCGTTCCTATGGAGTGGCAATACGTGCAGCGAAGAAAGCTTTCTTCTCTGCACGCATTGCGTCTGCGAATTCGCGTCCAGCAGAACTGTTCAGGGTGGTGAGGGGTCTAACTCAGGCACCTTCCCCCCCGAACCCGATTTTACAGCCTTCGGCAGTTCGCTGTGATGCCTTTAATGACCATTTCACAGATAAAATCTCTCGGATAAGAGCCGACTTAGACGCCATCATTATAGCAGAAGCTGACAATGGAGTGTCCAGTAACTCCGCGAGTGGAATTACACTGGATCAGTTTCAGTTGGTGAGTACTGAGGACGTGGACAAGCTGCTTGGACAAGTGAGGACGACGACTTGCCCTCTCGATCCCTGTCCTTCTTGGCTTGTTGTCCAGGGAGGAGATGCAGTTCGATCACATCTACAATGTATTATTAATGCATCTCTCAGGGAGGGGAGTTTTCCAACATGTTTAAAAGAGGCGGTAGTACGGCCGCTTCTAAAAAAGCCCTCCCTGGACCCTCTGGACCTTAATAACTACAGGCCAGTATCAAATCTTCCATTTTTGGCCAAGGTGATCGAGAGGGCTGTTGCCTCCCAACTCCAAGCAGTTTTGGATGATACAGATTTTCTAGACCCATTTCAAACCGGCTTCAGGGCAGGATACGGAGTTGAGACTGCTATGGTCGCCTTAGTGGATGATCTATGCCTGAGTATTGACAGGGGGAGTGTGTCCCTGTTGGTACTCCTGGACCTCTCAGCGGCTTTCGATACCATCGACCATGGTATTCTTCTGGAACGCCTGAGGGGATTGGGAATCGGGGGCACTGTGCTTCAGTGGTTCCGGTCCTATCTCTCGGGCAGGTTCCAGATGGTAATGCTTGGGGATAGCTGCTCTTCAAAGAAGGAGCTGCTATGTAGTGTACCACAAGGTGCCATCCTTTCCCCAATGCTGTTTAACATTTATATGAAACCGCTGGGAGAGATCATCCGGAGGCATGGGGCGGGGTGCTATCAGTACGCTGATGACACCCAAATATATTTCTCTGTGCCTTCGACAACATCGTCAGCTAAGGATAGTGTGTCTCCTCTGAATGAATGTTTGGAGGCGGTAATGGGCTGGATGAGGAAAAACAAACTGAAGCTGAATCCAGACAAGACGGAGGTGCTTGCTGTCAAAGGCCACAACCTGGGTTTGGAGGTGTGTCAACCAGTTCTGGATGGGGTTACACCCCCCCCTGAAAGACTGTGTTCGCAGCTTGGGGGTGCTCCTGGATCCGTCGCTCCAAATGACAGCCCAGATAGATGCGACGGCCAGGAGTGCCTACTATCAGCTTCGGCTGATACGCCAGCTGCGCCCCTTCCTAGAGTTGGAAGACCTAAAGATGGTAGTGCACTCACTGGTAACTTCGAGGCTCGACTTCTGCAATGCGCTGTACATAGGGCTACCTTTGTGCCTAGTCCGGAAACTTCAATTAGTTCAAAATATGGCAGCCAGGTTGGTCACCGGTACACCTAGGGGTGACCACATAACACCAATCTTAAAATCACTCCACTGGCTGCCCATTAGTTTCTGGGCGACGTATAAAGTATTGGTTATTACCTTTAAAGCCCTACATGGTTTGGGTCCAGGTTACCTGCGGGATCGCCTTCTCCCGTATAATCCGCCCCGCACACTCAGGTCCTCTGGGAAGAATTTACTCCAGTCAGCCAGAACTAGGCTGATGAGTGTTACCCAGAGGACCTTCTCTTCTGCCGCTCCCAGGCTGTGGAATGACCTGCCAGAGGAGATTCGACAAATTAGCAGTCTTCTGGAATTTAAGAAAGCCGTGAAGACTGCTCTCTTCCGGCAGGCCTATCCAGTTTAATTTTAAGATGTTTTTAATAATGTATTTGTTTTTATCTGTTTTAACGGTTTATCTATTTTATTGTTTTATATTTATATTTGGTGTTGTTCCCCGCCTCGATCTGGATGGAGAGGCGGGCTAGAAATGAAATAAATAATAATAATAATAATTTTGTGCGGATACCTCTGTTCGAGCCTGTCCCTTCTTCAGACAGGTTGCTAAAATAGATGCCCTTGACAAGACAATTACAACGTTACCTGGAGTAACAGCCTCTGAATAGATATTGTGACTTGAGTGTACATTAAAGGCAAAATCTTTTTACCTTGCATTGAAGCCTTTGTGTCTTTTATAAATGCTGGTGATGGAGGGACTATGTGGTATCTTCATTTGAACAATCCAAATCACTGTTCTGACAAAAATGTAAACCGCCCAGAGAGTTTTGGCTATGGGGCGGTATATAAGTGTAATTAATAATAATAATAATAATAAGTTTTGAGTGGTCTTTCTATTTATTTATTTTTTTAAAAAAACCATCCCTAGCACTTGCAGGAGCTCAGGAGTTCTTCTTGAATGCCTATTGGAGAGGGTGAAGTCACATGTCACGTGGTCTCCAATAGGCATTCAAGAAGAACTGCTAGGCTCCTCAAAGTGTTGGGGGGAAGAAGAAGAAGAAGAAGAAGAAGAAGAAGAAGAAGAAGAAGAAGAAGAAGAAGAAGAAGAAGAAGAAGTCCCCTAAACGACTGGCTACGTTTTTTAAAGGTGTGTGGAAATGCTGCCACCCTCTCTGTGAAAGAGGCAGAAAAAGCAATGCCTCTTTTGCAAGGAGAGAAAAAAGCTCCTGAAAATAGGGGACAGGATTCAGCACAGCACTAGATTTTTAAAAATTTGATACAATGTTTTAAGAGTCTGAAGCTGACCATGGGATGTTTGATAGGGGGTGAAGCTGTGTCCATCAACTTTGGAGAGTGGAAGGAAAACCACTTTAGGACTGAGTGAAGCTCAGTAGTAACACACACTTTGCTGAGAGGGGTTCTAGACTCAGTTGCTGGCATCTCTTTAAAGGTAGGCTGACCATATGAAAAGGAGGACAGGGCTCCTGTAACTTTAACAGTAGTAGAGAAAAGAGAATTTCAGCCAGTGTCATTTGTATGCAATTAGTTCCTGGTGAAATTCCCTCTTCACCACAACAGTTAAAGTTGCAGGCACTATACGAGAGTGACCATATACAAACGAAGGCAGGGCCCCTGCAACTTTAACTGTTGTGATGAAGAGGGAATTTCACCAGGAACTAATTGCATACAAATGACACTGGCTGAAATTCCCTTTTCTCTACAACTGTTAAAGTTACAGGAGCCCTGTCCTCCTTTTCATATGGTCAGCCTATTTAAAGGGATCTCAAAAGTTGCACATCTGGGAAAGACTTTTCTCTTCCTGAGACCCATAGAGCCACTGTCAGTCAACGTGGACAATACTGGGTTAAGTGAACAAACAGTCTGACCTGGTATAAGGCCTATGACATTTACTAGGTCTGAATTACTGCTTTTCAGTCATTCTCCAGTGACTGCAGGGCCTGTTGATGCAAACTAAGCCATGAATATTCATTCAGCCTCAGTCAAATAAATCTTTGTTTAGTGCAGAGTTTTTTTAAGGCTCATGGGAGAAGATAGCACCTGCTTGAAACCACTGTAATACCAGTTGATTTCAGTCATATTATGTTCTGCTTTAAAGTGGAAGAGTGCACAGAGGGACATTTGAAAAATGTACTGGAAACTCACAGATGCTTCATACAGTAATTTTGGGGGGGGGGATGAGGGAGAAATTCCTCACAGGGTGATTTCAGTATTTCATTTTCACTTTGTGGGAAAAAGCAGGACACATTAATTGGAATCCCACCTAAAGTTTGACAGACAAAATGGTAGCTTTGATAAGTATTCTCTTGCACCTCCTCACACTCCGTTGTGATTTCTCACATTTGGATCGAGGCAGGGAACAACATTGATAGAAATGACATAAAATACATAAAACTGATTTAAAATATTTTAAATTAATACATTATTAAAATACAGACTGGTAGGGAAAAGTTTGCCTGCCCAACGTTTGTAGTGATGGGCAGACTTAGCATGAATGAATTTGTTATTTGCGCACAAAGTAACTGATTTGTCATTGTGAGTTCAGATGAGGGTTTTCCTTTAATAAGTACTCTTGTTTCATGTATATGAGTTTTTGTGCATGCACATTATCAAGGTGCATCTTGGTAGATGTGATTTGGAGTCATGTAGTGCAGCAGGATATCATGCAGCACCACCACATTATGCACTCTTTCCAATTGATTGTTTTCATGCAGCCTGCTGTGTGATGATGTCATGTGACGTTCCCTCACTGTTGCCAATCACTGGTAAGAAGATAGACCCTACAGAGCCCTCCTCTTCAGAAGAAGCTAAGGAGACTGCTTCAAGTAAGGTGTTTTTCAGGGGTGCGTGTGTCTAGTGGTAGGATGACTGAACGTTTGGGAACTGAAATATGTTTGCTGCTTTATTGTGCATGCTCCGAAGCTCGTTATCAATTCTGAACATAATAGCAAATTCATAATACATTGATCCAGGCTCTTTACAAAGGTGAGCATTACAAACGGACGAGTTTCAACCAATGAACCAACTATTAAATTCTGCAGTATCGCTAGACGTTTGGAGAATGGCAGGGATAGCTGTGGTAACGAGGCAGAGGGTGTGGATCTAATGGACTTATCCTCATTCTCACCCTCACCACCCAAGGGGCATAACCTTCAAAGGGGCAGCTCTGGCCTATTGTTAGGTAAATTAGAGGCATAGGCTGCCATGGGAACTCAGCAATAGGTTAATGGACCTTAACAGCCAGCAAGGATAGGAATGAGGTGCCTCGCCTTAAGAAATGTTGCAACCCAAATGCCTTTAGTTTTGAAGACAAGCTGCAACCAGAATGAAAAACAAAACATAGAGAGCTTACTATGGCTCTGCTAGTATTTTAGGGGACTGGCAGTTCCCCTAAAAATCTGATGGGGCATCTGTCAGACATCTGTGAGCTTGTACGTCCACCTAGATTCAACCTTTATCATTGTAGATATTCACAAATGTATGCGTGTAACAAAATAAACCTGCTCTTCGAGACAGATTCAGTTGAAGGTGGTACCAATGTTGCCAATTTATCAGCCTGGAATTCAGATCCAAGATGTTCAAAATTCTCCATTCAGCACTCTTGAAAAGAGCGAGATAGAGAATCTCCAGTAATAATTCCATCTGCACCTCCCTCCTCATTTTCCATGTCTTTTGCTCTTCCCTATGTGCCGACCCTATTTTCCAGATTTATTTATATGCAGTATTTTCACTCTCCATCTCAACATTTTGGCCAATCAGAAGGTGAATAGAGTTCAGGTTAAGTTTCAATTTCTCCTTAATGTCCATGTTCCTGAGTTGAACTTTTGTCCCTTCTCTGAGCCCACGTTCCCTTAAATGTTAGATTCCTGGGCTGAATGTTTGACACTCCTGTCCTGAACACTCTCCACATCCCCTTTTCCCTGCTCCAATGTAAAATTTTGCCAGGAGAGGAGGAATGGTTCATGCAGAATCAAGGGGGGGACAGTCTGCTCACTTCTTTGATTCTGCTTGCAAGAATTTGAACAGGGGTGTTTGTATAGGTGAGCACTCATGCTCAAATTCTTATGAAACCTTAGCATTAAGCAATCCCAGACTCTTGCATTTCTGCAAACAAAAGTGGAAAAGTTTCATACCTATACTGAGGCCCTTGATTCTCATACACATACAAGAATATCCACATGGGTTGTATCCAAAGTTAGTCTAACTTAAGTCCCATTAATTTCAGTGGGTCTACTCTAAATAGGAATAACATTGGATACAGCCCAATGTCTGGCAATAATGAGTGCTAGATTGAGGGAATATAATTCTTACCACTTCAGGTTACTGGTGGATATGTCAATGTTCTGAATATTCCCCCATGTAAAAAGGTACAGTAAATGAGCATATCAGGAAAGGGGCTATGATATATCCTTCTCCCGGATGTGAGAGTTTACTATATGTGGAGAGACGTATTACGTGGGGAAGGATGAAAAATGATGAACTACACATCTGCAGGCTGAAGTTATAAGGTCCAGAACGGTATTACCTGAGACTGCAATCCTCTGTACACTTACTTGGAAGTAAGCCTCACTGACCACAATGGGACTTATTTATGACTTGTATAGGATCGGGCTGTCAGTCTACCACCGAATTCTGTGTAATGTGGTTTTATGTTCCAAAACCAGACAATCATTTCACACTGTAGCCCCATGCATCATTTTACGATGATAGGACTGACAGACAATTTAATGTGGTAAAATGACTAGGAAAGAAAGGCTGTTTTGTCCTCCCTGTTCCCCAACAGAACTGTCTCAGAAAAACATATTTATTATCATGACTGGGCTGTCAGACTGTAAAAGGCAATGCTATTAGCAGGAAAGGTTTCCTGGATTTGGGGGGGGGGTGGCATTATTGCTTTTTCCAGGGCACCATCCACACTGATTTCACCACAACACAGGCTTAAAAAAAACATATTGTGGAAGCCACATTGCAACAGGGAAAAACATCAAAACATTGTTATAGTACATTCCTCATAAAACTCAAAAAATTACTACAACATTTGCAGGAGGAAATAGTTCATAAATATTTTCTTACAATGGGAAACACTAAGCATGAATCTGTTCCACAAGGCTATAACAGTTTTTTTTTTTAGTTAGGAAAAGCTTTAAATTTTAAACGATATCAAAGTTATTTGTATGTAGATAATAAATAGCACTATCTTGTGTATAACATTTGGTACCCTGGGAAAAGCGGAGAGAAAGAGAGAAAGAAAGAGACATATTTCTAGCTTAAAAACCTTTTAGCACTAACACATTTCTGATGTTTTCCCACAATGTTCACTATGCTCAATAGAGAAGCAAATTGAGCTTTAAAGAGGGTTTTGATTGAAGACAATTTGGACTGGAGCACAGACATCATAACAGGAAAAAGAAATTGCCCTGAAATTTTTAAAAAAAATCTATTTACCTCTGTTTGGACAATGGGGCCAGTAGATGGAAAGTATCATATATATTAAGCCATCATCTATTGAAGTGATTGTCATTATCTATATTTCTGTTGCCCCTAACAACCACTAGACAACATGAACATCACCACCCTTATTAAAATGACTTTCTTCCCTTTCTCCTGGCTCCTGCTGGTTTGTTGTTAGCAAATTGTTCCTGTGTGAGAGGCTGTGCCTCTGATATCTGCTGGAAATGGGATCATTTGCCCCCCAAAAAACCCAAACATTTATAATGAAAATGCACCACTTGCAAAACAAACAAAAAAAACCCTATATGATCTAAGAATATGGATGACTTTTTATTTATTTTTTTTATCACATTTTTGAGTGGTTATTTTGAAGAGCAACTGCTTAGTTTTAATTTGCATTTCAGTTGATTGCTTATGGAAATATTATGTTATCCTTGAATTTTCATTCAATCTTGTGTGCATAAATATACAAGTTTAAGTGACTCTTCAATTTCAAGGCTGCCTAATTGATGAAATTTTATGAAGTATAGGCAGCCTTTGACGAAATGTTTTTCCCATTTCTCAGATGATTTGGACAACCGGGATTTTCACTCCAGACCTACTGGAGTCAGTTGCTAGATCCAAAAACCATGAAACTATAGTTATATGAGCTCATGGAACTTTTATGTGATTTCTTTTTCTTGAACAGCAGCATCTCATGCCACATGGCAAACTGCTTCTGAAATTCGTCTTGCTTTCCCTTGAAAATTAAGTCACTGTTTTTGGAATTATTGCAGGGGCCCTGCCTTCTTTTGTAAATGGTCACTCTAGTATAGTGCATGCACCTTTAACTGTTGTGATGAAGAGGGAATTTCACCAAGAACTAATTGCATACAAATGACACTGGCTGAAATTCCCTTTTCTCTACAACTGTTAAAGTTACATGAGCCCTGTCCTCCTTTTCATATGGTCAGCCTAAGTATGCCTGAAATTAGAATCACTGATCAGAAGATGCAAAAAGCCTCCTTTAATGCTGTTGAAATAATTGTATTCTATAGCCTAGACCAGCAGTACAAAAACTCATTCTCAGAGTCCCAATCTGGCACTCTGGGGTTCCCCAAATGGCCACCCTCTGCCCCTGCCCCCACCTCCTTTCCTGTGACCACCATCCATTGGGTGGTTTTCTGGTTTTTATGCAGTCTACCCCTCTAAATGGTTCAAATGCCTCTACCGAGGTACTGGTAGAAACGACTTTAAGCTAAAATATGCTGGTATTTTTGACAATTTTGATGCCACTACTTTTGTTTCTGGCCCTGCCCATTGCTGGAATATGGCTGCCAAAAGCTTCTCCCAGATGGGAATTTTGTAGTAAGATAATTCAAAATTCCCTTATGAGTGCCTCTGAAATAAGAGTTAATAAAAGTGTGTCTCATGAAAGACCTCAGGTTAACTTGACAAAGAGTTAAAGCACGTAGGGGAATTGATAAGTAGCTACATTCCTAAAAGCAGAGAACAAAGGTTAAAGCAGGAACTGACACATCAATGAACTCTGCTTTCTTAGGAGACAGGCTATCTGGCAAAGATTGTAATGTTTGTGGATTCCGTCTCTTAGTCAAAGATAGAGTTAACTGAATCCACATCAGAAGATCCTTTGAAGCCTATGTGTATTCAAGATAATTTAGAAATCAATCACTGTTTAACTGAGCAGAGATCCATGTATCCTTGTATGATTTTTCTATTTAAGGTTGATCAAAATATGTATTCGGTACCACTTTCTAGGTTTTGATTCCTAGGTGGTCACTTCTTGCAAGAAGGAGAAATTAAAGAGCTGCAGCCAGTTTTCGATCTTACACGTGTCTTTCGTCTGATTGGGATAGTGATGGTTGGGACACGAAACTACATGAGTCAAATTTTAAGACTCTTACCACAAATGGCGAGCCCGCCAGGAGGCCCAACTAGATGACCATCGCGCCCTTTTTCAGACTGGAACAAGCCCTGCCGGCATAGGTGAGTTGAACCTAAGGGAAACTTACAGTCTGAGGAGGGACAGGCGGTCATCAACCAAGGCTACTCCCTTCAATGAATGTAAGATCGAAGGATATAAAGCAGGTAAAAGGTCTTCGGTAATATTTTTAAGGGGTCTTCGGTGATATTTTGGTGAAAGCTTATAAAGAAGTGGTGAAAGATACACACGCAGCAAAACCAAGATATTGCGGGTAGTGAAGACAGGGAAATAGTTCAAGAGATGTGTTTTGGAAACACACTGAACTACCAATATTGCGGGTAGTGAAGACCAGGTTGATTATCTTCTAGAATATTTGGTTTGAGTTTTGCAACGAAATCAAATGTTACTGGAGAGAAGATAACTGAGTATTCCGGAAGGATCTCCATTGGATGTAGTCCTGGAGAAATAGAAAACTGTCCTGGGAAAATCTGATTTAAAGAAAAGTCGACTTGTTAAATTATGTGCTGAAACATGGCCAGAATTAGGATTTAAAAAGGCCACATATTGGATTATTTGAAAAAAAAAGGTATACTGAAAGATTTAAAAGGTGTTTTAGAGATATCATATCCTGGATATTTAGAAAATTTGTATGTTTGGATCCATGTTGCAGAAGGTTTTAAAATCAAGCCTTCTCAGGTATTTTTTTCAAAGTATTGATCAGAAAGTTTTTACTGCAACTGCACCCCCACCTCCTTATTGCCCTCCAGAGGAAAGTGCACTTCCTCAGGAGGGACTTTATCCATTGTTGAGTAATATTCAAACTGTAGTGACAGCACCCGCAGTTGCGGCAGTTCCTGCAGTGGGGGGAGCTCCTGCCATTTCGGCAGTGCCAGCACAATTACAGAGTGTTACATCGTATGTGCATACTCCTTTTAAAGTTAAAGTCTGTAAATGGGTCAAAGGTAAAAATTGGTGTTTTAAGATAAAGATGAAATGCCAACTGACTATTTGGTTCGCCTTTCCCGTAGTCTCCGCATGTATGGTGGTATTGATCCTGAGGCAGTAGCGAATATCTCCTTGGTGGTTGGAATCTTTGTAGATCAGGCAGCCCCAGATATTAAGGAGTATTTTGTGAAGCATAAACTTGGTTGGCAGAGAGATACTGTAGCGCAAGTATTGGCTACAGCTTATCATGTATTTTGTGGAAGAGAAGAAAAGTTGAAGAAAGAAAAGAGAAGTAGAGAGAAATGTTGATGAAAGTGAGAAGGGATGTTGTTTTTTTTGTAAAAAGCCAGGACACTGGAAGAAAGATTGTATTTTGAGACAACAGTCTAGTTAAATACAAAGAGCTGAGGTGATGTCAGAATGACTGGTAGAAAGAGACTTAAGAATAGAAGTGGAAAAAAGCGGAGACTGGAGAAATGCTAAATTCATAGAAATTAAAATTAAATAAACCATTTTTTGACTTTGACCATTAATGGACAGCCATATAATTGTCTTCTGGATACAGGAGCGGCCAGAAGTATGTTAAAATAAAACTGTTTTGCCTTTCTCTGGATATAGAGAAAGGGTGGTAAGAATCGATGGGATTTCTTCTTCTACTCCCCTTAGCACTCCGGTGCAAGTTAAAAATTGGGCCCCTTACATGTGATCATTCGTTTCTTATGATGTCTAAAAGCCCCGTGAGCTTATTGGGGAGAGATTTATTGGCAAAATTAAATGCCACTATAAAATGTACTACTGATGGTGTGTTTGTGTCCCTTCCTGTCGAGAATGTATTGGCTTTTATGAGTGAAACAGAAGAAATGGATAGCACCACATTCCCACTGGAGCTCCAGGAAATACCCTCTCATTATTGGGCAGAAGATTCTGGGGAAGTAAGGCTCTTAAAGTCAGCTGCCCCAGTTAAAATCACTGTCCGTAATGACATGGTACCCTTAAAAGAAAAACAATATCCCCTTTCAAAAGAAGCCCAAGAATGTATAGGGAAAACAATTGAGAAATTTTTAGAACAGGGAATTTTGGTTCCATGTTCATCTCCATGTAATACTCCAATAATGGCTGTGAAAAAAAAGAGTGAACCGGGAAAGGGTCCCACTTATCGCTTAGTAATGGATATGAGGAAAATCAATGAATATGTAATCCCCAGACACAATGTGGTCCCGAATCCTGCCACCATTATGTGTAGTATACCTATTTCTGCACGGGTGTACACAGTTTTGGATTTAAGCTCTGTTTTTTTTAGTATCCCAGTACATAAAGATTCTCAGTATTTATTTGCTTTTACATGGCAAATTAAAATTCAATATACTTGGCAGAGATTAGTTCAAGGTTATGTGGAAAGTCCAACAATATTTACACAAATTGTACACCAAGATATACAAGGAATTATATTTCCTAGACAGTCCACACTTGTGATTTATGTTGATGATTTATTATTATGTGCAGAAACGGAGGAAAATTGTAAAATTGATTCAATTTACTTGATCAAGGCCTTAGGAGAACGTGGGCATAAAATTGCAAAAAGAAAATTACAATGGTGTAAAAAAGAGGTGGAATATTTGGGACATGTCTTGTCAGAGGGAACTAGGAAATTGCCTTGTAAACGAATACATGCAGTAACACAGGCAAAAGTACCAAAGACAAAAAGTCAAATTCGTGCTCTGTTAGGAATGTTGGATTATTGTAGAGCATGGATCCCTAGTTTTTCACAAATTGTTAAACCTTGGTTAGAAAAAACGAAAGCAGAAGCCCCAGAAGAAATTGAATGGACTAAAGCAGATGAGAATGCCTGGAAAGAAGTAAAATCACTTTTAGTCTCTGCTCCTGCCCTAGGTCTCCCTGATTATCAGAAAGATTTTATTTTATTTGTACATGAAAGAAAAAGGTGTTGCATCTGGGGTTTTATGTCAATATTTGGGTTCGCATCAGAGACCTATAGGGTATTACTCAGCACAATTGGATCCAGTTGCACAGGGATATGCTGCCTGCTTAAGGAGTATAGCTGCAGCAGCTCTGATTGTTGAAAAGGTACAAGATATTGTGCTTGGACACCCATCACAATTATGAGTTCCACATGCTGTTTCTGCGTTATTAACGCAAAAGAATATTCAACATTTTACAAATGCAAGATATACAAAGAAAGAGACTTTATTATTGCAAACTCCTGAATTGACTGTGTTAAGATGTAACGTACTTAATCCTGCCACTTTATTACCAGAAATGGATACAGAGGCTCCACATGATTGCATTGAAGTAATTAAAGAAGTACAATTGCCAAAAGCAGGATTAAGGGCAGTAGTTTCAAAACAGCATAATCAGGGGCATGAGGGACAGACTGGATTGACATTAGCAATTGCAAGAAATTGGTTTGCCCCTGGGGTTCATCAGATGGCAAAAAGGGTGGTACAAGCTTGTACTGTGTGTGCTGAGGAAAATGCAAAACCTCAGCCTCTGGGCCAAATAGGGGGAAGGCCCTGGGTACAGCTCCCTTTTGAATCAGTCCAAATTGACTTTGCCCATATGCCACGCTTCCAAAAGTAGCAATGGATGTTAGTAATTTTAGACAAGTTGACAGGCTGGATAGAGGCATTTGCATGTACACATGCAACTTCACGAGGAGTATGCAAGGCCATATGTAACTTTACTAGGAGGGGATGAAGATTTTGTTGCTTATATTATACAGCTCCAGAAGCAGTTCCAGAAGATCAGGCGGCACGTGATAGATGCCCAACCTTTGCCACTGGATACTCCTGCACATCCTTTCCAGGCTGGTGATGAAGTATATGTGAGAATCTGGACAGCAGACGGTTTGGAAAAACGATGGTTAGGCCCTCATCTTGTATTGATGACCACTCATACTGCGTTGAAAGTAAAAGGAAAAAGGGCTTGGATGCATTACATGCATTGTGCTAGGAAAAACCCACAAGGACCTTTTGATCTCGCTGGAGCGAGAGGGGTCGAAAGTGAGGACGTCTCGCCACGAGGGATCAATGCGTGTCCTTCTCCGAATTGCGTGGACGAAGCAGGACAAGAAGCAGAGGCTCATCATCCTAAAATTGACAAAACTTGGGCTGTGTTGCCCACAGCAGAATTACACTCTCCTTCAGTGGAACCACAGTGGACAGTGAGATTTACTGATAAAGAAACACACCCTTTAAGATTAAGGTTTCAAAAGAAATAAATATGAAAGTAATATTCATTTTATATTGTATAAATTTTTGTATACCAAAAGGGCAAGCTTTAGAAATGTTTAAGCAATGAGAGAATTATTCAATTTTGTATTATGAATATCCAGCAATGATAAGATTATTTTCATTTATTGCCTGCTCTTATTGAAAGTCCAGATATACTAGTTAGAGCATTACAGCAAAATAATACTTTGTTTTCTGATCCCAGCAATTGTAAAGATATGGTTATAATAGGAAAACAACTGTCAGAAACTGAAAAAAAAACAGAGTTGGTGGTGGATTAATAACAGGAATTTTAACCTTAGGTGCTTATCCTGGAATAATAGCACAAGAAAATAGAAAAAGTATTTTGAGTCTTACATGTTGTTTAGAAAAAAACTATTAATGCAACAGAGATAATTGTACAGGCAATGCAGTCAGAGATTGGAGAATTAAATCAAGAACTCATTCAGCATAGAATGGCTCTTAACTACCTCCTAGCAAAGCAAGGAGGTTTTTGTAAAATTATCCAGAAAAGTTGCAAAGTAGTTTTCCATGATATGAATAAAACTATCGAAGATGAGTTGTCAAAATTACAAGAAATGGTAATAGACAATTACTCCAGAGTAACAAATCCATAAGATTGGTTAAATTCCTGGTTGCCAGATTGGAATTGGTTAAAACGAATAATTATATTTGTATTGATTATAATAATGATTGTTTTAATTACTCCCTGTGTCTTTCAATGTATGATGAAGTTTTGGGAAAAAAAGGAGTTCATAAACAGATGTTAATTATGTATCAGAACATGCCTGGTGAAAGCATAACTGACAATAGGATGAGAGAGCTACAAACTTGGATTGAATTATCTAGTCTGGAGAATGATCCTAATGACGTTTAAAGACGCATTGGATCAAAACGGAGGATTGTAGTAAGATAATTCAAAATTCCCTTATGACTGCCTCTGAAATAAGAGTTAATAAAAGTGTGTCTCATGAAAGACCTCAGGTTAACTTGACAAAGAGTTAAAGCACGTAGGGGAATTGATAAGTAGCTACATTCCTAAAAGCAGAGAACAAAGGTTAAAGCAGGAACTGACACATCAATGAACTCTGCTTTCTTAGGAGACAGGCTATCTGGCAAAGATTGTAATGTTTGTGGATTCCGTCTCTTAGTCAAAGATAGAGTTAACTGAATCCACATCAGAAGATCCTTTGAAGCCTATGTGTATTCAAGATAATTTAGAAATCAATCACTGTTTAACTGAGCAGAGATCCATGTATCCTTGTATGATTTTTCTATTTAAGGTTGATCAAAATATGTATTCGGTACCACTTTCTAGGTTTTGATTCCTAGGTGGTCACTTCTTGCAAGAAGGAGAAATTAAAGAGCTGCAGCCAGTTTTCGATCTTACACGTGTCTTTCGTCTGATTGGGATAGTGACGGTTGGGACACGAAACTACATGAGTCAAATTTTAAGACTCTTACCACAATTTGGGCCTTGGACTGAAAGAGCTTCTGCCCCCTTGGGTTAGGTAGGCTGACCATATGAAAAGGAGGACAGGGCTCATGTAACTTTAACAGTTGTAGAGAAAAGGGAATTTCAGCCAGTGTCATTTGTATGCAATTAGTTCCTGATGAAATTCCCTCTTCATCACAACAGTTAAAGTTGTAGACACTATACTAGAGTGACCAGATACAAAAGAAGGCAGGGCCCCTGCAACTTTAACTGTTGTGATGAAGAGGGAATTTCATCAGGAACTGATTGCATACAAATGACACTGGCTGAAATTCCCTTTTCTCTACAACTGTTAATGTTACATGAGCCCTGTCCTCCTTTTCATATGGTCAGCCTAGGTTAGGCTATGGAGAACTTGCAGTCCAGGGGTGGCATGTGATCCTTGGGGAGATCTCTGAGGGGGAAAATAGAGGGTGGGGGAGATGCAAGGGAAAGCCAAAATCGACACAGCAATGGAAGCTGGAGGGAAGCCCTATGCAAGCAATCAGTTCAGGCTCCTGGCAAGAGCATTCAGTCTCTCCCTAGGCACTGTGGGAGAAAGTGGGGAAGGGAGAAAGAAGGAGTTGGCAGAAAGACAGGGAGGATGGCTAATGTACGCAAAATGAACAAGATGGCCTGTTATGTACTTTTGCACAGGTCTTAGAAGGCAGCGCTACCGACCTCTCCAGGACTCACTGGAGACACAGACTCAAACTTGACTGTAAATATGTGGCAGGAAAGCCAAACAGATGTTGTACCATTTTTTACTACTAGGACAACAAAAAGTTATGTTTAGCAATAAAGTGCAATTGATCCACACACTATAATTAATCTTAGCCAAAGAGAAGCTAGCAGAAGTATGGAAGGTGGACCTTACCAATCCATATTAAACACATTCAACTCCAGTGAGCTCACATGTTGATTGTCTGGCCAGTAACTGGTGATTATTTTTAGTATGAGAAACTCCAATTTTTTAATTTAAAATAACTGTTAATTTTTTAAAAACATGTTGTAGTTACAAATGAATGATATATGGATTAAATAGCTTCAGGGGGAAAACACCTTATATTTGTATGCTCCCCTAATGGGCTCAGAGTAGCACATATGGGATTATTCCATTTTATCTCCACAATGACCTTTCATTTCTGTAGAGGGACTCCAATTTATTTTCATAAAAGGATATGTAATAGGATTGGCATTCCCACGGTCATGAAGAGGGATGCCCTGTGTGTGTAAGAGAATTGTGTGTTAGGCTTTAGATACCTTTTACCTATATTTTAGTACATATTCAGGCTCTTCTATATTATTATTATTATTATTATTATTATTATTATTATTTCAATTATAATTAACATTTATAATTATTATAAATGCTATCTTTATTTCCTAGAATCCTTTCAAGGCAGTGCACAATGATTGAAAACAATAAAACCCTGAAATAATAAAAACAAGATTATTAAAAACATTAAAACATTTTTTAAAACATGCATTTTAAATGTATTGGCTTGCCCCGTACCCTTCTTACATTAGGCCTCTAAATGTCTTGTGGGGTAAATTCTTTTAGAATTTACATTCTTTTATTATATTAAAGCTTTCACTCTTTTGTACAAATTACATTTCAATCTACTGGAATCATAAACGGTAAGACCCAGTTCACATGATGAAACAACGCACAATTTCTTAACTGTGGATTGTTTGGGAATGAGCAGAAGTGAGGAAGCATGCTTGGCTCCCAACCGCTCGGCTGCTTTCAGTGCCCTAAACGACCTGGAACTCTGGGCTGTTGAGGGAGAAGCAACCCAGAGTTATAACCCAGCTCTTTTCTGATAGGTGGGAAAAGAGTCTGAGAATCAAAGCCTAGGATCTGCTTTTGAGCAAGGCTTCTGTAAACAAGGAGCAGGAAGATGTCCACCACAACCCTGCTCTTTATCCCTTTTTTCCCATATGGGTTTCCAGGCTTGCCATTTAGCAGAGCCTGAGCAATCTCGGTAACTATCATACTTGTTTGCAGTATGAGTGTGAGAACTCTAAGGTGGCCACCTGAGAATCGCAAAAAAAAAAGAAAAAAGAAATGCATCACCAAAAAAGTGGACAAAACAAACCTTGATTTGCATAAAATCTGTACATGTGCAGGCACAGATGCAAACTTAGAAAAATAGTATAATTTAAATAGAAATACAGTACATTTCACCATGGCGCGGATGACTGTGACCAGGTGACCTCTGTGCCTGCTTATTTAGTCTGCTGCTAACTGTTGATGGGCAATAGTTCTTACAGTTATTTTAACCTCAAACCAAAATTGGGCAGGACAGCCTTTCAGATAGAGGAAACCTTCAAATCAAGAGTGGTCTCATAGAATCACAGGATAGCAGAGTTGGAAGGGCCCTATAAGGCCATCGAGTCCAAGCCCCTGCTCAATACAGGAATCCACCTTAAAGCATACCTGACAGATGGCTGTCCAGCTGCATCTTGAATGCCTGTAGTGTGGGAAAGCCCATGACCTCCCTAGATAATTGGTTGCATTGTCGGACTGCTCTAACAGTCAGGAAGTTTTTTCAGATGTCCAGCCGCAGTCTGGCTTCCTGTAACTTGAGCCTATTATTCTGTGTCCTGCACTCTGGGATGATTGGTAAGAGATCCTGGCCCTCCTTTGTGTAACAAGCTTTCAAGTACTTGAAGAGTGCTGTCACATCTCCCCTCAGTCTTCTCTTCTCCAGGCTAAACATGCCCGGTTCTCTGGCAGCCCTTCAATAGAGAACTGTCTTTGTTTTTTTAGCTTTGTATTCAAAGGCAGCATTTGTCCATTTCCCTCTTGTAAGAATCTTGCGAAGTTTTGAAAGATAAGCTTTAACGCAGTCTCTGTATGGGATGTCTGGTTAGATTAGCCTCATTATATTTTACTTATTTTCAGTTTAATAACCCATATCCTGCTAAGCAGCAAGGCATTATAAACTGTGGAAAACAGTGAGCAATTTCATATATTTGTTTAAAAGCTCATTCCATCAATTTTTAATCACAAAATTAAAGCTTGGCAACCCACAGCTATTCTCCCTGCTTGCTATTGCGGGACATCTGTGACTTGCTAATAAATAAACTTTTCAGTGGGGGAATCATTTCATAAATGTAGATTATCTGAAGATGAAGACATACACAACATAGTATAATTGTTCAAAATTCAAATTCTGTGAAGCACAAATAATGCATTTGCTCTCATGATCTTTGGAAAACACATATTTTGGGAGTCTCACTTTTCAGATTATATCAATTTTGATAAAAAGACAATTCCATGAAAATCATGCTGTTTTGTGCACTTTGTACCACAGAAGTTTCACTGAAAATATGTTCGCATCAAAAATGCAACGCCATCCCTCTTCCTCTTGTTTGCCTCTGAGCACTTCTGGTCTGAAAGCATCTGACAGAAATCACAAATAAGTATGTGAAGAAAATAGAAAAATGTCTTACAGGCAAACTTTCATATTTGTTTATTTTCCCATTACTACTTGAGGTTGCTATTGCTATTAGATTAGATGATTTTCCTTACTGCATACCCTTGGACACAGAATTCCTACTTCTGATGAAGCAACCCTGGAAGACTGTATGACAGGGCGTGTGTCTGTCTGTCCTTGTGTCACCACTATAGCTTCAAGACCATGAAATCTAGTCACCTGAAAGTTGGCATTTATACTAACGAAGACGAAAAAGAGAGATGAGCTCTGGTGCTGTTGAAAGTTCTGTCTCCTTAAAAAACAATTTTCCGTGTTCTTTTTTAAAAAAAGTTTTATAATTCATCTACAATACTCGACGTTTCAGACAAATGTCCTTCATCAGGAGCTAAAACAGATATATAAGACCAATTTCATAATGATTAAGAACATATATTAAAAAGCTTACTTTTTGAACTGGAGTAGGAATAACGCGTTAGAAGGACTAAGTTTAGTTGAAGGAGATACAAACAAAAAAGACTTCTATCTGGAATACAGCTTAAATATTTATCTGTGGCAGTGTGCCATTGGCAATTCAGGTTAGTTTTTTGTAGTAAGAATGGAGTTGCATATGCAATTTTTACAAAAGCGAACTAGCCAAAATGTGTTGTTTAGGATGAAAGGTGGAACTGTGTGGAATTTGGTTGGTTAACAATGTGTTGAAATGACAGATGTATAAAGATGTGAGATACAGTGTATTAGGAAATATCTGGGGTAGAATATGCTAGTGCTCCTTTTTTAACAAATGTTGTAGGGAGGTATCTAAAGCAATAATAATATACATATACATAGCTGATAGGAAAACATTTGAACTAGTGAAATATAAGCAGAGATAACTACTTGTTAAGGACATTGTGCGAAGTGAATGCTGTAATCAACATAATTTTTCTCTTGTGGAGTTCTGTTGAAAATATATGGTTTGAAAAATGAAAACAATGTAAGTAAGGGAACAAGCCCACGCCAAGTATATATATTTTTTATCTTAACTGTTTTAAAAGTAAGCCTTTTAATATATGTTCTTAATAATTATGAAATTGGTCTTAAATATGTTTTAGCTCCTGATGAAGGGCATTTGTCCGAAACATCATCAAGTATTGTAGATGAAATATAAAATATAACACTTTTTTAAAAAAAGAACACGGAAAATTGTTTTTTAAGGAGACAGAACTTTCAACAGCACCAGAGCTCATCTCTCTTTTTCGTCTGCGTTGATTGGTGCTCTCTTCCCCCCTCTTTTTCTCGTGATTTATACTAACGACCCTAGGGGTGAACATCCCAAGTTATTTTTTTTAATAAGAATTAATTTAAATTAATTTAAATCTGTCCATTGTGTTGACTTGGTTGAAGCCTGCAGTCCATTTTCAACCACTGGGGCAGACTTCCCTAACCAACACACAGCTTTGCAGCCCATATTGTTTGAGACCAGGGAAGATGGGTAGTCTATCGGACATAATTATATACCTTCCTCCTCCCCCCTTGCTGTGGGGCAGCCCTCTCCTCATGGGAGTGGACAGCCCTCTCACAGGGAGATGCAGGGAGATTTTACAGTTTCCTGGTGAGATTTTACAGAGAGATGAAAACAAGACAATCTCTAATGAAACAATGCTAATGCCAGAGGGTGTCTGCTTACATCTCATTAAACATCACTTGGCAATAATGACAGTTGATTTTTTAAAAAAATAATAATTCTGGAGCCTTGATTTAGTATTCAGATCCTTTCCTTATGCTGCATTGTGTAATACACGCTATTATTTAGGCCTTAATGTTAAATTTTCTCACTGAGGATAATGTCTAAATCCCATTAAAATCAACAGCCCACTAGCTGTTGCTATTATAAGGAAGAATATGCCCTTTAAGTTTGCAGTAATGCATTTTATGGTGCCTGAAAGCCCATCAGAAGTAAAATGCTTTGTATTTCTGCTGGCTTCATTCACATTATTTGTAGTCACAATCAAATCTATCCTTCAACATAAGGTCAGTTAAATATGCTGATATAGTAAAAGGGAGCACAAACAATTCTGAATTAGGGTAATTATTCTGCCTTTACTTTGAGTGTTCTCCCCACTCTCCCATACTCCTACCGTTCAGGGGTGTAATTTGAATTACAAGTACATCAATTTTAGCTATTTTGACATCTTGACATTTGGTGGTCTTTCTGGTAATATTTCTACTTTTGACTTTGTGTCAAAGCATCAGAGTGTTTACTATCCAATCACATCCTTTGAGAGCAGGGGTAGGTGACCTGATGCCCTTCAGGTGCTTTGAATTACTCCCATATTCCCCGACCATTGGCCATGCTGGCAGTCTGATGGGAATTGTAGTCCCAAATATCTGGACATCATCAGGTTTCCCATGTGTTCTAACCTAGAGCTTCTGCACACTCAGGTGGAAACACCAACCCGCTACCAAATATCTGCCATATTGTTGAACATTTCTGCAGGTGTGTGGCCAGGTTACTTACTCTGTTCTCATCATCAGGGGCCTCAAACCCAAGGTGCACTTTGCATCTCAGCCTAGGCTTGCCAGGTCCTAAGATTCATGGGGAAGGGCAATGGGACCTCATGTCACAGGGTCGCCAGTTCTTAAGACAAAAATATGATACCGGGACATAGTTGGCAGCACAGGGTGGTAGTAGAGATGGAAGCGCCCAGAAAAATGGAAGTATTCAGCAGTAAATAAAAGTCAATTTGGTGGGATTACTCCCTCCCATTTTTTTCCAATTGAAATACAGGGGGACATTGAAAATAAAGTCTTATTCTCAGGATTATTTGGATTTTAGTATGAGTGCAGGTATTAGTCACAAAGTCCATTGAATGGTATTTTATTAAACATTTTCAAATAATTAATCTATTTATGGATGATGGCGTTGCCATAGTGGAAATCTGTCTCTAAAAGCACACTCCCCACACCTCAGTATATTGCAACTATGCTATTTTTTCATACATAAATCCAACGATGTTCAATAGGGCTTACACTATAAAATTGCAGCAGTAATCCCTCCCCTGGCAGTCTTTTCTTAGCATTCTCCAAATAAAATATATTCCTCAATCCTCTATACATTCCTCTCCACATTTTCCTTCTGCCTTTGTATGCTTCTCCCAAAGAATGATTCACTTTGGTAACTACACTTCGGCTATCATGAAAGTGCAGTATTGGCCAATGCAGTCTTTCCCAATCTCAGAACATGGCAACCACTCACCAATTCTGCAGTCAATAATGCACACGGGTTGCTGACCGATTTCAACAAGGAAATCACTCTTTCCCCTCCACACTTCCCTATAATGGATTATTTTGCCCCAATAATCAATTTACTTCCCTTCCCCCTGCACCGTTGCCTACCCCACAGCAAGGTCCTCCAGCCCTCTGCACAATAGTTGGGGTGTGCCTGAAGGGGCCAATGTGGGGAAGAGAGCCCCAATTGCATGTGCCTAAACCTGGATCCAATCCTATAAATGAAAGTTACAATTTATATAACCCCTACTTGTATCAATGAAAGCTGTGAGCGTGTGTGCATATATCAAATTCCAATGATTTACAACAAAAACCTCTACCTTTAAACGTGCCTGGTTTATTTAAATATCTTATAACAACTTTCCTTAAATATCTTATAACGTATAAGTGTTTCACATCTCCCCTTTTACTTCCAAATTCACGTTCTTTTGATATTTCTGAGAATGAGTAACATTTTTTTAATAAATGAGGAAAGCTTTTTTTCTACCAAAAAAAGAAAAACAGTGAAAGACTGCCATGATTGAAATGAAATATTGAACGAGACTCATACAGCTGAAGGCAAACCAGGTTATCTAAGGTCTTTTCAAAAAGGTTATTGGAACGGGTTGAAATAAGTTTTCTTAGAAAGCCCAGAGCAACTGGTCCCAGAAGGACGAATATAGTCAGTGATGCCCTCTGTATGAACTTGTCAATTAGAAGGGAACTTTGCAGGTTAAAGCTGAAGTACCTAAGAAAGTAGTAGTAGCAGCAGCAAAAGGATCTTTTGGTCTTCAGGCTTAACAAACCCATGTCAATACACAAATCTGTAGACCATTTTTATTTATGAATTTCAAGCTTTTTTTTTTTTTTTAAATGGGCACGTCTGATCTGGGCACAATCTCTGACTGATATGGGCCTTAACATCCCACTGCATATGCCCAGAACAAAATAGATAATTGTACACAGTAACAAAAGGATTAATTTGAAAAGTGAGTCTTGAGAATAGCTTCAAACTATTTCTAACCCACCTGCCTATACGCAGCAATATCACCAACCAGTGGCAGGATCTACACTACTGCTTTATAATGGTTGGGGCCCAGGACACATTCCATATACAGTTTTCAAACTGCTTTCAATGCTTTATTTCCTGCTTGGTGTAGATCTGGCCAGTGACATGTCAATGGCCTGGAAGAAAAACAATTTGCAAAGACATCTTTCCTCGATAAGCAAGATTTTAGTTACCATGAACAAATAGATTATAGGCCTGGAGTAAACATTAGAAAAACATGAAAAGATGGGGATTAAGAATAATAAAATAAAAAGTGTTTATTGAAAACAAATATTTACAATATTAAATATCCTGACAAATCCAAGTCTTATATTACGTTGTCTAACATAAACCACCCTATACAGTGTACTGAGCTCACTCTGTACAATGAATACTGCTTTTAAAATGGTTTTTATTAACACAGTTCCTCTTGGATTCTAAGATAATTTAAGGATGCATGTGCATAAAATGTCTACAACATAACGTACACATTGAATTTGGTTGTTGTGTTTAATCTTAGTTAAACTACTACAAAACAAACAAATATTTTGGGGGGGAAAAAGAAAAGCTTTTCAGAATAGATTCCACCAACACGTTTCAGGCGTTACAACCTTACTCCAGTGATCCTGTTGGACGCACAACAGCTCTGACATGTTCATGCAGCTCCATGCAAACAAGGTATGCCACATTTCCTTCCATTTTCAGGAATTTTGCCTGTGAACTTTCATCAGGTGCATAGGGAGTATTCCATGAATAATAAGGCCATGTATTCTTGCACAGAATTTGGGATTGTGGCCCTTGACTAATCCAAGACATGGTTGCGCATTAAATCCCACTTGAAATCAATGGGATCAAGTGTTTGTAACATTTAATCCCATTGCAAACACTTGATCCCACTGATTAACTATTTTAGTATTTCACTGATCTCACAATATTTTCACAATGCTGATAAGCAGCTGCCTTTAAAACTACGGCTAGAGTCATATGGTCCACAAAATTTGAGAAAGCCATTCTTTTCACTTTGCAGACGCTGATAAGATCCTATCCTATCCTCACAGTAACTGACAAAGCACCCACAACCAGCAGTAGGTTTACTATTAAAAACTTCTGAAGATCAGAATAATGTAATTACAGAAAAAATACATAAATCCAAGGACAATTGGAAGAGACTACAGTAAGAATAATTTATTCTTATTATCTCCCAGAAACTATATGATCTAAATCAAAAGAAATTTTGCTAAGACCCTTATATTCTGATATGCCTTAGAATACATTATTGTTGATGCAAGCATGGAATGAATTTTAATATATGATCCTTGGCCATTGGTTGAAAATATCTACATTAAAAACCAAGCATGCGGCATATGTATTTTTTTAAATACCACTGGACTGCAGGTATACAGAAACAACACTGAGAAATTAGTTTCACTCTAGGAGCCAATTAGTATAATGACTTACTAGCCTGAATGTTACCATCTCTAAAACTGGTGCACAAATCAGATTATACAAGAGAGAAAAGCAGATCAGCAGGAAACCAAATCCAAGACCAAATTTAGCTGCCTACATCACATGCAACATGATCTGCTAAGCAGACAGTTAAAAGAACGGTAAGACACAGCCCTTAACTGCAAGGTATTTGGTAGTAATTCTTTTGTAATATAATCATCTCATTTCATATGTTCAGAAGCAGATTCAAATACTATTTATTACTCTAGTGCATCTGTTTATAAGGCATGATCGGAGTATTCTGATGAACAGGAGGCCACATATTTAGTTCTTCATCTATACCTTTATATTCTTTGTGAACAAGTCAATATTACCACCATGGAAACAAAATATTTGTGTAGCCCAAGCCTACCCACACATGGATCTATTGGACTACAATGGATAAAGTAGGGTTCCGTACAACTATACAGGGGGAAACTATATACAGGTAACTAATACAGAGGCAAGAAACAGGGATCCAACTCTTATCAGACTTTAAAAGGTAGCAGCTTAAAGAATGGGCCTGTTCCTGCAGCCGTTACGACTGGCTATGTTGTGCACCTCAGGGACCCCACCCTTCCTGGATCAAGACTGCTGTATAGCAGAGCAGAGGGCCAGGCTCATAATTCTTTCAGGTTCTCAACCAAACCACAATAGTAAGAAATAGGGTTTAATGACAGCATCTTTAAAGCTTACTGTTTGATTCTGAAAGCCACACTAGGGTATACTCATCTTACTTGCAATATTTGGTGGGATTGGGAGTTGGGATGGTGAACCAGGAGCTGCTTGTACACTACCAAATCCTGATGAAATGCAAAGTTTTTTCAATAATCATCGATTTTCCATAGACAAAGAGGACATGTCAAACTCCTTTTAAGTCTCATGTTGATTCAGGACATAGTATCTATTTGCACATCTAATCAAAAAAGACCCCCTTTATATTAAAAATCTGCAGTGTTTATAGATTTCAATGAAGTTTAAAAAGGCACTGTGACTCTGGAATCTGCTAAGTAGCTAAATATCTTCAGCAATCAGATATCTTCAGCAATCATAGTGTCAAAGATCTGGTAGCAAAGCTGTTCTTCTGATCCATCCCTGACATAATATGATTTGATGAAGCATTCCAGCCATGGCAACTCACCTACAAATCGAAAGCAAATGATCAGTTTTAATGCAGATTTATGTATTTCATAGTTAACTATATGCATGTTTAGACAGAAAGAAGTCCTACAATTCCTAGCATTCCCCAGCTAGGCATGTCTAGACATGCGTAAGATTGCGCCCTTAATCCATTTCTTAGCCACCTTTCCAGACCATAACATTCTGATGGAGCTTATACAGCATAAACATACAAAAGAATAAAAACAACAATAAATTAAATATAAACAACAATTTTAAGTAGGACCAGTTCCAATAAAATACAATTTTAAAATACATATCAGGAGCAAATACCATGAAAACTTCCAATTAAAAGCTTGCCGAAACATGAGTTTTTAAAACCCTCTTAAAAGCAATCACAAGTGGGTCCAGCTGTATGTCTCACAGGAACAAATTCTACAGTGTAGGGGCCACTACTGAGAAGGCCCTATTTCTAGTACCTGCCTACAGAGAAGTTCACATAGGCGTAGACAGTCCTTCAAAGAACCTTAACTCAAACCATTTAGGGGTTTAAAGTTCAAAAGCAGCACTCTGAATTGGGCCCGGAAATGCACTGGCAATGAGTGCAACCAGGACAAGATCGCTGTATCATGTTCTAACCAGCTGAGGTTTCTGATTCATCTTCAAAGGTAGCCCCCAAAAGAGCACATTGCAGTAGTCCAATTTGGATATGAATAAGGGGGGGCATGCATAACTGAGGTCAAGTCTGCTTTCCCTAGACACAGTTTCAGCAGACATACCACCCGAAGTTGATAGAAGTCACTTCTGGCTACTGCCACCACCTGTGCTTCCACAGGCTGCAATAATTCCAAAAGGACCCCCCAAACTATGAACTTGGTTTCTTTAGGGAAATTGCAACCCTACTCAATGGCAGTTTGAATCCCTCTATCCAGATCAGCAGGTTTCCCTACAGGAAGTACTTCCGTCCTAATGGAAGCTTCAGCTTGTTTGGTCTCATCTATCCAAAACAGCCTCCAAGCACTGATTCAGGAGTTCCACAGCCATCCTTGGATTAGTAGGTGGAAAAGAAAGATAGAGCTGCATGTTATCCACCTGCTGGTGACACTGCAGCCCAAACCTTTAGATGACTATCCCCTCTAAGTTCACATAGATATTAAACAGCATGAGGGAACAAGATGGAACTTTGTGGTATCCCACAGTTCAATAGCCACAGGACAGTGGTCCCCCAGCACCATCTTCTAAGACTGACTGGTCATATATAATATTGCTTCTGTAACACCATGCCTCCCAAACCAAACTTAAGTCATCCATCAGAGCAACCAAGGCCATTTCTATCCCAAAACCAGGTCTGACATTGGACGGGAATTGATCTGTGTGTGTGTGTGTGTGTGTGTGATTGAAAACGTGTTAATCCAAGTGATATAGAAGAGATACAGTGGTACATACCACGTAGTTATAGTTCACAAGAGTATCACTGTATAGCACATGCAACTGCTTCATGATGCAGTACTCTATGATTAAATGAACACTACTCAAAAAAGATGACACAATCTTGTTTGTCTGTCTTTTGGAAGTAAGATTAGTGATAGGAGAAGACTGAGTTAATCTCCCTAGGGTTAGAAGGTGCTTTAGCTGAACCAGCTTGAGCCCCTATTGCTGCTCCTACACGTAAAGCTAGTTTATAGAATCAGGATGTGAGTCCTGGGAAATGTATAGATACTGTACAGTAGCTCAGGTCAGAAACTAGTTTTACTGGAAAGTCACTCTGAGAAGGAAGTTGATGAACATCAGCCAAAGCCTCAACTCCTTGCCCTTCCAATGACCTACTGCCAAATCCTGTTACTAAAGAACCGTTCAACTTTATTTCTATCCCACACACCCCAGAGTTAGAAGCAAGGGGAGGAGAAAATAGCACCTCTCAGAGGCCTGGATTGGTATTCGGCCTCCCTCCCCACCCTGCTCGAGTCCCCCAGGACACTCCCTTATCACCTCCAGCGTACCTTTTTCTTTTTTCTGGATAGCTGGGCTGCAGCTACTCACATTTTTATTTTCTAAAAATGCTGTGGTGGTGGTGGTGGGGGGGGGGTGACTTCACTTTGTAGCATGCCAGCCCAAGGGTTTTTTAAAATTTATGATTTCAAGTATTTCCTGACTTGTAGTTGCACTGCTCTGTTATAGTCTTCATCTAATGGTTTCCATGTATTTATTCCTTTATACTGTTTTTACATTGGTCTTTGTATTGCTTAGAGAACTTAGGACATTAAGTGGCATTCAAGCAATTTAAGTAAATAAAATCAAAGTGTCTAAAAATAAAAAATCAGGAGGGGCTGGGAGCTTGGCGAATGCCAAGAGAGGTTTCCATGGGCACACTGGTGTCCACAGGCATCATGTTGGCGATCCCAGGTGTAGGGCTTTGTGAGATGGCCAGAAAATATGTAGATTCATTCCCTTTCTTGCCCCTTACATTTGGGACAGGTTGCAGTCTTAAAAAGATGATCAAATTACAAATACAGAAGTTACATAAATAATGGAATACGCATAATAAGGCTAATAGTGCCATCTCTTTATCCAACCTCTGCCCTAAATGAATGTCTTACCGAAATTTTTGCAAGGAGGGCAAAGTTTATTCATGCTCCTCTCCATTTTCTCTTGAAACATATTATTGATCAGGACTTCAGAAGCTGGAATTTGGAAGAATTTTCTCTGGAGGACACAGGAAACATAAGGTAGATATAATTAAACCGGCCAAGAGACATTTCTTTAAAGGTTTCATGTTGAGGCAGAGAATTTAAGGTAACAGAACCATGTTCGAGTTTCATGTTTTAGTAAAATGAAAATAAAGGAAAATAAAAGGGGGCAGCACTGTTAATTCACAGAAGAGACCTTAATTGTGTTAAGTAAATATTTAAAATTTAAACCTTTTTAAAAACATTCTGTTATAGAACCAAAACAGATTTTTTAAAAAGCTATCTTCACTTTAATTAGATTCATAAGTAATCCTTACGTAAATTAAGTCTCTCAGAGGGTAAAAAAGCAATACACACAATACACAAAAGGTTTTATCTTTATTAAAATTAAAAATACAAATATACCATTTTTGTATAGACAAGGTAACAAAATATTAGTGAATGCCTTAGGTGTACATGGAATAATTTCTACCACCAATATGCAATAGGCTCACAACATTTTCTGTAGTGGAACACACTGTAATGTGAGCAGTTAGTCTTAAAATAATCACCTTGGAGTTAAAACAGAAATTACAGGTGCCTGTTAGTGCAACTCAATGTGAGCAGCAGTAATCATCATCTGTTTTACAAACTCTGTGTAAATGATGACCTCTAATTTTAAATATTGACTGTTTTTGAAATTATTTATTATGTCTTGTACAACACTTCCATTTTTAAAGTGCAGATTTAAGTTGGGGAGAAACTGGTAAATTTTCATGCGACCACCTCCCCACAACTTCCTCCTAGATGGTTCGGGTACTCTGTATAAATTTGTAGAGAGCAACTCTTCAAAACTAGAGATTCTGTGACAGTATATGGCAGGACCCATTGGCAAGTCTGGGCCTCACGTGTTAGACCTCTGTCCTCTGGCAATGTGGGCCATCCTCCCCTCACTTGGTAATGGCTGGGTCGTGCGGGTTACAGGGTTTTGCCACTGCAGTAGTGATAACAGTAGCAGGCAGGGATAGCAGCAGCAAAAACGGCACTCTAACAGGTAAATGCTACTGCTAGCATCCACCATTTTGTTTCTCCCGGAATGCTTCCGCCATTGCAATTCCAGGGTGATGCTACTTCTGAAGCATTGTGGGGAAAGTTAAAATGCCAGCCACTAGCCATAACAGCCTAAGTTCCAGCACTGGGCAAAGGAACAGTGGCCACTCAATGTCAAGAGGACCACTGGACCCAACGCCTGTAGCCAGCATTTGGGGCTGCTAGTGGCCCCTCCTGAAGGCTTGGGCCATTGGCAACTGTGTGATGGTGCCACCCCCTAATGCTAGGTGTGAAGCATCAATGTACCATTCTTCCTTTATTTTTTTATTAAAGAGTCATTGTTGGGGTATGGCTATTTTTCACCTAAGTTTAAATGTGGTTAACCAATGCAGCTTTAACTAGTGCACAGTTCTTACTGTCTCCTCCACTTTGCTTGGGAGAATAGCCTCATAGAAGCACACATTGACATTCAAGTTAAATATTTTAATAGTACAAGAATCCCATCTCTTACACTGTCCATGAGATACACATCCAGTGTTCCTGTTCCATCATCCAGTGTAAACTTCATCACAAAGACATAACGGAGGGGCACTACTCCTAAAGCTGAACAGAAGGAAAATAGTAATTATATTTTAAGATTACTCAACACAAGGGAACAATAAAAAACTTAAAATTACAGCTTGAGATGCAGACATGATAAACACTCTGGTCCAGTGATTTTTGCTGTAGGGAAGAAGTGACCTTTTTTTTCCTGTTGAGAGGCATTCGTTCAGGGGTAATCTCTTGGGGGCCACATGTTAGTGGTGGATGTTGCCAACCAACTCCTCTCTTTTGTCTACTTCCTTTTCTCTCTCCTGCTCTGCCCATCCCTGCTCGGTAGGCTGCTGGGGAAGGCACAGACTGCACTTGCTAGAGATCTGAACTGATGGCTTTTGAAATTAGGCCGAGGCGCAAATGAAATTAGGCCGAGGGCCACAGGTTGACTACTTCTGTTGTAGGGGATGCCAACTAAAGTGCTCTCTCTCGCAACTGAGGTGAAAGGGGCATCCTGCAGGTGCGCAAGCCTACATGCATGCCCACAGGATGTCCAGTTTGCGCCATAGGTATAGTCATGTAAAGTTAGAAGAATAACTTGCCTTCATTAAACGTCTGTTTAAGTGTTTAGTAGAACTAAACCATTCCTTCCTAATACCTTTAGCAAACCCGAACAACAGTCTGTGGAAGATGCTCAGAAGCATTTATGCATAGGATGGCAATCCTATGTTGGGAACTGCTATTGGGCAGTACTGAAATTTCATTAAATACATGAATCCAACACATTCCAAATTCAGTGCAAGACTGAAGAAATATTTCTCAATAGCTATTTATTATGCAGTCGAAATCTTGCCGTCCTTACGGTGCCCGGTTCCATTCCTAATGAAGTCAGTAGGGAAAGTGCTACTGGTTCTTTGGTAAAAGAATGGTTCCCTGCAGAGAACCCCGGTAGCATACATAATATTGAGAAAACAAATTATTTTGCATAGCTTAAATTCTTAATGCAGAGCCCAAAGAAGCTATGCACACTGCCAGACACTTGCTCGTACCAGTTCAGGCACAAATTAATTTCAGCTGAATTTCCTAGGTTTTGGAGAGTGGGGTGAAACACGCCGAGAAGACTGCACTAATCTTCAGCGGGCAGGTGAATTTCAGAAACATTCTTCCTGTATTTCGTTTTTTCTCTCTCCCACTCTCACGCATACACAACTATAAAGTTTCTCAACGGCTCCAAGCAATTACTCAGCTGCTGCAGAAGGTACTGTCATTCTCAGGGGCATTCTTGTCTAGGAATGCTACAGGAGTAGCAGCACCACCCCTTAAGTGGTAGCAAGGTCTCTTTCTTGAGAGAGAAAGAATCCCTCAGCCAGTTCCAATGTTAAGATACAAATGTCTTGAAATGTGCCCAGCTGCCCAAAGGTTGCTGAATGCCACCATCCCGGCACTACTTTTACAGGGAGCTAATGGTTTCATGAAAAGGGGGTGGCATTTGATATTTAGACCCTTCTAATTTCCTTTTTGTTGTTGTTTAGAGATTATAAAAGGGGAACAGGAAAGCTGGTGGACGGATATCTCCAATATGTCCTCTGTCAGAACATGACTCATTCAAGAGGGGAAAAAAACCTGAGTGCATGGAGTAAGGTAGGTCTTCTTTTGTCCGCTCAAATGCAAGTCTCTTGAAGGGTCAGTGCTGTACAACGGAGAAAGCTTTCTCATTGGGCCTCTTCAGAAGACACCTTAACCCCTGCTGGTTAAGGCTTTTGGCGAAGCAGCAGGGTTTAAGGTGTCTCGTGAGATGCGTTTTGCTAACTCCTGCTCATTCACTAATCACAGTCGGACCATCTGCAGCAGGGTTAGCAGGTCTAGCCGTGGCTTAAAGTGTTGTGTGTGACAGCACGGCTTGTGGTTAGTACTAACTCCAGAGAACCACAGTTTCGCTAACCACAGAGCCTGAAATGTCATCTGAAGTAGCAAGGCTTTTCGCTATGCCCTATAGCTAGAGGATAACAGTGCAGAAACATTAACCATATTGTGTTTTGGGATGACAACTTCTGAAAAGAGTTGGGTTTCAACAGAGTCAACGTTTTGACTTGTGATTCCCTTTCATATCACCTGCACTCTCTTGAATTTGTTTTGCAAGAACTCCCTAATTTCTGGAAGTAGAGTCTAATCAACTTTGTCACAGACAACAAATGAAAGAGAAGCAGATCTTGCTTGTTGATTTATGTAATTATTCACAAATTGTTCACATATTCACTTATTAAAATGTTTTCATCTCTACCTATAAAGTGGAAAGTATGTGTGTGTCACATATGTCCGGAAATGTTTACCCACTTCCAGATGAGTTAGAAACTTGACATGGTGACACAGCGATAGATCTGGCTGTACAATGTACCAGAAAAATCTAAAAACATGAATTTTGGGGGTTTAAGTATTATTAAAGAATTTAATGAAAACCTAGGTTTATGCCTACAGCTCCCAGCATGCCTTGGGTGGAATTCCCAACATGCTTTGGGCAGGAGGCCAGACATACTGGCCTTTGGCAGCCATTGTGAGTGCACAGGCAGGTGGTTGCTGCGTGTTTTTCACAACCTGACTCCTAAGGTTGGTCTTGAACAGTCAACCAATTCCACATAAAAGGAAACAACCCACATAAATGGGTTGCATCCATTTGTGGTGCCTCCTCCTGCCCTCAGCGTGGTTTTAAAATCGTGACTAGATGCAGCAGCGTGACTTTGAGGGGCCAAACATGCTCAAAGGCACTCCATCCTGATATCGTTGTTTTCTCAGAATCTGGGGGAAGCAAGCGCACAACTTTTGCTCTTAAAAGGGAGGGAGGAAGGGGAGGCACTCTGTGCATGCCCAGAAACAGACCCAACAAAGGGGGAAGTGCCTGGCCCAGCCCCGACCCTTTAGTACAGGCTCCAGACGGAGCACTTGGTGGGTGAGAAGTGCAGGATGAGGCAATCCCAGCAGGATTGACTGGAGCTGGACATGTCCATTGACAGCTGCTTACATCCCCTTCTTGGTGATGCTGCTCCTTCACGCTCTATCGAAGAGCAGCATCGGCAACAAGAGTCTCAAAGGATGTGAGCACCTGCAGGCTGGCAAATGCATGCTGGGAGGTGTAGTACTGGTATGTAGAGTGGCTGATTTTAAATAAAGTAAGGGTTGGCAAACCAGGTCACTATCTCTCAGTCCTAACTCAGCCCCCACTTTCCTGACCTCTCACTAATTGTCTTTGTTCTCCTTCTAACTGACTTTCCCCAACTGTCACTTACCCCCCCCCCCCCCAAATTCCATTCTAGCCTCAGCTATCAGTCATTCCTTCATTCACTCTTTTGTTTCAATAGTAAAGTCAGGCTTTTACATAAAAATCATAAACTTTATCCAGTGATTCTTGCATCTGTCTTGGAATGTTGTGGTTTAGCTGTAACAGGGAAAAATCCGCAACATAAAAAATCTTATCAAGTTAAAAGAGTTCCAGAAGACAACTATTACTAGAAATGGATCAGGAGTTGCAGTTAACCCCAGAGTCATATTCCAGAGCAGCTCCAGATTTCTGCATCTTTGTCCATGTGTACATGCCACCACATCTGAGTGAAATTATTTGGTTGCGTCACTGGGGAGGGGTCATAGCTAAGTGGTAGATCATCTGCTTTGCATGCAGAAGATCCCAGGTTCAGTTTCCAGTATCTCTAGGTAGGGTTAGGAAAGAATCCTGCCTGAAACCCTCGAGAGCTGCTGCTGGTCAGTGTCGACAATACTAGGCTAGGTGGACCCAATGTCTGACTCAGTATAGGAAAGCTTAGCTTATTATGTTTCTATGTGACTTCTCAGTTTAAAAGCAAACAAAAGCAGTATTACTGCATGGCAGAAGAGCATCATCTAACCTTGTGATATTGTAGTGGGCTCCCATGACGGATCTTCCTGTGCAGCAAGGGAGCTCAGACTCGACATTGCCTTTGGATAGGAACAGTGCTTACACCTAACATTCAGAACAAAACACTGGTGGGAACTCTTCTGTATATTCAGCTGCTTTAAAGGCAGATACTTTGTATGGCATAGAAAGTCAAGAACTTTTAATGCTTTTTATATATAACTGTCAACAAAAGTAAATCACTTGGCCAGTCTAATTGAAGAAGAATGACAGACAATGGTTTATCAACATATTAGGTAGTATATATTGGCTAAACTCTACTTTTTGTTGTCTAATTATACAAACCTACTTCACAATAGAAGTCATAAATCTGGCATCATACAATATTTTATAACATGACTGAATAAATAAAGAAGTGTGATTTTACCTATGCCCAAATGCAATGTAAGTAATTTCAACAGCTTGTTTTTTGTATTACTTTAGCAGTTATACATCAATGCAACTGGGAAAAGTACTCCAAGCTAGAGAATATTTCTGTTGTCACAAAAGCTATCAGCATAAAGTTGTACTTGTAGAATTAATAAGAAAATTATGTTTCCTGTTTAAAAGAGATTTAAATGCTTGTATATCATGCTTAAAACAGGCATATATTGAGTTTTTGTGACTACATAAAGTCAACCAAGTATTCTCATGGTGCAGTGGAAGCAACTAATGTTGTCCAATATAATTGGTCATAAGTCAAGACAATTTAAGATTGTGATTTCAAACACGTTGTGATTTCATTAGTTCCACTGATTTACACAATATGCAGTTATAAATGGGATCTTGCGCTTAACTACAGATTACATTAAATTATCACTTGCTTCGGTATAAGCAGACAGAAAAAGAAACAGTTTTTGTATGTGAGCTGTACAACATATGTAATCAGAGACTGGAAGAGCAAAAGAAAGAAAGAAAAAAGCAGAATTAAAACATAATTGAATCATAGAGTTGAAGGGAGTCTCATAGGCTATCTAGTCCAACCAATGCTGGAGCATCCCCAACAGATGGTTGCTTAGCCTTGGCTTGAAGACCCGCAGCAAGGGACAGCCTGTTCCACATAGTAAGTGGTTCCATTGTAAACCTGGTCTCTTTGCTAAGATGTTTCTCCTAATGTTCAAACAAAATCCACTCTCCTAGAACTGAAGCCCACTATAGAACCATAGAATAGGAGAGCTGGAAGGGGCCTATAAAGCCATCATGTACAACCCCTGCTCAATGCAGGAATCCACCTTAAAGCATACCTGACAGATGGTTGTCCAGCTGCCTCTTGAAGGCCTCTAGAGTGGGAGAACCCGCTGCCTACATAGGTCATTGGTTTCATTGTTGTACAGGTCTAACAGTGAGGAAGTTTTTCCTGACGTCCAGTCAGAATCTGGCTTCCCATGGCCTGCATTCTGGGATGATTGATAAGAGATCCTGGCCCTCTTCTGTGTGACAACCTTTCAAGTACTTAAAGGGTGCTATCATGTCTCCCCTCAGTCTTCTCTTTTCAAGGCTAAACGTGACCAGTTCTTTCAGTCTCTCCTCATAGGGCTTTGTTTCCAGACCCCTGATCATCCGCGTTGCCCTCCTCTGAACTCCCTCCAGCTTGTCTGCATCCTTCTTGAAGTATGGCACCCAGAACTGATGAGGCCTAACCAGTGCCGAATACATGGGAACCAGTACCTGGAAGCTATACTTCTATTAATGCAACCCATTAGAGTTAGTCCTGCCCTCTGGGGCAACAGAGAACAAGTCACTGTCCTCTTCTATGTGACAGCTTTTTGGGGAGTGCTACGTCTTCTCCAGGATTAACTTTGTTTCTGCTTTTCCCCGTAGTGCTTGTCTCCTAAATCCTTAATCTGTTTCACTGCCCTCCCCTGAAACTGTTCCAATCTGTCTACATCCTTCTTAAAGTATGGTGCCCAGAACTGTACACAGTACTCCAATGAAGTCTGACTGGGGTAGAATAAAGTGGAACCAGGGTTCTATTATTGCAGTCTAAAAATGCATTGGTCTTTTCGTAGCTGCATTGACATCAATTAGGTCCTGTGGCATTTTGCATATATGAGAGTACTCATATGGATGCACACAAACAACCCAAATGCATGCTAGGGCTTTCCCCATTTAACTGGAGCGAGGCAGCTCTGCACTTCTGCAGTTTGCATGCTTAAAATTGCCCTAGTCCATTGAACAGGTACTCCTGATCCTGCATATAAGCAACATCAGCACAGCCCTGGACTAGGGGGAAGTATTTATTTTATGGCAAACTCCTTTTAGGATAAACAGCATACATAGGGTTATATCTAATGGTGATGTTTCCTATGGAACAGATTTGCGGAACATGCAGAGGGCTTAGTGGGGAAGGGAGGACAGGGAAGTCCTGTTGCATGAGCAGAAGTCCCGTTGTGCATGAGGACTGGATCCAGCCCACTGAAAGAGCAAGTATGGTGTAGCAGTTAGAGTGTTGGACTAGGGAGACTGGTTGGCATGGAATTCACTGAGTGGCACTGGGCTGATTGCTTTCTCCGCCCCCCCCCCCCCCCCCAATAAATTAATAAAATGGAATTGACTACTATGTATGCCACACTGAACTTCTTGGAAGAAGCCCAGAATATAAACATCTGTTTTCATAATAATGCATTATGTATGTTTTTCTAAAGCATTATTTGATCTTTTCTTTAGATAATTACTTCAATGACAGAGATTGTAACTCAGTGGAACAGACAATATAAAGAACAAAAGCCAAAAATTGAAGATATACACTAACATATGGCTTGCGTTTGATTCATAATCAGACCACAGTCTTATCCTTCTGTCCAATGTAAATTTAATATTGGCTAGAGGGACAGATAATATAACTTTCCAAAGTTCTAACTATTGATCAAAGGCTTCACTCTCAGAATCCAAGCAGCCAAAAGAAGCCAAATTTCACTGTAAAAAAGAGGAAGATTTACCCATAATATTGCATATTCCCTTGCCAAAAAAATGGAGCAGAAAGATCCAGCAATGTAAGATCGTCTTCTGTAGACCTCACAGGTATAATTCCTTTAAAAATTTTTGAGAGCTTCAATATTTCCTTTAGAGTCCCTCCTAGTGAAAAAAAGAAGAAAAGATGTTCAAGTTACTATTATTTATCGGAATATCGAGTTTATCACTGACCACACAGAAACAGCTCATTGCTAAAATCACATATGGGCACAGCAGCCCAATTCCAGTACTAGCACTTTTTATTTCTATGGACATAGTGGAGTATAGTTTTCCTCATGGCAAGAGCAGAACATGGCATCAGGACACTATGGGGAAGAAATCTGTACATATCCTTACCGTATCCCCTCCCATCTACTTAAGTCAGGTACACAAGCCCTGGTGCTTGCACTGCATGCACAAGTAGAGGAGAAAAGACCCGGGCAAGGATACAAGAGTTATGCAGATACCTACCATTCCCTATCTAGGCCTGGCATGATATCTGGGCCTACACTTTAGGGTGGGAGAATCCATAATAACCTCAGGGTATGTTTATGTAGGCATCTGGTAAGACTCTGGGGCCAAGGAGTGCCAACTGCTTTACAAATCTTATCTTCACAGCTACCCAACAACTAGATCTGCACACTCAGCCGTATTTTGGATGTGTGTTTCTTGATGATCAATCGTCTGTGATGCATGACAAATGGAAGATGGAGAAGATTTAAAAGCAGTTGTATTATTTGGATTTAACATCAAATTGCATGTGTATTAAACTATTCTGTTTTGACGAAATCTTGGCATTCTACAGTCTTGCTCTATTTTGCTTGTAGGTCTTGTGAAAGAGAATGGCAACCTGTAAATACAGGAATACAAATGGAAGAGGGTGGAGGTATTCTGTTGCATTGGGCACACTTAGGGTAGCTTATAAATTGTAGTCAACATGATTAGCCCAGATGAAGCTGGATAAAAGTACTCCTAGGTAAAGCCAACACCTATCTATCCAAGAGCAAACCTGGCTTCAGGGGCACTGCTAAAATGTGCATCTTTCCTTCAGGGGCAGTAGAACCCTAACAAGAACAACTGCAGCACCTCCATCTAGATCCACCTTCACTCCTATCACAAACATTTCCATCTTGTCTCCATTACCCTTCAGTTTGTTAGCCCAGGCACAGATTCAGAATTTCCACAACTTCCCTGGACCCAGAAGGGGGAATAGAGCTGATTCATCCATACTAGTAACACTGCACCCTGAAACTCCAGATGGCCTCTTCCAGCAGTTTTATGTAAATGTTGACCAACACAAGATGATACTTTATGGATCCCTGAGCACTAGTGGCCATAGGCCCAAAAAGTTCCCCAATCCCATCTTCTGAGACCTGCCCTCCAGGAATCATCAGAACTACAAAATTGTGCTTCCGATACAAATCCCTTCTGACACCCTAAAAGGATTCTGTAGTTGAGACTGAAAGGCACTGAGAGGTCCATCAGATCAGGGACACACTCCCGCTGCCGGTCTTCCGGCATAAAATATATCGCTACTAGATCTGTTTCAAACACAACATACTTGTATTTTCCACAAATAAAAGCAGCTTCTGGAACAATTTTTTGTTCTTTAAAAAGAAGCAGAAGAAGCTATACTAGAAATAGATGGGACACAGTGCAACAGGACGTTCTCTTGCACAAGTGCACAAAATGAACGGCAGCTTATTCACACATTCTGTCTGTGTAGTGCCATCCATTTCAGGGGAATATATGTGACTCTATAAAGAAAAAAAAAGACGGTTGGTCTGCAGCTTTTCCACACTAATGTGAAAACACTGACATCCAGAGGATGGTAAGTTAAAAATACATCTGCAAAGGAGAGACATTCAAGCCTGTATCTGATCTAGTTAGAAGAAAAGTAGACCTTTTAGAGGGCAGAATATGAACCCCAAGTAACAATGGAATCAAAGATTATAAAATAGATTTGTAGAAAATAAAGCTTCTGATGTACTATTAAGTATTTCATTCACATATATCAATTCTCTTCTTGGAACCTCCCTGTCTTTCCACCCCCTGCCGTCTCATGTTTAAAATAGATTTATTTTGGAGATTCAAGTTAAGGAAACCTATGTCTGAGCACAATTTAAATCTCCCCCTATCCTTCTTTTTCTTCTTATATATTTTCCCCATCTTACAATACTACACATTCTGCAGGGGGATGAGAAAGATATGTAGGATACTACCTTAAATGCATACTAATTTGGGGACACAATTCAAGCTAAACCTTTCTTTTAAAAAAATCAGACCTCATGATTCAAAGTGCTGCAGCTTTGTGAACAAGAACCTCCATGTACTTAAGAGCTTGCCGGTGCATTTCCCCATAAACAGAAAAAAGGGGGTCCTATGTGCATATGGATTTGAAAATAAAACATGAATGTGTTGTAAACATCTTCATTTCATTTCTTTCATTTCTTTAACACCCAATAGCAGAAGCTCTCTGGACAGTTTACAAAGACTAAAAACCATTAGAAATACATTATGCATAGTATAAAAACCTCATATATATACAAACATATATACATGTATCTAAACAATTTGGAACCAATCAATAAGAAAATCCACGACCTGATTAAAACTTTTCTGGTGATTTTTGTTGGCTTACTTAGGAATCACTTAGGGTAAGAACTGGGTGAATTAAGTATAATGTGCTATCAATTATAATAGGTATGGTTTAATTGGCTAACCTTCAATCAGAATTAAACTGTCTTCTGGTTCTCGAAGTAGTTCGGCATGTTTTACAAAATGTACAGCTATGTGTCGCTGTCCCCGGTTTTCAGTGCCCCACACAACGGATTCGCAGAAGGATGTACTTAGTAAGTCTGAATTTGAACATGTAGCCGAAGCCTCTCGCATAAGTGACTCAAGCTCAGCTCCGTCTGGAACTTCTTGCCTGAAAAGAATTACAGCTTGAAGTGAACACTAGTAGCCTACTCAAAACAATATGGTGGACTGAGGTGAGGTGCTTTAACCCATGAAACACAAAAATGTGGTGACAAAGACAGACAGGCATTTCTACATGCATGTTTGACACATGGAAAGCAGGATTTGGCAATTTAAGGTCTTGATGTTACCCAATTATGGAGCATATGGGACATAATAATAAAAACAGGACTACAAAGGCTACATTTCCTTAAAGCACACAAGGTGATCAGTGCAGCTTCATTTGTATTTGGCAAAAAGTGATAGAAAAGAATTGTGCTAAATTTAGATTATCAATCCTCTTTGTTATGACTGAAGGTTATATAATACAGGAAGAGTAATTAATAAGCCCATATTGGGGATGGATGAATCAGTCTACTTCCAGGCCTGGTGTCGCATGGTATGCTTGGTCTCTTCTCGTTCCCGCCTGGAATTGCCACCCTTGGTGTTTTTTGGGGCCCCCAGCAGCATTGCAGCAACTTTTCATTGCCCTTGGATGTCCTCACTGGTGACTTTCATGGATGGGAGCTGCACAGATGCTTGGCTCTGTTACACATCAGGCAGTCATCATCTTGTATTTCTCCAAATACAATGTCCACTACATTTTGATCTGTTCATTAGTCTGTCTAGAAGGTGAAATACAATTCAGGACATATTGGAATTGGCCAATATTGAATCCCAAGCATCCCCAGCCCACATGAACATCACTTGTATATGTACAGAAGGATCTTTCCATAAGGATGAGAGAAAGGTGCATCACCTTTTAGTTTGCTTAGCTTTGTAGATGTATTCACCACAGAATGAATAAAAAAAAATCTCAGAATAAAAGCAGATTGTAACATAATTACTTCTGCAAAGCCACGAACAAGTAGGGGAGTACTAATCATCTACTTCACATTATATTTTAAAGGTAGTGTATTTTCAAGGTGGTGATATGCCGTTCTTTATCTACAAAGGCACTTCAGCACATATTTAGGCTGCAATCTATGATGACAAAAAGATATAATAGGCACTTGACATCTTAAGTTGCAAGTGATCCAAAACTCTAGTTGGCCTTAACTATATCTGTAAGTAACATCTTAAAAACAGCACAAACAGTTTATAATAAAGATAAATCAGGGCACTGACAACAAATTGCACTGAGGACAATGAAGTTTAACAGACTGATGGAGCTTCTTAGGTTCAAATCTTTTCAGCTTAGCTCTGATGCGATATGGTTGAGGAATCCTGCTGTTCATAATAGTACCCAATGCTGTCTCATCAAAATGCTGGTGATCTGTTAGCACTGCAAAACATTAAAATATCAATAAACATTTGGATTAGCATGAAAAACATCAGGTGAGCAGGCAGGATTTTGTAAAATCTGTTCCACCTGTGTTTGGCAGATTGTCAGGTGTTTTTCGTTCCATTTTTTGCTTATTGATAGAATCAGATTTTTTCCAACTTCCCACATTTGCGCAAATTCGCACTTGCGGAAATGTGCATATCTACCCCCAAAATGCGCAAATCCCCCCAAATATGCATTTTCATGCTTTAGCCTATGGAGGAAATGGGCATTTTTCAGCCAGTGGTTTTTTTATTTTATGTATTTTTCTATGAATACATTTGCCTAAAATTCCAGAAAATAATAATAATAAAAAACAAAAACAAGTTTATGGAATCTGTGCAATTTGAAATGTGGAATCCATGGGTTGGATTCACAGAAATCCAAACTTATTTGATATACTGCTGAACAGGGACTCAGGAGATCCAGGTTCTAGTTCGCACTCAACCATGATGTTCACTGGGTGATTTTGGGCCAGTTACTGACTCTAAGCCTAACCTACCTCACAGAGTTGCTGTGAGGATAAAATGGAGAAGAGGAGGACCATATAAGCCACCTTGGGTGCCTTGCAAGAGAAAAATGGTGCAAAAGAAATGTAGTAATAGACAAATAAATAAATAAAATATTTAAGATCTAGATATCTAGCAACTTGCTCTTTGTCAGTAAGAATACAGTGGGAATACTACTTAATATCACTTGTCCTTTTTCAGTTGCTGGCCTGACATGCAGAAAATCACAAAATCCATGTCACTCAAAAGTCCATTTGGTTCAAGCATGAATTCAGTGGTGGAATCTGTTTTTTTCTCCTTCCAAGCCTTCACTAAGGGCACACTCCTGTGCACCCTGAAATCTTTCATTCCCTTTAATCCACACAAAAATTTGCATTTAAATGTTAAAGTATTTTCCCTCAAAATACATACTTTAAAATCTATCTTAATACATTTGAGCTCAGAACTGTGTTGGAACATTTGGGAAGTGCAAAAGCCCATGGGATAATTAGACTCTGATCCACAAGTTAGTCTGGGAAGTGCAAATCAAGCCAGTTTATATCCAAATTTGCAAAGACTGAATTTCTAAAGTATCCCTAGCTTGGCTACAAAGGTGCCTTAGGAAGCAGATAGGCAATTATGCTCCCACAAGATGTATTCCCCCCTGCCCCAACCTGCATTTCTTCCAATGACTGGAGAGCAGGGTGAAAATAATTTAAGTAAATTTTAAAAATGCCACAGCCCATACCATTGTAGAGGGTCGCCAACTTTCAGACTGTTTTTTGGGGAAGGGGAATAGAGGGCTGCAGGTAAAAGTAGGCAGGAAGCCCGACTGCGCAAAAAGAGTTTCCTTGGATCTAAGATACACGGAATTGGAGATTCCTACCTGTAACAGATAACTGTTGGCATCTTTCCAAACAGGTTCCTACTTAGAAAAAAAAGAAAACGGGAATTGATTTTCCTTTACTAATCACATTTTCATATGAACAGTAAAAAAAAAATTAAAATTAATATTTCTGCATGAATTTAAAAATAAGACAGAAATAATGTTTTTAAGATGACAAGGAATTGTACATTTGAGAAATAACACCCATAAGTATTGATTACTTATTGCATTTCTGTGATCTCTTTCTAAATTGGTTAGCCATACTTCCTATGTGGAATTACCTATTCCGGTTGATAGAAAATGTAATGTTGTCTCAAATAACCTGAAATTAAGCTTGAAAATTTACCTATTTGGGTTGAATTTCACTTCAACTGCATACATCCTTAGGATACTTTCTTATTTGAGATGACAAGTAACATTGCACATATATTCAGAAAGCAAAACTTGCTTGCCTAATTCAGCTATTCCTAACAACATGTTATCTGCTGGGAAGCCAAATCAGAATAGCCAACAATGCATTACAGTTTATGTCTAGACAATTCGAGGATCTCTTGACTATCTTTAGTTTGCAAAGGACACAGATTTTTTTTTTTTTAAAAAAAACCAATTCTTACATGGAATGTAAGTGTGCTCAAGTTCTGGAGAAGTTCTTTCTGAGCACTCACTTTCTGTCATGTCTACAGAATCCAGGAATCTGAAAATGAAATGGAGGAAAAAACAAAACCCTTGAAGTAAATTAAGAAACGTATGGCTTTGCAGGCTATTCGAAAGGCAGTCCCCAGCCAAAGCCATTGCTTGTGCATGTCACACCACTTTGTGCATCCTGGTGATGTGACAATGTTCAATAATGGCAGTCTTTGGTCATGCCGCAATGTCTATCTATCTCGCTCCTGAACTCACATGCCAATACTGCCCATAATGTTAGGATTTCCAGATTTACATTTTAAAAATACAAGGTATTTTTGAACTGTGATGCCTCATGTACAAGAGTCTGAAAGAGCTAAGGTGTGATAAAACAGGGAAGTTTAATTTGGGAAAAAGCTATGTCTCAACATAAGTGATATTTGAAAACTATTATTGCATCTGGATGACTACAATTGGGCTGTAGTCAACAGTGAGGTAATAATCAACTCGATAGTTGTTTATCTAGGGGGCACTCCCCATACAACATGATAATAATAATCAACTATGGTGTGGATTAGGATCAGCGCTGCATTAACTATTAGTCCACGCTGAGTTGACTCACTCATTCCCTGTCCCCTCTCCCCCCTCAATCCTCCCACTAGTATTCCATCAGCCATGGCTGGACTAGAGCGCTCTTGCCTTGCAATTCTGTGGCTGAGGAAATAACCAATGGTACTTTCCACACAACATGATATCCAATTGTGGTTCAAACACCCAACTCTGTACAGTGTTGGTTATTTCAGTCAAATAACCAAACGCTGGTTAAAAAGCTCCCTCCACACAACACACCCATGGTGGATTAAATAACCAAGCGTCGACTATTTAAACCACCACCGGTTATCATGTTGTCTGAACCCAGTCTTGATGTTAATGGCTCACTTCAAGCCAACGCTGATCTTTACTCTACAACAGTACAAGGAATGTAATGCTTCAGATTGACTTTACTTCTTTGTAAGCATGCTAGAGTTGTATCCAATGGTAGCACAAGGGGAAGTCAGCTCATGTAACTGGTCTTTCTTTACTTGCCCTTGTCAACATACTCCCTCAAAACTCTCTCAAAGTGGCAGTACCTCTGAATGCTGTAATAGTTTGGTGGAGAACCACAGTCCTGAATGTTACTTAATTCCTATTCTATGCACTGGTGGCTCTTAGATATACCAGTTCATTAGAAGAAAACTTAGAATGTACACAGCAATTTAAAAAACTCAAAACATGCTAGACACGTTGCTTTTTATCATCTTTACAACACAGATCTTGAACCTTGGGCTGGTGGACCAAATCCAGCCATCCAGGGTTCCCCATAAAGCCATGCCCCTTCCCCTTCCGCCCTGACCACCTATCGTTTGGTTTCATGACTTTTGTGCAGACTTTCCCCCATGCTCAATGGTTTAAAAGGGTTAGGTATTGGCAGCAAGAGCTTTAATCTAAAATATGCTGCTATTTTGGGGTTGTGGCCCCATCTCCTTTTCTTTTGGCTCTGCCTACCACTAGAATGTGGCCCCAGAGAGCTTCTCCAACACTGAATATGGCCCTTGGGGCTGAAAGAGGTTCAGCACCACAGCTTTACAACAGCCCTGTAAGATCAGTTTTATTCTCATACTGCAGACAGGGTGGGTGGATGAAAGAAAAAGTACGGGTTGCATAAGGTATGGTAAGGAAGATTCAAATCAGAATTCATAGGATAGCTACTACACAGCTCACCATCATTAAGCTGGGGGAATGTTAATTTGGGAATTTGGGGAGGGGGTCAAAATTACAAGGCAAAGATTCTTCAGTTGACTGGGGCAAACTCCAAAAACCTGTGTCAAAAATGCTAAATACAGTACTACGAACACCACCTTTCAAATATTATTTACTCACGCCTTTAGTTCCTTGACATCTGTGTGGCTTTCTGGCAGGACTGTGATTCCACGGCCATATCCGGTGCCACCATGAAGATGAAACTGTATACACGAAATATCAGATCTGCCTTCGGGACTTTGGGGTTTTGCATGCAAACTGTACATTCTAATAAAGTTTCCAACCTTAAAATATATAAAACATTATTTCAGGAGGCAAAACTAAACAGGTTCATTGTTTTCATCTATGAGAGAGAGAGAAGAGAGTAAGATGGTGCAGTGCATCCAGGCCATATTGTGGCCCATACACAAGATGTATGTTTTAAGCTACAAGCAGCCTCTTAACTTTCCATTCAATTCATGGATAAAACCTCTTTCTGTCATCAAACCAGTTCCGGTAGTTCCCAAGTCTCAATGGTAACTTCTAGATTGCCCTACTAGTTACTGCATTCTCTCTGCTTTAGAGCAGAATGGACATTACAAAGCAGATTACATTCTAAATACTTAGAATGACAGTCATATTCTGTAAAGATGAAGATGTATAGTAATTACATGCACCATTTCACTCTATTTTATGCCTTGGCTTCATTTGGAAACTGGATAAAGTACCAATGATAGCAAATGCTTAAATATACTTTGAAATACGTTGAGTAAAATTAATGGTGGGAGCATCAATGTCATTGTTTACAACTGTAGATGAATGTTAGGAATGAATTATGGATAAATTATCTTTGGGTACATGCTGTATCTAACAGACATTTTTAATACAGGAGAAGCTCATTACCTATTTACAATCTCAAATAAATTTGTTAGGAATTTAGGTGTTATGCTTAGTGAGTAAGCCAATGGTTGTACTATATACCTGTATAGAATAATTTAACTATGGTTTTATAAGGTTTAATATGATTTCATTCTATGAATATGAAATGAATATCCACTTTATAGGATACCTGAATTGACATTTATGCATGACTCACTATGCATGACTCACATATATACACATGTATGTATATATGTGTGTGTGATATATGAAACTGATAATAAAAGAAATGTATCTGGTATATACCTATACTCACTATGTAGATTTGGCTTTAAGTCTGTGGCTGAATTCGGACGACACAATAAGCAACTGGAGGTGGGGAAACAATAGTCAGTTGTATTGACTATCGTGTCGTCCAAATGCTGCCATAGTCAACTCAGCGCTGATCCTAATCCACACCACAGTTGATTATTTATTACCATGTTGTGTGGGGAGTACCCCCTAGATGAACAACTGTAAAGTTGATTATTACCCCACCATTGACTATCGTGTTGTCCGAATTCAGCCTGTGTGTATATAACCTATTTGTAAAAATATCATTATATATCAAGGATTTTCCTATTAATGACAGTAAAGAGTTACCTGAATAAACCTAATCACTTGGGATCACATAAAAATAGTGCATTCATGGCAACTTCCTTATAATTTCATTTTAAATAAAAACACTCCTTGAGAGTTATTTTCTTATCCTTTCTTCCCGTCACTGAAGGAAAGAACAAAACTGCTTCATGGTTTCCTGTATCTTTTGGAAATTTCTGGTAGCAAATCATTGTTCTAAACAAGATCTGACATTTTTATTATATTCCTTTTGATGTGATGGTGAGGACAGCCTTACTTTCTGTCAGGAACTGGCTAAGGAATTGTTTCGGACTTCTCTCTGAATCCTATTGCTGCTTCCTTTAACCTCCATTAGATGGTGTTAATGTACCACAGACTCTTCGTTTTAGCGAGAGTATAAACCCATACCTCAAAAAGATATACCCACAAAAATATTAGAACTCTCTTTTCAGCAACTCATCTGTTATACTACTTACTGGAAATCTACTCAGTCAAACAAAAGGAACACTCTTAAAAGAATCATCTTTATAGAACTGGGCATGCCTTGAAAAGGCATGTTTACAGGAATGTTATTGAAGGCACAATTCTACCCTTGTTTAAACAAACAAAAAAAGTCATACAATTCGCAGCATTCCCCAGCCAGTATAGCTGGCTTGGAAATGTTGAGAGTTGTAGGACATTTCCCTCTCTAAACATGCATACGATTGTGCCCTAAGGCAGGTACTACATGCAGAGTTTTAAGACAGTATGACACAAATGGCGAGGTCTGCCTCTGCTAGAGCCATGTACGATGTATGCCCTAGATCCAAAAAAGCACACTAGTACTTGCGCCCAATACATTCATTCTTTAAGATACATTCGTTCAATAATAAATCCAGCATGATTGAGTTTCTAATGAAATAGTTTCCAAACATGTTTGAGAAACCCTGGCATAGACAGTCCAGTTAAAGCACAGCAAAACAAAACCAAGGAACATCCAAACCAGATTGTATAAAAACCTAGAAATTAAGTCAAGATTATAAAAATGTTCACAATAGAAAGAGATCACAAATTGGATATATTTTAACAGTAATGTGTTCTAAGTATAGATTTTAAGTTTAGTTTAAGTTATTCATCTTGGACTCTGCAATGTGCGGAGTGTCAACAATTGTCATGGAACATCACCAATACATTCCAAAATGCTTAATAAAAATATAGCTTTAAAAAAGAGTGTGTTACGATAGTGCAAATCTTGCTGGCCATCTGTAGATCGGCAATGTAAAAGACCTGGTTCATATATTCATTTTATCCATCTATGAATATATTTCACATCTGTATCAACAGATCTCAGGATGGGGTACAACCTAGCAATAAAACAACTCATCATCATAGGACTATAAAACAATAATGCACAGTCCTCTACATTCATAATCATTCTAAAACAACACTAACAACCCAAGGAAACTAATCAAACTGAGCTATAGTCAATGAGACCCAAAGGCTGGGCTAAAAAGCCAGGTCTTAACTTAATGCCGGAATAAGGCCAAAAGCACCAGCTAGGCCTCCAAAGTCAAAGAATTTCGTAACCAGGACTCCGAGGAAGCAGAGGTAATGCCTCCATGAGATTCTGTCTGGCTAAAAGTGTGCAGAATGCCCTGGACACTCGTTGAAGCAACTATCTGAGGGAGGCTGGATGAATAAAACCAAGAAGAAGCAGGACCAAACTGGAGGGACCTATAGCCACCTTGAGTGTACTTAGGCAGAGAAAGGTGGGACAGAATTAATTTAAATAAATACAAAACTACAGAAAATTAATGTATCGAGATATATTCTATTGAGAATCACCAAAATAAATTTAGGAAAATAGCCATGATTCTTCATAGTGAGATCTTATACAATTACTACTGCAATCTTATCTTCACCTAATGCAAACAACCCCCCTGCCAAGTCAGCAGTGATTGCAGTATATTAAAAATGTGCATTATCATAATTTTTCCTTTGGAGGGCAGCATTGTACACTGTTACCTTGCTGACTTTGCACAGCAAATTCTAATACTGTTTCTGCATGGAAAAATAATCAAGGAATGTTAATGTACAAAAATCCATAAAAATGGGGTTGGATCCAATGAACAAAAACAAAATAACCACTAGCACTATTCTAAAAATGTTTGCACAAGGACTAGGGAGAAGAGCTTGCCCAGAATGCTATGACTGGTAAACAAGTGGGACCTGCAACAAAATGGTACAGTGCGGAGTGCTTCTGTTCATTGTTCCAGCCAGCTAGAAATCATGCCCTCACCTAAGAGACTCCATTCCATTTCTCCCTTGTATTCAGTCTTCCATCCCTCCAGCAGCGCCATGCTGTCAGTATCCCATAATTACTAGGCATGCCCCCTGCTCATGGGACTGGGTTTGTTTTTGTTTTTTTGGTTATTTCTGCAAAGCTTGAAGTTTCCCCAGGTCTGTTGATACATGCTTTTTGTGCATGGCAACTCATGGCTGAACGCTGGAAATTGAATGATTTTATAATAGTTCTCACATTTGTGCAAGTGGAAGAACAGCTTTAGATTTAATTTCACGTTTTTCACGCAACACACTAATCCACGGTGTGAAACAACAGAGCAGAAGACACCTGCTTGATCTGGAATATGACACCTGCAACAAGAGTGCTTCTCATCTCACTTCCATGTCTAAAGTCCTCCGAACACTACCGCAGAAAGGACTGTGACTGATTGACAGAGCACATGGTTTGCAGGCAGAAGATCCCAAGTTCAACTGCCAGCATCTTCAGTAGGGCTAGAAAAGGTCCTACTTGACTCAGTAGAAGGCAACTTCCTAAGTTCCTAATATTAAGAAAGGTTGATCTTGGAGGAAGGCTCGGACATAGTCAAGCTTCCCTGACTATAGCAAATCTTTGGCAAATCTGTTCAGCGGCCTTAAGGCGTTGTGTATTCCACATCTTCCCATGTTATGGGTCAAAAGAATTTTGGACTGGGCGGCTATGCAGAAGCAGGTCTGTGTCACACAAGTATCACGTGGAAAGAAGCTATTAGTGTCGAAGTTCAAAAACAGATGTCTTTGGGTAAAAAACAACACATGTCCTACTTAAGAGCAGACCCACTGAAATGCATGGGACTTAAGTTAGTCATGAATAACTTGTCCCATTCATTTCAATGGGCCTGTTCTAAGAAGGATTTATGTTAGATTTTACCCTTCGTGTAAGTCTCCACTTCTGCCTATACCAGGGAATCATAAATACCAACATAGGCAGATAGACACTAAACACATGATGAAGTGTAGCCTAGAAGTATTATAAATAAATAATTATTATGGTGAGCAGCATTATGACTGCATAACCTGGGAATGAAACACATGGTTTGGAAAACATACAACATGCCCTGAAGTGTAAATATAATCAATGCTACATAATAGGCTGCAAAGCCTATTTTTTCAATAGCAAATAAAAAGCAGAGCCATAATTTACCATTCAAGTAGTATGTAATTCAGTGAAATTAAAGTTTTGTATTACTTTCAAGGGAAAACAGTGTTTTAGACAAACTGCTTTTGGCAGAGTACTGCAATATAATTTCACACTGTGCTCTTATTTTTTTAAAATGAAACATAATGCACTACCTACCACCTTCTCCTGGTTTTTCCATATTTTCTTATTGTATGCTTTCATGCTCACTACCATGCGTTCAATTATATATCATTATAAAAATAAAATTAAACATTTCATTTTCACACAGAGTTTGTTATTGACTGTGTGGTATAAGGATAGGGTAAAAGAGGTTTGTACATTAAATCTCCACCTCCAAGCTCCAGCTGTTATTGTAAGAGGGAACATGATGCTATTGAAAAGAGTCACCTGCCATTTGATTAGGAATTTACATGGCAATACAAATCCTGAAGAAATGTCAAATGCAGAAGACAGGGCTCTGGGGAAGACGTAGCACTTGACTGCATTCAAATACCCATGTCTATATTCAACCCTATAATTCTGGCCAGCATGCAGAGGAGCAGACTTTAATGTGTTCATTTCAGTTTGGAAAGTCACAACGACATATGCTGACTTCCCTCTGGAAGGTGGTGAATTGCAAAAGTATGTCAGAACCTGGCTACAAGGCAATCCCATCATGTGAGAACCATGTCACATCTCCTCAGAGAAAATAGGAGCACCTCCCCCCCATGACCCCCACAGACAGAGGAAACTGGAGGGGATTCCCAACTCCTGGGGAAAATTAATGTCTAATGGAGGATAAGTTATCAATGGCGCCAAGTCCTGATGGCTACATGTTACCTCCAAAATCAGGGGGATTATGCCGAGGAACACCACTTGCTGGGGAACACTGGCAGGAGGTGTAGTTGCACTCGTGTCGTGCTTGTGGATTTCCTGTGTGCAGCTGGTTGGCCACTGTGTGAGCATGATGATAGAGACTAGATGGACCCTTGGACTCATCTAGCACAGCTCTTCTTATGTTCTTAAAAGGATCTCTGGACAGGGAAACACATCTTATATAATAATAAGGAAAGCCTTTACATGGGATAAGACAGTTAGGGCTGCAACAGACAGAAGCAAGGGATTTTTGTCCATTGGAATAATTTTACCTGGTTTGAATTTAGCTGTAGTGTATGCAACCCTAGAGGTCAGGGTTGACAATCTAACAAGGTGTCAATGCGATTTTAGGTTTCAAGAATAAGTGAGGTTCTTTGTAAACAGTATAAAGTTATAGTAACATAATTTAGGAGGCTTCAGAAAAAAACCCAGCTACAGTGGCTGGTTCTCTATTCATTGCTTATTGATAAGATCTATGAATCCCTACCGACAGCCATCTGCCATGCATTTATCAGTAACATGTGATTTTATAGGGAGCTTTCAGACTTAACACAGCTGAACATGCACTCATTTAAGAGTTATTTGCCTGATTTTTTTTTTATTACGAAGATCCTTATGTGGAAGTAAGTTGGCCCTCTTTAAACAAACACTCATTGGGCTGTTTTCTCTTTTCCATGAAGAATGAACTCTGCAGAGCTACTGGATCACACAACTAAGAAGTCACTAATAGTGGCTTTCATAGGCAACAGCCTTTTATAGAGTATAAAAATATTGCTTAGAATAGGGACTACAAATTAGACTATAGTTTATTTCTGAACACACAGAAACATATAGTCTATTTTGCATATGTTCACACTCCATGACGACACAGTATCTGGAACACAGTTACTTAGGAAGCCACATTTTCACAGTGAATTAAAGCAATTAAGTCTTTTCAATTCCTTCCCAACACCCCAGAAGGGTTGGACTGCTGGGGGGTTTATGCTGAGTAATGACAGGGAAGTACACAATTTAAATAAATGTAGACCTGAGGCTGTTAAGCTTTTGTTGAGATCACAAAGTAAAGTAAAGCAAAACTAGCAAAAAGCCACATTAGAATTGCTGAGGAGTTTCATTACCTTCAGTGATTTTGCTAACTGCACATGATTATCGTAAACTACAATGTCCACTGTCAGATTTTTCAGATGATGGATGAGAACACTGTCTCCTTCAAGGTCATCTTCTTTAACAAGCACCTTCCAAGATGGGAAAGGGCATTTTGTGCCATCCCAAACCTACCAGGAAACAAAATTAACTCTCGTTTAAAATCAGCAATATAAATATCGTACAAATTTAATATTCCAGATGAAGACTGCAATTCTAAGCACCTGCACTTAAATGTTTGACCAAAGCGTAATGCCAAATAAATGTGCTTTGGATAAAGGAATAAATTACATATAAACAATTCACAAATCTGAAGCTTGAAGACCAACACAATTTTTATTATATTTATTGTTTAACAGACTTATGTACCATTTACCATATTTAAAACTATTTCTAAGGAGTTTACCAAAAACACATTAAAATACAGTAAAATAGATTAAAACAGAACAGTTATAAAAATATTGGAACCAAGTACTCCTGGTGCTATAATTAGCAAGCAAATTGGAGCAGCACAATCAGGGAATGCCTGGATAAAGAGATGGGCCTTTAATTGGTGTCTAAAGCATGCCAGGATTGGCACCTTCCAAATACCAATGGGGAGGGCATTGCATATGGTGGGAGCCACCACAGAGAAGGCTGCAAGGTGGCAATCTGCAAGTCACAGTACAATCAGCAAATTGGTTCTGATTCACTAGGGTTAATATACTGGGAGTAAGGAGATACATTTTTTTCATTCTCTTGATCACATAAAGGCCATGAAGAGCTCTGAAATTCTGGCTTCTTAGACCTCTCCCAAGCTGTCTACAATTTGTGCTGGTCAATGAATCAGTGTTGGCACAGGAGCGGAAACCAAGGAGGCTTGCTGATGTTTGTCTATTTCGAGAAAAGATCCCAAAATGCTAATGGTTACGGCAGGCCAAGGATATGCATCTAGCACTGACCTGACTTCTCGAGATTGGGATTATAAATTTATCTGGCTGAATATCCCAGAATATCTTTTCAATTTGAAATGGAAAGGCAATGTACAAATGGGCTTAAGTAATTAAACACATTACTTATTCAAATTTACTATTCTCAGAATAGGTCAAACTTTAAGATATTAAAGGCTAATAAGAATAAATATTTTGAAAAGACAATGAGGGGCTGGCATTATTGCATTTCCGTTACCGTAATCTATGGCCAGACCTTCAGCATCATAAAAACAGGCTAAGAATCACAAAGAAAGGGAAAGTGTCCCATTTGAACACTATGGCCATATTCCAAAGAGATCCACATGTACACACACACCCTTCCCGCGAAGTGCTTCCATGAACATGTGGGCAATGTTCCCTATTTTTGCCCTTGGGCAAGCTGCGAGATACTCCTGTAGAGAGGAGGGTGGTGGTGATGAGAACACCCAATACATACATGGAAGCAAACACTTTAGATCTAACCCAGCAAATGAAGCTGAAGCGGTAAGCAGAGTGTACAGAATCTTTAAAAAAACCCAAAACTTTTTAAAAGCCTTTATCTTGGCTTGTTACGATAAGCTTAGCTTTTCCTATGTTGCATTTCAAAGGAAAAGAAAGGTTACCTTCCATCTGAGCGGTACAATATTTCAATTTACCAGTTCAAACAAAGTATGATAGGACTATCCAGCACTGTGCCATGACTGAGTTGAACAGAGGAAAAACAAGCTTTTAATCACATTAACCTTCAGTTTGGTTTTGCGAAGTAAAAGTTAACCAATTAGGTTGTAAGTGTTTCACCCTCCTCCTGTTTATTACCTCTTTGAGATAACATTAGTATTTATTTATTTACTGCTGCTTGTTCCTGTGGATTTAATTCTTTAAAAAAAAAGAAAAAAGAAATCCCAGCAGTTGGTAAACACCTGCCAGCTGTTTGTTTGCTCTCCTGCCTGTTTTTGTACATCCCGGTGAATGGTCATTTGTGTATTGCAGAATAGCAAACATCTGTTAACACAAATGGCATAAAAGCCTAAGAGTAATTTAAAGAGTATCTCTGTAACAGTGTTTAGTTGGTCTCGCTGTCTTACACACATCTTTGGGTTTTAAGGGCAGACAGATGTATTATTTTTCTATTTGCGTTTTCATAAATAGTTTTTCATGTATGAGTGGCTGCCAAAAAGGGTGAGGCTGTCAACGATCACAAGGAAAGGCTTGAAAATTCTGCATGCATCTGACAAGTGCCCCACGCTATAGAAACAGACCACTGAATATGGCCAGTCACATGATGGCGGGATAAATTAATAATAATAATAATAGAAATATAACCTGACTTTTAAATTTTAAATCTGTTTTTTTAAAACCTGTAAATACTAAGATTCTTTGAAAGAATAACTTGCCTAATCTATAATAATAAAATAAGATGTGTATCTGTCTGTCTGTGTCACAGCACCAAGACTATGAAACCTACACAACTGAAACCTAGCATGCAGTCTTGGTAAATACACACACACAGAGCAGAAGGAGATAGTAGAGTCCTGAGGCACTGAATGCACTGTTCCACAGCAGATAGCATGGGATTTTGTTTAATATCCATTTACATGATTTGGATTTGCATTTTAATATATCCAACAGCTATGATGCAGGAGATGGTTTAAACAGAATTATTTTTTTATGTAGCATGAGTAACGATTCACATGAGAAACTTCACTGCTGCTTCAGTGAAGGAATAAAATACCATTTCACTATCTATCCAAGAACATGAAAATATGGCTGATAACCGTTTATGATGCTAAAATGCAGATGCGGAAATATGAAGGAAGAAAAAAATCAACTAAGTGCTTCCCACTTTTTTAGAACAGTGAACCTATGGTCAGTTTTTATTTAGATGATCCTATAGGTTACTTTTCAGATGGTGCTCCCTTGAAGGGGGATTGCAATTTGTCCCTTCACTGGAGTAAAGAGTCAACATATCTCTCTAGGTGAAAGGTAAGGAATCCGGTGCCCTCCAGATGTCAAGGACTACAGCTCTCAACTGAATGTTGAGTGTCAGTTGTGAAAGAAAAACTGAAAATGAGGGGTGGGGGAAAATGGCCTGGAAGAGGGCATAGCTGATACCCTGAACAGTAGAAGACCTGTTAGGACGCAAGGACACACTTCAATGTTTTCGTGAAGGTCCCACTTGTGGTAAGATGCAACTCCATGAATTTACTACTACTTTGTCACTCTCTCAGTATTATTATGTATTTATTACATTTATATCCTGCATTTCCTACAAGGAGCTCATCACAGCATACAAAATTCTCCTCCTCTCCATGGAATCCTTACAACAACTCTGTGAGGTAACTTAGGCTGACAGTCACTGATTGGCACAAAGTTAGCCTGTCAGCTTCATGGTTGAGTGGGGACTAGAACCCAGGGTGCTCAAGTCCCAGTCCAGCACTCTAACCACTATGCCACACAGTAGGTTAAGCTGAGGGACTGGCCCAAGTTCACCCAATGAGTTGCAAGACTGAAGGGGATTTGAAGTTGGGTCTCTCCAGTATAAGTCTCACATTCCCACATTCCAATCACTGTCTCTTTCTCCTTGCCCTTCCAAATCCATTTGTTAACTGAAGAGATGAAAGTACGCAAAACCAATACATACTTATACATTTGCCTAACCACAGAGTTTTGAATTTCATGAGTAGAATACACCACTACCAGATGTAGCTGGATTTGTTTGTTATTGGCAGTGAAATACAAGGGGGGAAATCTACCACAGATTATGTAATAGCTCTTGAATGAAAACTTTAGGGGGTGGGGGAAAGAAGCTGCAAACCTTAAGAAGATAGGAAGATCCATCCACTTTTGCTTTCCCTACTAGCTGGCAAGTGAATTCAAAAAACACTGGGGGCTGGATGTTGGACAATTTTGCTGCTGGTGCAGAGTTTGGAAGATTACTTGCCACCCAAATACGCAAGTCTTCTATGGTTTTTTTGTCTTCCTCTGTATATGTGAATGATTTGCTGGACGTTCGAGGAACCACTGGTGCTCCTATGGTACCATCAAATGTAAGTGCTGCAAATCCACTACTGCTAATCCCTTGCAGCTGGCCATTGAACTCTCTAACCTAGATAACAATAATACAAAAATGCAATATGGAAAAATGAGTTGTTACTGTTCTTTCATTCTTCTAAAAAAAGAAAACAGCAGGACTATTATACACATCTAAAGTAAATAACAAATTATAATAAATTACAAAATGAAATAAGACACAATGGTTTAGAAAGCTACACTCAAGTAACAGTCAATTATTATTTGAAATTAGAGTTTTAGAACACTCCTGAATTTGAAAAAAAACACCTCTTGATTTTCAACATATAGAATTGATAAAAGAATCCCATTATCCAACACGTTTGGGGTGCATCCAATTACCTCATCCCACTGATGCAATGACTCTTCCGCCCTCAAAATCTGCTTTGGAGGGTTGGGGCACCCACTGGAGCATATTTTGGGACGGCAGAGGGGCTGCAAGGGAGTAGAAAGTCTCATCACACGAACAGAAAATGATGGATTCTGTCCAAGGCAAGGTTATTTTGTTTCACACAAAGAAGAGCGTTCTGAATCAAATTCAACAAAACCTTAACAGATTAGGGTTCATAACATATTGAAACCCTGATACATAAAACTCCCAATTTATGCATTTTTTAAAACATAATATTTGATTATGATCATAAATTATATTATGATCAGGCTGAAGTATTGAAAATTCTATACTTTTATATATTTTAAGATACTTCTTGTCTATCCATAATTAATTTTTTTTGCCACGCGTGATAAGAGGATAGGATGGCACTCTACTGCACAAAGAGTTTTGCACTGCTTGTACATGGATTAATTGAAACAATGGGTGCGTATTCCACATGTAACTTTTAGGCACTGATAAGCAAGAACATTATAATTTACTTAGGCGGCTTAAAATTATAATGTTTAAGTAGCTTAATTAAACTTTTTCTATTCAAAATTTGCCTGCCAGTTGAACCCTGACCACCGTTAAATTGGATTCTCAGAGAAACGGCTGCGAATTACACCACTATAAGTGCCCAGAATTGGCCAAACCCACACTCAGCTCAGAGCTGGTATTTCCCCCCCTCCCCGCCGTTTTGCACATGCTCTTAAAGGAACAAATAGCTACCCTGTGGAAACGTAGGGATCTCTATTAATTTTGCAAATATTTTGCTTCCATCAGATTTCTTACACACAATACGCATATGTAAAGACTAATGGAAAAGAAAAACGAAATATTAGGATTGCCTTGCCTAAATTAGATGTTCTTAAAAAGTTTAAACATAACAAGACAAATTGGTGCAAGAGTTACAGAGACTTAATTGTTACATTGTTCCTTAAAGCATAATTGCTTTCTAAAACAGGAGACCTATAATGACGTCCAATATTTCTAGTTTGAGTACAAGTTCCATGCACTTCCTTCCATTTGAATAGTAAAAAAAATCTGGGATGTTTGAGACTGAAAAAAAATCCACTACTAATCAACAATGTGATCTGGGAGTGGAAGAATCATGCATTTGGCACACACGAAAAGCTTTGCTGTGCAGTGTTAAACTCTTCAGGAATATGTGAACCTCAGTCTTACTCCTTATGGCTGGGTGCCCACATTATTAATAAATGGACAGTTGCCTTTAGTTGGCATTCTACAGGCTTTCAATAGAGCCATGAAAGAGGAAAAGTCACGGACTGCAAGTTTGGATCCACTCAACTCCAATTCATAGCCAGGAAATTAAAGCATGCACAACCTGGGACAGGATTTCTTTAACAGCGATGAATAGGCTGGACCTTAGAAGGACAGAAGTTCTTCTTCTGTATGAAAAAGAACTTCATAAGGGGACAGATTTCTCTTTAATGCAATAGCCCCGAAGAGACTTTAAGGATGCAGTCATATGCACATTTATCTAGCAGTAAGCTCCACTAAACCAAGTGAGACTGACTTCCAAGTAAATGTGCATATATAATGTGCATATATGTACATTCTACTCTGCAGCCATTCCACTTGCTAAATTTGCACAACCATGCCCATAAACACCACTTTAAAAAGCAAATATGCTGAAAAGTGGAGGAAGTGGAAGAAGGCTTGCCAGGTTCTGGGATTGTGGATGTTCTGCTAAAATAGCAGAAAAAGAGTTACAGCTAATGAATGGTATCCAATGTTAATCTAACTTAAGTTCTATTCATTTCAAAGTGTCTACTCTAAAGAGGACTAGCCTTGGATACAACCCAGAGATTCTACAAATGAAAGAGGAAGGACAGAACAATGACCAAGAAAAGGGGAAGCACAAGATTCCTCTAGATTAATTTTATGAACATCTGCCCTTCTTTAATGAAGTGAAAGCTTTCATATGAAAAGGCTAGAAGCAGAATACTTAAAAGGAACAGGTGACCTACCTTCGCTTTAAGCATATAATCAGTAACCTCAGATCACACAAAAATGCACACCCTCATAGTATGCACAGACTATTTGAAGGAGGCGCCAGCTTATCTGATCCACAAGGGCGATGGCGATATTCATCTATTACTAACTATGAGATGGGGAAGAGAGGCATGCACTCATATATCTTCCACTCCCCTAACCAAGAATGGCAGCTCCATATGCATACAGAATTGTGTCTTACTAAAATGGATGTGAAGAATGGCCTGCTCTTTTCACTACAAGCATGCTACAACACAGCTTCCTCTCCACAATTAACAGTAAAAGCACTAAGATTACCTTTATTCTGTGAAATCGAACTATGTCACCATTTCTGTAGATTTCTGGAAGGGCATTTCTGTTTGTATTAAACAGTGAGCATATCAACTTGGCCTTGGATTGGTCCACAATGGTTATCACTGAACAATAATCTGTAAAAACAACAACACAGAAGTGAAAAAGAAGGCAACATTTTTCTATGGGCATGAGTTATTATGCCAAAGGATCATATTCTTTTATCTTCCTTTCCATGAAATACAGTGACTTATATTAAAATAAATACACAGACTAGATTATAGATTTCCATATGCCTTGAGCAAAGCAGTACAATTTTCTGAGAAGAGCGATGAGTCATATATTCTGCAGTTTTACACCTACTTCTGTTACAAAATTCATGGGTTCTCAGTTATCTCAGCTGAGACTGTGACATGTAGACAGATGTGAACTGGGCTGAAACTGCTCTAAAATTATGTACATGGAACCTTAACAATGAAGAGCAAATATTTTAAAAGCATACAAGCTAAAGACACATAAGGTAGCAAGTTCAATGGTGAGCCCATCCTATTAGTAACCAACTTTGGAAGGATCACTCTGCTTTGCGACATGAGATAAGAATGCAGACATTATGGCATTCAGAAATTCATTTTAATGTTCAGTGGCCATGTTCGGACATCACAATAAGGCAGAACACTCCAGAACCTAGCTGATTGGTAATGAGCAGTGTGTGCTGGTGCACATTCCCCAACTGCTCCTACAAGCGGGAGCAGGTAAAGGAATCACAGAGCCTCCGTCCATGGTTTATTGTGACATCTGAACTGGGGATTCTGGATTGTCTCTCTCTCTCTCTCTCTCTCTCTCTCTCTCTCTCTGAACAATCCAAAGTCATAAACCATGGTTTGTTGCTGGTTTATGATTCTGGTTTGTTTAGTGAAAGGCAATCCAGAATCCCTGCTTCAAACATCACAACAAACAAACTGTGACAGAGGGTCTACGGTTTGTTTAGCCACCCCCTCTCGTAGGAGCGTCCAAGCAGGAGGCACAAGTATATTCTGTGAAATATCCATATCGTTAACTATCTGCTGCCAAAAAATAATCCCTGGTCAAAAAAATAATAATCCTTGAAGTGCAACTGTTCACTCACACTGCTGCCAAATCAGCAGCAGATCTGTAGGACTGCATGAGCAGATCTCACAATGGATTTTGGCAGATTTAGCAAATTCTGACAGACATGTCAACAACACTCCTGGTTGTGTCAGCTCTCAACAGGAGCTCACTCTGTGAAGCCTTTGTACTTCTCACTCTATGCTGTGGATCACAACAATGTTATATTCTGGTATACACCAGTTCCGACAGAGGATGCACAAATGCTACAGACATTCAGGAGTGAAATCTGACACAGATGTTTTGTATTACAGCCCACATCCTCTCCAGCGTGGCTAATGTTGGCAGGGAGTAGTGGGAGCTGTAGTCCAACACATCAGGAGGACACCAAGCTTTGGAAGGCTAATCTATTACTTCATCACTTTTTCCTTGCTATCCCCTTAGTGCCCTTGATTCCGACGATCATAAAACATAGGCAGGCAACCTTGGTTGGTCTGAAGAGCCACTGTGGAACTGTAGGATTTGATGGTGGACAAACTAATTTTCATAATGCTCATAAAACAAGTAGTAGAACCTAGGCAATTAGCAGCAGAGAAATCTAATTTTCATCAGCTCAACATCTTATCTTCTGAAAATGTTTAGTTGTCCTGCCATAGCTATAGAAAGGGAAGATCACCAGCCAAAACAGCAAGGGCTACTGAGAGTTCGCACCCCTTCCTCTCAGGAAGATCTAACCACCTGAAGACCAGAAAGGATTGAATAAGGCAGGGAGGCTTAGACCTCTGCCCTATGAGAAACCAAAGACCCAATGAGTAGCTGTATCACCTCCATACCAGCAGGAATACCAGCATGGGAAAGATCAGGATGGCCCCAACTGGATAGAAATGGCTGTTTACAACTCAGCTCTTTGTTTTGGCATTGTTAAACAGATCTGCCTCCTTTACCTTTTCCATTTAACAACTTTCCTTATCTGTCTTGACTTTTAGGTATAACCCTGATGGCAGAGTGTATATTTTCCTTTATGTCCTATCTTCACCAAGCAGCCTTGTGAGTTGCTTTGAGAGAAAAAAACATTTGTATGAAAAAAAGGCAAAACATAATGATCGAATGAATGTATGCTTTGATAGATGTTGTCTCCCCACCACCCAACTGACACATGCTGCATCACTCCTTCAAGTCCAGTCATTTTCAAATATACTAAGACCCACATTCTAAAGAAATAAATCATTGGGGTGGGGAAGGCAAGAAACACAGGAAAATGTCACAAGACAACCTACCAGTGTGAATTAAGATTATTTTTTTAAATTATATATGAGAGAGTTCTTCAAAAATGTAAATTACAAAAGGCAAAGGATACGCCTATTCTTCCAACATGCACTATTAGGAAGGGGAAAAAACCCTAAATAGTAGAAATTTCTAGTAGAAATAAAGTAAAATCTGATTTAAAACATGACCATGTTTCAATAATTTGCTAGACTTCCCCTTTATTATGGAAGTCATTTATACTTTAAATAGTGCAAACTTGATATAAATCTTAAAACACAACAGAAGATTAAGCTTCCTGGTATGTATCAAAAACAATCTTGAACAATTCACCTAATTTCCTCTGTATGATTAAGTGCAAATTGCCTTGGAGTTTTATTCTAAAGCCTGATAGTATTTCCAAGCCATCTTTAATCGAAAACCCCACGGATATAATCATCTATATTATCCATTATAAATAAACACAATTCTCTGCAACTGTTGCGGAATGTACTGCCTGGATCAAGGTTTAAATTAGTTAACTTTTGAACGACCCAAAAATGACATGTTCAACAAATAGGAGTAGAATTTTTAGACCAATGGCTATGGATACAAAAAACTGATTAGTTAACCAAGGTATCAAGATGTTGCAGTAAACATTCAACATAATGCCAGGTGCCTGCCATATATCTACCTAAGGGCTTTCAGAAGACCATAATGGGACCATGATGGAGAATAAGTTCAACTGCAAGAGATCAGTGAGATTAATTAAGAACTCAGGCATGTCCACAATTCTTCACATCCAGAGAATGTGGCAAATCCCCTTCCATTGCTACATCTAGGCCAGATCTACACCAAGCAGGATAAAACACTTTGAACACGTTTTTAAAACTGTATATGGAGTGTGTCCTGGGCCCCAACAGTTGTCACTACTTTTATAAACCGTTTTAAAGCAGTAGTGTAGATCCTGCCCTAGTTGCTAGAAGCATGCTCAGTATGTAGCATTTTTAAGAGGACTGGCACTCAGAAGGCAATATTGAACAGCGTCATTCAGCAAACTCAAATAGTACTAGTGGAGCTCTGCTGAATCTTTTAGTTGCACACAGCCAGTTGCGCATGTGTTTGCACAGCCAGTTGCGCAACAGCTTACGGAAGAAGCTGTGCAAGCGTAACTTCAGCTAGATTCGCCCTTCTGCATAGTTTGGAACCTAGTTTCCACCAGCACAATGTCATTCACACCAGTGGAAAGACATTACTGGATACTGACCAGACTATTTTAACAGTCCAGCAAGACCTAGGAAGTGAGCAGTTGCACCATCGGGTTGGAAAGGCCTGAATGGAATTCTACTGCTCCGACTACTGACAGATTTGCACAGGTTATCTGAGTAAAGTAAATGTCTACAGCTGCAGCCTTTACCCACCTAACAGGAAGTAAGCCCCATTGAACTCAATGGGATTTACTTCTGAGGAGATACATGCAGGATTGCACTATACAGTTCCTAGACACGCACTATATTTTTTTGTTTGATCTTTTCTTTTTTTTAAAAAAAAATGTTTTAATTTTTGGCCAAGGCAAAGTGGCAAAAAGCAATTCAAAGTTGCAAAAGTTGGTCCAGTTACTTTTACTGAAATGCAGCTAACTCACAGTTTAAACTATTTTAAGATAGCAGTTAACAGGCACAGCTAAAATAATTAAAATAGCTAATGGCCAGTGTAAAGAAATTATTTTCAGCAACTAAAATTATTTTAAAGCTATTGCACTCAAAGGAAGAGTCCTGAGAAATGTGGTCCAATAAGCATGAAACTGTGAATTAAGACGCGATCCTATTGGATGTGCCCTGGATATTCAAAAGCCTCCGAACTTGGAGACTTACAAGTATCCAGTGCAGAGTGGAAGGAACCCTGCACGTCCCACTCTGCATTTTAGCTAGCGAAGGCTTCGGGCAGGGGGAAGGGAGGCTGGGGATAGCCCCACATCCACAGTCACCTCCCCCTTCCTCCAGGAATGCCTCTTTTGCCCCATCTCCATGCTCCGTTTTGAGAGCATGGAGAGGTAGCCGCTGTGATTTTCTCCAGCTACAAAGATACACCTTCATCGACGAGGTGTAAACAGCAAATAGGAAAAACAAATAATCCCAACCATCATCAAATTCTTACTGCTAGTTGTAAGCCTACACATTGTATACCTCACTTTAATGAATACGATCAAGAAACTGCACATTAGCAAGATATACAAGTTTTAAGATAACACAAATTAAAATTTTATCTCCTTTTTAAACCTAGACAATGGCTGCTTAAATTTACAGCTCTGCATCACTATGGGGTTAACTGAGTTCAGAGAAGGAAAACAGAATGCAGAGTGTAAAATACTTCCACTAAACAAGGGAACTCACATCGCTTGGGGGGGGGGGGGAAACTGTGTCAGTTCAACAGTGCAAAGTTAATGCTAGTATATCCTCAAGGATTACCAGAATCTGGTATTAAAGTACAACTAACACTTATAAAAATCTATTGCATGGTTGTTGTTGTTGTTCTTGTTTTATAACATGTTGGGCAGCATGCATCTCTGAAGGGACTTTCTGCAGCCTGAAGGCTCTTCCTAGCACTCTAATAACCTCAGTTTTAATTTCTGCTTTAAAACATGCAGCCCATGGGATTGCAGATACAAACTCCAAAAACAAAGCTCCTCTTTGGCTCACAGACCTGCAATCAATCAAATAAAAAAGCTCCACAAATTCATCATATTCTCAAAATCTTGCTCCAACGACATTTACTGCCTGAGACAGAGCAGCAAACAGCACACCCCTACCACCACGCCAAGTCAAGGTGCATAGTACCAAAGCCAGTCAAAATATTTTGGTTTCACTTGTTATGCCATAGGTGTGTCAAATACCCTTCTCTCCAAGTTTTTTTTTTAACCATAGCACAGACTGACTCAGTCCGATGGCTATTTAAGGGTTTAAACCAACAATAAACCAGTTGTTTTGATAACCCCTAATAGCCTATTAGACTAGGTTCCCACATCACACCAATCAGAGGTTTACAGAAAATGGAAGCGGGTAGCATTCAGTTGCACATACAGAGACTTCCACACAAGTGATAACCCTGGGCTATTGGAATTCCAGTGTCTGTATCTGCAGCTGTACATGCAGAGGCCCCTGCTTTGCAAACATTTGCGCGGTATGCAAGGACTCCTGGGAGAAGGAATTGAACATCGGGGAGGGGGGTTGCTTGGCACAGTCCATCCCACGTGTGTGTTGAAGGACATACATTATTACAACAATTGGCTTACCTCATGAAAATGAATTTTGTCTAATTCTTAACACTTACATGGGAATGTTTAACAGTTTATTTTTTTTTAAATCAGGAAAGCCATTTCAGAAAGAGTTTGGGCTACAATCCTATACACAGTTACATGGGAGTAAGGCTCACTGAATTCAACAGGGCTTACTCCAAGTAGACACATATAGGGTTGCACTGTTTAAACTACCACCAGAAGCATTTGGTTAGGTAGATACTAACCAGTTAATGCTTGCAAACTGTGCATCAAACAACAGAACCGAGGCTGGTTTATAATAGCTATTTATTTTTCTCATTTAAAATGCTTCCATTTTATTTTCCATAGAAGACTGAGGACTATTCAACAGCCAATACAACAAGCAATATTCATGCGGCGAAGGAGGAAGAAAATGAAAAAAAAAATCCCAGAAATAGCTGTTCACTATAATTGTCTCTCCTATGATTATGTTCCTTAGGCAGGGAAACTTTCATTTTATTATCCTAATTTAATGTTAATAAATACTGTAGCATGAATCTCGTGTAAGTATTACTCTATTCATTAAACCAAGTGTGGGTTTTTTCCTGCTGGTTTTCCATCTACACAGAAGGGATAAACACACCAGTCACAGAGAAACTTTATTCGTTCTGCTAAGCATTTTTCATTGTGTGGTCTATTCTTAACTTTCCTCTACAATGTAGTGGCTCCATCCTGTTACCTGTGTCCCACTGGCATGTCAGTGGACAGCTACAGTTTTTATACATATGCATTTCTACCAAGCAACCTGATAGCAACCTGCCTTGAGTGCCATTTTTTGGTAGAAAGGCAGGGCATAAATCAAATAAATAGAAGTAAGCATTTTGCAGAGTTCCACACTGTATGTTGGTGGTTTAAGTAACTGGACACTATGTTAGGCGATCTTGTATTAAACCTGCAAATGTACAATTCCATGAAATAATCTGATCGCCTTGCTATTTTTTTAGCATAGCAAAAACCATTGACATGACATGAGCAGCACACAACTTAATTATCGGAAAGTCTGAATTGTCCGTATTCACTTGAACAGCAAACCTACTGAACAGCTACCACAAGCCTACTTGGCTTAACAGCAAAAGTAGGTAAAATGGAAATATTACACCCACACAGTAGCAGCTAAAACTGTAAGCTATTTCTGCATCGTCAGAAACACTAGCCTAGAACCAAATGCTATTGGTTCCCTTTTCTATCATCATCTGTGGAGTCTTCATATATTTTTTAAAGGAGGGTTACTAATTTTAAAATTTCCATTTTAAATATTCAGATACGGAATACTTTCTTCCTGTAATTCTATATGCCCTGTTTGGTTTTGAAAGGTTGTTTAAAAAAACAAAAAAACAAAACAAAACTACAAACACTACCAAAAGAGAAACAAGAGGATTTGCCTGTCCAGAAATAATGTATCAAAAATCAGCAACACACCTCCTGCAATACACTGAAGGACAGAAAATCACAATCTTTTCAATTCTCTGCAGTTCTCCACAGAAGGGAGCGATCCCTATTAAAATTAAGGGCTGAGAATCTCACAGTGAATGCACTTCTCTCAACTGTATAGCTCCAGCATAACACAGCATTAAAATATACGGAAGCATAAGGATCTAAAAGTTTCATCTTAGCTGCAGGGATGACAATTTCATATATTGTTATAGTGCGATATAGAAAAGACCAGAGATTATTAACCAATGATAAAATAACTTGCATCAAAGTTGTATTTGATTTCATCTGCAGGGACTAATTCATAGTAATTTTACTTTTTTCATCGGCTAGGTGTTCTACAAATTCTGGAGTTAGGTGCACGTCGAAGGGAAACTACATTTTATTTATTTATTTATTTAAAATATTTCTTGGCTGCCTTTCAGGGCAGAAGCCTTCACGAGGCGACTTATAACAATAAAATACATAAAATATTAAAAGCAATAAAATATTAAAAATATTAAAAGCAATAAAACAGCAATTAAAATAAAACCAACCATAAAACCAGCAGGAACAACAACAGCACCAATAATAACAATAACAGCAAGAACAATACCCTTCAAAGTAAAATGAAATGTATTTAAGGCCTTTTTGAAAGCATTCAAGGAAGGTGCATGGCCACGGCATAAAGTGTGGGGGGCATTTTATGACATCTACAAGCCCCAAACCAAATTTTAGTCAAATCATGGCCCCTGTACCCTTTTTAAAAAAATTGCTAAGGGGACCAGCACAAAATGTAATGAGGCCAATTTAACAATATGGTCATTTCTGAAATGGTGAAATGTTTGCAGAACATCTTATGAGCTACAGATGTGTGTCATATTTATTTGCATTTCTGTTCCATAAGATCTTGACAACAAAAGGAGGAAGACAGTAAACAGTAGCTTGACACACATGCACGTTTGATGCAATTCCATATAACAGAAAGAAAATTTGTTTGTATCAATTACACGGTTTTCCACAACCATACAAGCTTTGACTCAACAAGTCAAACACAGCCGTATAGTCCCTGTAACGGGCCACCAACGGCTAATAACTGACAGCTGAGTGAGGTTGGTGGATTGTAAGTTGTACAAGTTAGTAATTCAAATGCAAAAGGTTGGGAGTACAGTAAATAGATTTTATATGCCTTACAGATTCTTTTTAAATAATATCTATATTCTACCTGAGCCACATTTACAAAATGCAGGTGACTGACCCTGGAAGACCAGCTTGGTTATTCATAGGGAGATACAAGTATATTTGGTATGCAATTTTGCTAATGCACTATACATTTCTAGGAAACAGACATATAACAAATGATATGCATTGTGGTAAAGGAAGCTGCACCATTCCAAACCCACAGCCAAATTCTTCCAAGTTTCTTCGGTCCATGTCCTGTCCTTGCTCTGACAGATTGCAATCCTATACACTCTTACCTGGGAGTAAACCACCCTGAACACAATGGCACTTACTCCTGTGTAGGCATGCATAGGCTTCTGAGGTTTATGGCCCATTTTCACTATCCTCTGGCCCAGCCCTCCTCAATCTGGGGCCTTCTAGATGTGCTGGACAGCAACTCCCATAATTCCCGGCCAGCATGAATATTGGCCACATGGCTGGGAATCATGGGAGCCAAAATAGTAAGGAAGCCAAAAAAGCCAGAGGCAAAGGGGTGGAAACGGAGAAGTGGTTTATTAAAAATAATTACCAACACATTTCGGACCCTAAGGTCCTTCCTCAGGGTAATCTAAAAGAAATAATATAGATTTATTTATAAAGACAAAAGGCCCAAGGTTGGGGAAGGCTGCTCTATCCCTATTCAGACACTCAGCTCCATGCATACATTTAATGCTTAGTGGAGGGAATGGCAACGCACCTCTTCCATACTAGCTCTGACTCCAGTATTGCATACCCTGCCCTTCTGAAGTCCGTGCAGCATCAGCAAAGTGTAGCTATGCAGATTGGCTTTGACATAATTTGGAACCTTGACTGTTTAGGGCTCATCATATGGAAGCTACATGATGCAAGTGTATACATATAGGAGTCCTTTTGCAGATGTTGCACAGAACATCTGGCAGTAAGAATGAGATTGCCTGAAGATGGCTTCTCTATCTGCACAATCTATATTTCTTCTTAACCCATCTTCCCATGATCACTTTTCTAATTTCATTCTTACCACCCAGTCACCGATTAGCTCCACTTTTCTGCCCTCCTCCTATATTAGGTTTACTTGACCAGTAATGGCCTCTGTTCTCTTTTGACACTTTTCCCTTTCTAGCAGGTCATGGACATCTCATTTCTATATTTCCTGACCTTATAGCCATTACCAGAGACGTAGATGGTGAGAGCCATTTGCATTTGCAGTAGCTCTCTTGAGGAGAAGTTTTTGGGGCTACATATCTGTTACAGCTTAAACTAACTGAAAATCTACTTTTATTTCTTTTAAAAGTGAAAATTCAGATTCTTGGTCTAACAATATTGACAGTGCACAGGTTAGAGTTAGTATTTTACTTGCTAATATATTTATGGTACACTTTATCTCAAGGGCTCAGAGAAGATTTCCCTACCTTTGTACACATACTTTCTCTCCCACCCGCCCACATCTTTGTCCCAGAAGGGTTTACAGACCAAATAAATCTGTGCTTATGCTTTCTGGAAATGGCAGATTCAAATAATTTTATTACTGCTACAGTCTGCTTGTCAGGATATGAGATAACCATTTTATAGTCTTACGAAAAGGATTGACAATTTTAGGAAGTCCCTTCTATGAGAATGAGCCTTCCATAAATGTTCTACCAGCCCAAATTAAATTCCTGCAAAAACTGATAACCAAACTGAAGATACAAACAGATTTATAGAGCGGCCATGCTATTTTTCAGGTTCGTGCCTGCAATTTAATTTTAGTTTATAAGTGAATGCAAGATTAAACTAATGATATTCATTTTAATTTCATTTTGCAGAAAAATAGACAAAGCATATGGTATAATATCTGTAATAACAGATGGACCATTACTAGTTCTTGATACCAAATTTAATTACCATATCCGTTTTTAAAGGTCTGACATAAAATTATTGTACCTCATGGCACTTTATTCCTAATTTTTCATAACTGGAATGTGGAAACATTTTTATCTTTCAATACTTCAACAGTTTTATGTTTGGGAGCAATTAGCATAGACTACTTTGGGCTTTAGCATTCATATTTTAAAGTCATTTGTAATTTTAAACAAAAGAATAGAAGGATGCAGACCCTTTTTAAATCAATGGGTTGGATCCAGATCAGTCATGCTTAGAGTACACATCCATTGAAATCAGTGGGATGTTAGTCATAACTAACTTAAGCCCAATGATTTCAACTAATTTACTCTAAGCATGACTAAGTCTGGATTCCATCCACTGTTTACAATGAAGGATGACTATCCTTTATTAGTGTATCACAAAAGATAGAAAAAAACTTCTTGAGTTTCTCATTGTTGGATGGAAATTTTGCTCCCGCAATGAGAGCACTTTTTGGATAAAACTCTAAATGTCATAGAAGCCAGAAGACAGGAGTCTGATCGTCTTCCGTGAGGAGAAAAAGACTCAAGGAATTGAGAAAAAGGGATGGAGTGAAGAATGAGGACAGTCCAACAAGAATTTTTTAAAAATATATATTTTGGTAGAAGGATAGGAAAGAACGAGAATGGAAGGAAAAAATTCAAATGGAGAGAGAAAAAATCCTCACCAAAGAAGAGAGTAATGTGTTCTCTTGGAGCGAAGCTCCTGACAAGGCAGCAGAAGTGGTGGTCAAAAGAGAAGTGAGGGCAAAGGCGGGAACTCTGAGAGCGTGTGCAGTAGGACGGTGGGGGAGGATTCCAGCCAAAACCAATCCTCAGCTATGGAAGTTTCCTAAAATCAAGCTCATCGCAGGCGCTGAGCCCATAATGTGTGATGCACAGAGACAACGAAGAACTTTGCATTCTATTTTCGCTATTTTCCAATTGTAGAAAAATCCTTTGAACATGGCTGATGAAAACATTATGCTGCCCCTTCTCTTAACTGTGCTAGCCTATAGACTTCAACATTTCCTTCTTCATCATCTTTCATGCATTAATTCCTTTCCTTTTCAAAGCTTAATATAATTAGGGTTATAGTTGCAGGAGTGTTTTCACTAACCAAACCACAGTTTACAGGTCCACTTTAATCATGTTGCTTATTTTGGTTTGGAGATAATCACAGTTAATGACAATGCCACACACTATGGTCCTGTATGTTTCCGAGCCCGGTTCAAGGTGCTGGTTTTAACCTATAAAGCCTTACACGGCTTGGGACCACAATACCTGATGGAACGCCTTTCCCGACATGAACCTACCCGAACACTATGTTCAACATCTAAGGCCCTCCTCCGAGTGCCTCCTCCGAGGGAAGCTCGGAGGTCGGCAACAAGAGAGAGGGCCTTCTCTGTGGTGGCTCCCCAATTGTGGAACGATCTCCCCGACGAGGCCCGCCTGGCGCCAACATTGTTATCTTTTCGGCGCCAGGTCAAGACTTTCCTCTTCTCTCAGGCATTTGGCAATATCTGAGGAGCCTGGGTTTGTTTTGTTTTGTAGTTTTTTGAAGTGTTGAAGTGGTTTTTAAATGTACAGATTGTGTGTATGTTGTATGTTTTTGCTGTTTTAATTTTTGTATATTGTTTTTAATTGTTTTTAATCCTATGTAAACCGCCCAGAGAGCTTCGGCTATGGGGCGGTATACAAATGTAATAAATAAATAAATAATAAATATGGTCACGCTTGCACCATCTCCAGCCTCCAGTGTTTTAATAATAGTTCTGTTTGTATCTATTTGGGTTTGATTTGCCATTTAACATTCATTTTACGCCAATCCCAGTTGAATTAAGTTCAACTGGGATTGATCAGTGGGATTTTCTCAAGGAAATATATTTAGGACCGGGCTGTAAAGTTCTGCAATACTCTTAAATGAAGGCTGGGTTGACTTTAGTCTTGAATACCTATGATCAACCAATGTGCTTTTAATTTACATGAATAAATACATACTCTGGATATTTTAATAGTTAAGGCATAAGAAGCTGCCTCATACCATTTGACCATTTTTCAATCTAGTTCAGCATTGCTTACACCAGCTTTCCCCAACCTGATGCCCTCAAGGTGTTTCAGACTTCAATTCCCATCAGTCCCAGCCAGTATGAGAGTTGTAATTCAAAACATCTGGAGAGTACCAGGTTGAGGAAGGCTACTCCAGCTTGACAGGAAGCAATTTTCCAGGGTGTCAAGACATTTCTGGCCCAACCTGGAGATGCTCGTGTTTGAACCTGGAACCTTTTCCATACAATTTAACTGCTCAGCTACTGAGCTATGGCCCTTTTCTGACTAATCTATGTTTATTAATCCTAAGTATGCATGTCTGCTTAAGAACTTTAAGAACATTGTGCTGGATCAGACCAAGGTCCACCTTGTCCAGCATTCTTTGTAAGAATTCCAGCAACAAGCAAGAGTTGGATGGCTCATCAGAGATATTAGCCACTGTCCCACAACATACTTGCTGCACATATTTGTTAAAAAGGAAAAAAAAATAATTTTGAATTTACTGTTTTCAATACCTACCAGTTCCTTTGCTTACATATGGAGGCTTGAAGAATTTCACAGCGCCATACAGATTGACAACAGTACCACCTTTAAGATGATTCAGAGGGGTGTATGTGTACTTGGGGGCAACAGGCTAGCAAGACAAAAGAAAAGGTGATCACATGAGAAAAACTCTCTAGAGAAAGTTCTTTGTTAAAGTTATTCTTTCTTGTTAGATTTTAGAAACAGGAGCTGAATATTTTACCTATTACAAAAGAATATTTTTTTTCTTTCTTTCTCTGGACACTGGTTTGGATGCAAAGGTTATCTTCCTCCACTGAAAGTCTTCCTCCTCTTTTGCATCTAAATCATTATTCTTATTAGAAAATGATTCTAGTTACTCTTTTATTCATTATTCTTATTTCCTGGCAAGGAATGTGTGATTGCATTTTGCCCATAAGCTACAATTGTCACGGGCAGTCAGTATGATTACTCTAGGAACACCAACAATCTCACAACACTTTTTTTTTTAAAACCACCTATTTGCAGGACATTTTGCAGTTAGAAAACATATGATTCTACTACAAATGACAAAGAAAACTATGCCAATTTTTTTTGACACATTGGAATTTTAATCCAGCCCTAGTCAGTATAATATCTTGCCAATTACTTGAATTTACATCAGGGATATCTGAATTTTTGCTCTCTCCTGATAAAGCAAATTTGTTTAAATAAAATTTTGGAAAGGCTGCCGGGACATGAACATTTGTAATTTTCCAGCAATGAACAGAAGGTGCCATGGGCGTTCTAATTATTCCTGTCATCATCTTGTTCTGCTGGCTGGCCTAATAACAGCTGTAATACTTTCAGACCACCTCCAACAATTTAACATGCTCAGGAAATTAACGCGTTTGCCAACATTTCTAGGCCTGCACAGTTTGGTTTGGTTTAATTTGGTGATGCTGATCGATGAAGGGTTTTCTATATACAGAAGTAACATTAAAGTAACATTAAATTCAGTGCACATTATAAAACAGTCCTGGGCCTCTCTGTGGAAAGAGATGTCCAAAAGAACAAATATAATATGTGCTTTATCGTGCTCAAAATTCTGGATGCTGATTTTCTGCCTTATTTCTTGTATAACAAGAGATTCCCTGTAATAGCTGTCAAATGGAGAATTATGAAATCTATAGCTATTTCGTCTCTCCAACTTTTCAAACTTCAAAACTAAAAACTTACCATGGCTACTGTTTCTGAAGAAGTTGTTGCACGTGAAGACCTAGTACAAATCTGGGGATAAAAGAACCGAAGACTGAACCAGGCAAAGGTTATTTCAAACTTTTAATGCCAAGATTTTAATAAGGTTAGACATAAAAAAAAAATAAGTTAAATACTTTGTCCAGTTTCCAAAGGGCTAATTTTGACAATCGCAATAAATGATACTATACTGCAACTATAATAACTACTTTAAAAACAAGGGCTCTATTAATACAGCTAACATAGCATACTTAGATATTTAATATAATTCCCATCTACTTGTCAAACATTTACTTTCCTCAGTGAGAGCAAAAAGCCTATAGGCTTTCTTCAAGCTCTTGCTTACTGCTTGCGCTTCTAGACAATTTGCAGAAAGGGCTTGTAACAGTCCCACAATAATAAAAAGAAATAGAATTTCTGCCTATTTCTCTAGTAGGGTTATCATGCATGTAATAGCACAGTTCCTATAAATTGATCAGATGAAGCTATTCCACCATGAAGATGAGTGCTGGAGGAGCTTTATCGATTAAAATTCTCATTGTTACATATCTTATAAAGGCATGAAAACCTTTCCCTTCTAAGAACTGTATCTTAAAAATTAACACTTGGTAACATAAGTTCCAGAGAGAGGACATGAAAAGAATAAGAGAAATGTGCAGGCTTCAAATAAAAATAACAATCCCCCTTGGGCATGCAGAATTAGTTCCATGGTTGCCGTATCTGGGTTGCTCTTCTGATCACCAAACATTCTACAAAAATGGCAAAAACCTGTCCTGCAAATGCTAAAAGGTAGGGTTTTGCTAACAGAACTTTGACAGCAAAGCTGAGATCTCTTAACTGTAGAAATATTTGCTCTCTTAGCCATTCTCCCAAATAAAGCCATCATTATGTAAATAAATTTACAGCATATTCTCCATCTCAGAAAAATGAGAATAAGTGTCGAAAATATTTGCTTCACTCTGCCAATTTAACAAGATCTTCTCAGGTCAATGTCAATACAATGTTAATTTTATTAGAAATCTAGCAAAGGGGTTTGTACCCATAAATGAACAAGTAACATTGTGAAATGTTACTACAACTTTAAGGCACCACAACTAAATTTAAGGGCTCAGAACATACAGTAGTAATGCTCTCAACAGCAGTGTCCAATACACTCAGTTTTACATTTCAAATATAATGCATACATATCCTGCCCCATGGATACTGCTGTCAAGATGGAACGAAGTTAGCTCCATACCTTTAAATGTATTGTGCAGGGGAGCAGAACCTATTTCAGCCCAAGAACCTAATTCCATTGATGGAGAGGAAATTTCAGTGGTGGGTGGGGCCAAAGGCAAAGGGAGCAATGCCAAAAATGTGTGTGTGGGGGGGAGGGAATCACAGCGTAGTTTAGCTTAAAGATCTTCCTCTTAGGAGAGGCATTTCAGCTTTTTCGAACGGGGGAAAGCTGCATGAAAGCTGGGAAGCCACCAAATGATTGGTGGTTGGAGGAATGAGGGATGAGGCCAGGGGAAGGGGGCATGGCCTCCTGGGCAGCTTCAGTATGGGACCCTCAGAAGGCTGGATTTGGTCCCTGGGCTTGTGATTCTGCACCCCTGACACAGAGCGATATTGACTTTTCCCCCTTAGATCAGGCTGCATAACACATCAAATTGCTTTGAAACCTTGCTCAGCATCAAAAATGGCTTCTCACATGGCACGGTTCTGCTCAACATCTCCCAATCCAAATGCCCCTTGGGCATGCAATACTAGTTACATGGAGTTTGATCCAGACTACATTGTGCTTAGAATAAGCCCACTGAAATCTATGGAAGAAATCAGTCATGACTAAAGTCTCATTGATTTTGACGGATCTACCATACATATGATTAAGTCTCGATCCAAACCATTTGCTTTGGATTCTCATTGAGGACACAGCTGTTAATGTAGAGAAGAGTTCTTGATATGCTTTCTAATAATTAAGCATTTCAAACTCTCTTACACTTAACCATCTTATTACATAATCCAGTCACAGACTACTGAGGGCGTGGAGAGAAGAAAAACTTGCACAACATACATAAATAGTTGAGCCAGCTTCTTCAGATACTTCTAGCTGACAGCAATGCCTGTCATCTTCACTTGTGGACTTGGCCAAGCTGAATCCAGTTACCACAATGACGTCCTATTGGAAGCAAAAATGCATAATTAATTGGCATGTTCGTGGTTATGCAATTTCCCCTGCAGTAATTCATTTCATTCCCTCTTAGAGGAGGAAAAAGAACATTTCATGAAGAAAATGTTCTTGAGATGTTTGGGAAATAGAACAAATCTTCACTTATTAGCCAAGTCTCCTAAATAAAGAATTGAGGCATGATGCAGCCTAACTTAAATCCCATTGATTTCAATGGGATTTATGTATGTGCTAAACTCTTTCACTGAAATTAGCGTTTGGCTGGAACGTATCTGGAGTGAACAAAGCCACTTAAGTATTCACAATCGGTTGAAATCAGAGATCCTGAGTCTGTCCTAAACATTGTATGGGACAACAGTCTTTCAAGTGACTAGAGTAAGCATCACAATTCTGAATGTTGCTCATGTTTACATAACAGAGTAGTTAAATGTTTTATCTGTAGCTAATAAAAAGTTCACAACCAAAAATACAAATCACATACATTTAAAAATGGTACTTTGAAAGACTGAAATGAAGTATTTATATCAAACAGATTTGTTGTGACTGGGGTGAGCAAAATAACCTCTGTGGAGATTAGGATAGGAAAACAAAAGTTCCCTACAAATCAAGATTAATGAGTGGAAAAATTCAAAGATCTTGAAACGTGCAAGAATCAATATGATGAGTTACTCATCAACACAAGTCATTTAAACACAATAACGTTTAGGAAAAAAAATCTGATTGTAAAATTCCATTCTAAAAGGTCCCCTTAGCCAATGTGTGTGTATAACTCAGGAAGAAAAATAGATACCGCAGTCTCACTACTTGTTTCTAAACAAATAGGGTATTTTCTCAACAACCAAACTTATGTAAAGCCAAAGGAAGTCATTTTATAGAGACTGGCTTTTGTAAAAGCACTTTCCATTATAGAATTTTAAAATAGGTTTAAAATGTCAGGGGGTTGAAAACTACAGTGAAGCAATAATGGAATAATAGTTGCACGAAATAGTCCCAGTTGGGGGGGAAAAACTGATGTATTTACTACTTACTGGCTTGTCAGAATAAAAAGTGTATAACGTTATTAATCAAACAGGAAAAAAGAAGAAATTCATATATGTTGTTATTTCTGCAGGAAAGTGACTAAAGTATTTCTGTGATTGTTTCAATTTACACAATTTTTGAGGCTGATGTCAAAAGAGGATGGAATCCAGAGGAAGTTAGGTATATGCAAGTCTAACTGAAATTAATGGAATTACAGATGTCTCACTAATCTCAGTGCAATTTATGGAAACTTCACTTTAAACCAGCTTTGCCTAACTCCCAACATTCTGACGATTATCCATGTTAGCTAGGGCTTATGGGTGTTGAAGTCCAAAACCTCTGGAGTGCACCAGATTGGAGAAGTCTGATGCTTTAGACTATTTACCCCAAAAGGAGATGCAACTACTAAATTGCACATTATTGGATGTCTGCTGAGGTATATTTTCTATTACCTATGGAAAATACAGACGTTTAGACTTCATAAGAAAACACAAATATGACTTTTACATACATATTAGAATCTAGTCGTTTAATTATATCAGTTGTCTGCTTTCACTTTCAACTGTTGCACCCATTTTGTTTTGCTTATAGCCAACTCAAGCCAGGCTACACAAAGAATCTCTCCAGTCAGTAGCTGGATTAAAGCACATCCCTTCTCTCTCACAGATAGAGTCAAATGCTGTGTACTTGACGCTCCAGTATCTCTTACGCTCTTCAGTGTTGTGAGATATCCAGCTGCTCATTCAGAGAAAGCAAATGGATCACAGACAGCAGTGAAGGTGTTGAGATACTGGATTGCCTTGCACACAGCGGTTGCCAGCAATGATCACAGATGTTATCGTACCATTAGAAGGCAGGTAAAAAGGAAGGAGGAGGAAAAGACTGCCCATATTGCTTTACACCCCTCATATTACTATGCTGCAAACTCCTCGATAACCAAGGAGAGGAGGAAAGGAAGGAAAGATTGATCGACTGCATTACTGACAGTCATGGACACTAAGCAAGATATCTGAGAAAATGAAACTGAGCATAGGGAATTGCAATGTAAATTAAAGGCTCCTTTACTTTAGTTAATTTTGGCATTGCCTGAGTTTTAAAGTGTCACCTCAATGTGGTTTGTGCCTTCTAAGTACCTTCAGATGGATGCGCTCTTACTGAGAACCATTTTAGCCTCAGAGCCTCTTCCTTTACAACTGCACTCCCATTAGCTTTTACAGCCATGCCTTTTGTTCATGTGTTTATTTGATTACAATAAATAAAAGAGCTTTCTGATTAAAGCTGACAGTTTTTAGAAAAATATTGCACTGTGATTGTTCTTTTTGCTACTTCAGCGGTCTCCAACAATACTCTTCTGATTTAAAATCCCAAACCTTAATGTTTTATATAGCAAAAAGACTGCTAACTTAAGCAACAGAGACAGATTCACTTGTCACACAAAATAGTGTGAAAACAAAGTTTAATGTGCAAAGAAATTACCAAGGCATTAAGCATTGTATTCTGTACCAAAATATATGCTCTGAAACATATGTTACATATGCTATTGTTCTATCATATTACTTCCTCAATAAAAATATATATCCAAAAATAACAAAAATGTGATAGGGAAGATTTTTTTTTTTTTTTTACACTTGAAACACAAAATGACTGTAAAGGTGTGTGCATGATGGTGAGGCTTGTGGACAGCACTTGTGGACAGTCTTCCCTGAAGTTTACCCAATTGAGATGTTTTGAAAAGGCCATTGTAAAATGTCTTTGTTGAAGAGGAATCCTATCACAGCAGATAAGTTTATATTCGTTTGTTGTTGTTTTTAAAAAATTGTGAAATAAGAGATAAAGCAAAGATCTATGCTCCAGGACATTTTATTCCTGTATCAGCATTTTACAAGATTACTGAATGCACAAGTGATTCTGGAGCTTGGCTGCTGACTCAAATTTGGACTTCCATTCAGCTGACTGGACTATCTTAACCTCCCAATTTACTAGAAATTAACACTAGCTTTGTGCAGACCCACAGAGTTGAGGATAGGGTAATAAATCTAAGTTTTGCTGTATACAACAACGCTATACCACTGTTTACGTTTCTTACATATAACTTGAGAAATATACAATGCAAGATTCATAATGTAACATCTCCTATTCTAGGTGTCATCCTCCAAGACACAAACACAATTCCCATAATTTGAAGTTATAATTTAATCAGAAAGGCAATGCTTTTAGCAATACATTACAAAAACTGGTAACATTGGTGTATCTTATACAAATGTGGATATCAACTGCATTTGGTGCCAAATATAAGCTTTAAACATGGTAGTATTAGTTGTAGCAATGGTATGTATATACCATTTCTAGATTAGTTTTCCTCTTCCTTTAGCAAATCGTTCATTCATCGAATCATAGAATAGTAGAGTTGGAAGGGGCCTATGAGGCCATCGAGTCCAACTCCCTACTCAATGCAGGAATCCACATTAAAGCATCCCTGACAGATGGCTATCCAGCTGCATCTTGAAGGCCTCTATCGTGGGAGAATCCACAACATCCCTAGGTAATTGGTTCTATTGTCGCACTACTCTAACAGTCAGAAAGTTTTTCCTGAAGTCCAGTCGAATCTGGCTTCCTGTAACTTGAGCCCATTATTCCCTGTCCTACACTCTGGGATGATCGAGAAGAGATCCTGGCCCTCCTCTGTGTGAAAACCTTTCAAGTATTTGTGCTATCATGTCTCCCCTCAATCTTCTCATCTCCAGGCTAAACATACCCAGTTCTTTCAGTCTCTCCTTATAGGGCACTGTTTCCATCCATGATGCCCTCCTCTGAACATGCTTGTTTGCGTCCTTCTTGAAGTGTGGTGCCCAGAACGGGACGCAATACTCAAGATGAGGCCTAACCAGTGCCGAATAGAGGGGAACCAGCATCTCTCACGATTTGGAAGCTATACTTCTATTAATGCAGCCCAAAATAGCATTTGCTTTTTTTGCAGCCACATCACACTGTTGGCTCATATTCAGCTTGTGATCTACAACAATTCCAAAATCCTTCTTGCTTGTAGTATTGCTGAGCCAAGTATCCCCCATCTTGTAACTACGCACTTGGTGTCTTTTCCCCAGGTGTAACACTTGGCATTAATCCCTGTTAAATTTCATTCTGTTGTTTTCAGCCCAGCTTTACAGCCTATCAAGCTCATTTTGAAATTTGTTTCTGTCTTCCAGGGTATTAGCTATCCCACCCAATTTTGTGTCATCTGCAAATTTGATAAGCATTCCCTGCACCTCTTCATCCAAATCATTAATAAAAATGTTGAGGAACACTGGGCCCAGGACTGAGCCTTGCAGTACCCCGCACATTACCTCTCCCTAGTTTGAGAAGGTACCATAATAAGCACTCTTTGAGTCCGATTCTGCAGCCAACTGTGGATCCACCTAACAGTTGTTCCATCTAGCCCACTTTTATCTAGTTTGTTAATCAGAATGTCATGGGCACTTTGCCAAAAGCTATGCTGAAGTCAAGATATATTATGTTACCTGATCAAAAAATGAGATCAGATTAGTCTGACAAATCCATGCTGGCTTCTAGTAATCACTGCATTGTGTTCAAGGTGCTTACAGATTGACTTCTTTAAAATTTGCTCCAAAATTTTCCCCAGGGATTGATGTCAAACTAACTGGTGTGTAGGTCCCAGGTTCCTCCTTTTTGAGGATAGGGACAACATTAGCCCTCCTCCAGTCATCCAGCACTTCACCCATCTACCATGATTTTGCAGTTCTAGGATGCAGTTCTTTGGGCTCTGGAGATTTGAACTTGTTCAAAGAAATCAGGTGTTTATCAATCTCAATCTGCAATCTTGCCCCTTATACATCTCCATATAGAATTTGCATCCACAGCTTTTTGTTTAGGATAGTAACAGCCTTGCGCTTTTGCTTTTTTTAAAATGGCTAAGTCACAGAATTAGTGTTTTAAAAAACATAACTGAGTTGTCCTCTCACTTTCATATTCATATTAACTTCTTTTTTAAAAAATAAAATAAAATCACCATCATCACCCACTCATTTTAGAAGCACACCAAGGATAACTTAGTCCCAGATCACAAGGGAGGCTTATACACTGATGCTAGCTCAATAAAGTTGTTTTCAGCCCAAAGGCTGTGGTCTGCAGCTCAAGCTCCTTAGTACTGATCTTTGTGATCTTCTAATTAGTGCTTTGGGCATTGTTTAACGCTTCTCTTTTTATCAAGGGCACAAGCCACTAATTAAGTCTCAGACACTTTAACTGATGTGGCGGAAGAGGTGATTCAGTAACTGGAATCAGCTATCGGTGCTCAATCTATGCTATCATATTGGCATGCAGAACACCACGCGGCTTCTGGCATATCCCCTACTATGCTAAGAAAGCCAGCAAATGAAGCTCATCTTTCCCCAACCAAAGGGATACTTGCCATGCTTTTTCGGTGACAGAACATGTTGGACATTTGTGATATGTTATAACTGGGCAAGTAAGTAAATAGCATCTAAAGGCTGCAGTTATCAAGGGACATGATTCATATTGGGCTTGGGCTAGCTAGCTAGCTAGCTAGATATAACTGCCCACTTAAGGTTACAGTTGCAGAATAGCTTTAAAAGAACTATATGGAACAATAATGCCAAGGCCATTTTGGTGTCAATATAGTACAGAAAACTTCCCCAAACCCCCAAACGTTTTGGACTTTAACTCCCATCAGCCCCAGCCAACATGGCCCACGATTAGGAATTCCTGGAGATACAATCCAAAACATCTGAGGGGCTGCAAGTTGGGAAAGTCTATAGGGGAGCAATCCTATGGCCCTTAGACATCATCTGAGGGATTTTTACAGGTTCCTCCTTCCCCAAGTTACCCCCAGCACCACCTTACACACTGCCTTGGAGGGTCCACCAACCCTCCAGAGCAGAGGCTGGAGGACACTGGGGGATACACGGGGACAGGAATAGGCAAAACATCTACTCCCTTCCATTGGAGGGATTATCAAATCCATGGATTTCCACTTCCTGCAACTCTGGATACATCCCAATGTGAACATGCCTACTGAGACTGCCATTTGAGTTTTAATTAAAAACCCAAGGCAAAATAACAACGCTCCCACTTTCTGCTTCTGTGATGTACAGAAGAGCATCTCTCAAACAGAGGGGCAGGCAGCTATATCTTTGTGGACTCATCATAGCACACTCTGAAGCACCCCTTTTCAGTCATGTCGCAGGGCTGAACTGTATTTTTCCTTTACCATCCTCTAGCTACTTGTTTGACAAATTAACTGCAATCTAGTTCCATGGAGCAGGACAGGTATGTACTAGAGAAGCGAATGAGGTGCCATTTTCAACAGGTACTTCTTTATATTTTGCCATTAGCTGATGCCATAGTACTATTTGAGTATACAGCATTATGGTACCTTCTGGTGAAAGAAAACTAGCCTAGCTCTCATATGACAAATATAAGGGTGGAAATCATTCATGTTTTCAGTCCAGAGAAGCCTACCATGCAACCCGTATACATGCAACTTACCATGCAACCGTATACATGTCTACTTGGAAGTAAGTACCATGGAGTTCAGTAGGACTTACTCTCAGATATATATTGTACTGCAGTTTTAATATCTTGAAAGGCAACTCCTTGATCTTGTAAAGTCAACTAGGTCAACTAGATGAGTAGAAAACCCTTCAAGAAAAGAAAACTCAAGAAAAACTTTAAGAATGAGAAAAATAAAAGCATTTACCTCTTGATGTACAACTTTGTCACAATCCTCCGCCAACTTCCCAAACACTAAAACATTGATAGTGCCAGTCCTGGAACATGAGTTTTCAGACTCTGGAAAGACACATATGAACAATGCTATTATGACACTGATCTAAAAGCAACAAAAAAAAGCTATGCAGCAGGAGTTTCAGATGAGATTCATCTTGTAATATTACAAGGGCTGAGAGGCCAGGAACACTGGATTAGTCCCATACAAATGTGCAGAAATACAACTCACACTGCTGACTGGTGAAACTAAGAACTGCCCTCCCACCCCCCACTTCTTTCTACATAATAAATGGTCCAAGTCACGAAGCATGCTTTACCTTCCAATCCACACACACACACACACACACACACACTTTATTGTGTCTTAGCAAATTGTCATTATACACAATTACAGGGGGAAAAAACACTCTACAATTTAAAACTCTACTAATAAACCATTAAGAGTTAGATCATTTTCCATACAGTCTTTAAACTATGTGGCACGTATTTGTAGAGCATTAACAAGGAATTTAGAAGTTCTAAAGAATACCTTCCAATAGGCCAAAGAAATGACAAAAGAATAAGCTACCCTGTGTCAGGGCATAAGTGATGCATATAACAGCACAACACATTTTGCAAGTCCAATCTTGTTGAGGGGTGGGTGGGTAACAAAAGAAGAGATTCATGATTAGCCAATAAGATCACTTTATTTTAATAAGGTCAAATTAATTTTTGCAAAAGACATCATACTTATTTGTGTTCAGAATGCCCAAAGAATGGGGTGCATCCAATGGTGCCATTCCATTAGTACAAAGCTTTTATCGCTTGCAGAAACCCCACTTTATCCTTTCGCAAACGTAAAAATCAATACTTTGATTCAGCTTGTGGAAGGTATTCTGCATCTCATTACAATTCCACTAGCTAGGTGTTGCTTGAGCTAGTTGGGTTACTGTCCTACTAGCGGTTGTGCAGTCACTAGTGGAACAATTCTTGTAATTTTTCTGTTAACATAGTATTGGCTATAACTCAAATTCTTACCAAACAGAATTATGTTACACTGCTCTTTATATCTTGCACTGGTTCTCTTCTCTCTTGTTCTTTATTCAATAGCTCCATGCAACAGTAGTCTGTTATTGCTCCATTATTTCCCATCTACACTGTTGGCCTTCAGTGCAACTCAAGTATGGTGAACACAAGCAAAAACATTATGCTTACCTTGAAGTACAATCTTGAAGAAAGATGTTCCATTTCCAAGTCTAGTTAATGGGTAGGAAATAACAACTGTTCCCTAAAAGTGAAAACAGAAAACTCTAATTAAAGAGTCAGTAATTTTTATAGTACAAAGTATTAATCGTATGAAGATCTTTAATATATGGTGCCACCATTATCTGCCTGCGTTGACTTGCAATATCTCTGCAACACCAGTTCATATCAGGGTTTGTAGTGGTAGAACAGTTATGAAAGCATTTTAAACATATACAAACAAAGCATATACAACCTAGTGGTGAACACCTATAATTGCTGTCTTCATAGGTTTCTACAACCAATCAGCAATCCCAAGGAGTAGCCAATTATGATTTTATGGGTGGGGAAACAAGATGAGATTGACACACACACACACAAGCCTACTTTCACATTCAACACTATTTTCTCAGTATAAAATTCTATTAGAACATTAGTCTATTGTAGCAAAACCGACAGCCCCATGGCACTCAAGAATTACCAAATTAATTCCAACATTCACGTTTAGGGTCTAGAGCCAACCATCAGAAGCCAGCCCTCCAGATGCATGACTCTAGTATAAATCTGTGACTTACCTACAGCTTGCTCTTATTTAATTATTATGCACTGATTAAAAGAGTTTATAAACTGCCATTCATTGTTACGGATACCAATGGCAGTGTACAATATGATTCTAAACAGTCATATAAAGACAAAATTCAATAAAAAATATGAAATCAAAGCAATTGAGAGGCAAATAAAATAAGAGAAGGAACTCAACTTAAAATGCCTGGGCAAACAGAATAGTTTTTACTGGTGCTGGAAGGATTAAAATGTCACCACCAGACATATCAGTAAAGGGAATATGTCCCACAGTCGGGGTTACCACAGCAGAAAAAGCTCTTTCCCTCGTTGTCACATAACATATCGAAAGTACTAGGAGAAGAGGTTCTCCCGCAAATCTGAAAATAAGACTTGCTGATATAGGGAGTCAGCTCCCTTCAGATATTTGGGTCTCAGGCTATTAAGGTCTTTAAAAGTAAGCACCGGCACCTTGAATTTGGCTTCGGTGCAATGTGATTCCTCCTGGCTGCCCCAGTTAGTTTTGGAAGCTGCACTAGTAGAAGCTTCTGGGTTGTCTTCAAGGGCAGCCCCACCTGCAACACTTTACAGCAATCCAATCAGGAAGTTACCAGGGAATGATCAACATGGGCAGGCTATCCCTATTCACAAATGTTTGTATTTGGTGCATCAGCCAGAGCTGGTAAAAGACATTCTGAGTTACTGAGGGCATCTGGGCCTCAAGTGACAAAGCTGGATCAAGACATATCCCGAAGCTACAAATCTGCTCTTCGGGGGAAATGCAATCTTGTATAGAAAATGTTGCACACCAAATTGTTGGACACGACAACCATCCACCCACTGTGCCACGGTCTTATTGGGATTCAACTTCACTTTTATTGGCTCATATCCAGCCCATTACTTAGTCCAAAATTAGTCTTGCTCTGTACTAACCAATTTAGGGTAATATTCATCCTTATGAAAAAGGATGCTGTAGTAGCTTATACTACAATCAATTTATTAGTCTTTAAGGTGGAATGGGGCTCTGTTGTTTTCCATTCAACGCTTACTCATTTAATGCCTCATATATGCAAAAATTTCATCAAACTGGGTAGCACAGGATCCATACTTTCTCTGATCACTCACTATGGTGATTGTTTTGCCACCTTCTGGTGAGCACAAGAAGTCCACACTTTCTTGCCAACCTTGGAGCAGCACAGGGGAGATGGGGATCATTCCTACTTCTGCTCTCATTTTCACTCGGAGACTCTCCAAAGTTCAACACAACTGCAGGACCTCTCCAGATCTAAGTTGGGAGGAAGGCTGTGGTTGGTTTTGGTGCTCCACTCTGGAGGTTCTCCAATTACAACAGAGCCTTCTCCAACCTGGTGCCCTGCAGACGTGTCAGGACTGCAACTTCCAGGCAGGGCTGGACTATTGCAAAGCACTCTATGTATGGCTGCTTTTAAATACAGTTTGGACACTTCAATTGGCATAGAACACATCTCCCTGGATGCTTGCTGGGGCCAGGTGTTCCGAACATGTTACCCCAGCTCCATTAGCTGTCTATTTGTTTCCAGTGCTGGTATTGACCTTTAAAGCTCTAAACAGTTTGGAGCCATTTTATTTTATAGACTGCCAGCACCCATACAAACCTGCCCAGACCTTAAGATTGACTTCACGTGGTCTGTTGAAAGCCCACCATCAAGATCTGTTATGGAACTCCTTCCCAAGGGATAGACGTGTAGCTCAGTTTTTATTAGCTTGCTACAGGCCTTGGAACCCTTTCTGTTTCAATATGTTTTAACTAGTGCTCTGGCAAGGGTTTTTGACTGATTAAACTGCTGCTGTGCTTAGTTTTTAATTTGTTTGATCTGAATCGCTCGGCTATATAATGTCTTTAGACTGCTATTTTTAGTTTTGAGATCGTAATGTGATTATTTTTGCTGGGTTTTATGTTTTTAAATTGCTTATACAAGTCGCCTTTGAGACTCTGACCTGAAAGGCAGCATATAAATACTGCAAATACTGTAAATAAATAAATGGATTAGATGCCCAATATAACGATAATTCTTCTTCCCCAGCTTAGTATTTCACATATTTCTTTGCCTCTCTCAAGTTAAGACAGCAGAGCTTCTTAAACATGGGATAACGTAAATGTTATGCACAGCAGGAAGCTTCAGGTATAGTAACAGCCTTGTGTGTTAAACTGCCTCAATTACACGTTGCCTGCTCTCCTTTGGTATTACTGCTTGTACACCAAGTATATATTTGTCTGTTTTGAGCCTATGCATTACAGGAAAAGCACTTGAACAAATAAATATGCAGTGCAACCACTGTGATCATAATAATGTATTTCAAATCTGCTTCTAGGAGGAAAACAGATGTGGATCCTCCAGAGCAATCCCTGGCATATTAGCAGATGCCCCAATAAATGCTTCCGTCAAATTAACAAGAGCTAGTTTTCTTGTTAACAATGTTTTTGTGCCAGTCTTTCACAGTTACCTGGTTTGCTTATTTCTTCAGGCAGCCGGTTTAAGCTGCATTACATCTCTCCTCACCACAAGGCACGTTTCCTCTATGGAAATTATCCATCACAATCAAACGGAATATTGAACATATATTTTACACTGATGCCATAACATATGAAACGTTCTTTTTATATGAACAAATTATGGCAGTGATTTTACCAGCTTTAATTGCATTTTCCCTCCTCTTCACCTCCATATTTATTTTATGAGTAGGAATATGTGGCAGATTAAATTCCTGTACCCAAATGGCGTGACAATACAGATACTGAGAGAAAGCCATAAAAGGAGAAGGGTCAGAGTCTGTTTTTTAAAATTTGGAGGGGTGGGAAAAGAAAGACCATTGCATAGCCCTCTTAATTAAGGCTATAATCCTATGCCCACTTACTTGAGAGTAAGCCCTACTTAACAGAACTGATTTATTAGACACATAAATGATTGCATGGTAAGTTATTGGGAGTTTTGGATACAGTTATCACAGTAGAAAAAAGCAAGAGAGAAGACATTCACATTTTGGGACTGGGGGGCTGTTTCTGGTGCATACACAGGTAAAACTGAAGATGTAAAGAGATGGTGATGAGAGCACTTCAGGGTTTGTTTAGTAATATCAGAGTTCAAATATCAGAGACCTTCGCCTATTGGGCAATATAGAAATGCAATAAATAAAAATAAAGGTATTTTATCATAGAGATAGTACCTCTTGCATTCATGAAACAAGCCCTACAACATCACTAAACATACTGGGTCATTCTCAGATGCAATCTTCATGAGCAGGAGATAAAATGTATCTCATAAAGAGAGGGCATGAATCAAGAGCACTTGATATTGTTAAGAGGTTAACAATAATTTTCAACCTTCAATTTACTTCATGGAAGAATTCAAAAGTAGCGATGTGTTTCTGGAATGCTTTCACAGCATACATGAACTTTGTTCAATGGTGTTGTCCATCAGTATATCATGTTCAATTTGGATAATGCCCCAATTACTTGTATCTATTAGACTAGAAACAAGTGGAATTGACTCCAGGATAATCCATTCCCCTCCCATGATGGTGCTGTTTAGCTACAGAAAGATCAGTGTATATGATGATTTTGGCTGCAATCCTATACTTCACTTCACTGGCTGCAGGTCAGTTTCCGGGCAAAGTATAAAGTGTTGGTTATTACCTTTAAACCCTACATGGTTTGGGCCCAGGCTACCTACGGGATCGCCTTCTCCCGTACAATCCGCCCCGCACTCTTAGGTCCTCTGGGAAGAACGTACTCCAGCCAGCCAGAACTAGGCTGGCGAGTGTTACCCAGAGGACCTTCTCTTCCATGGCTCCCAGACTATGGAATGGCCTGCCGGAGGAGGTTAGACAAATTAGCAGTCTTCATGAATTTAAGAGAGTCATGAAGACTGTTCTCTTCTGGCAGGCCTATCCGGATGAATTTTAAAATGTTTTAATGATGTGTTTTCTCTTGTTTTTAAATTTTTTTAACTTTGTGATGCTTGTATTTTGCATTGTGTTCCCCGCCTCGATCCGTAGGGAGAGGCGGGTTATAAATAAATATTATTATTATTCACTTACCTGGGAGTAACCCTATTTAATTCAGTGGGGCTTACTTCTGAGTAATCATGTGCTGTAAGACCTTTTCAAAGTGACTTGTAACATTGCAAGGCCAAAGTAAAAATCATTATCTTTCATATAATATTCTTTCTATTGTTATGAATTTAGCATTCATTTTCAAACTATAGTTCCAGTCTTTAGGAAGCCTTTGGCTGCCAGTTAAGTACCATAGCTGATCAAAATACACCAAAGTTTGCTTCAGGTGGATTCAGTTTTGGTTCTGTGATAACAAGATTTTTTTATTAGGAATATACTTGTAACATCACATCAAAGTGTGACGTGTATAAAATGAAATAAAATATTTTTGTTGTTAAACACAGCTTTACTTAAGATTCTGAGATTTGAATAGCTTAATAGGAAATAGAATATCATAAACATTTTTTTGTTCTTAGACTTCAAGTCTTAATAGCTTAAAAGGGGGAGATTTTGTTCTAAGTACCAAGTTCCCCATTCAAAATTGAATAGGCTATTCGGCTGACAGATAAAAAGGCCTGGTGAGCTTCTTCTCAAATTCTAAAATCAGCACATATTTATACTGTTTTGTGTAGAAATTACCTCATAGCTAATATTATCTACTGTCCCATATATTAGGACTGACAGTCTTAATTATCTTATTATTACTAAACATTCTTTAAAAATTAGAACATATAAAAAGACTTACACATGCACCTTTCAGGATAGATATAATCAATTTTGAAATATATCTTTAAGAAGATAACTTACTCAAAATTTGCCAATTAAACCTGTCTATTTTTTTTCTAGGCATCTGTGTATCAAGCTTTTTGATGTGAATAGCTTACACAATATTTTTTGCTTGTTAATTGATAAGTAAAAACTTTTAAGACTTGGAATAATACAGTCTTACACCTGTTCATTACTCAAATAACTCTTTGACCTAAGTGACAGGGCTTTAAACCTTTTTATCTTTGGAAACTATCCAGGTCATCCTGACAATTATTTTTATGCCAGTTACCCAGAATTCATTGTGAACTTTTTTGGGCCTTTGTGCATCTTTCCTTTAATATGTTTTACTTATTTATATTTCAAATTCTTAATCATTCATCATTAACATTTGACATTTGAATTTCATCATAAGACATCCTATAATGTTTTATCAGAAGCATGTTGGCATTTTCTCTGCAGTCTTCCCAGCAAGTTCAATAAAGCAAAATCAGCTATTTCCTAAAAACCTAGAACACTAAGGCATCCCTCATCCTCATTTTTCCTTTCTAATTCTCAACCCAGTGATCAAAAGGGAAGTGAAACACATTATATTTGGTTTTATGCTCTGCATGTTTGTGCACATAGGGCAGTATTCAACTGATGCATTAGCGCAAATGACATTGTGCTAGCAGAAACTAGGTTCTGAACTATACGCACCAGAAGAATCTAATTCAATTTACACTTGCTCAAGCAGTTGTGCATTACCCTTGTGATTAAGGGAACAATCTTATGGGATGCACCCTGGGTACTCTGAAGCCTCTGAACGTGAAGCCTCTGAATGCGGAGGTTACGAGTATCCAATGCAGAGCAGGAGCTCCGTCTCCCGCTCTGGTTTTAGCTAGATGGGCAATTCCGCCTGTTTAGTAGAGGTTTTGGGGACTGGAAGCAAGTTAGGGATACCTCATATTCCCATGTCCCCAGTCTACTCTTCTGGGAATGCCAATTTTCACCCCAAGCATTTGCAAGCTTGTAACAGCACCTTGCATGGGTCTCTCCACTGGTTGCGAGGGTGTGGGGAACGTGGCTTCCTGGCTCCAAGCTCAAAACATCCTGTGTCCCAAGATGCTGCTAAAGAGCATAGGGCTGCTCTCTAAAAGACTTTAAAATTAAGTTCATCAACATCAAACAAAAGCAAACATATTGGGAAAGATGGGTCTCATACATTCTAGTCTGTATATTAAAAGTTTATACACTGAGCCTAACATACTGCAGCAGGTACTAGCACTAAGCAACACAATGCGTATTCCTTGTTTGATATCTCTAGACAGCAGAAATTACTGTTGGAAATTGAACCAATTTTATGTCGAGGTAATTCCTCCATGTAGGGTGACCAGATAATATCCAGGTCAGGGCTCATGTAACTTTAACAGTTGTAGAGAAAAAGGAATTTCAGCCAATGTCATTTGTATGCAATTAGTTCCTGATGAAATTCCCTCTTCATCACAACAGTTAAAGTTGCAGGGGCCCTGCCTTCTTTTGTATATGGTCACTCTAGTATAGTGCACACACCTTTAACTGTTGTGATGAAGAGGGAATATTACCAGGAACTAATTGCATACAAATGACTCTGGCTGAAATTCCCTTTTCTCTACAACTGTTAAAGTTACATGAGCCCTGACCTGGATCTTATCTGGTCAGCCTACCTCCACGTTAAAAAAACCACCAATCATTTCCCCATAAATCTAAGAGACTCTATCAATTCATTAAAAGAAAAAGAAAAACCATTAAGTCACCAGACTAGAAATTCTTATCACAATGGCATTTAAGTTTATGTCCTAAATTAAAAGTTCCCTTGCTGGCAATAAGTTTTCTAGTGTACTGAGGATGTAAGTAATAAAAACACAATGTTCAAAAGTTCTTCAACTATAAGTATATAAATAAGTCACATAAACCAACAGGATTTTTTTATTAAGGCTAAACTCAGTAAGTATTCCTAGTAAACATGTTTACTAGGCACCAAGTTAAAACATGGCTTTTTATCAAAGCATTTGAGGGCTAAATTCTCCATGGTTATGCATAGCTTAAATTGTTTTTAATTGTTTTATTGATTCTGAAATTTTTCTATCAGTTTAAATTTGTTAACGATTTAATACATTTTTAGCTGTGCAAATTATTTATATTTATATTGTTCTTATTTTATCTGTATGCTGCTCTGAGATCTCAGTGATAATAGGGTGGGATAAAAATGTTATAATAAATAAATAAAATAATATGTTCAGGATCTAGCTGTAAACAGCAGAATTGCATTTCCAAAAAAGAAATAACGAACAAAACACGGCCAGTTTCTTAATTATAAGTAACTTAAAACTTGTACATATGTTAATTGAGCATTAAGATACCTTGTGCTTAGATGCCTACAAATGGAACTTCCCCTGAAGGGTAGGGAAGGCTGACATGCATTCAGGATTTTACTGAACCAATTGCCTATTGATATAAGACTATGGGAACTTTCAGAAACCTAACAAGAAAGAACAGAATGGCAAATCAATTCACAGCTATATAGTAAGTCCAAAGAAACATTCTCACAGTACAATCCTGTACATGTTTACTGCCCTGTGTTCAATGGAACTAACTCTCTATACTAACTTACCTGGGAACACACCCCACTGGATTCAATGGGAGCGATTTCTAAGTACACATATATAAGATTAAAAACAACAAAGAATGTTGTGACACCTTAGGGGCTAACACATTTATTCTGGCAAAAACTTGAAAACTTATTCTAGAATAAACGTGTTGGTCTGCAACGTGCCACAAGTCTCCTTGTTTTTGTTGCAATAGATGAACACGGCTACCCTCTGGAAATATATAGGATTGCAGATTTAGAAAACGCAAAAACATGCATACTCCTATCCCAAATAACAATCCTACCCCCGCCCCACCCCTTTGGCACAACGTGCCACAAGTCTCCTTGTTTTTGTTGCAATAGATGAACACGGCTACCCTCTGGAAATATATAGGATTGCAGATTTAGAAAACGCAAAAACATGCATATTCCTATCCCAAATAACAATCCTACCCCCGCCCCACCCCTTTGGCACAAATTGCAAAAAAGAGAGAAACAAAATAGCGAAGGGGATCTTTCAGCAGTTGATTAAATTTACCTGGAAGTATTTGCTGGCATAGTCGCTCCCCAGTTGCAAATGCTCGAAATCAACTTTTTGCAGGTTGCTTGGCAGTGAATTCTTTTGCACCCAGGCGGATCCTTTCAATACTTGGAGGGGCATGGCTCCCTGTTCCAAACAACAGGCTTTTAAGAAATGAATAGCGGCCACATCCGTTCAGAGTTTACAGGAAAGCGTTTACTCGCTTAAATAATTACGTCAGCTTGCAAAAGGGACACCGTACTGGATGCGCGACCGTTAACTTCGCTGGGCTTCCAACCGCACAGGCGCTCTAGCTCGTTTCCTCTCTCTATGGTTCGCTGGGTCTCTGCAACCCGGAAGTTACCGCGCCGTGCCTAAGCGCATGCGCTGCTTGCTGACTGGAACTCGGCGAGCTCCGCTTCGCGCAGGGATGCTGTTTGTTTTTGGCGGGAAAACAATTCAACCAGGTATTCGACGGTTGAAGTTTTTCCCTTTAATCTCAGTTAGACGGGACAAATTTTGAGGTTCGGGAGCGGTTGTCTCGTCCTGTTTGCTCTGCGGTAGTTTGCTCTCTCAAAGTCGTTCGAGACGCAGAGAGAGAGAGAGATGAAAAAGAGCCGTGGGTCCTGATTCTATGCATGTTTACTACGAAACAAGTTTCTCTTCTGTCTTCAGTGGGGCTTATTCCCAAGGAAACGTGCATAAGAATTGCAGGTTGAAGCGCAATCCTATAATACTTTAAATAGGGGACTACGTCTGCCACAATCCTATACACTTAACTGGGAGTAAGTTCCATTGAGAATAGTGGGATTTCTGAGTTAACATGTATAGGATTGCACTGTAAACCTCAGATAGTATTTGTGCTACATTTGAGTAAACATGTATAGGATTGTGCTGTAATTCACTTAATATATTTATTTCTTACCTGCCTGTCTGGATTGAGGTGGGGAACAATATCATATATAAAATTCATAAAACTGATTAAAAGCACATAAAACTAATACATTATTAAAAGACCAATAAAATACCTTGAATGGGAGCTTGAGAATAAGGGTGCAATCCTATTCACGTTTAGATAGAAAAAAGTCCTTCAGTTCCCAGCATTTCCTAGCCAGCCATGCTGGGAATTGTAGGACTTCTGTCTAAACATACATAGGATTGCACCCTTATTCTCAGTCTCCCATTCAAGGCTGCAAAACTAGTCTCACATGTAATTATTAATTTATAGCTGCCTTATCCCAAGGTAAAAGGCTGAATTACAGAAGAGTTTGATGCCTTCTGCCATTTTAATGAGCAGAAAACTTCCACTGTGCCATTGCTGCTTTTTATTAATTGTACTTTTTTTTTAGCTTTTATGGTTTTATAATGTTTTCTGTGTAACCCGCTTTGAAAACATTTGTGTGAAAATATATTGTTTATAAATAAATACTATAGAGCGGTTGTATTTCTTCGATATTAATTTCAGTTTTTTCCCTTGAAGGAACTGTCATTAGATGCATTACTACTGAAGTTTTACGATAGAACAGAGATGTGTGAGGTGGCATCTATTCTCTTGAGAATAATGTGTACATGATCACAGTGATATGGAGCCATGCACCTTTAAAGCTCTGCTTTTGGAACGAGACATTTATTTCCTCTGAATTATGTGGAGAGGTAGTTCTCCAGATATTTTTTACTTTTTATTACAGAAAATATTTTGCGGGTATGGATGCAATTTGCTACAGCTTTACTGCTAGAACTGACAACAACTTCTCCCAATGCTGAGGGGTTCAACTGGCCATTAGTAAACTATTTCCATTTTTCAAGCTGTCTCAGAAATGTTTATAATGAAAGGCAACATATAAGAAATAAAACTGAATAAATGTTAAGTTACTGCTGGAAATTTTTATTTTATTTACTTATACAAAAATACTTGCACACCAATCAGGATAGCTAATGACAAAGTCAACTACAAAATATGATAAAACAGCAACATAATAAAAACAGACAGGTGCAGCCCGTAAAACATGCATCAGATAAAAACGTAACTAACAGATAAAACAAATCCCTGCCTAAACAAAAAATATTTTGCTTCTGTTTCCCCTAGGGTGCTGAAAAAGACATCATAAATGTTTCTGGAGTTTAGCTATCTCTGTTATAGGCATTTAGGTAGAGTGCCCCTTTTCAAAGGGAACTTCCTGCACTGCATGTGAATACGGGCTAACTGTGACTATGTTTGTATGATAGCAAGACCTAAGAAGATCAGTGTAGTGGTGAAGCATGAACTGAGTAATCCTTGCTTTCACCATTAATTTACTCAATAAACTAAATATAGGCAAAGCACTATATTTTGATCATTTAGATCATAATATTTCCGTATTATCATAATCATTAATGTTCATTTACAGAGTGCTTTTGCCCTTGAATGATTATAACCCATTCTTTGATAGTGGGTAGATGACACAACAAAAGGAGGTGGGCAAAGCTGGAAATAGAGAAAGGTAAGGGTAATGAGGAATTAGAATTTGCAAATGCAGATAGACATGCTTTGGGCTCTGTTTTATTTGGGGATGCAGTGCTTCATCTCCACCTGTAACATTGGGACAATAATATTGGTCTACCTTACCTAGTTGTTGCATGGATTTCTTAGATAATATTTGTGAATCTCTCTGGGCACTCAGGAAAAGTGTCTAAAAATGCTAAATACCGTTAATAGCAGAGTGACCTACTGCTATGTGAAAAGATGTAAGTGAACACACTTGCAAAAGTATTGAGGAAATGAATGCTTCTTGCTCATGCCAAGACCCAATATGTCCACATTTTCCACTGTTCGTATTTAGAATTAAGATGACTTCTTTTCAAACCAAATGCAACTGTGGATCATTATTGCTAAATCTGTCATGAGTACAGCAGAACAAAGCTTTTTATAAAATAAATCAGGGTTAATTTTCTTCCCCCAGAGACCAGTAAATACGCCTAGCTCTGGAAAGCTGTGGCTGTATTACATAACTTCATTGAGATGTCAACGGTGATTATTTTCTATGACTTCTCTAAATGCAAGGCAAAAATTACCCCCAAAAAAGGCATGGATACTAGGCAGGGAGATATAGTTTTCATAATAAAAGTAAATAGATTAATACAGAGCAAAAGCCATTGGAAAATGTCAATTAAGCTGAATTCCCCCCACCTTAACATGCATCCTGCATGCCCCTTCAGTTTGACATATCCTGTTTCCAGTGTTTTACCAGTGTTTTACCCTGCATTTGTTCTCATATGTCATGTCTATCTGAGAGACTGATCTCATACATGTTTCCACAGAAGTAAGAACCACTGAGTACAATGGAGCCTATTCCCAAGAAAGTGAACGTTAAGTTCACAGTTTTAAGATGGTTGGTCTCTTGGCAAAGCTCATATTGACTGAGTTTTCTGACTACTGCTCCTAGCTATTGTATGCAATTGATAAATACTAAGTAATATTGTTGAGACAAATCAGCTATATTAATCTTTCTTCAGTCCTTTTCATCAAACTTTCCTGCAGGATATCACTATTAGCAAAAATCCATACTGGCTGTTCAAGTCGGCATTGTTGTACCATGATTAGCAAGTATTACAGTGTAAATAATGAGTGTTGTCACCATGCTGCTGTTTGACAGTGTTGCACTCTTGTTCCCTTAGATTTCCTTAGTGACTTCTACGATAATGTTTTGAACTTGCACAAAAGGTTTTCCTGTATTTGGAAAACAATATTAATAAAAAAAGACTTCTCCCTTATGCTCTGAAGAAATAGTAAGCCTTTTCCTCCAGCCCTCATCACAAAATAAGCTACAGAGAGGAAGGGATGGTAAATAGATTTTGTCTCTGTGCCTAAGAGCTCCATCACACCATTGATTTATTGCACTCTCTCCATGCCTGGTATGTGCTTTTGCAGTGGAGTACTCACATGACGTCCCTGTTCTAAGTTCATCTCACCTCTTCCTCTCTGCTTTCCATCTTATTTTGGAGCTGGGAAAGGGCTCCATCTTACCTACTTTTTTCCCCCCGTTTGCGTCCGTGGCTTACCCCTCTGTTTCCTTAGCGAGTCAAGCGCTGGGCATTTTAACGTCTCTGTGTTGTGCTATTTCAGCTCAAGTATCTTTCCGCCTGTAACGCTACTATACTCCTTTCCCCTGCAGTTATTATTTTATTATTATTATTTCTGCACAAATACAATAGTACAGCAGCCTGAAACTGCGCAATTACGGTAAAACAACACACTATGCTTTCCCCTAAGATTGTATTAAACAATATAAGTGAAAAAAAGTATTACAATAGCACTTGGAGAAGTTTGTGGTCAATGTTGGCATGGCAAGAGGAAACCGACATTGTTCTGGTCAGGAAACCTAGACATGCCTACTCAGGAGTAAACCATAGAGTTGAATGGGCTTAGTCCCAGGCACACTCGCCTTCTCCGTGTGGTGTTCAGCCCCCTATCTCCCTCCCTCTTGATGGTTGAGCATTTGAGTGGAGAACTGCCCCGCCCTCCTCTTTTGTCAGCGAGACTACCCTTTGACACACATGCCCCCAACAAAAAATGGGATGGTCCAATATAACATAAGGACAGCAATACTAGGGAGGGAGGAGCTCTCTAGTGTGCACGGAGAGGAAAAATGGACTTTCCCCGCTCCAAAATAAGATGGAAAACGGAGGGGAAAGGCGAGATGAGCGCAGGACAGGGATGGTGTCATGTGAGTACTGCGCTGCAAAAACACATACCAGGCATGGCGAGAATGCGATAAATTGCTGGTGTGATGGAGCTCAAAGTCTGTTTTTTTCCCTCCATGCAAACAACGCACAGACATGAAAGTGTCCAGCGCTTGATTCTCTAAGGAAATGGAGGGGGAAACTGTGGACGCAAATCGGGGGGTGGGGGAAGTAGGTGTGATGGAGCCCTAAATGTTGCTGCTTCTCTAAAGCTGCAAAATGCAGAATTAAGGATATAAGTAGCAGTTTTTCTTCTGATTTTTCCCTACCCTTTTCTTGAGAGTAACTTCATAATAATAATATATTTATTTCTTACCCGCCTCTCCCTCAGGATCGAGGCGGGGAACAACATCAATACAAATAACATTAAATACATAAAACTAATTAAAAACATATACAACATATAAAATACTGCAAAGTGTTATACATAGGGCTGCAGCTTCAGTTAGTGTGGAATGCAATGACTAGAGTTTTGATTAGCACTTTTCGGGTGTATCATATCTCATCAGACGTCATGGCTGCCTATTTACTTCTGGATCCAATTTAAATGGCTGATGCTTACCTTTAACGACTTGGGGCTCACATCTGAAATAACAAAGTTCAATAGCCATATCATACCAAGTTTTCAACTAGGGGGAATATATTCAAGTCACAAGAGCTTACACTTCAAATGCAAAGCTCAGTTTTACAAGAACAACAGAAATTAGTAGATCAAAATTAATTCAAAATTGTGTTGAAATGTTTGACCCTTGGTCCTACTTGAAATGTTCAGCTCAGGACATCTTAGTCAATGTAATTTTGTCCAGATATATTGAACTAGAGTTGCAAAGCATTAACTAAATCAAAGTAGCAAATCATTTTAAATATACTAGAATATACTAGGTGTTGCTTGATCAGGAATTTTCATTTCAGTCAGAGCAGTAGTAATGATGTACATTAACTGCATATTAACTTTAATGAATGAAATTAAGATCTGCTATGACCAGTTCAAATTAGAACAAGGCTGTTGGCCTTATCCATATTAATAAAGACACAGTTGTCTTGCTGAAGCATGTGAACCAAGGTTCACCATCTGCCAATGATTTGGGGGTAAAGAGGTTGAGACAGAGAGCCTATCTACACTACTGCTTTAAAACGGTTTATAACAGTAGTGAGAACTGTTGGGGCCCAGGACACATTCCATATACAGTTTTCAAAACGTTTTCAAAGTGTTATATCCTGCTTGTGTAGATAGGCTCAGAGTGGCAAAGATCTAATAAAGACAACTTGGTCTACCAGGGGTATTCAATGCTTAGCTCATCTAGTACTAAGTATGGGTCAAGTACATTGATGTACTGGCATAATTCAAAGTGCTGGTTATAAAACCCTAAATGACTTTGGACAAGGCAACCTGAAATACTGCGTTCTCCCATCTGAACCTACTTGGGTTTTGCTGAGACCCTTCTCTCAGTCCCATTACCATCAGTGGCATATTTGGTGAGGACCAACAAAGAGCCTTCTTAATGGTAGCTTCCAGGCTGTGGAACATCCTGTGGAAGGAGGCTAAGTTGGCTTTCTTTCTGCTGTTCTTCTGCCAGTAGGCAATTTTTTTTTATTTAGCTAAGCCTTTGGCATGAAAGCTGATCTGTTGCTGTCTGGAGGTTGTTGGTTGTTTTTTAAAAAAATGGTTGAGGGATTTCTATTTCTTTCATTGTTGTGTTTTTAGTTGTTTTAATGGCTCCGTTCTGTTAAGTTTTAATTAAGGCCCCCTCTACAAGGATTCGCTTTTGCGCCTGGTTAAGCGATTATGCGCATGATCGCTGAAGCGCATTTACGCCTAATACCTCTGCACGAGAGGCAGGCAGGGAGAGGGGAGGGGGGAGGCGAGATCGAACCCCAGGGAGGGACGGAACGGGGAGGGGGGCAGCTGATGCAGGATGGCTACATCGGGGGCCGGGGGCAAATCAGCCCGGAAAAATGCTGCTGGCTTCCAAAGAGTGACTGCAGGGGGGGGGGGCGGTGTGCAGACCCCCGGAGGCAGGAGCCGATCTCGGCCGGGGAGCAGCGGAGGGGGCAGCGAGAGTCCTCCGCCGGCCTTTCTCTCCGCAAAGGCAAGAAACCGGGGGTGGGGGGGCGCTCAGGGGAGCCGGGAGGAGTTGTCACTGCTGGACGGGGAGCGTCTCCTTCCCGGCGGGGGCGGCGGCGGGGAGAGGGGGGGCGGCGGCAGGGCGACCCCTTCTTCGGCCATGCGAAGCTCTCCCACGCGCGCTGGCTGCAGCTGAGGCTGTGCCGGAACCGGCCGCCCTTAAAGGGCCGGGCGCGCCTCGGCACTCCACTCCATTGCCTGCCTGCGTGCCTGGCTGCTTCGCCCTCCCCTGCCGGAGGGAGGGAAGGAGGGGCTGTGCTGGGCTGGCCGTCCGTCCGTCGCGGGGGGCGGCGGGAGCGAGCAGGAGCTGGCCGAGGCTGGCCGGGGTCTCCCCCTGCTGTCTGCCGAGGGACGTGGGTGGGCGAGGAAGGCAAAAGACGGAGCCAGAGGAGCTGGCTAAACTTCCTATGGGAAGCCAGGAGCCGAGCGGGGGAGCCAGCAGCAGCAGCAGCAGCACTCGGGAGGCAGGGCGCCGGCTTCACATCCCGCCACAAAATAAAACTCGCTATTTAACGCGCATTCGATAATGCGCACAATCGGAGGGATAGCGCGCCTCTACACCCGATTTGCGCTCCCTCCTTGTAGAGGTAAAAAATTTTAAGCGCCTTGAAAGAGCTTTAAACCTCTCTTGTAGAGGCAGCCTAAGATTTTGTTTTTAGTCGGTATTTTATTATTGTTAGCTGCCTTGAGTGCCAATTTTGACAGAAAGACAAGATATAAAACAAATAAATAAAATACATGCAGAAGCTAACTAAGGACTTCATTACCTGTATGACAGTAGCCATGGGTTTGCTCCAAATAATAGTTGCCTTTGCAGCAGATACGATTAGATTTGGGGATGAATTAAGTATTCCATAGTTAAGTGTTTATTTTCTTTACTAAGAAAAATGGCACTCATGGCGTTGTGAAAAAAGAGTTAACCACCATGTCATAGCCTTTTCTACAATCTGTCATGTTCATCACAAGTTGAACATTACCAGCACCAAAGGTCTTCCGACTAAACTAGTGCCCTTAAGGCCTTCGCTTATGAAGTAATAGGTCTAAGGAGAATGGTTGGGAACATTTGGATTACCGGATCTTTAAACTGTCAATTCCATAGCAGAAAAACAAACTGAAGCTGAATCCAGACAAGACGGAGGTGCTTGCTGTCAAGGGCCACAGCCTGGGTTTGGAGGTGTGTCAATCAGTTCTGGATGGGGTTGCACTCCACCTGAAAGACTGTGTTCGTAGCTTGGGGGTACTCCTGGATCCATCGCTCCAAATGACAGCCCAGATAGACACGATGGCCAGGAATACCTACTATCAGCTTCACCCCTTCCTAGAGTTGGAAGACCTAAAGACGGTAGTACACACGCTGGTAACTTCGAGACTTGACTTCCGCAATGCACTGTACATAGGGCTACATTTGTACCTAGTCCGGAAACTTCAACTTGTTCAAAATATGGCAGCCAGGTTGGTCACTGGTACATCTAGGGGTGACCACATAACACCAGTTGTAAAATCACTTCATTGGCTGCCTATCAGTTTCCAGGTGACGTATAAAGCTTTAAAGCCCTACATGGTTTGGGTCCAGGTTACCTGTGGGATCGCCTTCTCCCGTATAATCCACCCCGCACACTCAGGTCCTCTGGGAAGAACTTACTCAAATCAGCCATAACTAAGCTGACGAGTGTTACCCAGAGGGCCTTCTCTTCTACCGCTCCCAGTCTGTGGAATGGTCTGCCAGAGGAGATTCGACGAATTAGCAGTCTTCATGAATTTAAGAGAGCCATGAAGACTGCTCTCTTCCGGCAGGCCTATCCAGTTGAATTTTAAGATGTTTTTAATGATGTATTGATTTTTATTTGTTTTTAATATCTCATCTATTGTGGTCTTTGCATTTTATATTTATTGTTGTTTCCCGTCTCGATCCGGAGGGAGAGGCGGGTTATAAATAATAATAATAATAATAATGATTATTAATGAAGTGGGTATAGCCAAGAAAGATCAAGAACAGAGGTGACTCTCACAAGTGATTGGGGGGTTATGTATATAACCGCTACATTGACAGAGTCATAGCAAAAGTCTGTACTTTCAGGAGTTAATGATTCAAATGATAACATCTTAGCCATGTCTACAAAATACCATTTATAAGATCTCTACTTGGTGGGAAATTGCCTAGTACAGGGGTGTTGAATCTCTTTCAGCCTAAAGGCCAAATTCAGTTTCAGAGAAGTTCCAGTGGTGGGCGGGGCAAAAGTAAAAGGAGCTGAAACAAAAGATAAAAGGCGCAGGACCAAAATACCAGCATATTTTAGCTTAAAGCTGAAATGGGCTTAGTTACTACCCGTAACTAAGCCCATTTCAGCGTTTTAGAAAGGGGAAAAGCTTGCTCTAAAGCCAAGAAATCCCCACTTGGTGGTTAGTGGAAAGGGGAGAGGCAAAGGAGGGGACATGACAATCTGGGGAACCCTGGAGGACCAGACTGGGACCCTAGGTAGGCCAGATTTGGTCCATGGGCTTCAAGTTCAACACCCCAGGCCTAATAAATGGAGGTGGTTGAGACATTCTTTATCAGGTATGATCAGTGTATTGATATGCTATGCACACATTTTGAGCATTTTCAGATTGGGAGGGAATTACTTTTACTTACTGTCGTTTTGCTTCCCGCTTCTCTTCCACAATAGAGATGGGCAGAATCACATGGGGAAGAAAGAGGAAGCAAGCAATGACCACGTGGCCCATTCAGTGGGTGTTTTTATAGCGCAACCTCTCCTGCACATGGCAGGAAATAGCGCCAATTATCGTTTTAGCTGAGAATAATCAGATTTTCCGGGTCTTATTTTGTAGTGGGGAAAACAACAGAAGGAGCGGGAGACATGCAGGACCGCTGCGTCATCAAAATGACCCGTGAAGTTCCATGAGTGGCCAGTTACAAGCATGTTATAAAACGCTCATCTAAAGACACTCTTTGTCTGAGACAGATCTGGACATTATGTAATGTAGCTTCGTTGTTTTGTCCAGGGCATAAGCCTCTTTGTACAACCACATTGGGACATCTTTCTTCCAATTTGGACAGACTTTTCAAACAGGTTGTGCAAATCTATTATTTTCCATTTACTATCAGCCAAAGATAGCAGCAACACTGGACAGATTTTTCTTCAAAATTAAATAGCGTCTTTCATTGTACGCCTATTAAAACAAGCCTTACTTCTCACAACTACCTGGATCAGTGGGTATATGAAGCTAGATCTGGAATATATAGGCCTGCAATCCTATCTGAACTTACTTGGGAGTAAATCCCATTGAACCCAATTTACTTCTCAGTAGATATGCATAGGATTGTGTTGTAAGGATGAAGTACTGTGTACATTTACCTGGGAGTAAGCTTCATTGAACACAGCTAAGTAAACATGGAGCACATCCAGTAATCCACTGCATCATTCAAAATAATTTCCTTTCAAAATTATAAAGTTTTGCATTCCTGCTGCAAGCAGGAAGCCCCTTCTCTCATTCCTTTCAAACCACATTTCAATGAAAATGATCTATCTGCCAAATTTCATGTTGCTGTTCAGAACTGAGGTGAAGCAACAAGGTTACCAGTTCAATTCTGTTCCTTGTGTAACTCTGAAATAACAGTAGATGGCGCTGTTCATAAAGAAAGAGACCTGTTAAAAATGATTATGAGAAGGACAAATGGAGAATCAGAGAAGCATGCCCTATACAGGTAACTGAGATCCTCGGTATTTTGAGTAATAGACCTTATTTTGATCACCATTTATTATATTTCATTGTGTACTAAGATTAATTTAAGTGAATTTACCATTTAGATTTGGGCGTTGATAGCACTGTATCATTTTTAATATCACTGTATCATTTCCTTTCTAGCCATATAGTTTGAGTTCTGGCAATAAAATAGACTTGTACCCTAATACTAAAAAAATAATATTGGGAGTAAGTCCTATTGATTTTTGGTTTTTCATTCTTGCAATGTGATTGTAAGAGATCAGGAAAGAACTCTACTACCAGCAAATTTTCTTTAAATTTTAAATTTCTACTGCAGCAACTTAAAGCTCATTGGTTGGATCCAGATTTAGTTGTGCTTAGAGTAGACCCATTGAAATCAATGAGACTTAAATCTGGATCCAACTCAATGTGTTTATAATCAAAGTGGAATCCTAGGCACATGTTTGGTTACATGTCTTATTGAAAGCAATCAGCTGGCCAGATTTTAGAAAGGTAGATAATTTTAACGTCAATTCAGAAAAAGTGGTAATATGCTCAAGATATATGGAAACAACCAATGTTTGATTCCACTACTCACTTCAACTTTTAGCTTTGGCTTTCCAGAATTGCATTGCCAAAGTGCTGTTAAAATCGAGAAATAGAGGGGAAACCATTTCCCCACCGCCCCCAAAATTTTGGCAGTTGGTATATATCTGTATTGAGGAAAAAGGCAGCTGCATAAATGCATCTATTGTACATAGGGCCAATTTGCACGATCACCACAGCTGGTGCATGCTGGCAGCCATTTTGAACATTCAAACCCCAGGGGGGTGGGGGGGTGTTACAATGGTTTATTGTGTCTTCCAAACCTGGATGGCAGGAGTTGTTTGAGAGGTAAACAATCTTCAAATAACCCTGAAAGAGACCGTGTGCTAAATAAGCCACTGTGGGCTGTGAACCTGGTCAATGTTTAGTTGTGAATTGCAGTCAGTGTTTCTTGTGGAGAAATGGCCTTTGCATTAATATTTACCATCTTTGACCATATACCATTACTATTAAACTATAGCTTAATGTTGCATCAGGATACTCAAATAGTGCAGGAACGTTAAAGCAAATGCCACATAACATTTAAGATAGAAATTTCAAAGATGAATTCATGTTTTCAGATGAAACATTCATGTTTTCAGATGAATATTTCAACAGCAAGAATGATAAAAGAATATTAAGAATCTTTGGGCAGCCACCTCTGAGACTAACCTATTTCACAGGACTGCTGTGATTAAATGGAATACTATTCTACACGGTGGTGAGAAAAGGTTTGTGAATCCCTTAGGATTATCACATATTTCCAATCTAAAATGTTATTAGATCTTCATATAACCCCATAATGCTAAATAAAGAACAATAGATAACTTGATTAAACAAATTACACACAAACATGATGCTTTTTCAGCATGTATTTATCCTTAACTGATTCAACATTCAATATCCATGTGACATTTGAGGGCTTCCTTGCATGAACAGCTGGCTTCAGGTCCTGCCCCAATATTTTGATGGGGTTTAGGCCCGGATTTTGACTAGGCCATTCTAAAACACAGAATTTATTCTTTGGCAGCCATTCTTTTGTAGATCTGCTTGTATGTTTGTCTTGTTGTATGACCCAATTTCAGTTCAGCTTCAGCTCACGGAACGATGGCCTGACATTTTCCTCTAGAATCTTCTGATACAATGCAGAATTCATGGTTGTGTCAATGATGGCAAGCCATCCAGATCCTGAGGCAGCAAAACAAGGCTAAACCATCACATTCCCACCACCATGCTTGACAGTTGGGATGAGGTTCTTCTGTACGAACTCAGTGTTAGTTTTTCGCTAGACGTAATGTTTCTTATTGAGGCCAAAAAATTCTACCTTTGACTCATGTTCCAGAAGTCTTGGGGATCATCTATGTGAACTTTATTGAACTTCAGATGGACAGCAATGTTCTTTTTAGAGAGCAGAGGTTTCCTCATGGCTAACCTCCCGTGAATGCGTTTAACTATAAATCTTGTTTTCTATAAATGCAGCAGATAGCCTCTGCATCTTGTATTACTCACAAAAATTGCAATTAAGGATGCAATCCTAAGCATACTTACTGGGAAGTGATCCTCACTGGACATAGCATTGGACATTGGGAATGAGCAGACATGCATAGAGTTGTACTGTAAGGGCCTTTTTATGTAACTTATCTAATGATGTTAGAAACAGTGGGAATACTGAAGATACAAAACCAAAAAATATATCGTTGAAGTTAGTTGCGCATAATATTTAATAGTTTAAAGTGCCTTCTACTGCAAACAGCAGCAGAGCATTATATTTTACTTTCAAAAAAGAATTAATAAAATTTGACTATCTTGGAAAATGACAGATTTCTGCTAAGCTAATAGTATTATTAAAAAAAATATCCAGATTCCTGCAAGAATAAATATGGAAAAACTTCCAGAGGGATAATATAAATATGGGGCATCTGTGGTCAACATAGGACACGAAAACTGAATTTATTTATTTTTAAAGTTGATGTCCATGTGATATGTGGTTGTTGGAGCGATGATATAGTACATAATCTTTGGGGAGCTGAACTCTTTTACCCAGAATCTATGGTTCCAATGAACCTAAATATTTAATATGTCTAGTCCTACTTTTCTAGTAGTTAGGAATTAAAGCAGTTCATTTTTACTCAGCACTGAAACTTAGTCTCATGGTCTGTGACTACAAGGGCTGGAGGTGGAGAGCCTAGGGTAAAATTGTCAAAGATATTTCTCAACTGTTATTCCATTCACAACAACTGTGAAACACACGATTGTCAGGGAAAGTCAGTAGAGAAAATGTCCTTTTAAGTTTCATACTTGGAACATAGAGACTCAGTAGCATAGATAACCATTTCTCAGAAGTCTATTAAAAATCTTATTCTTGCAAAAGTTTCCTTCTTGTCACAAAAGAAAATTGATATGTTTCATCTTTATTTTGTTAAAAGAAACCTGTCACTCATGCCTGTAAATATAGACCATTCAAAAACCATTTAAAAACACACAGAGAGACAGATGTATTTTCCAACTATCCAAATTAATTCATACAATCATACAAATTTTAGTATGCACACACTGACTGGGCTCGGATGATCGTGTAGGGAGAAGAAGCCATCGTGGCTTCTCGCCCTGACCCCATGAGTGCTGCATGCATGACCACCATTCATACCCCTCTAAAACCCACAGACTTGCAGTAGGAGATGTAGGGTGGGTATGAAGCTATCCCCATCGCACCCTGCCCCAGGTTCAGATGACATGCCAACCCACTCTGCATCACAGGGAATTATGTAAATGGCGGTTGTGCACACAGCACACACAGGGCGGGGGGGGGGGGGGGGAGAGGAGAGAAGCCATGATGGCTTCTTTCCCCAATGCCATCATCGGAACACTGTCATTATTTCATTTCATTTTATTTATTCATTTCAGATCTTTCTTAACTGTCCTTCATCCAGAAGGACAGTGCACAAAGGTCTAAATAAAACTATTCACACAAACATAAATAAAATACAATAAAATAAAAACTACAGTAATCATAACAGAACACAATGTAACAATTAAGCAGTGTAAAAGCAAAGTATAATGACGAACAGAACAAAATCTCATCTAAAATGCCTAAGCTGGTACCGAAAAGATTGTTGTGTTGGTGCCAAGTTAAACCTTTTGAGGATAGAATTCCAAAATAAAGGTGCCAATGCTGAAAAGGGCCCTTTCTTTTCTAAATACATTGCACCTGCTAAAGAGAGTACTTGGAGAAGAGGCCTTAAGACACAGAAGTTGCAATAGTTTGTACTGGGAAGGTAGCAATCCTATATTGCCCTAATAATACTGTCTTCCCCAATCATGCCTGGCTGGGGCATGCTGGAAGTTTTGATCTAATACATTTGGAGGACACCAGGTTTGGGAAGGCTGCCCCAATAGTTGAGAAACAAAATAAAAAGAGCTCTAACTAAATTGCTTGATGAAAGCCAAATGTGCCAAGGTGAAAACTAGCAGATTTGATTCAAGGATATGCTAAGTGTATTCAAAACATATCCATTATCTTCCCCCAGATTACATAGTGGGAGAGAGGAACAATAAGTGATGTAGGGAAATAGCATGAATGAAAGAGATGGGCATGAGAGAGCACTTAAACGTGTCTGCCAAAGCCTTTCCAGGTACCATTTTGTGCCAAGGAGGATTGCAGAATGGTGACTTGAGTAGCCAGACAATGTAACCTCAGCTAGTACGCTTGTTCAGGAACCACTACTCACCCTAAGTCTGCAGGGGAGAATATTATTTTTGCCACTAAGCACACATGAAGTTATGCTCTGCATTGAAAAGAGGCACAGAAAGGCTGAGTTTTAGGCATGCCCCAAATATGAGCAAACATCCCTCTGGCAGGGCTGAAGCACATCAGGGAAAGGGAAAGAGCCCCAAATCCACAGTCAGGCAGACACCATCTTCCTGCTCACCAGTTACAAGGGCTCATTGGTTGTGCTGCATAGAAACTGCTGTGGACCCAGGTTGGCTGCCAGGTGACAGGATCAGGAAGGAATTTTAAATGTATTCACTGAGATCTCTACTGTTATATGATTGTTTTTCTCCTGTTATTCATTTGCTGTGTTACAATGTTTTCATGTTTTAAATTGTAAGGCGTCTTGGAAGCCCTTGTTAGGTACTTCAGAAATGATTGAATAAATAAATAAATAAGTCATGGTGCTGCCTCCAGGATCACAGACAGCATGGCTCTGAATACCTGTTTTTGGGGAACCACAGTGAAAAAGGGGTATTGCTTTATTGTGTTTGCTTGTGGGCTTCCGTCATAGATATCTGGCTGGCTACTCTGGGAAACAGGATGTTGAACTAGATAGACCTTTGATTGGATCCAGCAGGGATCTTTGTATCTTACAATGTTCATACGACTACAGAATTGTTGATTTTCACAACAACCCAGGACATTCAGGCAGGAACTCTTTCCTTTAACTGCCCAGCAGATGAGTTGGACACTACTATTGCTAAGAACATTGTCTGCCTTCTTGTTGCCAAGCCACTTGGATATTTGGATATTTGATAAAGTTATAGACTATTTCTACCTCAGTCCTCTGCATTGGTTTTCTGTGGGCATAAAGTCATTTGCCTGTATTCTTTCTTTTGTGTACAGGAATATGTTTCCATGCTATTTTAGCTATTCTAGAAAAACGAGTGGAAACAGTGTAATAGCATTCCTTGGTTGTTGTTGTTTTTTAAAAGAAGAGGAGACCTACAGTTCTGCTTTGATCCTGATGTCAATTTGTTCTATGATCTTGAGTGACACATATCAGAAAGGCAGGTGCACAAATTCTTAAGCAGACACCTGGACAGTAAACCCTCCTTTGCTGAGATGAATATGCATTACCCATTCATCAGCATCACTCAAAATCAGGTTTTCAGAGGCACACCATACATAATATAGTATGGATTTAGGAGTCTAAATCTGGACAAGATTTTGACAAGTAGGGGTTATGAGAATTCAATGTCCATAAAGGTGAGATTTCTATAGAAGAATCCCCACATCATCTGGCTTCTCTGTAACAAAATCCCGATAGCCATGGATTTATTGTGTGAAGACACTGTGTGAGCAGTTTAATGATTAACAACTGGAGTAGCTGAGAAAGGCTACCATTCTGTCTGTCCTGTCCAGAAGAACATCTATTGACTTTCAGGGAATAATGTCAATATAAGAAGAGCCCTGCTGGATCAGACCAAAGGTTCATCTAGTTAGGATTCTGTCTCTCCCAATGGCCAGCCTGCTGCCTCCAGGAAATCCATAAGCAGGGCTTCAAGTTAATCTCTCCTCTCCCTGTTTTCCCACTCTTTAGCAAATGGTATCCAATGGTACTTTGCCTCTTTGAGCAAATCAGATTGTGTGGGCAGGGCTTAGGTGGGTCCGGCTGGGACAAGAACAAATTAGACACATAGGCATAGCTGGATAATAAATTGGCCACAACTTTATTGACTCCCTTGAATAGTCTTGGCAGCAGCATAGGCCGTGGATCCTGTAATCTGCCCGCCCACCTGCTGACCAATTCCCCTTCTTGGCCCACATGCCAAGGGCACTGGTGGTGGATGGCAGAGTCAGGGGCACACCATGGCATGGACCTCTAGTGTGAACCCCTTTCTACCGCTATGGACGTGGCCAGTTCGCAATCTCCATGCTGGTCTGGTCTTGGTGTCATGTCCCCAAGATCCCTCATGGGAATCCTCACTGTGGGAGAGCAGGAAGCCCAATCCCACTCCTCCTCACCACTGGATCCAGCCCAATGCCCATCATGCCACAAGAGGCGAGGCCAATTCATGACACCGTCGGTTCTCTTCCAATCACATATTTGCCTACTCTTGCCTTGCACAAGGCACTGTATGGCCTTATTCATCTTCTATCTGGCTACCTCAACTGTCCGGCCACCTCCAAATGTATCTCTCAGGAGATCAGTTTGAGACCCATCCGTTCCTTAAAGCCTTTATTATAGCCAGTATATAGGTTGACCATATGAAAAGGAGGACAGGGCTCATGTAACTTTAACAGTTGTAGAAAAAAGGGAATTTCAGCCAGTGTCATTTGTATGCAATTAGTTCCTGGTGATATTCCCTCTTCATCACAACAGTTAAAGTTGCAGGGGCCCTGCCTTCTTTTGTATATGGTCACTCTAGTATAGTGCCTGCAACTTTAACTGTTGTGATGAAGAGGGAATTTCACCAGGGACTAATTACATACAAATGACACTGGTTGAAATTCCCTTTTCTCTACAACTGTTAAAGTTACATGAGCCCTGTCCTCCTTTTCATATGGTCAGCCTACAGTATATGATGCTATGGCTGAAAAGCCATGCTGAAAAGGTATTTCTTGCTCTGCAGCTATAAACAGATGGAATTAGTGATGAGAGGCCCTTTGTGGGTTGATGGATGATCTGTTGGTGGATGATTTTCCACAGCCAATTTATATATATATATATATATATATATATATATATATATTCCACCAGAATGCCCTATTCAGCTGCAGTTGTGGCTGACCCAATCCTGAATAAATGAGCTGTATTCATGAAGATAGAGGTCCAAGGAGCTGATCCCAATGCATAGTATGCTCAGCAAATGTACTACTAACTTTCCCATGCTTTCTTTAGGGGGTGGAACTTGGGCCCTTATTCAAAAGTCTCCTTCAAGTGAATCAGGCAGACCAGTGTTGTTATTTTTAAACTCCTAATGTTAAGGCCTACACTTTCCCAGTGGTGCCATGTCTTGGACATTAATGGCTCACCTTGTGATGTCTGCCCCATTTGTAGCGATTAGTTCACTCATTCTTAAGGCCTCCTAAATCACTAGGGTGAAGACCATCCTACATAGTGTGGCCTTGAGCTGTGACCAACCTAACTTAGTGATCTAGCCCTGCTAAGTCTGCACAGTAAACGTTATAGGTCTCCCCCATTTGGTGTAGTCAGTCACTTCCAGTGCAAGCCTTCTATTGACCTGGGTCTGATTTCCCTGAAGCCTATAGCTCTTTAACCCACACATGTAACTTTTACATAAGAACACGTGAAGAGCTGTGCTGGATCAGACCAAGATCCATCTAGTCCAGCATTCTATTCACCTACTGGCCAACCAGCTGCCTGTGGGGCTAGAAGCCACTGATAGTCATTTTCTCCAGGAGTTTGTTATCCCTTTTTACAGCTGTCCACATTGGTTTTCATCACTATATCTTGTGGAATTGAATGCCGTAGTTTAACTATATGCTGTGTAAAAAAGTCCTTTTATCTGCCCTGAATCTCCCAAAATTCAGTTTTATGGGATGACCCTATTGCGTTCTGTATTATAGGAGAAAGTGCCTCCCTGAATACTTTCTCCACGCCATGCATATCATGTCTCTTCTCACTTGCCTTTCACGGAATAATAGACTCTTAAATAACACAACACATTGAACACGGTGTATTTCATTCACTTAAGGGCTGCTAGAACAAAGTGAAAGTAGAAAATGATTTGGTTTCGCAAATACTTACCTCAGTTAGAGCCAGCCCTTGTCTACCCAGCTTCTATTATTGATGGAAGCATTTTGCTCTCCAAATTTCTGTACATGGTCCAATTTTATTCCATTATGGCAAGGCAAAGATCAATTCCCCTAAATTTGCTATGATCTGTTGCCCATTTGATTCAGTACATTTCACAAAATCCAAAAGCAAATTTATAAGAACGAGGGAAATGATTGCAGGGTAAGCATTTAATCATTTCTAGATGTTTTCCAAACATATACTCCCATGAAAAATGTCCCTGTAAATATATTGCATGCATAATTAATAAGAATGTAGGTGATTATGTGGTGCTTATAAACCGTCACATTCAATACTGTGCATTCGATTCATTGTAAATAGCAGTAGGAGAAAGGAAGGCTTATCGCGTCTTTGCAAAACTACAGTTGGATATGTTGGTTGTTGCCATGTCTTTAAAGACACACAACCAGGAGTCTGGGGGGAAACTAGTCTTGTTTGTATTTCCCTTGCTTGCTTCTGAGATGACATCCAGTCTCACATATGTGTAGTTCTAATATTTTTACTGTTTTAATGCTCTTGCATTTATAGTTTTAAGGTTTTGTTGTTTAAATTGTTGTGCACCCCCTTGATGGCTTTTTAGCAGATAAGACGGTATATAAATGTCAATAAATCAATAAGTAAAAGCTGATATATATAATAAGTAGCCAAAACTATTGTTATCGAATGAGAGTGTTAATATCTTATGAAAATATCTCCATGGAATATTTCAGTCATCCAAATAAATATACCTTTTTTCATAGGATAAGTTCATCATAGCCATTTGCTATAGGTTGGCATTTGCCCAGTTTACAAACCAGTTTTCAAATTATGCTAACTAGATGCATAGCATATGCAAAGCAGCAACAGGCAACCAGCTCAAAGTAGCCACCATCCAACCAAAGTCAAGTACTTTCAAGTCCAATTTAATTCAATGGGAGAATTGAGCATGTGCTTAAAACTGTTCTGTTGAAACCAGTGGGATTTGAAAGTGCTTAACTTGGGCAGGATCATGCTAAATATGTTTTGGATACAAAATCAGAAGGCATTCTCTCATTGAGTTCATTAGATTTGGGATCAAGTCCTTCAGAAGGATTAGGAAACAGTCATTTTAAATTTGAAAATGCTTTTCCCATTGTACACTACGGCAATATCAATGTCTTTGTTTAAAATGAGATATCTCCTTTGCTAAATTAATACACTTGCTAATTATCTTCTAGTTGCTGTTCCCTACTTGCCTAATTAGTTTAGCTGTGTCATCCTATTGTCAAACTTGCAAATGATTCAATTAATCTTATCTTGTCCTCCCAATAGCCCTCTGCTAAAGTGAACAATAGCCTGGTATTTGTTTGCATCTATCTTTGCCTATAATAACTGTTCTGCATTCTGTTGTAAAATTCTCTTGGTGCAAAGATATTTCCGCATAGTTCTTTGTACTAAAACATCAGCTGTCTCAATAGTGACAGTAGTTCCTGGTTTCTTCACTGATGAAGCAGGATGTGTTCTTAAATTGGTTACTGCCCCCCCCCCCCCAAAACCCATACATACTTATTTTGGATCATTTCCCATTGAGCAAATGTTAGTGTGACGCATAACTTGGCATTACAATAACAGAAAGAATAAAATAGTTTAGAAGCAATGGATTCTTTATTTCCTTGTAAACTCAGAACAAATGTAAGTTAATTAAAATCAAAATGGTATTATGGAATATATTTGATATTTAAAATGCCTGTATAGCACAATGGTACATTCACTATTATAAGAGATACTTATGGGATGAGATATTTAGCAAGTACATTCAGGTAGTAAAGTGAAGTAAATTAAAGCCCCAGAATATAATGAGTAAATTTACTAAGGTGCTGTTGTATATTTGGAGCAGGGCTGGGTGACTTTCGTGGGCTGGGAGGGTGGGGGCAACTTCTGTTGTTACCAGAATTGCCACTACTGCCACCATCTAAGTATTAATACAAATGGATCACTATTTTGAATTAGAAATTGTAGGTTTGGGGGTCCAATCTGAATTGTGACTCCGGCGGGGGGAGGGTAAACGTCCCGACTTGCTTCCATGTTAGGGTCCCAATTTGGATCAGCCCTCCTGTGCTTACACTAGAGTGAAAAAGAACAAAACTCACAGCTTTGGCCCACAGACCACTTGCATTGGTGAGCTGATTAAAATGATGGTAAAAAACTTTGTCCCTATTTAAGCCATAGGAGATAGAACTAACCTCTTGATGAATTGTAGCTCAGCTGTTTGAGGTTGAAACCTGGTTTTGGAAGTTCCGTTATTCAGGAATGGCCAACTTAAGATCAGTGAGAGAGAGACCTGGGAAGAGAAACTTGGGTAGCTGAAGTGTTTCCTCAGTGGGGAACATTTGCAGTGTTACCATTTCTGATATCAGACTTAGGTCCATTTATTCTTTTGTATAGGGAATGGCCTGGTTAGTCTTATGTAGAATGCAGTGGAGCATTGCTAGCAATTGATAGTATATATTACACTGGAAGACGAACCGGTGTATGAACCCCTGAATTTATGGATGACATTATTAGGTCCTGTAATAGCGTTGCCAGAGTAGATAAGTGGACAGAGTTAGCATCTGGGTCTGCCACAGGGGCTGGTCCCTGTCTCTTTATTTCCATGTCTGCCCCACTGATATTAAAACGTTTTAGGGTATCCCAATGTTGAGAGTACCCCAATCCACACCATTTAACCAGAGTCTCAAAACGTTCATGTGATTTGCTCATCATCAGTGGAGTAATTACTAAATTTCTAGTGACAAGATAGTACATTCTAAGACACCATTGATTGTAAGATGCAACTTAATTTCAGTACCACCAACAGCAAAAAACTTTGATTCTAAGAAAAAAATAAAACGCTAAAATATATCTAACAAATATTTTTTATTATAATAGAATTCAATTTACTAACAACAATACCATAGTACCTATTTATCAGTAGGTATGTTATTCATCAGTTCCTTCTGAATCAATATCAGAGTCTGATTCTTCTGAGCCATCGATATCTTCATTATCCCATAATATAGCGTCTTCTGAATCATCAAGAGCATTGGTGATGCAACATTTTTTAAATGAGTGCTGCACTATTCTTTCTGGGATTAGCTTCCAAGCTGTTGATACCCATTCTGCCAATTTTGATGCCGGAGCTTTCTTTATTTTTCAGAAAGGTGTCAGTGGAAGGTTGTCAGTCAACAGCCAGGATTCATATTCCTTTCTCAAGTAATCCTTAAATGATTTGTTGACTGAAAGGTTGAGTGGCTGCAGTTGGCTAGTCATGCCACCAGGAATCAAAGCCAAGTCACCACAGTTTTGCGTGATTTTATTTTTGTCCTTTTCGGACAAATGTCCACAAAATGCATCAAGTACTAGCATGCTAAGTGGGTTACAAAGACTTCCAGGACGTCTATTCCACACAACATTTAGCCAGTCTTCCATAAGCTCTGCCGTCATCCATCCATTTTTTTGTGCACGCACAATAACATCCTTGGGGAAAATTTCATTCTTCGATATGGTTTTTCGATTTAAAATTAAATATGGTGGCAACTTTTGACCATCAGCGGTGATGCATAGCATCACAGTGATACGCTGCTTTTCGTAGCCTGCGCTTATAATCTTGATTTCTTTAGCACCTTTTGCATTGACAGGGTAATTTTGAGGCATATCGAAGCAGACCAGGGTTTCATCGGCATTTCCAATTTGACTAAACTCATACTTTATTTTTTTCCCTTAATTTGATCACATGTCACTGAAAGTTAATCAGCATCTGCTGAAAGTCTGCAAGAAGTTTTTGACAGATAGATGTTCACGCCTTAACGATAACCTGCTACGACGCATGAGTCTGTCGCTCCAGCCGCGACTGCCTTTAAAAATTATTTCCTCTATTCCGAGGGACTTGGCATTTCCTCCGGCTTTCAATTGCATGGCTTGTCAAGTGATGGGTAATTCTTTTGCCCGTGTCTCCATTACAAAATGGATCACAGCTTCATTGACTTGTGGAAATCTTCCTTTCTTAGGCCCTGCAAAGCACTTGGTTGTTGCTTTGCATGAAAATATGGAATTGCAATAATTTCTCCAACGACAAACATTTACTTCACTAATGTCAAAATGTCAACCTGCAGCTCTATTTCCATGTTCTTCTGCATACACAATAACTTTTCGTTTCAATGCGGCTTCGTAGTGCAATCTTTTTGACAACATTTTGATGTGCAATAAGGGATCAAAATGAATGAAATACAGTAACTCAACTTCTTACGTACTTTCGAAGATACAATCAAAACTTCCTAGTTGTCGCTGAGTGAGCTCCACTATAATGAAATAACGGTGGCTTCACATTTGGAAAGCATGAGAAAACACCCACGCCACTTTATTCTCCAATGGAATTGGAGAATGTGATAATGGTCAAACCTGGAGGCGGGGTTTCCGCGTAAAAACAAAACGTGTGGTGCCTTGTGTAAAGTGCAGGAAAATTCAAAAACTGCGATTCTAAGACGCACCCCGTTTTTAGAGACATTTATATGGGGAAAAGTGCATCTTAGAATCGAAGAAATACAGTAGTAGACTGTGGTCTGTACCAATGAACATCTCTGAGATATATTGGCTGAACAGAAATGAAAAGGCTCTGTTGGTATGGGTCTGCCATGGTTTGGGAATGCTGACAATATTAAGCATGTTTATGAGTATGCGTCAGATAGGTTTCCATTTTATGGCTTAGCCTAAAGGCTAGGGATGGACGAATCGGACATTCTTCTGCATTCAAATTTTTTAAAAATCTCAAGAGCTTTCCATTCCATATATGAAGACAGTTGTGCTTTTTTGGTAAATTCTTATACAAAAAGGGAACCCACTAAATTCTCATCCATCTTTACTAAAGTCCACAAGTCCTACAACACATCTTAATTGCACATTTTCTTACAGTGGAAAAGGAGCAGTGCATGTATGTTTCCTGGCTGATATAAGGTATTTGGCTATTTCTCCAGGGGGTGTTTCCTATCATGAAGTAGTACAAAGAAGTGTTTGGTTTATCTGACATTAGAAAGACCTTCCCATTGAAACATTTCATCTTGAGTACTAGATGACTACTGAAGAGCTGCTGTTCAGTGTGTGGGATATTTTGGTGATGTATTTCTGGGTTCTTCTGTTATCTGCATCATGTGTTGTGTGTCAGCTACTTCACCCTGCCATTGCTTTATATCAGGGGTACAGAACTTCTAATCCAAGGAATTCCATCTCTGAGAAGTTTTTGGAGGCTGCATTCCAGTGGTGGGTAGGGCTGAAGGTGTGATCAAAAATACCCAAACTAGCAATATACTTTAGCTTAAAGCTCTTACTGCCAGGAACTAAGCCTTATGAGAGGCACTTCAGCCTTTTAGAATTTGGGGGGTGGGGGACTGTCCAAATGATTGGTGGTCAAAGGAAACGAAGGTGGAGCAAAGAGAAGTGGCATAGCCTTCTGGGGAATCACAGAAGGACGGATTTTCTCCCCAGCCTGGGTTACTGCATCCTTGACTTACCTAGTAAAGTCAAGCCATGATGAAGTTACTACAAGTTAATTTTTCCAATGAAAGTAGGTCATATGTGTGTTTTCTTTAAATGCCCAGTTATCATGAATTCAATTCATGACATCATGGGCCACCAGTTTTATGAGATATTTCAGAATATTGTTAGTCATGAGATAAATGGGTACTGAGGCATTCACAAGACCAGCTGAACATTGAGCATCACAGTTCATGTTGCTTTCACTGTTAAATAAATGAATATTTATTTATTTGTTGGTTGGTTTAATTTAAAGCGCACTTTTCTGCCACAGATTGGCACTCAAGGTGGCTAACATTAAAAATTGAATGAAAATATTAAATAAAACAGCATAAAACATAGCTGTTTGAAAGCCACTGTATTAGTATTAGTATTACAGAGTAGACCACTGAAATCAGTGGGACTTAAGTTAAACATGTAAGATGACAGTGGGTCTAATCTAAGTATCACTACATCTGGATCCAACCCAGTATGCTTGCATCTGGATCGGTTGCTTTTTGTGTACATGTACTTGGCATTTGTAATTGGCCATAGCAATGCTTGTTACTATTTATTACTACATTTAGAATTTGAGCATGAATCAGTGTAATCAATAGAAGTATGATTAACCTGCCAGGTGATTCCAGCTAACATGCTTTCTTTTTATTTCAGTGACATGAGATCAGAGACATGAGAGAATGGGAAATTTGTTCTGGTATGGCACTAGCTTAAAGAAACCTGAGACCATTTTTACCTGCCAGTAGGTAATGTCAAATCTTCTGTCCTTATTTACTTGGGCTTTGAATTATAGACTGCTGTCTCATCCTTGTGAATGGCTAGAGGTAAATGAATACTGGGAGATTCAGTTGTATTTTCTAATTTGTTGCATATTATCTACATGTAGAGCACAAAGCATGACCTGATATTGTTCCCCATAGTAGTACTTTTTTCTTTTCTTTTTGAGAGTAATAATAATAATAATAATTGAATCAAGGTTTATATTTCACTACTATGTTTATGTGGCATTGCAGCACAAGAACCATGCCATTTTCTGGCTGTTTACACACCTCAAATATGTTTCACACTGAAGATGTTACATGTGATCTATAAATTACACGTATTATAGAGTTTAAAATTTGGTAAGCACTAAATCCAAGCCAACTCTGAACAAAATACTCTCTAATCAATATCTATATATTCAAGACACTTAGATGCTTGATTAGGCATCAAAATTATGTTGTAGAAATGGTACTGACTGCCTAGAGACACAACTGTTAACTTTAAGGCCATCCTTGCTACTACTTATCTATTAACTTATCTATTAACACTGCTTCATATTGTACTGACGTTTTTTAATTGGTTGGATCCAGGATCTGCCTTCCATGAGAGAAATGGCTCTGCTTGCGGAAGGCCCCTCCTCCTGATTTTTAAGGATCCCCTTCTCCCTCATAACTCACCCCATTCAGCAGGATCTCCTTGCTCTTTGTGTAATATTGTCAAGGAGCTGGAGGGGCTGCCATAGGAAGGAGTGTGTGATGAAGTCCACTTCTGTCAGCACAGTTGGATCCAACATATACTTGGATCCAACCCATTGTTTTCAAACTGTGAAGTGTCAACAAGCCAACAAGAAAGGCCAGTTAGCACATACACTTGTTCAGCATGAAGTATTATCAGAGATCAGCCATGATGGTGCAGCCTGGGGTTTGCAGCTGCCCACACACTGAGCTGATTTTTTATTATTATTGTTATTTATTATTTATCGAGCGTATCATTTAAATATAACAGCACTAACCTGCAGGCTTCCAAAAAGTGTTTTTCCCTTGATGCCATTTCAAAGGCTCTCTTACCATACACCAACCCTAACACATACAGAGTTGCATGCCTGCATTGTAGATTCTAGGCATTGTAGATACTTTTTTGTGTACATTTACCCTAAGCATGTATTTTTGTACCCAATTTTGTTTAGCACACACATATTTGTAAGGAATTTTACTAATATAATGCATTTTAATATTAGTTCCCCTAATATATGCATATTTGTTTGCACATTTCCACATATAAAAACATGTTTCTGGTTTTTTTTAAAATTGGTTAACTTCTTGCAAGATTAAAAGAAGTGCAAGATTTGAATAACTGAATTTTGGTGTGTGTATTGGTTCAAAAGTGCAAAAGTCCTCCATCCTGCAGATGTTGCATGTATATGGACTAGTATACAGGATATAAGTGGAACCAGCATGAGTAAATGTTTTTCAGCAGCCTTTCCATACAAGTTTATTTAACTGAAGTAAACTCCAAAGGAATCCAAATTGGAAATATATTCACATATTGCAGTCTTACTCAAATTGGGCAGATGTTTGAGTGGAAGTGTTTAAGAAATTTTCTATCTTTTTGTAAGGGAGAATTATTCACCTAACTTAATGTGGTGAAGAGTATTTAGGTTCTGCTTCTTTGAATTGTCTATCCCCAATGTGTCAAGCATATGTAGTCGTCTTACTCAAGGGGTGCTGACTGGGATGAGATTTATCTTAGCAAATAGAATACCTTAAAAAGCTGTGCTTCTCAGCTAGCTTTTAAAAAATTCTGTGTTTAGCAACGTCCTTGAAAGCAGCCAGCTGGGAATCTGATGAAGCTGCAAAAGGTCACAGAGTTCTTCAAAGCAGAATTCACTTGAAAGGTATGCTGGGTCAAGGGGCCACTCCTGGTGACTTGATGGCCTCATCTGTGGGACCTCTGCATGCTTCCAAGTGCACTGTGTTGCTTAGGGTTGATTAGGTATGAGTAGGACTGGGTCCTTTGCTGGAACAAGAGATATCTTTGAATTTACTAGCTACATAACAGGCAAAAACCAATAGATAATACTTTCGTCATCATAATCACATCTCTATGAGGGGAGATAATCCTTCTATTATTAAAAGTAGAGACGGTCAATTAAAAAACAACATTGTTGTGAATTTTGCACAGTATAGTTCCTTCTCCTAGAACAGTATAGTTCCGTAAAAAATCAACCATAATGCAAGGACAGAACTAAATGTTACAAGAAAGGTGATGTTATATCATCAAAAATGGCAGCCCATTTGCTTCATGGCTCTGCTCCGTAACATCTAGCACAACATCTCTAATATCCTTATGCTTTCAGTTCCCTGCTCCTGTTCAACATCACTGGCTGCCATTGGTGCAATGAGCAAACACATAGCATGATGACTCCATATTGTACTTCACTTTACAGAGGGGGGAGAATGCAACTCAACACGGGGCTGTGATTTTCAGTAGCAGCCCTTCTGAGTACATGACATTTTGTCACAGCAGAACATTGAAACTGAATCAGCACATGAAAATGAATCAGAACATTGATCCATCTAGTCCAGGGTCTCCTTGTTAACTGGAGACTTTCCAAAACTTACATCTAAGCATCTTCTGGAAATAGTGTATAACTTTAAAAAAATACAATTGGCCTTTGGCTGGGAGTTGCTTTTAAATGGATATTTTTTGTATGTTGTCTCTTTTTATGGTTTTAAATTTTGTATATCTATTTTTAATGTTTAATGTTTTAATCTTTTGTAAACCTCCCAGAGAGCTTCGGCTATGGGGAAGTATAGAAATGTTATAAATAATAGTAATAATAATAATGGGTGGGCTGTGATTAAACTGGAGTTTTTAAATATATATATATATATATATATATATATATATATATATATTTGCTTACGTGTGGGTGGGTGTATAGATAAGTTAAACCTTCCCTGACCTTGTGCCGTTCACATGTTTTGGACATTAGTTCCCATGAGCTCCAGCCAGAAAGCTGGGACTTGTAGTCCAAAACATCTGGAGCACTCCAGATAGACAGACAGACAGTCATTATTGAAAATGGAGGAAGGGAAACCATACCACTTTTGTACAAAAGAATAAATTAGGATGATTAAATTCTTCAAGGAAAGAGAGATTAACAATAAGGAGTTAGGGGTATTGATCATTTAAGAAGCAAAATCCCCATAGTAAGCTTTAATATTTTATAAAGCCAGCATGAAAGCTAAAAGATGTTAACAGCTGGTGGGCCTTGTGAGACATCAGAGCTGGACTAAAAGTCTGACTGAGATAATACCTTTCCTTTAAATCAATGTAAAAGTAATTATATTCTCCTTAACTACATTTTTAAAACCACCAAGATTCAGAGAAGGAAGATCACATCTGCCCCAGCTCCAAGCAAGCAGATAAGGCACTGGTCTACCCTTAATTACATGGGTCAGTCTTTCTCTGGTAAAATGCTAGGGCTGAATAAGAAGTTTATTATTGCATAAGTATATCTGGTAATAGTTCTTTAAACTTTTACCATGTCATAGAATTGCAATGTACTTCCAAGAATGAGCATAAAGATGCACTGAACTTCTGGTGTAAATTGTTGGGCTAGAGTTCCATCAAGATCCAGGTTCAAATCCATGCATAGCTATGTTCAAGACCACAGGAGAAGTCATGAGCGCAAGGCCAACTTATACATTTAAAAGTTCCTACACAGAAGTCACCACCAAATAGAAAATGTCATTGATACCACATGTAATTCCCCATTTGGTGATGATCCTACATGCTTTTATGGCTGTCTACCATACAGGGCAAATACAATTTTTAACCACACCTACAGAAATTTGCACTCCTGAAAGATGCATGTATAACAATCATGTAATTTTCTATTATTTATTTTATTTATTAAAACATTTTTATAGTGCCACCTCACTATAGTGGCACTTTACAATAAAAACACAAAAGCAGTTTAACAGTTTAGCATGTAGGAAGTTTGTAATGTTTGAAATAATTCTTCAGTACCCATCTGTAAAATGGGGATAATATGAACTTGTTACAGAACAATACTGAAGACAAATTATATATATAGCATGTAGTATATTAAAAGAACTGCAGCCCTTTATAGTAAGAATAAAATAAAAAGTTTATATAGCCTTGTAGAGCTTAATTGAGCCATGATTTCATTCATTCTCTGTAGGTTTTTCTCCAGAATTCATTTCAACTTTGGCACCTCTGTTGATTCATCTAGCAAAAATACTTTTAAGAAAGAGCTCCATCCTCATACTAAGAATTCTATGACGTTGGTCCCTTGGCCAGTATAAGAGCTGCCTACTGGCTTCTCTCTGGCAGGCCTTCTGCGAGACTGTGTCCTTATCTGCAGCGTATTGCTGAGATATACACAATCATAACTCAATATGTCCTACAGCACTTCACAGTGACATATCTCTGTTATTTCTTATGGCTGTAGTTGATCCATATAATGCCAGAAGGCATCATACTGCAGTGTTGCCTGTCAGAAGAGGGTGCTGTAAAAACATTTTCTGTTTGTGGATATGTGTAACAGAGAAAGAGAGAGAAAATCTCACCTTTGCTTCAGTTGTCAGTGCTATCTGAAGAAGGCAAGTGCCGGTTTTGTGCTCATGGGTAACGTGTTGCTGAAATCTTTGTAGGGGAGGTGAGCATCCCTGAATTCACTGCCAGCAGTATGATTACTCAGCTGTTAATGCTATTTGTTTGCATAATTGTGTCAATTCTGCATTATGTCAGATGAGGCTATTCACCTATTCTGTGATACACCTCAAAGCAGGGTTGAAGAACCTCAGTCCCAGGGACCAAAGTCGGCCCTCTTACAGTATAAATCTGGCCCTTCAGGTTTCCCCAGATAGCCACACCCTTTCCCCTGCTCCCACCTCCCCCCCCCCCCCAACCATCAATTGCTGAATGGTTTCCCAGATTTTGGGCAGTTTTCTCTGCATTCTAATGGTTGACTAGCACTATGAGCTTTAAGTTAAAATAAAGTTGGTGGACTGCACTCCACAGACTCAAACAGACTCTGCCTTCCAAATAAACCTAAGTTTTATATAAATAAAGCCTTTTCCACAGAGCTCTCTCAGGCTGCAGCCTCACCTTCCTCAGGCCAGATGCAGTGTGTGTTGCCCTCAACCACTTCCTGGTTCTTCCCAGGAAGCACAACTCCCTCAGGCTGAATTCAGCAATTCTTTCACATTGTTACACACATACCCTCGCCACTCGAACGTGGCCCCTGAATGTTTCTCCAAAGTGGATTTTGGCCCTCAGGCTGAAAGAAGTTCTGAACTCCTGCCATAGGATAGATTAGGGTGATCAGATAAAATCCAGGTCAGGGCTCATGTAACTTTAACAGTTGTAGAGAAAAGGGAATTTCAGCCAGTGTTAGGGTGACCAGATCGCCCGGGGTTTCCCGGTCCTAACCGGGAAACCTGGGGTGATCCGGGCCGAACGGGCCCCGGAGGCAAACCTCAGGGGAAACGGTCGTTTTGGTCCCCCCCAAACCAGCCCTGGAACCGGCGCGCTTGGGGCGGCGCCAAGAAAACTTCCCCCTGGGCGGGCCAGGCAGGCAGGCAGATGCCCCTCCTCAGCACACTTCCTCCAGCCTCTCCCCCGGGCGATCTGGGGATTCTTCTAGGCCAGTGCAACCACGCAGGCCGCAACTTGCGCCTAGAAGAAGCCCCAGATTGCCCGGGGGAAGGGTGCCGAAGAGAGGCGCCTGCCTGCCTGGCCCGCCCAGGGGGAAGTTTCCTCGGCGGCGCTCCAAGCGTGCAGGCTCCAGGGCTAGTTTGGGGGGAGGGACGGGACACCTGAGCTGGGTGCCCTCACTTCCTCCTGCAAGGCAATGCGGAGAAGCAGCGGCGGCAGCGGCAGCGCCCGAGTGAGCGACATGAGCTCAGGTGGGTGTCGCCCGCGAGGGGCTTGTGCAAGCCTAGAAACTGCCCAGATCGGCCTGCACCGTGACACTTCTGAATTTAACTGCAAAAGCAGCCTGGTCGGAATCAGCGCAGGGGACTCTCACGCCAGCTCGGAGCTGCCGCTTGACTCCACAAGTCAGAGCGGTCGCTTTGTGTGTGTGTGCTTTGAACAGGGAGGAGGGCGAGCGAGCGCTATGGTGGAAGCTTTTTGCTTCTTGGGCAGCCTGATGCCCCGCTCTAAAAGATGGTGTAGGGCTCCAGATACCATCATCCCCAAGGATGATGAGGGTTGTAGTCCAACACCAACTGGGGCAGTTTGGGCATGTTGCTGGGGATGATTGGACTTGAAGTCCCAACACAATCTCATGGGCGCTGCACGCCCCTTTTGGGCTGCCATTTTGGACCGGGATTTTGGTCACCCTAGCCAGTGTCATTTGTATGCAATTAGTTCCTGGTGAAATTCCCTCTTCATCACAACAGTTAAAGTTGCAGGGGCCCTGGCTTCTTTTGTATATGGTCACTCTAGTATAGTGCCTGCACCTTTAACTGTTGTGAAGAAGAGGGAACTAATTGCATACAAATGACACTGGCTGAAATTCCCTTTTCTCTACAACTGTTAAAGTTACATGAGCCCTCACCTGGATTTTATCTGGTCAGCCTAGATCAACCCAATGCACACTATTGCTTATAAAACCAACATGACCAGAAGGGTGATTTTTGCTTTGGAACTGCTGGATTTTTAGAAAAGGAAGAATTGCATCCAGCAGCAGTTTTGGAAGCAGCATTTAGAGAACAAAGCTGTCGGGAGTTCTTAAAACACAGCCACCATTTTATCCTTGAATAGCATTGCCTGGTATAGCTCCAAAGAAAGTTCTGTCAGCTTGTCAAATGTTTCCCTGAAAATGGCTTTCACATGACTTCTTTTGTCAAACATTCTGACTTTATGTGCCAGTTCGGCTTTGATAAATGTGGCAGTTTCTCCTGTGTGTTCATAGTCCATCAAATCAGTGGCATTCTGCAGGAGCAGCTACTCTTTGGAAACCCCTAAGGAAAACCTCTGTGGTGGTAGCGTTTATAGCTGATTTAGAAATACAGGGCAGCTGCCTCCAGCCTTAAGAAGCAAATAGGCCTATATGCTGGTCTTAGTTTTAACGACCGCTAGAGGGCTTAAGAATCATATATGAAGATGTCCTTTTGGGCATGCTTTTCTCCTAAAGGAAAGATTAGCACTTCAGAGAATTAGTATTGAAGAAATCAGTAGAAGGTACCTGTAAATCAATATTAAATCATGTTCTGATGTGCTGTTTAGGAGACAGTATACTGATGGCAAATAAACGCTGTGTTTCCAAAACTAATCACAACATTCTGCCCAGTGTTCTGTCTCTGGCAGTGGCTATATTCATATGCTTGACAATTTTTTTAACAGGAGAGAGAGAGAGAGAGAGAGAGAGAGAGAGTCAGGATTGAAAGCAAATACTTCACTTGTTAATACAATGCAAATATTTGCCTACTGTGGCTAAAACCACTTCAGACAGTTAAAATATCTTAAATAGAATTAAAGCAAAACTTTGGCTATTTTTGGCTCTAAAAAATTGAAAAGTTACATGATCATAGTATATAATATAAACGGGATGGAAATATTTTTGAAGGCAGCAAATAAAATTCAGGCATGTAAATGGAAGACTTATTGATTGTTCTGTGACCAACAGAATGCCGCCATGTAATGGCAGTTGCGCTGAACTTTTCTGTACTGGAACTCACCCCCTGGAACACTCCCCCACATGTGGTTGGAGAGGCAGTAATTGTGACAAGCTACAAACACCTCTTGAAAACACATTTGTTTACACAGGCATTCCCTGACTATGGCACTGCCCTGTGTTATTTGTTGTCTTTGCTGTAATGTTTTAAATTATTTATTATTTATTATTGTTTTTAATATATTGTAATATCTCTCTCTCTTCTCTCTCTCTACTCTCTCTCTCTCTCTCTCTCTCACACACACACACACACATACACACACATATATATATATATATATATATGGATTTTTAATGTGAACATAAAGATTAAATTATATTAAACGGTATTACAAATAAATAAATTTACTCATTACAAAAACCCTATTTACATACCTTGGGATATTTTCTCTTAAGTGTGGTAACTTACTCTTGATTGGAGACAAGCAGCAAACATGCATGCTTTAGATTACAAAACCCTGATCACTGTAAGACAGTGATAGGAGGAACCAATAGGGGCCTCTTCAAACATAGAGAAGTATATTGTCTATAGTGACAACTGTGCAGTGCTTGAATTACAAGGGGGAAGGGAGCAAGTCCCCTAGGTGTGTGTGTGTGTGTGTGTGTGTGTGTGTGATGGCCCCCTTAGCTACTGTTTTAGAAAACTACCAGGGGAGCTGATCTGGTCCCCTTCCTCTATTCAAGGTTCTCCTATGGCCTGCATATCTTGACTTTGGCTCTCTGTGGCTGTGTGGGCCTTCAGCTTTGCATTGCTTTGTTTACTTAGGCTGTCTATCTAGCTCCATGTTTTTCTCCAGGTGTCCCACTTTATAGAGGACAGTCCTCTATTTGAAGAGCTGCCAGATGACAGTACCCTATTTGAAGGTGTCCTCTGTTTTGAAGTCTGTACAGTCCAAGACTGTTTAATGAGAAAGAACCATAAGGGAGGAAAGCAGGGACTCATCAACAGTTAGCACCTGGACATCAGACTGAGCAGAAATACAGGTCACCTGGACAGTTTCCCCCATTATGGTGAGATGCCTTGTATTTTTATTTCAATTATCGGTATTTCTAAATTTGCATTTAGACATATAAATTTACATATGCAAATATTATGCAAATTTGTATCCTCATTTGTCCTCTTTTTTGATATATTTCCTCTTTTTTAGTGATGTGTAATTGGCCACCCTAAGGCAGGATCAACCTAAGGCAGGATCTCTCTTTATGCCCTTGGTTTTATCAGATACTCCCTCCAGACAATCAGAGATTGCTTTGGACCTCAACTCCCAGAGGCCCCTGCTAGCATAGTCAATGGTCAATAGTGTTGGGAGTTGAAGTACAAAACATCTGGAGATGTACTTTGTCAACAGAACGTAAAAACCGTCCTCTTGTCGTGGCAGGGTATTTCCCGCCCCACCACCCAGTTCCCCAGCCAAAACTGGCTTGAGCCAACGCTGGAAATAACCACACAGAATTTAAGGACCAAAGCAAGTTTATTTACACACTACTCTAAGTTAAGGCTTTGGTCAAAACAGACATCCTTATACACAGGCAATAGCAAAATAAGGGTTAGGTTATTGGGAGGGAACGGAAGGGGGGGTTAGAAAGGAATGAGGTAGGTATGGTAGTAGCAGCACAAACAAACACAAGTCATAAAACAATTGGGTCCCCAATCAATTAGGCACACTCTTAAAAGTGCTAAGCAACCCCAAAACGAGCAGGCTTATAAAACAATAAAATTCTAACTAACACCCGACTGAATCCGGCCGGACGGAGATCACCTCCTCGCAGAGCCTCTGCCCCGAAGAGAGAGATGAAGGGACTGCCCTAAACCTTCGTTTTTCTATCGTTTCCCAGGTGGGTCTCCTGGCCTGGGAAATCAGCCCTCCCTAATTCTTTTCAGCTGAAGCTCGTTAGCTACAGCCACCTGTCTCTCCCGGGCTGGTACGAGGCAAGATAACCAGCCCACAACTATGTCAACACTCAGCTCCTCCAATTCCCTCCCCCCTTGAGCTCCAAGGTTCCCTGAAACCCTATGTCCTTCACATCTCCCCCTTTAAGAAGATGAAACTTGGGGTTTACCTCCAAGTTCTTCATCTCTTAACCCTGTCAGTCTCAGTCTTGCCCCGGTCACCCCATTCCCCCACAAAGTTGTCTTAGTTCACATAGGCCCGGGACAACCCATCTGCCAGTACATTATCTCGTCCCTTAATATGAGTCACAGTGAAATCAAAGTCCTGAAGGGCCAAACTCCACCGAAATAATTTCCCATTAAATCCTTTCACCTTGGCCAACCAACACAAAGGGGAATGATCAGTGTGAAGATGGAAATGGCGCCCCCACAAATACGGTCGTAGCTTCCCCAAAGCCCATACAATGGCCAAACACTCTTTCTCAATTGTGGACAAGTTCTTCTCTCGAGGCAGCAGCTTCTTGCTCAAATAGGCCACGGGGTGAAGCTGATGATCTGGTCCTTCCTGAAGCAACACCGCCCCCAACCCTGTTTCAGAAGCATCGGTCTGGAGGGTGAAAGGCAATTCAAAGTCAGGGACTCGCAAAATAGGGGCGGCCACCATCATTTCAGTGAGTCAAAGGCCTGCTGGCACTCCCCTGTCCACCGCACCTGTACTGGACACCGTTTCTTACACAAATTGGTCAGGGGGGTGGCCAGCGCGCTGAAATGGGGTACAAAGCGTCGATAGTATCCAGCCAGGCCCAAAAAAGACTGGATCTGCTTCTTGGTGTGGGGAGTAGACAAGTCCCGAATGGACTCCACCTTAGCCTGCAAAGGTTTGATCTGGCCACCTCCCACCCGATGTCCCAAATAGACCACCTCCCCCAGCCCAAATTGACATTTGGAAGCTTTTACTTTTAGGCCGGCCTCCTGCAAGCGATTAAACACCTGCCTCACATGATCTAGGTGTTCCTCCCAGGTCTGCAAAAAAATAGCCAAATCATCCAAATAAGCACAGGCAAAGGCCCCCAACCCATTCAGGAGCCTGTCCATCATCCTCATGAAGGTAGACGGGGCATTCTTTAACTCAAATGGGAGCACCGTGAACTCAAACAAACCCTTGTGCGTCACGAAAGCCGACTTCTGTATGGCCTCCTCATCCAGGGGAACTTGCCAGTAACCCTTGGTCAAATCTAGGGTGGTGATGAATTTGGCACCCCCTAGCTGTTCTATTAAATGATCAGACCATGGCATACGGTAGGGGTCCAACTGGGTCAACGAATTGATCTTTCTAAAGTCCACACAAAAACGTATCTCCCCATTGGGCTTACCCACCAATACCACGGGAGAGGACCAGGAACTTTCAGAAGGCCGAATCACTCCCAGATCTAGCATGGCCTGCAATTCCCGCTCAATGGTAGCGGCTTGAGTCCCTGTAGCCCTATAAGGACAAGAACGAATGGGAGGATGTGTTCCCGTCTGAATAGAATGCTGAGCCAAGGAGGTGGTGGAAAACAGACTCTCAAACTCTTTCAGCAAAGGTTGGAACCCCCTCTGCTGCTCCGGAGTGAGTGTCGAGGGGAGAATCACCTGGTCCACCCCTCCTGGTTGTTGGTAATCCGCTAGGAGGTCCAAAGGCTCTCCGACCTCCTCAGGCTCCGGTTGTATCTCAAACACAAAATTCTGCCGATCAACATACAGTTTCAACATATTTACATGAAACACCTTCGGTTGTCGGAGGGTATTAGGAAAGTCCAGGAGATAATTCACTTCCCCCACCCTCTGCTTCACCACCAGGGGCCCCTCCCACTTTAAAGTCAATTTGTCCGGTTTAAGTTGCTTCAACACCAAAACCTGGTCCCCCAGTTGAAACACCCGCACCCTGGCCCTTCCGATCATACCAGGCTTGTTGAGCTGCCTGAGCCTGACCAAGATGCTCTCTGGCCGCTTCCTGGACCCCCTGTAGAGTCCGCTGAAGGTTGTGCATAAAAGTCACCACCGAGGGTGAAGTCTTGACCATGGGCCCCTCCCATTCCTCCCGCAACAGGGTGAGGGGCCCTCGAATCTCCCTTCCAAACATCAACTCATTAGGTGAAAATCCTAGACTCTCTTGAGGTGCATCTCTATAAGCAAACAGCAACAAGGGCAACCCCTGATCCCAGTCCGCAGAATAGTCCACTGCATAGGCCCTGATCATTTTCCTCAAAGTTTGGTTCAAACGTTCCACCAGGCTGTTAGTCTGATGATGATAAGGCACTGAAAAGGAATGTTCCACTCCGCCAAGCAAACACATCTTCTGGAACAGCTGGGACACAAACCTGGGTCCGCGATCCGATAAGACACCCCGGGGCATTCCTAGGCGGGCACAAATAGACAATAAAGCTTTAGCCAGCGTAGGGGCCGTAATGGACGACAACGGAACCGCCTCTGCATAGCGGGTGGCAAAATCAATGACTGTTAGCACAAACCGCTTCCCAGATCGAGTGGGTGGATTGAAAGGGACCAACACGTCCAGTCCAATACGTTCAAAAGGTGTTTCTACAATGGGTAAGGGTTGCAGTGGGGCACTGGGGTGATCTCGGTTGAATCCCACTCTCTGGCAGACATCGCAAGAACGGCAGTAATCCTTTACTGCTTGGGCCACCAAAGGCCAATAAAACTCCTTAGATACTCGATTTAGAGTTTGCTTGCGCCCCAGATGGCCTCCCCAGGCTGTAGCGTGTGCTAGCTGGAGAACAGGCTCTCGGAAGCCACAGGGCACCACCAATTGCCGGCACACCTTCCAGGGCTGCTCCACGCCTTTCAGAGCAAACTCTCGGTAGAGGGCTCCATCTTGCCAGAAGAATCGGACCGGGTGTTGGGGTGTCACGGCCACAACTCCTTTCTCGGCCTCTTTGCAGCATTCCTGAAGGGAGTCATCACCACACTGAGCTGCCTTGAAGGCGGAATTAGGGGCGCTTGGAGTTATCTCTGACTGGACCGAAGGTTCTGCTAGGCTCTCCTCGACTCCCTCACTGGGTCCGGGACCCGCCGGTTCCCTGGCCTCCTCCACTCCTTTTGTCTCCTCCTGCCCCCGCAGGGAGGCAGAAGGTTGGGCGGCTGTCTGGCTCCGAGTAATCGCTCCCATAGTGGCCGCCAGGTAGGCCAAGTCATTTCCCAACAAACTGGGCCAAAGGGAATTGCTATGGACCAGGAAAACCATGTCCCCCTTCCATCCTCGATATTCAGTGGGAATCCAAGCCAAAGGCAACGTAATGGGGGGGGGGGAACTGTAGAGAGTGACTGTAAAAGTCTGCCCCTTTAAGATTTGATTAGGCCGTACATATCTTTGTCCACCGCAGAAAGCGAAGCTCTTGAGTCCCTCCACCCTTGGCACACCTTCCCATTAAGGGTAATAGACTCACAGAACTGAAGCTGGCTCCACTGGATCTGGCCCGGCTGGACAAGCCCCAACGATGCCTCTTCATCCGCCCTATGACTCCCTTGGGCCGGGCGAGATGTTGGCCGCTGCCGGCTGGCTGGCTTCACTGCAGCTTGAGGAGGGGTGGCCTCCTCTCCGCTGGACGGCCCTTCACTGTCCTCCCAGTCCGACGCCTCAGCTGCTTGGCCAGAGGAGGATTGCGGCTCCATCGCCCCCACCTTTGGAGTGCCTTCTCGTGCTTTCTTCTCCTGTAGTTTCGGGCACTGTCGTTTGAAATGTCCTTCTTCTTTACAATAGTAACAGCCGGTGGAGGAGGGAGTTGAAGCCATTTTTGGAGGGAGTTCTCCTCCCTTCTTCTCCCCTCGCACCGGCCATGGGCCTGCTCCGGTCACCTTTCCCTCCACTTGAGGAATCCCGCTTCCTCCAGCTGGGGCTCCCACCTTCTTTGGCCAGGCCAGCTTGGTTGTTTCTCGTCTCTGGTACATTCCCATCTGATCGGCTAGCAAGGCTGCTTCTCGCAGAGACGTGGGGCGGTGATCGTTGACCAGAGCTGCCAGCTCCTCCAGCATAGCCGAAAAGAATTGTTCTAATGCCAGCATCTCATGGTACTTCGCCGCGGTAGTGGCCCCCGTAGCCTCAACCCATAAATCCAGGGATTTCTCCACTCGAGCGGCTAGAGCCATAAATCCCTCCTGGGGCCCTGCTTTCACCGCTCGAAACTTCTGCCGGCAGTTCTCGGCAGACAGGGCAAAACGCAGTCTCACAATCTCTTTAAACTTCTCATAGTCATTCGCCTCTCGCCGAGGAACAGTACCCAACAGGTCTGCCAAATCTCCACTGACCTGAGCCCGTAGAATGGCCATCCTCTGGGTTGGGCTGACTTCTTGGTCCTCACACGCCAGTTTAAACAGGGTGAAGAAAGTCAACACATCCTGCCCTTCCTTGTAGATGGGGAAAAGTTTTCGGTCAAGGCAGCTGCCTTTAAACTCTGGGTGCTGCTCCTGGACCTGAAGCTGTAATTTATATGCCTTTGTCTGCAGTTTTAACGTCTCCAGATGTTGCTTCTGAGCCCGTCTCTGCTGTTTCATAAAGTCCTGCATGGCCCTTTTCCATTCTTTCATGCTGTCCTCCCCTTGATCGCTGCCGCTGTCACTATCCAGTGGCTGGGTCATCAGAGGAACAGCCGCCGGTCCTAGAGCAATAGGGCTAGGGCTGGGGCCAGCCGCCGCTGCAACCCCTGAAGCTGAGCCTCCGGCTTCTTCCTCCTCCAGAGTGGCCTCCCCCAGCTGGGCAGCTATTTGTCCTTCATCGCCTTCCCAGCGGACTGTTAGTTCTGCGCCTGCTAGCGGCGTTTCCATTGCCACTCGTCCCCAATGCGGGCTAGGCACGGGTGTCTCCTTTTCTCCTGGCATCCCTACCTATCCAACTCCCAGTCGGTTTAGGGAAGCCTCCCAGAATTTACAACCCCATAGCGTCTGATGTTCCCTTTGTTATTTCCAAAGCTTGGGTCATAAATCCCAACCGCTGAACACCATGTCAAGAGAACGTAAAAACCGTCCTCTTGTCGTGGCAGGGTATTTCCCGCCCCGCCACCCAGTTCCCCAGCCAAAACTGGCTTGAGCCAACGCTGGAAATAACCACACAGAATTTAAGGACCAAAGCAAGTTTATTTACACACTACTCTAAGTTAAGGCCTTGGTCAAAACAGACATCCTTATACACAGGCAATAGCAAAATAAGGGTTAGGTTATTGGGAGGGAAAGGAAGGGGGGTTAGAAAGGAATGAGATAGGTATGGTAGTAGCAGCACAAACAAACACAAGTCATAAAACAATTGGGTCCCCAATCAATTAGGCACACTTCTTAAAAGTGCTAAGCAACCCCAAACCGAGCAGGCTTATAAAACAATAAAATTCTAACTAACACCTGACTGAATCCGGCCAGACAGAGATCGCCTCCTCGCAGAGCCTCTGCCCCGAAGAGAGAGATGAAGGGACCGCCCTAAACCTTCATTTTTCTATCTTTTCCCAGGCGGGCCTCCTGGCCTGGGAAATCAGCCCTCCCCACCTGTTTCTCCCGGGCTGGTACGAGGCAAGATAACCAGCCCACAACTATGTCAACACTCAGCTCCTCCAATTCCCTCCCCCCTTGAGCTCCAAGGTTCCCTGAAACCCTATGTCCTTCACATACTTTATGCCCACTCTTTCCTTAGACTCCATAGACACTTAATAGGGGGAACTTCCCAGCCAAATGAAACTACCAAAGAACCATGCCTTCAACAATTCAAATACTGAGGGGAGTTCAGGTCAAATGGCCATCAGCAACTACACAGAACAGGGCTGGATTCTGTCTTTTTTAGTGGAAGGCCTTGCTGTAGTCTTCAAATTAGGGGGTAGAGGAAACACATCCCCCTTACCTTTTGGTCCCCTGCTGCTTTTAGAAGGCCACTGGGAAGTCATGATTGGCTGAAATTGGGAGTTTAATCGGGGAGTAGGGATTGTGGATTTCATTATGCCTCCCATGTTTCCCCCCATAATTTAGGCATTGAACTGGTGTGCTTACGGAAGCTCTCCATCTGGCCATTTCTTCTTTATTTATTTGATTTGATATATTCCCCACCTTTCCATCAATAAAATGGCACTCAAGGTGATTAACAATAATAACCAATTTTTAAAAATAAAAACTTGGCTAAAACTATAATAAAACAAACCCATTAAAATTGAATTTAAAAACACAACATGTTAAAACATGTTCCACTATTTTAATATGCGGATATCACGCTGCATGCACAGTTTGATTTTTGCTATACCGTTTTTTCCCCATCACTTTTATCACCCTTATCCTAATTTTTGAATGTATAATTGTTACTTCTTGTTCAGATTATTCATTATGAGAGTGATTTACTTTTAAAAAAATATAGGACTCACTGGCTTCATTAACCATCAATGCCTAATCCAAATGAAAGGGAGCCATGTAATTAAGGGTCAGCAAGGCTGCACCATTGGTCTCATCCCCACAAGGCATGACATTCTTCAACCTTGCTCCCAACATCTGCAGGGATGACATCAGGGGGAAGCCTGTGCACATAGACTTCCAGGGTATCTGAAACACTGTTGGATTAGGACTTCAGCTCCCAGGAAAATCTCCGTGTGTCAGAGCAGATAGGCTCTCCTACTGCAGATGTCCACGCCTAACTCATGGATGAGAGTAGGGGAAGCTGCATGATGTAAGGGTTAGGGCAAGCAGTGTGGTCCTGTTGCCAGATTGATTGGATGGACCTCCTTCATGATACATGTGAAGGGGGATATCAATCCACAGAGATCTCATTAAAGTTGTGTCTTTAAATTTCTGTTCTTCCGTGCACAAAGAATTCAACGGGAGGAAGACATAGACTTTTATGGAACTTACTGTAGCCGCTATTAGCTTTATAAATGGGTTCTCCCATGGCTTTGTGCTTTAAAGACTGCCTCATTAATCCATTGCAGGAGATGCCGGGAAGATTCACTCAGCTCCCCCTCTCCCGTCCAAAAATGCACTGCCTTTTTCCAGAATAAAAAGAACTAACTATGGAGGGAGACAAAGATTTATTTCACAGCCTTCTGCTGAAAGAGCTGTTGCAACAGATTTGACATTCCTTGACAAGTTAAAAACCTGGTATTTCAAAGGATGGTTTCTGGTGTCACAGTTTGGGGCCAAGGTGCCTCGACTCTTGCTAAAAATGAAGCCAAATTGCTAGTTTGAGCTGATGCCACGATCACTGAAAGAACATTGGGGGTCACTCACCGCATTGTTTGTCTGTGACATAGGAGTGCTCCTGCAAATCATTCCCATGTTTAAAAATGCCACAAAGGAAGACTTGATGACAGCGCTGAAACAAAATATCGCACAAATTCAGAGTTCAGTGACTTTCCCTCCTTTAAAACGAAAGTTGGTGAATACCTTGAAATCCCACGAAGTGACATGTATGAAAAACAAGATTTGGTGTATCAAAGTGTGAATTTCTCCTCGTGAAAACTTTCTAGGAACCCCACAACACGTGTTTCAATTTCAAAGGAGTTTTACAGAACCAAATTTGGGTCTCGGTGGTGTGAAATTCAAGATCTGTACTGTTTTCCATTTTTGTGAAAGGATGCATTATGACGCTGGGATTTATTTTCCTAAGCCTGTTTCTGTGCTAGTTAACCATCTCCAAGAAAGTCAAGGGAAGTGCTGAACAGCTCCCAGTTCTACACTTTATTTATTTATTTATTATTTATTTCATATTCTTCCTTCTGCCCAAAATATGGCGCTCAAGGTGGCTAACAATAAAATTCAGATTAAAACAAAATCTTAATTAAAAGATAACATAAAATCCTATAAATTAAAAAGACAACAATAACAGAAATAAACAGCTCCCAGCCAATTGAAAACCCCTTCAGCAATCGACCAGTTTACATGTTAAAGGCCTATCTGAATAAAACTATATTTTCCTGCTAGCCAACGACAACGGACAGGTGCCAACTTAGCTTTCCTCTGCAGGAAGTTTCAGAGTATGGGAGAGGCCATAGAAAAGGCCCTGTCTCGTGTCCTCACCAAACATGACTTGTGTAAGCACTGGCATAACACTATGTCTTAGTTCTTGCTGTTGTGCTGGTCACATGTAGCTTGGGATCAGCAGTATTTTGTTTTGAAAACCTTGTGTTTGCTATATGTTAATAAAATACAACCCCTAGATGCTTTTTGACCCACAAGGAAAAAGTGAAAGATACCTCTCTGTGCTAGTCTACTGCTTTACTTCGTGAACTTCAGGACTGGATTTCCAGGAACAAACAATATGTGGTTGTTTGGCCCTCACATTGCAATTGGGGGCAGGGACAGCAGGCCTGATCCTATTCCCTTCCGCACATTCATTGATGTAGGGTTGCATCCAGACTTCAAGTTGACTCACGGAAACCAATAGGACATAATCCACTGAAATCAATGGGACCTAAGTTTGTCATTATTAAATTACGTGGTATTGATTTTAATGGGCCTACTCAAAACATGACGAAGTCTGAATCCAACCCACAGTTTTCAAAAGTATGGAAAAACCTTCTGTTTTGATGTGAAGGTAGAACTATTTTGGTTTGACTTTGTCATCTTTATGTGCTTTCAAAGTCAGATCTAATTAGCTAACTTTTCACTAAAAACAGAAAGGCCCTTTTCACACATAGCTACCTTCATTCAGTTATTAGCCGAAGTGTACGCTTGCAAGCTCTTAAACAGGTCTGCAGAGAAAGGTCATTTGATAGCCATAAAAATCAACACAGTTCTTGAAGGATTTGTGGTGCTATAAGGGCTGGAAATGTGACTTGCAATTTTGGAAACAATTTATTCTGCCCAAGTGCCAGAGCATTAACCAGCATGCTTGGCATTACTGTGTCAATTATGTGTCAGGAAGCCCAAATGTCACATGAAATCCTTTTTCTCTTGTTACTGCTGTGCAAATGTTATTTCAGCCATTTTGACTTGTGCCACCATCACTGACATTTTCCTTTTTCAGCACGGCGCAGCTCCCCGCTTTAACAAATTCAACCCGTTTCTCGGTCACAATATTTCACAGAAGAAGCCGGAAATCAATTCTGCTGTTTTGCCCAGCAGTTACGTAAATACCAAAAGCTTGACATTCTGTCCTTGTGATGAAAAACAGAGCAAGAATGACAGAACTCTTCTTGGTTCATGGCACCCACTGCAATAGGAAATAACTTGTTCACAAAGGCTTCAACCATTTCCTCGGAGGGCAGAATCCAAGCACTCTGTGGACTGCTGATCATTTTATATTTTCACGCATAGTGTGATTCCTGTGAGTTGTGTGTCTTGTCTGAAAGAATAATACAGATGACAGAAGTATGTGAATTGTGGGATTCCAGAAGTGGTTCTGTTGTATTTGGGAACCAGTTGTAGTAATAAAAGGAGGGCCTAACCAGACAAAGGGACCATATAGTTTAGTATTTTGTTTTCAGGAGTGGCCAACCAGATTCTTCAAGTAAGTTCCAAAGCAGGGCATGGACATTAGAGTCCTCACCTGTTGTTTGTCCTCAGCAATTGGTATTTTTGGATTGTCACTGAGATGTTGCTTAAGCAAAATCCAGAGCAAATGTGGGGGTTCCTCACATAAATAATTTCAAGGGAAAATCAAAGAGATTTCATAATATCAGAGGAAGGATATAATATTAGAGAAAGGACGAGTGAGGAGGACAACTTGCCCTCTCGATCCCTGTCCTTCTTGGCTGGTCGCCCAGGGAGGAGATGCAACATATTTTTAATGCATCTCTCAGGGAGGGGAGTTTTCCATCATGTTCAAAAGAAGCGGTGGTACGGCTGCTTCTAAAAAAGCTTTCCATGGATCACCTGGACCTCAATAACTCCAGACCAGTATCAAATCTTCCATTTCTGGGCAGTTGCCTTCCAACTCCAAGCAGTTTTGGATGATACAGATTTTCTAGACCCATTTCAAACCGGCTTCAGGGCAGGATATGGAGTTGAGACTGCTATGGTTGCCTTAGTGGATGATCTACGCTTGAGTATTGACATGGGGGAGTGTGTCCCTGCTGGTACTTCTGGATCTTTCAGTGGCTTTCGATACCATCAACCATGGTATCCTTCTGGAACGCCTAAGGGGATTGGGAATTGGGGGTACTGTGCTTCAGTGGTTCCGGTCCTACCTCTTGGGCAGGTTCCAGAAGGTGATGCTTGGGGATAGTTGCTCTTCAAAGAATGAGCTGTTGTATGGCATACCACAAGGCGCCATCCTCTCCTCAATGCTGTTTAACATCTATATGAAACCGCTGGGAGAGTTCATTCGGAGGCATGGGGCAGGGTGCTTTCAGTACGTTGATGACACCCAACGCCTTCGACAACAGCGTCAGCTAAGGATAGTGTGTCTCCTCTGAATGAATGCTTGGAGACGGTAATGGGCTGGAGATGGAAAAACAAACTGAAGCTGAATCCAGACAAGACAGAGGTGCTTACTGTCAGAGGCCCCAACCTGGGTTTAGAGGTGTGTCAACCAGTTCTGGATGGGGTTAAACTCCCCCTGAAAAGCTGTGTTCACAGCTTGGGGGTGCTTCTGGATCTGTCGCTCCAAATGACAGCTCAGATTTGCCAGCTATGCCCCTTCCTAGAGTTGGAAGGCCTAAAGATGGTAGTGCATACACTGGTAACTTTGAGGCTCAACTTCTGCAATGCACTGTATATAGGGGCTATCTCTGTGCTTAGTTCAGAAACTTCAACTAGTTCTAAATATGGCAGCCACATGCCATATTACACCAGCTTTAAAATCACTTCATTGGCTGCCAATTTCTTTCCAGGCGAAGTACAAAGTGTTGGTCATTACCTTTAAAGCCCTGCATGGTTTGGGTTCATGTTACCTGCGTGATCACCTTCTCCCATAAAATCCGCCCCGCACACTCAGGTCCTCTGGGAAGAATTTACTACAGTAAGCCCAAACTAGGCTGACAACGGTTACCCAATGGACCTTCTGTTTTGCCTCTCCCAGACTGTGGAATGGCCTGCCAGAAGAGATTCATCAACTTAACAGTCTCTCTGACTTTAAGAAAGCCATGAAGACTGATCTCTTCCAGCAGGCCTACTCAGTCGAATTTTAAGAGTTTTATTGGTATTTTAATAATGTATTAGTTTTTATATGTTTTTAAGCAGTTTTATGTATTTTATATCAATTGCTTTTAATGTTGTTGCCCGCCTCAATCCAGAGGGAGAGGTGGGTAAGAAATAAATAAATAAAATAAATAAATATATTACTATTATAATATATTATTATTATTATTATTCATCAGGAAGATTCTACAGGTTCCTAGATTGCCACAATTTTTTAAAGTGAATTTGAAGATTGCTCATTAGACCAAAAATACCCGTGGACCTTGTCAGATGATTCCATTTTGCTGGGAGGGGGAAATCTGCATCCCTAACTCATTCTCATTCAAATGAGACATCTGTTGTGTATTTTATTTTATTTATTATATATTACATTTCTAATAGTCAATATTATCTGGGCTGATTACAAACAGTTAAAAGACTAACATGCTATAGAAATGATGAAAAATATAAAATACTATACGAATATTTTAAAGTATACAAAAAAATGCAAAAAACAAAAACAAACCTGGACTGAATAAAACAGCCATAAGACTCTAGAACTAGGTCTCTAAAATGCCTAGGAGAAAAGAAACATCTTTCCTTGGCGCCGAACAGGTAACAATGTAAGTGCCAGGCGAAGCTCCTTGGGTACTACCACTGAGAAGGCTCTCTTTCTTGTAGCATAAGTGGTGGAATCAAACTATGCCATACCTAAAGCCCCACAGTCACCTTTGCATATCATATTCTCCATCCTGTCCTCATGGTTTATCTGCTTTAGGAGAATGATAATTTCACTTGCACTTTCTGCCTCCTTAGGGAGGATGTGGCGTTAAGGCTTGTGAGCCTTAATTCCCAATTTCCGTGCTTTTTGATGCTTGGTTGAACGCTGTAGAGCCTTAACATTATTTTATAAACTGTAGGTTATTTGTTTAATGAATTTCGTGGCTTTGTGTAACGGATGGCTGGATATTATACAGTTGACAACCAAACTAGTGTCAGCCAGGATGTTACACTATGTTGACTCCAATATAAAATCAAGGCTAGTGCTATGTGTTGAACTCACTTTTCAAATTAATAAATGAGCCCCAGAAGTTATGCTGTGATGATACCCATTTTAACTTTTCAATAGCCAGTGTCCAGAGATAAAAGCTTTTTATCACTGCCTCATGAAAAAGAAGTATTTCATGTTTTGTGTCTATATTTGGAGACAACTTGAAAAATTGTTCTATCGGAATTGAAATTCCCTAATTAATTCTGGAAGCACACAAGATGATACAGGAAAATACTTTAGATTAAAATAAGTTTCCATTTACTATGTTAATTGTTTTATGCTACATGCTTTTTCTTCCTGTTTGGACCTCAAAGTAGCATATTGTGGTCAAGTTTCAAGCCTGCACAGGCTACATTTCCATCCATAGATATTTACTGAAAAGTAAGACCCATTGAATTTCCTTGGTTCTTGAAAACTAGTTAATGGAAATATTTGAATATTTCAACATTATAGCAGTATGGTCCCAACTCTTAGAAAAATGAAGAGAGCAGTGTGTGTATGTGTGTGTGGAGGGATTAAAAGGAATGTATAGCTACTTATTCCAAGGAGAGATCGGAAGACCAGGGCCGTTTCTACACCAGGCTTTTTGCCTGGGATGGGCCCTAGCTGGTTTCTGTGCATTCACATGATGCACAGGGACTCCCGAGGGCAGGGGGAGGATGGCCATGGGAATCCCCAGGGATATGGCATCCCTGGAAAATCCTGAATCTTCCCAGGAAGTTCCTGGGACTGCAGGAGATGTGGCCACCTGTCTCGGGTGCTGGCAGCAGAAATGGGCACGGAGCCGCTCCTGACGGGCATCGTGCGGCTCCGTGCCCATAAGAGGAGGGAGGACAGGTTTGCACTCCCAGGATAGCAGGGGGATGGTGGGGGAAGCGTGATTTCAGGTTTTGGGGGGGGGGGGTTGAAACTTATCCTTTTTTGCAGGAGCTCGAGTGCGTTCTTCGTGGATCCAGAAAAAAAAGAAAATGGCGGGCGCAATGTCCTTCCCTCCTGGGACGTCGTGCTGCCATGTGGCTTAGAGCAATGATCCCGGAAGCAGGTACTTCCGGGATCGCCGCCCTCCCCTCCCTCTACACCCATGTGGTGTAGAAAGTGATCAGGTTATCATGGAACCAGAGGAAGGTTGAAAGAGATCTCTCCTAGAATCCAGGGTGTATAACTCAGCAAAGTCCAAGTGGGGAAAATTAATCCAGGTAGAGAGTGTAGAAAATATTTTAAAATGAAAGTGCTGTGAAGCCCAACCTTCATCAGTGAGCAAAATGAAATGTGGGGTAAGCCAGGTGCCAGGGTCATAGAAGCTGACCTTGGGAAAAGATAGCCCAAAATAGTATCAAAGCCAAGGAAATCATGTTCCAAAAGAGAAAAGAGGACTCGTCTTCTCTCAGTAGGGAGGCAAGAAGCAGGCTGAGTCTGCTTCTCAGACTTCAGGCAGCAAAACTCTCTGCCCTCAAGGAAAGCCAGGCTTGCTAATGAACTAATGTTTCACTCCCATTCACTTCCACAGTTTCCTTCTTGTAGGTAGGGTCTGGTCATGCTGAAGGGATTGCTTGTCCACGTACACACACACGTCACAGAAATTCCTACCTGCTTGCTGCTTCTGCTGGCATTTGTAAATTTCAGGAAGATTGGTGAAACACTTTTGATTTTATGAATGTTAGAATGACCAACCAACCCCCAACCCCAATTGCCCCTTTATCATGGTAGAATGCTTTTTCCCCCGTCAAACCTTAACTAAGGACGCACAGCTATGTGACCTTAAATATCCAAAAGGATCTTCCCTAGCCCTTCTCTGGGTTTCCAACCTTTGAAGCTGTCTGGTAATTCCCTCTCAGGCAATGAGCAGAGAGTGAACCTCCTCAGCTGTGGGGCACTGCTTGTGGAGGACTTACCCCAGCTAGGCTGACCTGGCTCCTATTTTTGCTTTGAATTTGGCACTAGGCAAAGACCCTTTTATTTGACAATATTTTTAATTCATTTAGTTCTTTTTTTTAAGCTACAGCAAAACGTAACTGTCTTTATTATTTTCTGTTTCATTGACATTTTCATTATTGCTGTTTTTATTTGCTGTTATTTAATTTATTTTTATATATATACCCTGCCGTTCTACCAGAAAAATGGCACTCCACATGGCTTAGTTTGCTATCTTATGTAAGTGGTCTTGGAGTTCAAATCACCAATATAAATAAACAAATGGGCAGGCCCATGTGTCCTATTTTACAGAGGACTGCACAGTCCAAGTCGAGTTCAAAAATAAAGAACCATCAGAAGGGAGAGCAGGGGCCTTGAAGACACCAATTACCAGCTAGCATCTTGGCAGCACACTGATCAGGCAGACAGCTCAACTGGACACAGTCTTCCCCATTATAGGGAGACGTATTATATTTCTATTTAATTGATTGAAATTCTTTCTAAATTAGCATCTATACATATAAATTAATTATGCCTAGACATTTTATGCAGCCTTTGTCCTCTCTTTTAGTGGCCACCCTAACAAAAGGCATATAGTCTTTTAATAGTCCTGTTCTTTTAAAAAAAAAATATATTGTACATTTTTACTAGCTGGGAGAACACCTGCACTGTATGTACATGTCGGATCTTGAAGCAGCTGTCATTCCACAATATGGGAGACCACCACTAATCACTGTAAGACTTTGCGAAAATGCAGCATGGCTCCAATAACCTCAGTGAATGGGCTGGTCTATATGGAAGTTATGATGGAACCTGCAGAAGGCTTGAACAGGGCTTGTAAACTTCTGGCTTCCACCCCCACCCCCCTTGGTAAAAATCGAATGGGGAATGTTTTACAGAACGCAGAACTGGTATAATGATGAGGTACTCATAGTCAGCCATTTCTTTCAATCTTCAAACTCTTGACTAGAATCCAGTCCAAAGACAACTTTCATTCTGGAGGTCACCTTTCTCCCCTCCATCCTGTTACAACTGAAACCACACAGGTGCTGTTTTAGCCTTAATTAGGATTCTGTTCTGCTCTAAGTAAAGAAGCGGGCAGGTTCAGAAGTCATACCAAATAATCACAAAGTTGACCTGGATGACATCTAAAAAGACTGGTACTACAAGTAACACCAGGAAATGGCGTTACGCCGCTAGGCCATAGCCGTGCAAGATAGGCCATAGCCTATCACGTAAGTAGTCCTAATGAATCATATTGGGACTGTTCATAGAATCCACATCCACGCTGAGTCCTTACAGTGTGGTGTATTGGTTAGAGTGTTGGACTAGGACTGGGGAGAATCAAGGTCTCCACTTGGGTGACCTTGGCTAGTCATTATATCTAAGCCCTGCCTCACAAGGTTGGGGACAAAATAGCAAGGAGAGGACTATGTATGCTGCCTTAAGGAAAGGCAGCATATAAATGTCCATCATGATGATGATACTATCCATGTAGAACTATGCAGACTTGGAAATTTTATGCACAATCGCAAAGTATTTCATTGGTCCAAATTAATAAACCTATAACCTAGGAACATCTTGAATTAAAAAAGGCCCAGATCTTACCACTGGGATGCGGCTTATAGTTATTACAAAGAGAGAAGGAGTCACTCTCAGGTCTCATTTAAAACAGAAGCTAGAAGCCTGACCTATGTGTCCCAGAAATTTTTATATGAGAAAGACTGGAGATATCCCTCCTGAATTTTACTTCAGGTTTTTAAAATTTAATTTACAGCTCTCTAGTCATTAAATTGCAATTCCACCCCTCCCTAGAAGGAACAGGTAAGGATTTTTATGAAACAGCAGAGGTGAGTAATAAGTGGCAAACCCTTCTGTCTTACTTTGAAGTTGTTTTATTTTACTGTCCTGGTTTTCCTGAAAGAAAAATAATTGGTAGGAGAAATTCAGAACTCTTTTGATTCTTTTCAGGGCATCCAGAATGACACTGACTGGACAAAATGGAAAGGCCCGATTGTTATGTCCTTGCTTCCAAATCGTGTGAGGTACTGGTTCTCTATTCAGCAGTGGTTAGGCCTCATTTTGAGTACTGTGGCCAGTTCTGGGCACCACACTTCAAGAAGACTGGAGACAAGCTGGAGGGGTTTCAGAGGACAACGAGGATGATCAGGGGTCTGGAAACAAAGCCCTATGCGGAGAGACTGAAAGAACTGGGCATGTTTAGCCTTGAGAAGAGAAGACTGAGGGGAGACATGATAGTATTTGAAAATACTTGAAAGGTTTTCACACAAGAGGAGGGCCAGGATCTCTTCTCTGTCATCTCAGAATGCAGGACACAGAAGAATGGGCTCAAGTTACAGGAAGCCAGATTCTGACGTAGGGAGATCATGGGCTCTCCCACACTAGGGGCCTTCAAGATGCAGCTGGACAGCCATCTGTCAGGTATGCTTTAGGATGGATTTCCACATTGAGCAGGGGGTTGGTCTCGATGGCCTTATAGGCCCCTTCCAACTGTACTATTCGATGATTCTATGGTTGTTCAATATATTTGAAAATTATTTTCTGTGACTGTATTAAATAATCTGATTCAGACACTATGGTGAGATCAAAATAATAGTAAAATGGTTCCACACTCCCTTTTAGAGGGACAGAAACTTCTAACTATAAATAAAACATTGTGATACTATGGGCGGGGGGGGGGGGAGAATTAGTGACTATAATGCCACCTACACTTCCAAGTCCTCTCTGCAATTTTCAGGTTGGAAATGCTTATGTGGTTTCTGAGGTTCACAACTAAATGAAGCATCACAGTTTTCATGATGTGAATGCTGTTTAGATGTGGCCACTATCTCAAATGTAGTTAGAAAAGTCATGCGAATGAATACACATAACCATAACAGTGGCGCCAACCTGTAATCTAGAAAGGAAAGCCAAGGGGATATAAGGATGAGTTGGGTGGCTTGAGGCAATCAATTTCAATACACCTTCCTTCAAGGAATCCTTTCCATATTCTTCATTTCTATGCAACTGTTTAAGATACAGGAGCCCTGTCCTCCTTTCCACATGGTCACCCTAGCTTGTCTGCCATTATTGAAGAAACCAAGTATTTCCCAGAAAACACTTTGGTAACAATTGGTCTTCAATAAGAAATGAGCAGTAATTGCTGGTGCAGTATGATTTCAGAACCTTGAGCGCTTAAGGGAAAGGATGAAGTCTCTCTCTTAAAAACACCAGCCAATTACTATTGGATCATCTGAGAAGGGAAGGCTACATACAGCCCAACCCTAGACATGCCTACTCAGAATTAAGTCCCATTGCATTCAGTGGGGCTTACTCACAGGTAAATGGATATAGGTCTGTAGCTTCAAAGCAGCAACAGCAGCTGATGACAAAAGAACAGTGTGTGTGTGTGTGTGTGTATTTGGGAAAGTAAAGCCATCAGGAATTCTATTTCTAATCACTAGAGACACAATCCATGAAGTTCAGTCTCTAAAAAGAGAATAAGAAATGGGATAAAAGGAGAGGCTATAATAGCGATGGAGGAATCTCAAGAGATGTTGGCAAACCCACAGCATGTGCATTACCCTTGAGAAGAATATTGTTTACAAATAAAAATCAGACTGTGTGCAAAGCTAATAGAAGGAATGAACAGGCTATAGGGTGAGTTTGTTGGATTGAGTTTATTTGTTCCCAGGCAAACGGCAAATACACAAATTTCACAGAGTCTGCTTTTATGTGGATAATGCTTTCTCCCCCTCATGCATTTCTTAATGTCTACGTGGCTGGAAACACTTCTGCATGGCATCCTTTCCATTGCATATTGGTTCGAATATTCCCTTTGAACTCATACGGTGAGAAGGGCTAATGGAAAGAACACATCCCCTCCGATGAGGCAGGGGTTGATGATCATTATGATTACATTTTTATAGGCACTTGAAAACGGCACTGAATGATATTAAAATGGCTTTTTTACAAAAAGGAGTTAGAAAACCTTTAGCAAAAAGATTTCTTCAGGCATGTCTGTGTTGCATTGTGAATTTAATCAAGACATAGAGTGGGAAGAAGGACAGACGGCAAAGAGAGGAATTTTCAGATGAAAGAGGCATTGCATTATGGCAGAAAAATCTCCAATCTAAATTGTATATGCTGGTTTTATTCTAAGCTAGATGGCTGAGCAAGCGCCACAGCTTTCAGCATCTCTTTCTGCCTTGGTGGAAGTCTCCTGTGAATGGTCACATGCTTGGAGTAGGAGTAGGCTGGGATTTTATGTGGAAAGTCAAAATGTGCTTGATTAGTGGACTGAATTCTTCAGAAGTATGACACACGACTCTACAAGAGTGGTGTTACAGATAAAAAGACACCTATATCCAGGGACACCACTTCAGATTTCAGCAGTGGTGGGAGTTGGGTAAGGTTTAAGTTGGAAATAGAGAAGGCAAAACTTCAGAAAAGGCTGAATACTTGAGAGCATTGGCTTAGATATAAAGTAGGTGAAATATGGCAATGAAACTGGACCATTAGTGTGCTTGTTGATCAAGATGATGGAAAGCAGCCTTGTCTGACCTTTTCCCCTCTAGATGCTTTGTACTATAATTCCTGAAAACTGGCCATGAGGGCTAGGGCTGATGGGAATTGAACTCCAAAACGTCTGGACGGCACCAGGTTGGGAAAGGTTGAAATAAGAGAATCAACTATTTTCATTGCTGTACTCCATAGGAAGTGTCCTCCTCATCTTTTCTTTGGCAACATGTGCATAGTGCAATGTCTGAGAATTCACTGGCACTTCTATTAATATGCCAGCATCTGTCCAACCTTCTGGAGCATTAGTTCAGTTCTTAGCTCTAGCACTAGATGTTCACGACTTCTGGTAAAAGAGATTTGACAATTTCATGGAGCATAAGGCTATCAGTGGCTACTAGTCACGATTGCTATATATTATCTTCAGCATCAGAAGCAGTATATACCTCTGAATGTCAATTGCTGGGGAGCATGAGCAGGCGGGTGCTGTTGCCCTAATGTCCTGCTTGTGGGCTTCCCATAGTGATCTGTTTGGTCACTGTGAGAACAGAATGCTGGACTAGATAGGCCTTTGGCCTGATCCAGCAGGGCTCTTCTTGCATATATTCAAGGCTGTAATTCTGTCCACACTTACCTGAGAGTAAATCCCATTAAACTCAGTGGGACTTACTTCTCAGTATAGATGCTTAGGATTGTGCTGTATATTGCAAAGAAGCAATGTGTTTTAAGAATATTTGCATTATCAATATAGGTCAAACACATACACATATCTCTACCTCCTCCTCCTCTTCTTCTTGTTTAGACCTTTGGTATACATACCTAATACATGGGCCATTTAATCATTCATAACAGTTGCCAACAAGTACTGCCATCCTGATGAACGGGTGCTTCTGCTTTCATCTGGTAGCACTTCTTTATTTTTGGAAGGGGAACTTCTGCAAAAGACATTGGTCAATAACTGGTTTAAAACTGTTATAAACCGTTTTAAAGCAGTAGTGTAGATAGGCTCATCTACAGCCTTTAATGTCCATGCAACTTCCCCTTCATTCTAATGTTGCAAAGGAGAATGTACAAGGGGTGGTGCATAGAGATGAGTAAATGTGGACATTTCACTTTCTCCCACAATTGGATTTTTAAATCATCATCATCTCAAATTCTTTCTCTACTGAATATGAAGAGCTTTGTTGGTAAATTCAAAAATGATTGAAACAAAATCCTCATCCATTTGTACTAACCAAATTCAATGGGTCCAGCTATTTCCAGCTTGAAGAGGATCATGATGTACCTGCCTGCCAAGTAGCAGTTGAAGAAGAAGAGGTTGCCAGAAAAAAAAGAGGTGGCAATCAATTAAGCACCAATATGGTTAAATACACAAAAATCCAAACCCATACTTTTAAGAGCGAAGTACTCAAATTCCTGGGCTTGGATCTGCCCTTTTCAATTTCTCCCACATTAAAATGGGTTTAATCTCAAGTTCTTTTTATCCAGAATATGGAGAATTTGTTAAGGTTCTTATCAAAACTGAACTGAACTGAACTGAAATTCTCCCCTATCACTAGCTGTGCATCCAATTCATTATGCTTCTACTGAGTGTGTACAGTCACTCACTGGGTTCATGGCTGAATGGGAGTTGAACCCGGATCTTCCATCCCTAAACATAGCCTTCTATATACATGGTACACCAGCTATCTTGTCATCCCTCATTGACTACCTAACTGTCCTCTCAGGCTGCTTTTAAGCCAGAGATCCCCAACCCTGATTTTTCAGGTAGTACAGTAACAGATCTGTGAGAGTGCTTTCCTTATACATTGGTGATACCTTTGAGCTGGCTTAGAATCTTCTCAACAGCTCCTGTAAAGTTAGTTCACAACAAATAAATTCTAAACAAGCTGAAGTTATATGGGTTCATTTTTTTGTGCTCTCTCATTGACTAATAGTGTGTGGTCAGCCGAACTTTGACTATTGAAATCAGGATCCAGATGTTGATGGATCCAAGTGGAATTCAGAATTCAGGTGTTGATGAGTAAGCACATTTATTAACAATGTATTGATTATGTAGGCCTGCATCAGGGTTTCTAAGAGAACAGAGGGAGCGTGGTGTCTAGAGTCTGGGTGTACTAAAGAGGACAGTGCACATCTATTTCTCTTGTGCCTAAATATAGCATACTAGCGAATGGTCCCAGCTTCACGTAAGTTAGAACAGCCTTTAGTTTGCTACAGTGAAACCTCCAAGCAAACATATACAGGTCAGAGTTGGACACATTGTGCTCATCTCATCTGAGTGATGCCATGCTCCCTGGCACCCCTACACACAGCCCCTGCTATGGTTTACCCATATGGCCCCTAAGAGAGGGGGTTGTCCACTCCATTCCCCTGAGGAGGATGGCTCACAGTAGGGGGGGATGGAAAATCCATAGAACTCAGTCTCTTGGCCTGTTAATTCCCTCTGGCTTCAAACTGTATAGAGTGCAAAGCTATGTGATCGTTAAAGATGGCTGCCCCAAGTGGCTGAATATGTTACCTTAAGCTTCAACCACATGGACAGTTTTACATTAATTAAATTAATTAATGCATTTTAAAAACAAAAGGGTGTCGAGGTGCATACCCCTAAGGTCCCCTTAGTATGTATGCCAAGTTTCAGATGACTTGTTTTCAGAGTCTTAATTGTATGGTCCTGATGGACGGATGGACAGACGCACATCATCTTTTATTTTTATAGATACCCTTAATGCTCTGAAAAGCAGGAGGTATCAGGCTTGAACTAAAAAGGAGCTATTAATAAAAACACCATCATCATTACATTGAGTGGGACACAGAAGACTCTTTTTGGTTCTCTAAAAGAATAATAAAAAAGGCCTGCCATGTATGTAGCAACATAATATAATTTCTCCCCCTATCTTTTTCATTTAGTCCTCTTCAGTAACTACCGCATTTCATCATTTAGCTGAGAAATTGGATGCCTTGGGGCTTGGCTTTTATCATGCACTAATAAAATGAAGAGAAACAGACCTTTAAAAAATAATCGCCCAAATAGAGCCTGTCAGTAAGCATTAGTCTCAGAAGTGGCATTGACTCAAAAAGGTTATGTTGCATTAGAATACATTAAGCATTCATTCGCTTCATCCAGGTAAAGTTCCCTGTTGTTTACATATTTTCAAATTTGGGTGGATGCGCTTCTAAATTATTATTTTTCTTTTTTCAAAAATGCTCACGGGTTGGTAGCCTCTTAATTTAAGGTCTGAAAATATAAATCGATAAGATGCAAAGCGAAAGATAAGATTAACCTTAAGATGAGTGAGTGCTATTTTGATAACACAGGACTTCTCTCTCCACAGCTTTCCTTTTGAAACTACAATTCTATGTAATATACCATGTAATACACCGTGTATATGCTTTAGAGCCATTAAAAGCTAGGAGAGCCAAGTGTCTTATACATGTATTCCTTGGATCACACATTTAGGCTGCAATTCTAAATGCATTACTTGGAAGCTTCTTCTATCAAAATCAAACAATATTACTTTCATGAAATTGGGCAGCAGATCAGGGAGCCAGACTGACATTTTGCCTGTAAAGTAATACAATATGCTTACTTGATATTCTTCCTCTGTCTAGGTAATTAAGTATGGCAGGATGATGGCAAAAGCCTAGTTCTTTCTAAACTGGGTAAGTATTGAATGTGTGTATACATGCAGTAGAGGTACAATCCTATGCATATTTAGACAGAAAAAAGGCTGGTTGGGACATGCTGGGAGTTGTAGGATATTCTTTCTGTCTAAATATGCAGAGAATTGTGCCCTAAGGTACTCAATAAATATTAGGGATGGGAGAACCAAGAGCACATTTCTAGGCACATTTTCCAAAAGTGAGCACTTTCCCTCCATTGACTAAAGCATGAAGATGCGTATTTTTGGAAAATGCACATTTTAAAGTATGCAATTTTTTTAAAAAATGCACATGTTTTAAACTTGGCTGCAAGTTCAGAAATGTGTGAGCTTTTTCAGAAAAATGTGTTCCAATTTGCATTTGGGGTTTTGACCAGGGAAAGTTCTGATGATTTGCGAACTGAAACAAAATTCTTGTACACCCCTAGTACATATAGCTCATTCCTTGTGTCCAAGGGAGTACAGAGTACAAGAGCTCATTCTCTACTCAAACTAAAGGTGCAAACGTATGTGGATACCTGGCAGCCTCCAATGAAGGGCAATGGGAATGGTGATCTTTGCCTCTGCACTCCAGCCTCCCTGCATCTCAGCTGTTCAGGCAATGTAGCTCATCTAATAGTGGTATCTCAGAGGCTGGGGGGGAAGGAAGCTGGGATGGCCATAGAAGAGGTTGTACCACAGCCATCCTAGTCTCCCCTCCCCTCCCCCAGGAATGCCTCCTTTTCCACGTCTTTTTGCTGTGTTTTCCAAGTGTGGAGAGGTAGCCTGACTGGCAAGGACCAGTTTCCTTGGAGCCAGGAAACCAAACTATCCTATGCCCTCCCAGATGCTATCTGGGGGCATAGGATTACTCCTAAGACTATGTATGTAACTGCATTTGCACATTATTCTCTTTTTAACCTTTGTAGTCCTATATAGGGATATCAGGCAAAGAGCTGAAGAATGGCAAATCCAGCAACACACACTAATGCAATTTTAACAAGTCATTCCCCAAAAGAAAACTGTGATGTTCAGCTGCCTTATATGCCATTACATTTGCAAAGTTATTGTTTATATTATCCATGTTTTAATATATGTCTTTAAAAGAGTTTAAAATGCATACAGCTCCAGGAAGTAAGTAGCCTAAATGTACTTTGTGGCCTGTTTCGGACGACACACTAATCAATGGGGGGGACGGACAATCATCCATTGTGTTGATTATCATGTCATCCGAATGCTGCCTCTGTTACCTAAAATGTCGTCCGAATGCTGCCGATGAGCAATACAACGGACGATTGTCCCCCCTCCCCCCCCCCCATTGATTAGTGTGTCATCCGAAACAGGCCACAGTTTGTGTTTACAGGTCTGGTAAGTATAGGGTAGAAGAAAGGGGAGTGAATGGCTGAGTGCTGATTGGATGGTGGCGGTGGAGTGCCTGGATTGGCTGGCTGTATGAGAGTGGGAGGAGCTGAGAACAGTGTGTGGATATACGTGGTTTTGACTGACAGGAGGAAGGAGAAGTATATGATTATCTGAGAGGAGCATGTGATTATAGGGGGGAAGTGACTGAATACAGTGACAGACTGGATTAGGCTAGGAAGGACTTACGTGTGGTGGTTTTGCGGATATAGATTATTGGGAGGAGAAAAGGATCAGTTGAATTTAACAGTTTTGAAACTATTTTAGAGTGAACTTGCTGCAACCATATGCATAAGAACTAGGGATGTGTATTGTATTGTTAAAATGTCCGATAATGATACGATTAGGTTGTTATCGGACATCTGATTAACAATAATGATACAATAGAAAAACCTCTGATAAATATCCGATCCAAAAATTTTCAGCCCGATTATATCGGTTTATCAGACTGCCATATAAATAAACCTATAACTTCTGTATTTTAAAAGTTAGAGGCTTGAAACTTGGTCACAGTGCTTATGGGGTATGCCTAAGTATGTGTATGAAATTTGAGATCGATCCCTCCAACCCTTGCTTTTATATGAATTTATTAACAATCGTTTAAGTTCTGACAGGTCAGAATGACAGCTCCCCACGTTCATTCATTTAGACCTGTCAAAACGTTGCACGATCTTTCAAAAATTCATATAAAATACAGGGGTGGAAGGATTGATCTGGAATTTGGCACATATGTGTAGCATCATGTGCTAGACTTGTGTATTAAATTTGAGATCGATCCCTCCAACCCTCAATTTTATATGAATTTCTTAAAGATTGTGCAACTTTATTGAGAGCTGGGTGACCGGGCCTCCACGCTGTCATCTTGTCTGTTTTTTTCCCCTTAGGCTTGCATTGGGGGAAATGCATGCATAACTTTTTTATTTGAAATGATAATGACATGAAACTTGGGGAGCCAGGACTAGCAAGATCCAATCTGCAATGTCCAAAAAGTTTCATATCTCTATCTTTTCAAATTAAAAAGTTATAGGGGGGTCCCCCAAAAGCCATCCCCCCGCTGTAACTTCTTCATTTTTAAAGATAAAAACTTGAAACTTGTGGGATCTGGCTGGTCATTTGTGTGTGTGTGTGGGGGGGCAATTCAGAGCAATTGCTCAAACCCTCGATTTTCTATGAATTTTTTAAAGATCGTGCTCGTTCTGAAAGCTGGTTGACTAGGCCTCAGCTTGGATTTCCGATAATTATTGTGAAGACGATACGATTAACCTACGATATTATTGGAGAAGATAAATTTTTTGGTCCGAAATTCCGATAACGATACAATACGATATTTTTGGGCGTGCATATCCCTAATAAGAACTTGAAGGAGCCGTTAAGGTTATTTACATGCAAAAACTTCTTGTTAATAAATTTCATTAATTTCAACAGCTGGTGTGGTCTTTGGGGAAGTGCCTGAGGAGGGTTCTGTTAATGGTGGCAGCAGCAGGGGGAACTGAGGGCTAGGTTGCTGGGCTGTGGTGCTGTGGGGCCAAATAGAGTAAAGGCGAGTCAGGGCCAGAGGCAGTGGACCAAAATTCTCACAGAAGGTTAACTGCAGCGGTGGGACCTGAGAGATAAGGATCACTGATTAGGGGGATACCACACAAACACATTGTAACAAAATAGGGGCAGTGATTTACCAGAAAATAGGGATGGTCCCTGGTAAAGAGGCTCCTCTTCCATCATTCCCAGTCAGGATGGCCAATGGTTAGGGATGATGGGCATTGTAGTTCAACCCTACAAAATTTGTATTTGGGATGGAAAAGGGTAAAATATGCCTTACGTTTCGTAGGGTAGTCACCCTAAGCTGTGTCCGTTATAATCAGCAGTGTCTCCTGCTGATTATAATGGTCAGGAAAGATCATATAATAGAGAAAATCTCTGAAATATGCTGAGCTGATTAGTATTTTTCACGACACCAGTAAGACTAGGTCAGCAATTCTTAGCACTGTTTTCTCTTCCCACAGAATGAAAACGAAGTTTCATATTCGAGCTAGGCCTGATTAACTTATCTTCACTCCCAATGCATTGCTCTATTGTGACCTTATTGTTAATCCTAACTTCTAATTATTTCCATATCATTTAAGTTATTAATATACTTCAATTTGTAGGGTTCACGGTGTTCCTATATATCTGAAGGTGTGAGACATGTCATTAGGTAGCTTTGTGTTGAAGAGGGATCATTTAACAGTTGTCTGCATTATTTTTGTTCACCAAATCATACAGAATGTTCTCTTTCTTACCATTTAACAGTGATTCCAGTAATTATGTCCATAATTTTGGTGTGCTTTTCACAGCGTGTTTCTCAGATGGATCTTCTCTTTTAAATAACGAACAGGTGGAGTGAGACTAAGATGAAAAACTATTACACGGATGGATGTATCTATTTATTGCAAAGCACACAGTGTATGTATCCCTTGAAACCATTGAGGATTACTTCTTTTATGGGTCACATGAAAAGGCAGTGCAAGTCATCTTTCAGCTTCGTATAGTCATAGAAGGAAGCCAGAATAACCCCATTTCTTCTGAAGCTCCACTTTAAGCAGAATGTCATCCTACCAGGCCTAACAATACCTATACCACAAAATAAAGAAATGGTGCCTTTGGTTTTACAGGGATCTCTGTCAATTTGTGGGAATGCATAGGGCCAATTAATGGCACTCAGCTTTGGAAGCATGCTGAAGTCACGAAGTCAAGTTTGAGCACATGGTGAAGTGCTACTTTTTGAATGAATGCAGGTATTTGAGAATGCTGCTATTAGAAAGGCAATGTTGCAATTTTGTATGGAGCAGAGAAGGCCTAGCCCTGCAATTCCTAATGCATTGCCCATGGTTGCCATGTTGAAGCACCTGCAAGGCTCCTTCCCCCCCTCCCCCCCCACAAATGTATAGGAAAACACCATACAACAAATAAATGCACTACCAGAAAACAGCTGCAAGGTACCCCCACCTCTTAGGGCAACTGGGTACTTCTTGGGGCTGGGTTCCCTCCAGACCATGTTTGGCAGGGCAGCTCCCCCACCCCACCCCCAATTTAGGAGAATGAAACATTTTTTTCCCGTTTAGTTTAATCAGGGGGTGGGGGGAGGCTTCATTGCCCTCCAAAAAATGGCTGGAAGGAAAAACTCTCCTAGAAAGCCCACCCTTCTGCCAAAGAACCTTGTTGAAACAGGTCCCCCCACACTGTCAAAACAACAACAAAACAAATAAATGGCTGGAGGTGGAAAATGGGAGGAAATCCCACCACCTGCCAAAGACTCCTGGAGCAACAGGATTCTTGGCAGCACCACCCCCACCATGTGAATTCACCTTCATTGGATGGGGTGATGCTGTGTGTGTGTATCTGCACACGCGCATCTGCATTAAGGCAATTAAATGGGCAATCCAAAGGCAAGTCAATAAACAGACAAGGGTCAAAGGCACAGTTTTACCAGGCAAGACAGAGTTCTGAGGAGCAGCCAAGTCCAAACACAGATAAAGCAGCTCGATACAAAACACAGCACAAGAAGCAGAGTCAAGCAGGAGCCCAATGGCCAGCAGCACCAAGGTGCACTCATGGAGAAAGGTCAGAGGAAGAGAGCACTGGAGCTGGTAATGAGTCCATGTTTCCAGCAGCTCTCAAATTCCAGCTGAGAGCTGATGTAGCCAGTAGAAGTGTGCGCTCCACACCGAAAATCAGGGAGGGGGTCTGATGTACCTTCAACGGACCTCCATACACGCAGTGCAGTTAGGGGGCAGTACAGAAACCAATGGAATCCCATGGTGCAGTTAGAAGGTCGTTCGGAGCCCCAAAGAGATCCATATCTGAAGGCTTTTTAGGCGACGTGAGGGCCCGTTTCATGTTGATGATGGACAACTAACTGAACGCTTCCATATTAGGAAGACGGTGAGGGGTGAGGGAGGGGTAGTTTTGAGATTGACATCTGTGGCTGACCAATAGCCCCAGTCTCTTCCCTGTCCCTCCTCCAATCATGTTGTTTAGGAGAAGGGATTGCAAATGGTATAAACAGAAAGAGCCCATAGCGCTCTTTCACAATGTGGCTGAGGCAGACTGAACGTCACGAAAATGGGAAAGTTCCATCAGCTGTCCCTAACACTTTTCTATCTTGGGGCATTTTGAAACCCCTTCTGCCTATGACCCACTGGTCCAGTGTGGCCTGCCTATGGGTGGGGAGGGCAGGAGCCTTGCCCACAGCACTGCTGTTGCCAGCCTGAGACTGAACGCTGGCTTGAAGGGGTGCAGCCTCTTAAGATCTAGCATACCTGGGATCCTCTGCCACCAAAGAAAAATGATCCCAGGCACTAGACTTGCATTTTGTAGTAGAGGGTGTGGGTGGAGTCTGAAGACAACCCACACCTGACTTCTCCTGCACTTCAGAAGGACCACCAGCAGCAGAGAAAAGGGTGCACCTAATTTTGGTTGACAGAGGAGAACTAGAAGAAACGCCCCTCCCTCTCCCAACACAGCCAGAGTCAGCTTTCTTTGCTGGGTTTTCTTTTCTCCCTCTGAGCTCCATCACAGCAGTGGTTTAACACACTCTCGCCATGTCTGGTATCTGGTTTGGCAGTGTGGAACTCACATGACGTCATTCCTGTCCTGCACCCATCTCGCCTCTTTTCTTCCATTTTTGCTTATTATTTCGGTGTGGGGAAAGCCTGGATTATTTTCCCCAAGCAGATTTAATGCACCCTTAACCCTCCGTATATTGCTGTCGTCTTACTTTTTCCTTTGCTGGCGGCGTGTGCTTTGAGAGAAGGGGCAGGGTAGAGTGGAAGAGCAAATAAGCGAAAGGGAGGTTTCATGGTGCAGCGCAATTCCACAAACCCACATGAAAGGGACCATTAGTTTGACGCGCTCAAGAAATAGAGGTAAAAAATGCAGAGGCAAACCGGGGCGGGGGGGATAGGTGTGATGGAGCCCACAGAGAGAGAAATATGGAAACCAGAGAAAGGGGTAGATGGACAGAGAGAGTAGGGAGGGAAAACAGAGATGGTGTGGAGAGAGAACAGACAGAGAGACCAGTGGGAAAGACAGGCAGTGACAAGTAAAATAGACTGAATGGAAGGGAAGGGAGAGAAAAAATGGGGAAACTGAAAGGGGGATAGTGAAAAAGAGGGAGGAAACAGAAAGAGAGGGTGAAGGGAAATAGACAGATTGGGTTGGGGGAGAAACAGGCAGGAGAGAAAAGAAAGAGAAAGAGTGGTGACGGAGCCAAAGCGGTGTGCAGCCCTACATTTTCATGGGGCCCAGTTTTCTTCAGGACCTCAATGGACGGAGTGATGAAGTTTAATTCATACTTCCTCACCACAATCCAGAAGAAAACCACCACCACTCCCGCACCATAAACCTCAGAAATACACTTTTCTAAAGATAATAATAACATGCACAGGGGGTGATTTTTGTCAGAATCACAGCTGCGGGGAAACAGTTAAACCTTCCCTTCCCATGCACTGAGGTTGAGTGCGCCAAATGCTGGCAGCTCAGCAGTTACCGTTGCCCTGCTGATTTTTGATCCTGATCTTTCTGCAGACGTTGATGTGTTTCTGTGAGTGCAGCGGCAGCAGGGCAGATACCATGGGATTGCTTCGGTTTCCTTTCCCCCCTTCTTACTCAGCCAAAACATTGCAAAATCCAACAGCCTCGCCTGATGGTTTGAGAGACAGAGACTGCTGACTAATTGCTATCAATACGAGGGTAGGAATCAAACTGCTGACTCCTCAACAGCTGTAAGGTCAGGGGTCATCTTAGCGGAGTCTCCCATGTGCCATCATGTGGAGTAGGAGATATAAAATATTTGAGTGAAATGTCCTACACTACCTTGCAACTGTCAACTCCTCTCTTAATAATTAAGCCCAATGGGTGTCCACTGAGCTTTTCTTTACGCAGAAAATATGTTTGGGTTAAAGTTAATATTTATTATTCATTTTCTCCCTCTTTTCTTCTTCTTCTTTTTTTTTTTTTAACAGGAAGGAATGCCTTTTGGTTTTTATTTTGGCTGACAACTTTAAATGGGGGAAGCAAATTGCTAATCCCCATGCTCCTCTTCTTAATATCCTGCATTTCAAATAAAAAGCACTTGAACCTTGTTACATCTAACAACAAACTGCATTGGAGACATTAGCATTCGCACATTATAATGACTCATGAGCGCTAAAGTCAATCACATTCAGTCTAACTCCAAGCAGGAAATGAAGAAAAGCCAATATAAATATGAACCAAACTTGGGTTTTCTTTTCAATCAATTTGCTTAAAAGGACTGTCTTCAGCAGATAAAAGGGAAAAATGAATAGTAAAGTTAGGGAGTGAGAAAAGGGTTCTCCATATATGAGAGAGAGAGGGGGGGAGGATTAAACCAACGAGACTTATTTGTAACCTATCTTCTTTTGTTTGAAGCAAAGCCAAAAGTAAATGAAATATACCAAGGACCCTGAAGAAAAAGCAAAGTTAACCCCAACATAGTTAGAATCGACCGTGTATCTGATAGGCAGTTTCCTCTCTCAGCTCCAAGTATTCTCTGTGACTTGCATATACTGTTCAGATTGCAAAAATACTTCCAGGAATAATTTGTACAAACAGAGAATGGCAAGGGGGTCTTGATAGTGGTTGCATCTGAAAAGCTTTGCGGTGACTCAGTATAAATGCAGAGAAGACAACAGAGTACCAGATCCACTATTGGTTCACTATTAGCAGTACTTAAGTCAGGACTGGGGTCTATGTATTGACTGTATTACAGGGAGATTACCTCTGTACCAGGGATGGGCAACTCATGGTCCTCCAGGTGTTCAGGCCTACAACTCCCATGGTCCCTCACTATTAGCTATGCTGGCTTGGGCTGATGGGAGTTGTCAGGAGTGTCACAGAATTTGCTCATCCCTGCCCTATGCTAAGGCTCTAGTGAGAACTTGTGCACATATTGGGCCTAATCCACCCCCAGATATGCATTTTATTGTAAGACCCACTGATGTCAACAGGACAGTTAAGCATGTGCATATTCTCCTTCAGCCTTGGCCCCACTGTAAATCACTGACCCTTCCTCTTATCCCTGCCTTGTCCCTCCAACAGAGGTTGTAATAACCCCGGACAGAAATATACAGGTTCTGAGTACTCTATGGATGTCTTCCCAACTTGATATTTTGGCCCACAACTCCCAGCATTCCTGGCCATTGACTATGCTGGCTGTTGCTCATAGGAGTTGAAGTTTAAACAACAGGAGGGCACCAGTTTGGGGAAGACTGCTCTGTAGCATATGCCACATTGCTTGATCTACATGAAATAAAAGTAACAATAGCTTCTACTACCCTGCTCTTCTTCCAAGAAACTCAGAATGGTGTTTTAACCTTGCAGCAACCTTACAAGGTAGGCCAGGTTGAAAAGTAGTGACTTGTCCAAAGCCACCCAATGAGCCTTGTGTTAGAGCAGGAATCTGATACTTAGATCTCCAACATTCAAGTCCTACAAAGAGGAGAAAGAAAAATGCTAAGACTTTATATCAAGAAACCTGCTGTGTTGAATAGCTCTTGGCCGTTTTTATGCTGTCTCGATTTCTGGGGGAAATGGAAATCACTGGCATTGACCTTGCTTCTTCAGCTGGTTGTCAGAGTTCCCAGCAGCAACCGATGGAAATGGAATCTGCTGGCTTAGAATTTCCCTAGTGAGTTAATTAGTCAATGGCAGTTTCCAGATCTCTTTTTTTTCTGTCTTTGTTCGTATTCCAGTGCAACGTTTTGTGGCAATGCAACATGGCTATCATTGGAGCAACATGAAATTGGGCAGCCTATTATGGTATTATCAGTGGGCTGGGTTGGATTCAGATGGTGACTTGATTGTATAGTCATACTTGTGCTCCTAAACAACCCCCACCAAAGGATGTGGTTTCAAGGCAGCCAAGGCTTACTAGCTAGAATAATATATCCACATGAGAGTCTTCTGTCAGTGTTAGCCAATGTTATTGCAAACTCTTTATTTCAGTGGCTGGGGAGTGCAACAGCCCTGCAAGTTCCTTACTCCTAGCACTTCACAGCTGTTAGTGGTTGCAGATGCTGAGGCCCAACCCAGCCAAGTGTAGGAATCGGAATGGGGTGAGTCCTCTCAGAAACCAATCAGAATGGCCAAGGATGCCTTTGCTAATGGCAGTGAAGCCAGGGCAGCAGTGGGAAGTCTGCGAAGGTGGGAGGATTGTGAAGAACAGTACCCAGAAAAACTGCACCATTTCCCATTTTTGTAGCAACCTGAAGGGTGGGTTTGGCCCCCGGGACTGAGGTTTTGCACCATTAGGCCATTTCTGCTGCTTTTGCCTAAACTACCTCACCCTTATGCTGCAATCTTAAGCATATCTATTTGGATGGAAGACTAAGAAGCCACTACACTCATCTGGTTCACACGACATGGCATTATTTAACCCATGCTGAGTTGCGGTGTTCACAGACACCACTTTGCATATCCACTCTCACCCCCTTGGGGTTGCTGTGTTGTGCGAACCTGGCAAACATGGGTAATGTGAGGGTTAAACAATCATCACATAGCTCTAGAACAGACTATGGGTTGTGCGAGGGTTGTTTAATCCTCATATAACCTCACTCTCTGGGTTTGCAAAATGTTTATTTCTTTATTTATTACATTTGTATACCGCCCCATAGCCGAAGCTCTCTGGGTGGTTTACATAGGATTAAAACAATTAAAAACAATATACAAAAATTAAAACAGCAAAAACATACAACATACACACAATACACACATACATTTAAAACCGCTACAACAGCCTAAAAAAGCTACAAAAACAAAAAAAAACCCAGGCTCCTCAGATATTGCCAAATGCCTGAGAGAAGAGGAAAGTCTTGACCTGTGGCTGAAAATATAACAATGTTGGTGCCAGGCGGGCCTCGTCAGGGAGATCGTTCCACAATTGGGGGGCAACCACAGAGAAGGCCCTCTCCCTTGTTGCTGACCTCTGAGCTTCCCTCGGAGTAGGCACTCGGAGAAGGGCCTTAGATGTTGAACGTAGTGTTCAGGTAGGTTCATGTCGGGAAAGTCGTTCCATCAGGTACTGTGGTCCCAAGCCATGTAAGGCTTTATAGGTTAAAACCAGCACCTTGGATCAGGCTCGGAAACATACAGGCACCCAATGCAAGCGGGTCAGAGTAGGGCTTATATGCTCGAACCTTCTGGTTCCAGTTATCAATCTGGCCGCTGCATTTTGCACAAGCTGCAGCTTCTGAACCACCTCCAAAGGCAGCCCCACATAGAGTGCATTGCAGTAATCTAACTTGGAGGTTGCATTGCAGTAATCTAACTTGTTGGATCTTCAAAATGGGTTGGATATGCAAAATGGTGGCTGCATGCCTTCCACATGTGCTGCAACTTCACCGTGGATTAAATAATGAAAGGCCATTTGGGGTTGGGTATGCCAAAATATGGATATAACCCATGGTGGCTGTTATGCCGTGCAAACTAGCACACTGGCAAATGCTGTGTCATCTTTTCTACACAAGAGAGAGAAGCATGGCCAGTCCTCTCTTGCATATGTACTTGTAAAATGCACATGTGTGCATACGTGTGTTTGATGTGGGCATACATTACACTTGGCTCTTACATCATGATTACTTCTATCTCCAGTGCTTCTAGGTTGGGCTGGGAAAGACCCCTGCCTGAAATCCTTAAGAGCTGCTGCCAATCAGTGTCAACAATGACCGGGCGAGATGGACCAACAGTCTGACAAAGTATATGGCAACTTCCTGTGTTCTTATGTTCCTATGGCTTGCCAGGTTCTGTTCTGCATCCCACAAATCCTCTGTCATATTCCTTACATATTTAGATCAGTGTTCATAATGTCCATGGACTCTGTTGACCCATTTCAGCCACTCTTCATAGCCTTGGGCTACCCTCATGGCAGTTCTGCAATGCAAGCATTAGTTCATAACGGGGGGGGGGGGAGGGGATAAAAACTAGTTTTCATTCATAAACAGGGCAGGAAATTCGAATCAAAGTGATTCAGCCATGTGTACATTTAAAGGATGGAAACAAATAGCTAACAAACAATATAGGTTTATTATGGACAACTCATGACAAACAAATCTATCGCCTAGTACTAATATCCTCAACAAATTACTGATTTATTTGATAACGGAAGCCAGTGGATCGATAATTGCCTTCCAGCACAACATTTGATAATGTGCGATATAGTGAATTTATAAATACCCGCTGAGTAAAAATACTTTAGTATAGATTAGAAATTGATTTCATGTAGTATGGGGAGAGATCGCTAATGGGAAAATACCACTAAACCTATTCAGGGATCAACCCTGGGAATGACATTTTCTCTAATGAAAGTCCAAAGAAAGTATAGGCACAGTTTTCTAGAAAAAGGATGCATTAAAACAGGATAATCTGTGCAGGGGACACAGTGATATAGTGAAGGTATAAAATAACCAGATGCATCTCCCTTATGATAGCCATAGCTTAATGTGAGCATAGTGCCAACAGGCCCTATTTTCAACACCTAGTCCAGCCTTCTCTAACCTGGTGCCCTCCAGATGTGTTGCACTACAACTCCAATCATCCCCAGCCAATATAGTGCTAGCTGAGAATGATGAAAAATATAGTCTAACACATCTAGAAGATGCCAGATTGGGGAAGGCTAGCCTAGGCAGAGCCATGCAACATATAAAGTAAGAACTATGCAAAGAGTGCCTTTGAGTGTATTCAGAGTACATTTCCCTCACCCACTCAGTTAACCACAAATGGCTCCTGCTCATCCAAGGTTTTCATATGAGATGATATGTGTTCAGAAGAAGGCAGCAAAGATGATCAGGGATATGGAAAGTCCTAAGAAGATCTGTTGGAGGAGTGAACTGGGCATGTCTAGCCAGGAGAAAAGTGACATGATAACACTTTTCAAATACCTGAAGGGTTGTCATATAGAAGAGGAGAGTGTCTGTTGCCCCCAGAGAGCAAGACCGACTCTCATGGATTTAAGTAACAGGAGGGGATATTTCAGTTGAAGGAAGGGATGTTGGACAAATCCGCAACAGATTCAAATAGTTTGGAATTCTATGAATCCGACCTGTGGCCCAGCTTTTTCCAAGTAACTCAAATTCTGCAGATTTACGAGCTGGTTTTAGTTAATGGACATTAGTGCTAATTTACATTAACTAATGCAGTCTAATTCATTAGTGCAAGTGCACATTTATATTAATGTGCATTAGTACTAATCAAATTAATGCAAATAGAAAAAAAATCTGGTAAAAAAATCTGATTGATTATTACATAAATGATTCCATCCATCAAAGGATGATGGAATTAAACATTCTTGATGATCCACGAAATACAAATGGAACAGATTTACCAAAATCTGTACATCCATAGTTGAATGCAAAGAGAAACCTATAATAATAATAATAATAATAATAATAATTATTATTATTATTATTATTATTATTATTATTATTTGTAGCCTGCCTCTCCCTTCGGATCGAGGCGGGGAACAGCAACAATATGAAACACAAAAATCACAACAGTTAAAATGAATGAATACTTCATTCACAAGTATAAGCCATGTGTAAAGTTGCGATCATATGAATGTGCTACAGTGCGATATCACACTGGTGATATCATTTACTTCTTGGGATCACGCGATCGCAATTTTACATTTGGCTTACTTATGAATGAAGGAGCTTCTGATGAATGAGGAAGCCTCTGAATCACAGAAGGATCGTGCAATCTTGGGACCAAATTGAAACTGTCATTACTTGGGACCAAATTCATCTCTTCCAGTAAACTTCCCTGAGCAGGGGAGAAGGGAACAAGTTAATTCACTCAGAAGCATCAACATGGTTGATGACCCGACCTCAAACTAAGGTGGATTAAGGAACAACTTGACGTGTGAAAGTGGGATTTTAGGTAGTGTATACTCTGCTTTTCTTGTTTCGTGTGCCACTAAAGCCAATTTCATGAAAAACCAGAAAGTGCTTCCCATTCTGTTTCCATGAAGATTGGGCCCAGAATACCTGGTACCTCTCTTTTTAAAGAAGTACCACCAGGAATATCGTCTTTTATGGTTTGACTAACTGTTCCCATGGAAGGGTTGAGATCCCTTAGGCATCTTTGTCTATCCATTCCTGTATCATCTTGCTGCAGGCTAGAAACATAAACAATGAATACAAAATTCACCACCCCTCACATGGACTGCCACCACCATCTGTGATCACAGCAAGACAGAAGTTGTGCAGAGGAGATCAAACTAATGTCCATTTATACCTCGAAAAAGCAATACTTAAAGAGCAAAGGACTTCAGACTGTCACTTTGCAGAGCCTTGATTTAGAGCCATTCATTTCTAGCTCTAAAGCCTGAAAAACACAAGGAAAAACTCCAAAGAAAAACAGCAATTGTATTATCCTATCCTGATCTGAATGGGGGGGGGGGTACATTTTACAGTCAAGAAAAAAAGACTCAAGAGACAGATAACCATAGTCTATAAATATAGTCAAGGCAACAGTAAAAAAATGAATGATGGGATTTATTCAGTCTCAGAAGGATGTATGACAAGATGCAATGGCCTGGAGCTATAGAAGGAAAGGATTCGGTTCAACATTAAGAGAAAGTCTTTAATGGTTACAGCAACTGGGGCAGTGTATAGATCTATCTAGGGAGACATTTAAGGCACAACCACTGACAGGTATATTCAATAGTCCATTGGCTAATGTCTTTGAAATAGTGTTGCTAAATGTAGATTGTCAGTCGAGCTAAGCAAATAATTTCTTTTATGACTGTAAGTTTTTAATGTTATGGCTCTATGTAGTCAAAAAGGGAGTACAAGCACTGGCTTGGAAAAGAATAATTCTTTAATCCACTCTAAGTATCAGCATTTAAAATCAATGTATAGAGTATTTCAGGGGAGGGGGGAAAGGGATTGATATATGGGAAGAAACTATGCCTATTTCTCTTTTTAATACAAATATTGGACTCTTTCTTTTTTAAAAGCATCACAAACTCAATCCATTTTTTACTTAAAACGTGAACTGTTTCTTAATTTAGGATAAACAACACAACTGTTATTAAGTACTTTGATCCCTTAAGAAAATAAAAGAACCATGATGACTGGAACAAATGGATTTTGGAGTGCTGAAGAGTGAACATTCATAATCTTATATAAGGATATAGTAGTGTAAGGCTTATTAATAGCGATTTACCAGACTGATTTTCTCATTTTTATTTTAAACTGAAGCTGGAGCCATGTAGACATGCAGAAAATTTGGAAAGTTTGAAAAAGTTCCAAGCTCAAGCTTTAATAGCTATTAATTTACTCTTCATCAAACAGGCAAACCAACCCTTCCACCAATGGGATGCCGGACAGTCCTGCTCAGCCAATCAGTGTGGTGCGAAGGCAGGCCCCAGGCACAAGAGCATGGTTAAGCTGGCACTGCCACTGGGGAAGGAGAAAGAGATGCCAATTGAGGCATGCAAAGGAGGGACGGAGTTGTATTGCATGAACATTTTGGGTGGGGGATTCACTCTGCATGAGTCTTATTTACATTATTCATGAGCCCCTCTTTGGTGAGACGATTGAGGGCCAAAAATGTGGGAAAGGAAAAGGACTATTACCGCCCATGGCAACATGGGCTTTACAACTAGTTTTAGATTAATATAAAATTGTGCTATTAATACTTTTAGAATACAAAAAAATCCTATATTATGCTGTAAATAATAAGCTGAAACTCCTGCCCATTTTTTGAAATGATGGCCCGAGTTTATGACAAAATTTGTGAATTTTGGCAAATTCTCATTAAAAAAAAAACTGAAATAAAATTCTCACCCATTTGCACTGGCAAAATTTAATAGGTTCAACTATTCATAGAATGGAGAGGACTATGTTGAACCTGCCTGCCATAGAGCTGGAGAAGACAGGACTCTTCCAAACCTGTCAGTGGTTTCTCCCTTGAAAAAGACAAGGGAAGTAACAAGCACGGGCATACCTGAGGAAGCAGGTGGGCGGTAGTCATGTGGAAAAGTTGTTGCTTCATTTCCAGAAGAAGAAACTGTATGACTCAAGTATTCTGGAAGCTCCACTTCTCAGCCTCTGGTGTGTGAGGACTCCCTTAAGGTAGGGTGACCAGATAAAATCCAAGTCAGGGCTCATGCAACTTTAACAGTTGTAGGGAAAAGGGAATTTCAGCCAGTGTCATTTGTATGCAATTAGTTCCTGGTGATATTCCCTCTTCATCACAACAGTTAAAGTTGCAGACACTATACTAGAGTGACCATATACAAAAGAAGGCAGGGCCCCTGCAACTTTAACTGTTGTGATGAAGAGAGAATTTCACCAGGAACTAATTGCATACAAATGACACTGGCTGAAATTCCCTTTTCTCTACAACTGTTAAAGTTACATGAGCCCTGTCCTCCTTTTCATATGGTCAGCCTATCCAAATCAGCCCTGATTCAAGATGGGGTGCTTCAGGGTTGGGCTGCCTCGCTCTGGAACTGAAGCCAAAACAAACTTCGCCTCCCTTCAAGAGGGTCAGCCTTTGGGGTTTTTTGGGTGCCTGCCATGCAGCTCTGCGGCAGGCACCCAGGAAAGCCAAGCACAAGGCCAACCAGGAGTCCATTCGACTCCCTGCTTGCCTCCGTCCCTCCAACCTGAACCTGGAGCTGCTGCCCGCGGGACTTACCTTTGCCATGCATCCTCCTCCATTAGAGGCTGTGATTTAAAGGTAAGATGGGGGGGCTCTCTCTTTTTCATAGATCTGTAGTTGCAAACTAGGGAAATGGTCCTTTACCTTTAAATCACAGCTCTAAAGGAGAAGGACTCACAGCAAAGGTAAGTCCCGGCAGCAGCAGCAGGTTCAAAGGGTGACAGGGGAGGGAGAGGAGGGGGAGGGAGGGGAGATGAGATGAGATGAGATGAGATGAGGCAGGGAAGTGAGTCTGGTGAGTCCAATGGACTCATAGTCGGCCTTGAGGAGAAGCCCACCACTTCCCCCAATCGGCCTGAAGCACCCCAAAGCACATCAGAACTGATCTGCTTTGCCTCAAGGTGCCTCAGTAGTGACCCAGTAGTGCCTCATATTCGTGCTGAAGCAGACCAAACTGGCCTGTCTTGCCTTGGATTCGGAGCTTTGCCCTGAGGCGGTGTACAGCCATACAATAAATAAATAAGAGAACAAATAAAAAGTAGGGGTGTGCATCGGATCGGATCCGATCCACGATCCGAATCCGATCCGACCCAAAATCGGGAAAATCCGATCCGATCCGATCCGATCCGGCCAACCTCCGATCCGATCCGATCCGATGAGGTCCGATCCGGATCGGACGCCATTTTGAATGCTTTTTCCCATAGCCAAGTATTGTTTTACAAAAACGCCTATAACTTTTTCATTTTTAAAGATAGAAGGATGAAACTTGGGCACATTGTAGACTGGTTAGGGGTAGTTATCTGTGAGAAATTTCAGAAAGATTGGTGCATGCATTTTGTGGCAATTAATTTTTTAATAAATACCCAGGAATGCCTATAACTTTGTCATTTTTAAAGTTACACACATGAAACTTTGCCACATTGTAGGGGGTACCTTGGGACCTACGTGTGTGAAATTTCAGAAACGTAGGTGCTTGTCTTGTGTGGCAATTAATTTTTAGAAAAATGGGTAGTAGTGGGGTAAATACAGTTACGCCTCCCATTTTTTATTTTTGAAGATACAAACAGGAAACTTGGGCACATTACAGGTACCACTTGCCTTGATATGTGTGTGAAATTTCAGAAACATTGGAGCTTTCCTTGTGTGGTAATTAATTTTTGAAACAATGAGGAAAGAAACACCTATAACTTTGTCATTTTTAAAGTTACACACATGAAACTTTGCCACATTGTAGGTGGTACCTTGGGACCCATGTGTGTGAAATTTCAGAAACATAGGTGCTTGCCTTGTGTGGCAATTAATTTTTTAATAAATACCCAGGAATGCCTATAACTTTGTCATTTTTAAAGTTACACACATGAAACTTTGCCACATTGTAGGCGGTACCTTGGGACCTATGTGTGTGAAATTTCGGAAACGTAGGTGCTTGCCTTGTGTGGCAATTAATTTTAGAAAAATGGGTAGTGGTGGGGTAAATACAGTTACGCCTCCCACTTTTTTATTTTTGAAGATACAAACAGGAAACATGGGCACATTACAGGTACCACTTGGCTTGATATGTGTGTAAAATTTCAGACAGCTGGGTCCAGGCATGTGGTGGCAAGGTATTTTTGAAACAATGAGGAAAGAAACGCCTATAACTTTTTTATTTTAAAAGTTAGAAGTCTGAACATTGCTCACTTTGTAGATGGGTTAGGGGTAGATATGTGTCAGAAATTTCAGAATTATAGGTCCAGGCATTTGATGGCTATGGAATTTTTAAATTACATGTTTCAAAAAAATTTCTACAGAGGCCAGGTCTTCCCCTCCCGCTTCCCGCGAAGAAAAGGAAACACTCTCTCGTCTCGATCCCTTTGATCCTTGCTAGTAGTATCCATTACAGGGCTCGTGTTTCCTTTCCTACTTTCACTTTTCAAGCAGAACGGCTGAGCCTAGCTGAGTTTTGCAGCCATGCGTGCAAGGAAGGATCACTCTGGTCTCGATCCCTTTGATCCTTGGTAGTATCCATTACAGGGCTCGTGTCTGCTTTCACTTTGTACTCAAGCTAGGCTCAGCCGTTCTGCTTGAAAAGTGAAAGTAGGAAAGGAAACACGAGCCCTGTAATGGATACTACTAGCAAGGATCAAAGGGATCGAGACGAGAGAGTGTTTCCTTTTCTTCGCGGGAAGCGGGAGGGGAAGACCTGGCCTCTGTAGAATTTTTTTTGAAACATGTAATTTAAAAATTCCATAGCCATCAAATGCCTGGACCTATAATTCTGAAATTTCTGACACATATCTACCCCTAACCCATCTACAAAGTGAGCAATGTTCAGACTTCTAACTTTTAAAATAAAAAAGTTATAGGCGTTTCTTTCCTCATTGTTTCAAAAATACCTTGCCACCACATGCCTGGACCCAGCTGTCTGAAATTTTACACACATATCAAGCCAAGTGGTACCTGTAATGTGCCCATGTTTCCTGTTTGTATCTTCAAAAATAAAAAAGTGGGAGGCGTAACTGTATTTACCCCACCACTACCCATTTTTCTAAAATTAATTGCCACACAAGGCAAGCACCTACGTTTCCGAAATTTCACACACATAGGTCCCAAGGTACCGCCTACAATGTGGCAAAGTTTCATGTGTGTAACTTTAAAAATGACAAAGTTATAGGCATTCCTGGGTATTTATTAAAAAATTAATTGCCACACAAGGCAAGCACCTATGTTTCTGAAATTTCACACACATGGGTCCCAAGGTACCACCTACAATGTGGCAAAGTTTCATGTGTGTAACTTTAAAAATGACAAAGTTATAGGTGTTTCTTTCCTCATTGTTTCAAAAATTAATTGCCACACAAGGAAAGCTCCAATGTTTCTGAAATTTCACACACATATCAAGGCAAGTGGTACCTGTAATGTGCCCAAGTTTCCTGTTTGTATCTTCAAAAATAAAAAAATGGGAGGCGTAACTGTATTTACCCCACTACTACCCATTTTTCTAAAAATTAATTGCCACACAAGACAAGCACCTACGTTTCTGAAATTTCACACACATAGGTCCCAAGGTACCCCCTACAATGTGGCAAAGTTTCATGTGTGTAACTTTAAAAATGACAAAGTTATAGGCATTCCTGGGTATTTATTAAAAAATTAATTGCCACAAAATGCATGCACCAATCTTTCTGAAATTTCTCACAGATAACTACCCCTAAGCAGTCTACAATGTGCCCAAGTTTCATCCTTCTATCTTTAAAAATGAAAAAGTTATAGGCGTTTTTGTAAAACAATACTTTGCTATGGGAAAAAGCATTCAAAATGGCGTCCGATCCGGATCGGACATCTGGTCCGATCCGATCCGACCAGCCTCCGATCCGATCCGATCCGATCCGACCCCCCAGGTCCTATTCCGATCCGCTATCCGATCCGATCCGGGGGGTCAGTGCACATCCCTAATAAAAAGCCCTGTATAAGCAGCACAGGGTGGTGGCGGCAAGAGGGGAAGATGGCAGGGAGATGGCAACGTAAGGTCTATAAAGTCTACCTGGTGAACACAGCAATCATATCCAGAGGTGGTTGCAATCTTGAGGCTCACTTCCTGGTGGAAACCTATTTGTCCCTTCAAAAAGCCTTTCTACACTACTGGTTTAAAACAGTTTAAAACGGTTTCTAACAGTAGTGACAACTGTTGGGGCCCAGGACACACTCCATATACAGTTTTCAAAATGTTTTCAAAATGTTTTCAAAGTGTTGCATCCTGCTTGGTGTAGATAGGTCCAAAGAGTCTGAGGCCGTCACTGAATGCTCTGAGGAATCAAAGGCTTTGGAATAAAAGAACCCAGGGAAAAGAAAGCTTGTTCTGGTTCCAAGGAACTGTGAGTCAGCCCACATTTGCTTCAGTTCCAGTGGTAAAGTCTTATCTATATCTCTGACGCATGTGCTGTTTAACGCTGCCTCTGCAATTCGGGTTAACTTTTCCATCTTTTGCTTAACATAGTGCCTAGCACCGAAACCTTATTTTGTTTGAACGTGCCAGGCAGGAGCCCAGTTATAGCCATTGGCCCCTGCCAGACAGATTACATGAAACAAAGCCAGCAAGCAAAGGATTTACTCGCAGTGCGGTTCTCTCAGTTGACCGGCCTGTCCAGGATTAGCCTAGGCCCATGGGATTTTAGACGAGTCTTTCCCAGCTGTACGGGGGATTGAACCAGGGACCAGTTACAAGCTATAGCACTTCCCCTAGTGGGATGATAAGGTAGGGTGACCAGATAAAATCCAGGTCAGGGCTCATGTAACTTTAACAGTTGTAGAGAAAAGGGAATTTCAGCCAGTGCCATTTGTATGCAATTAGTTCCTGGTGAAATTCCCTCTTCATCACAACAGTTAAAGTTGCAGGGGCCCTGCCTTCTTTTGTATATGGTCACTCTAGTATAGTGACCCTGACCTGGATTTTATCTGGTCACCCTATGATAAAGACCAAGCTAGATGCATCATGGGTGAAATGTGGAGTGCCTCATGATGATTTTTTATTACCTCAGTGCAGCTGATGGGGCCCTGCATATGATTGGAGCAATGGGGTGTACCATTTCCCCTGGAGCCTGTTTTCCCAGTCAGAATCACCTCCCCTAAGCTGTTTTACTCCCCATGAGGGGGAAATAAGATTTTTAGTCATGTATGATCAGGCTACTTTCCCCCTGTCAACTTCCAGTCTTCTTCCTTTTTAATTGAATTCATAGTAGAACGCAATGTTGTGGTTAAAAATAGAATCCAGTGTAACTGGCCCTGGGTCCCTGCTAGAGTCACTGTTCAAGTTGCTTCTGCAGCTGGCCAGGCTGTTGATAGCAGGCAATTTGTCTTATTTATGCCAGTCGTGGGTTGTCGTAATTACGCATTTACTGACAAATTAATATTTTCTCTTGGCTTGAATCTTTTGTTTATTTTGCACAGCATGGCAATTTCTAATTTGTACAGTTGATGTATTCCTAATCAATTGACATCCAATAGTCAATTATTTTTTCCACAGGTTGAAAGAGAGAGAGAGAGAGAGAGAGAGAGAGAACGAAAGGATGAATAGAAAAGTATAATGGTAAATCCATGCAGAGTTTTCCCTCCCTTTGATTTCCTGCCTTCTCAAATATTTCCAACCTTCTGGCTGATATTTTATGAGTTTTCTTCAAATAGCATCTTCTTAAGTGTGTGAGGGATGAAACGCTTGGGCAATTTGATTTTTGCCATTTTTCTGTAATAAACTTCTTTTAGAAAGCCCAGCATTTCTCTTAGAGGTTCTTTCTGCATGAAAACACATAAAAGGATATTGGTATTCTCACATCCTCAGTAGATAATTGTTGGATACAGCATGAAAATAGGAGAAGAAGAAGGATCCCTGCAGCTGCGTACCATGATTATATTGCTCTTATTATACCGTTTCAGTAATTCAGCACGTTTTCTAACACACAAAGTACATAACTCTGGGAGCTCACAGGAGGTTACTCAGTAAGTTACTTCTGATCATGCCATTTTGAAAGGACTAGAATATAATAGCCTAAGTAAGTCACATAGAAACAATACACTTCAGCCTGCAATCCTATGGTCCCTGGGGAGGCATCCCATGGGCCACATGGTATTTTGAATCTTCCTCTCCAAAGACAAAAGGCCAATTCTACGAGGAAGGGATCTGGCTTGGGAACTCCCCTCCAAACCTTTGTGGCCCATGTCTCACCACTGGAGTTCCAGTACTGACAGAGTGAAAAGGCAGACATTCCGTGAGTGTGTCAGAGGATGATAGATAATGATGACGATGATTACATTTATATCCTGCCAGGTTTTCCTGTTTCAGGGAAACCAAGGCAGCTCCTATGGTCCTCCTCCACTCTGTTTTATCCACACAGCAACCCTATACTAGACTGACCACATAGAAAAGAGGACAGGGCTCCTGCAGCTTTGTTATGATGAAGAGGGAATTTCACCAGGTGCTGCATGCATACAAATGATACCTGCCAAAATTCTGTTTTCTATACAACTGTTAAAGATACAGGAGCCCTGTCCTCCTTTCCATATGGTCACTCTAACTTATTCTAGAGTTCCATTAGGGCAAGCTCAAATTTTGTCAAGCTCAAATTTCATCAAGCTCAAACTTCCCTGGTTCTGCCATCCCTAAATTAGGGTTGTCACGTCTTCTTTTTCTGATAAGTTCTTCATCTTTAAGAGCAACATGGCAGGAAGGTTGGTCTTCTCCAAGTTGGGAATAGCTGTACCTATTGAATTTAGCCAGTACAGATGGATGAGAAAATCATTTTCATTCAGTTTCAATTAGAATTTATTAATACTTCTTCATACTTCGGATGGAAAGCACTTGAGATTTTTTTAAAAAATAAAATTTGCGAGAAAGCAAAACTGACAGATTCACTCATCGGTGCGTGGAAGTGGTTTTATTTGTGTGTGTGTGGCAAGTACACTGAGAATAAGATCTCATTTTCACTAACTTGATAAACGTTTGTGTCTGAGTTGTATTGCTTCAGACTGCTAGAGGGGATTACAAAACTGAGTGTTCCTTCATACAAAATATGTTTTCTTCCCTCTACATAGAACATTAACATTTCAGGGAGTAGACTAAGCTAAAAGCCTTCTCCCTGGTATCTAGTTTTTGATATATAGATATTTTGTGTGTGTGAAACATTCAATCATGTGAGTCCTCAACTGTAATCTGAAGTGGTCCAGCTCAGATATAAAAGAAGTAGGCAAAGGCCAGATCTACACCAGGCAGGATATAGCATCATGAAAGTGGTATATAAAAGGCAGGAGCCACACCAAGCAGGATATAGTGGTATATGGTATGTGTCAATGTGCCCAACAGTTGTCAGTGCACTTCAGTACCACTATAAAGCAGTTGTGTGGCTCCTGCCTTTTATATACCATTTTCATCCCGCTTTCATACTGCTATATCCTGCTTGGTGTAGATCTGGCCAAAGTTTGAATCAGTCTTAAGCTGTCCCATCCTAATTATTGAGGGTTGGATTCAACTAAGCTAGTTACATCTTAGTGAAATATTAGTCATGACTTAAATCCCATTGATTTAAATATGAACAAAGTGCAACTAATAGGGTTACATCCAGACGTAGTTAGAGCAGACTCACTGAAATCGATGGGACTTAAGGTAGACTACTCCAAGTGTGTGACCAATTGCCGGTTCTACCTTAAATGTCTAGTTGTTTGTGAAAAGAAAGGGAGAGAGTGAAAGGGAAAAAGGAAGGAAGGAAATAGGGTCGATCTTAGGGATGCCAGTGAAAAATGTTTTATTTATCAACATTTACCTATGGGTAAAAAACCTTATTTATGCTGCAATCTGACACACTTTCTTGGGAATAAGCTCCATTGAACTCTGTGGGTCTTACTTCAAAGTAGGCATGGCTAGGATTGCACTATTAATACTGCAGATGCACTAGAATGGAATTGCTAGACTCTACAGAGTACAAACTAGTGGATCAACAAGGAAGCATTTTTTCCTTAGGTATTTATAATATGGTTACCAAACGAATCATCAATAATAATAATAATAATAATAATAATAATAATAATTTTTAAACACACTTTCTATACAATTTGTCAGTCCATGCGGCTGGTCTGTAATGATACAATGGCAATAATGCAGTAATAAGAAAATGGCAATGCTAATAAAATCAATTTTACATTTCCTGCAGTAGGATATCAGAGTAGAAACCTGCAGGCACTAATATGCTAATGTTTACTCCCAGTCTAGTAACTAGTAATCTGAAATTAATTGTCAAGACACCATTGTGTCTGCCTGAGGGAACTTGTATCTGCATCAATTCACTTCAGCCTTTCCCTTTATGGGAGCAGTGGGAATTTCCTGGCAAAGAGCTTTCTGCACAATTGTAGGGTTTTGACAATTCAATGACAGCTTCAGCAAGGCTCATTCTGATATCTTCATGTTTTCTCCCATGTGGACCTATGTTTCTCAGGAATGGATTAAAGGGCATGGAAGTCCTGCACTCAATCATATCATGAAACTTTCATGCCTTTCCGATTCATTTGGGTCACGCTCGGCCGTGTTGCCAAAGTACATAATTTCCTGGTCTAGAATTTGAACATTGATGGTTGAAATGGTCCCCTTGAATCCGAGGCAATGGTTATGGCCCCAGGAGTTCTTCTCCAGACTGAACTGCAATTTGAGTAAAAGAAAAACGTCTTTCTTGCCTTTTTTTGGGTGCCAGCTCCATGTTTTTGGGGGCTTTTGGGCAAGGCACTCTCAGTGGCCCCCTGTCCTTCAGTGAATCTGCCTTCTCACTGCTATTGTCACCTCACCAGCTGTTATTGCTCCTCATCCTCTTTCTCATGCTCTTAATGGTCAGCAAGCCAGTGCAAAAGTAGAAAGTAGCATCTCCTACACGTCCTTCTCACAACCACCACCATTTTCTGGGCAAGAGCAAAAGGCAGGAAAAGAAGTGGGTTTCAAGCCAGTGGGACCCTGCTGTGGTGTGGTCCCTCAGCAGGTGCCCAGCCATGCCTATTCTTGATGCCAGCCCTTCTCTCTCTCTCTCTCTCTCTCTCTCTCTCTCTCTCTCTCTCTCTCTCTGACCTACCCACTTACCTGTGACATGGTAAGTCTAGTAGCAGTGGCAGGGAGTCACATTAGAGGGCTCCCTCCCTTAGCATTGCATACAACAATGGCAGTATATCAGGTGCCAGAGATCCTTGGAAATGTAGTTTTCCAGGATCCCTGAGTCCCAGGGATCCAAACAATGTGATATGGCAGAGGTGGGCAACTTGTGACACTCCAGATGTTTTAGCCTACAACTCATCACCCTTCACCGTGGGCTAGGGCTAATGGGAGTTTAGGCCAAAACATCTGGAGGGCCACAAATTGCCCATCCCTGTGCTATGGGATCTGAATTGTGTTTGGAATTGGGCCAAAAATAAATTGAGGTATTTTTTTTTTCATTTTATACACACACACAACATTTTGTTTTGAAAAATATCTGTTTGCCAAGATCAATTCTAAACTCAGCAGGGGTGTTTTACCCATCACTAATCTGCTCATTTGCAAGCATGCCCTGTATATTACCCGTTCTCATAGGCTAGAACTAAATGTTAGGGTCTTTGTGTGGCTACTGCCCCAAACAGCACCCTTGTATTAGGGCTGGGAATGGATCCAGATCCCAAATCCGAAGTGGATCGGGGTGATCCAGACCTCCCGGATCCAGATCCGAACTGGATCGGGGGAGGTCCGGATTGTTCTGGAATGGATTGGATCATTCCAGATCAATCTGGAGATCCAGGGTCCATTGGACTCACTGCCTTCCCAACACTCTCCCTGATTACCTGCTGCCTCCTTGTTGCCGCCGTCATCCACCACTGCCATCCGCTGGCTGCCACTGCTTCCATTCTACTGAGGACCAGGCCTCCTCATCACCTGGTGCGACGTTGCTCTACTAAGAACCAGGCCATGAGGCCTAGCTCTCAGTAGAGTGGAAGCAGCGGCGGGTGGAGGCATTGGCGATGAGGCAGCAGGTAAGCAGGGAGAGTGGGGGGAGGGCAGTGAGTCCTTTTCCCCATAGACTTGCAAGTCTATGAGGAAAAGGAGGGTCCCCGGATCTGGATCCGAATCTGGTTCCAGACCAAATCAGGGGAGGTCTGATCCAGTCTGGATTGGGCCCGATCCAGATCATCTGGACTGGATCGGGGGGCTCTTCACAGCCCTACCTTATATTTCCTTTCTCTTACTGTAATATCTATTAATATAACATTCACGTGACATGATCAAATTCTCCACGTGCCTCTTTTTCATTGGCCGCCACTGGCAGAGGCAGGAAACTCAAGGTGCTTCCAGACAAGGGTTTCATTGTATAGGAGTCTAGATGATGTCGTTCTTCTCTTTTGATTTTGCACTGCTCCTTCCATCTTTTTCATTCCATAAAAATAATCTATTAAGGACAAAAAGATGGAATAGTTGCCACAATATCTTTTGAACGGTAGAACTAGGAGCCGTGTGTTTTGAAGCACTCTCAGTATGTGATGGCATTGTGCAATGTGCTTTGAATTACTATTATTATTTAATTTATTACATTTCTATACCGCCCCATAGCCGAAGCTCTCTGGGCGGTTTACAAAAGATTAAAACATTAAACATTAAAAATCGATATACAAAATTTTAAAAACATAAAAACAGGCAACATACAAAGACAATATCCATTTAAAAGCAACTTTGAACTCTCAGCCAGATCTAAAGATAGATCTGGGGTCAATTAAAACTCAACATATGCTATTGAATGCCTGGAAGAAGAGAAAAGTCTTGACCTGGCACTGAACAGATAACAATGTTGGTGCTAGGCAGGCCACATTGGGGAGATAATTCCATAATTGGGGGTCCACCACTGAAAAGGCCCTCTCCCTTGTTGCTGTCCTCCGAGATTCCCTCAGAGTAGGCACCCAGAGGAGGACCTTAGATGTTGAGCGTAGTGTACAGGTAGGTTCATGTTGGGAGAGGTGTTCCATCAGGTATTGTGGTCCCAAGCCATGTAAGGTTTTACAGGTTAAAACCAGCACATTGAATTGGGCTTAGAAACATTCAGGGATATGTTCAAACCACCTGGTCCTCTTTATTAATTTGGGTGCCACATTTTGCACAAGCTGCAGCTTCCGAACTGTCTTCGAAGGCAGCCCCACGTAGAGTGCATGGCAGTAATCTAACTTGGAGGTTACCAGGGCATAAAACAACAGAAGCCAGGTTATCCCTGTCCAGATAGGGGAGCAGCTGGACCACCAACTGAAGTTGGTAAAAGGCACTCCGTGCCACTGAGGCCACCTGAGCCTCAAGTAACAGGGATGGTCCTAGGAGAACCCCCAATTACTAGAAGTTGCAGGAGAACCAGATGCAATGCTACTGATCTGGTCGCAATCATACCTCTCCCAAGGAAGGGTACCCTTAAAAGAATACCAGAGTAGGAAGACCAAGCGTCAAGAGGAGGGATGTGCAAACCTCTTTTCTCCTGCAAAATTTCACTGGGATGTAGCCAATATTAATCTACTTAATTCTTCTTTTCAATAAGTCTACATTGGACAAAACCCACTGACTTTATTGAAAAATGTATCTTACCTGTGAACTGCACACATTTTGCCTGAAGAGGAACCTTTAAATTTGCTTCAACTTTGAGATTACCGCTAGGGGGGACTCTAGACCAAAGCACCCTCCTTCCACATGAGAATAAAGCCATGTGCATTGCTGCATCTGCTAATTTCCCACAGAATTTGTACCTCAATATTTGTAACACAATTTGTACGACAATATTGTATTTCGTTTTTTCTTTGCTGTGCATATAACACACACTTACTGACTTAATGACTACATCATGCATCTGACAAAGTGAACACTGATTTATAAAAGCTTCAGCTGTGTCACAACAAATTAGTTAGTCTTTAATGTTCCACAAGACTCATAGAATTAGAGTTGGAAGTAGCTATTTAGGTTCAGTGCAGGAATCCAGTTAAAGTATCCCTGACAGATGGCTGTCTATTACCTGGCTGAATACCTACAGCGATGGAGAGCCCACCACCTCCCTAGGCAATTGGTTTTGTTGCCTGATTGCTCTGACCATTAGGAAGTTTTTCCTGATGTTCAGCTGAAAACTGTCATCCTGTAACTTAGTCACACATGCCCCATAACCTTGGAAGATAGAGAACAGGTTGTGTCCCTCTTCTCTGTGATAACCCTTCAGGTACTTGAAAAGTGCTATCATATCTCCCCTCAGTCTTCTCTTCTCAAGGCTAAACATACCCAGTTCCTACAATCTTTCCTTATAAGACTTAATTTCTAGTCCCCTAATCATCTGTGTTGCACTTCTCTGAACTCATACATTTAATCTGAATCCTCCTTAAAGTGTGGTGTCTAGAACTGGATGATGTCTGACCAGCGCAGAGTAGATTGGAAGAATTATTCCTGTGATTTTGAAAATATACTTCTTTGATACAACCTAAAATTGTATTTGCCATTTATGCAGCCACATCACACTGCTTAATCATATTCAGCTTGTGATCAACTGCAACTCCAAGATCTTTTTTACACACACTATTGACAAGCCATGTGTTCCCCATCTTATACCTGTGCATTTGATTTCTTTTTCCTAAATGAAGAACTTTGCACGTGTTTCTGTTAAATTGCATTCTGTTATTTACTGCTCAGTCTTCTAAGCTCTCAATATCATTTTGAACATTGTTTCTGTCTTCTAAGGTATTAGCTATCCCACCTAATTTTGTGTCATCTGCAGATTTGATTAGCATTCCCTCACCAATTCCTCCAAGTCATTAATAAGAATATTGAAGAATTCAGGGCCCAGGACCGATTCCTGTGGCACCCAACCAATGCCTCCTCCAGGCTGATGAGGAACCATCAGCCAGCAGTGGATCCACCTAGTAGTAATGCCATCCAACCCACATTTAACTAGCATGCTAATCAGGATATCATGGGGCACTTTGTGTAATGCCTTGCTGAAGCCAGGATATATTATGTCCACAGCATTTCCATGATCTACTAAACAAGTTATCCGTCAAAAACTGAAATGAGATTATCCCGGCAGGATTTGTTCTTGACAAATCCATGCAGGTTTCTAGTGATCACTGCATTCGTGTCAAGGTGCCTACAGATCAAGTGCTTTATAATCTGCTCTAGAATCTTCCTAGGTATTGATGTCAGACTGACTGGTCTATAATTCCCTGGATTGTCCTTTTTGCAATTTTTGAAGGTAGGGACAACATTTGCCCTCCTCCAGTCCTTCACCCATTCTCCAGGAATTCTCAAAGATAATAGATAGAGATTCGAGAGTCCATCTGCTAGCTCCTTCAACACCCTAGGATGCAATTCATCTGACTCTGGGGACTTAAACTCATTTAAGGTTCTTCAATATTCTCTGTCAACCTCAAGCTTCACTCCCACCTCTTCAGCCAGGAGTGACATAGACTGCCTCTACAAGAGAGGTTTAAAGCTCTTTCAAGGCCGATTAAATTTTTTGCCTCTACAAGAGAGGAGTGCAAATTGGGAGCTGAGGCGCTTTAAACATCCGATTATTCACATTATCGAATGCGCGTTAATTAGCAAGTTTTAATTTACGGCGGGAGTAAGAGCGCCTTATGTCCGTGTAAACAACTTTCTGAGGAGGTGTATTAACGATCAGGGGGTTGAACTGTGGTCGTGATCTCATGCATAGAACTGCCCCTTCGCTGGGAAAACCTCCCACTTTTTGGTTTAGATTCATTTCCTCTCTCCTCCTGGCAACTTCCTCCTTGTACTCTGTCTCTCTGGATGGAAGCTCCAAGAAGAGGTGACCCAACGTGAACCAAAAATAAAGTTTCTTTGAAGTACCCTGATGAAATATTTTTTACATGGAGACACGGGGCCAGATGGAGGTGGTTTTATGAGAAGGAAAGGGGGTAGGAAGGATGGGCGGATGAGCGCATAATTAGCCATCAGTGGACATAACTTCCCCTCGCTTCTTGCTGGGTTCCTGAGCTGAGTTGTGTGTGCTGGGAAGAGGAGGGGGAAGGAACGAAGCAGCATCCCCGTCTGTTTTGGGTGTGTGTGTGTGTGTGCGCACATTCACATTTACTCCTGAGACAGTAAGACAGGTAGCCGAATATGTTAATCAGCTCCTTCCTTTCAGGTAACCTGGGAAACCAAAGGCGGGGGATTCTGGTGGGCGGGGAAAATAAAGAGAGGAAACCGGTTTGGGGAGTTTCTCTGGGACAAAGTGCATTACTTTCAGCAACATTTGCATGCGATTCTCAGCATGTCAACAACTTTTAAATGCCTTTCATACAGCCTGTAATGTGCTTTAACGCCTCCCATGTATAGGGATTAGGCATAAATGCAATTGAGAGAAGATGTGATAATCAGGGAACCGGGCGTCAAACCGAAATCTTGTAGAGAGGGCCATAGATCCTCTTTTGGGGCAAGACTGAGCAAAAATAGGAGCTGAGCAGTTCAGTCTCTTCTTTGTTGCCTCCTTTGACTCACTATCGTTTTTGCTAAAGCATCTTACTAATTTTACTTCAGTAACATCTCTAGGTTAAGTTAAATGTAGCAAAATTATGAGAATTATGAGTGTGCCACATGGTCCCTGCAAAGATCAGCTGTAAAACACTTGTCTGAGGAAGATCAATTTTTCATTACATTTCCCAAATGATTTGAAGACTTGCCTTTCTAGTCTATGAACCAATCATCTTTTTATTAGGTACCAGAAGATGGAGCTCTATTAATAAGACTTCTTTGCTGAATGGCATTAGAAAAAGAAATGCAGACAAATTACAGCCAAAGACTTGGAAATGCTAAAGAATTGCTTTGTTTTTCCCTGGAGCTGAAAATATTGAAAATGGGTCACAGTTGCTTAGGCTTACTCTAAATTCGAGAAAACAGGTTTAACATGCTCAGTGTAAGAGGCTATATATCATTTTTTAGTTTTATCCTATTGATTATTTCCTTCCCTATCATGGAATTCTATGGCCCTGCTCAATTTTTGCCTACATTTCAGGTGGATGTAAGGACACAGTAAGATCAAGAAACCCATTCTGAATTTTAAAGTAATAACACAGGAATAAGCCACAGTATTCAACATTTATTTCAAGCTCAGTTCCTATACTTGTTTCCAAATACTAGCAAATAATATGATGAATATCTTTACTGTGGAGTAATCACAACCATTTCCTAGGCATTTAGGATTATGTAAAAGCCTCTGAGATCAGAGAGCATCGTTTGTAGGCTGCCTTGATTCCTTGTAACTTATATTAAGGTTAATTCTCTCACACACAAACACACACACATACACACACACACACCATTTGCTATCTTATCATTCATTGACCACAACTGAACATGTGAATGGAATGGAATTTAGTTCCATTGAAAAGAATTGCATTGGGGCTCCTCTGACTGCCTCCTCCAAGGGGCAGCATTGCCCCAGTTCGCATGACACGGAGGGTTATCGTGGGTTAATGGAGGCTGCCCACAGGGGTTGAACATCATGCATGGAGCCTCTCCAAAAGGCCCACTACTACAGAAGTTCACCTTGAACATGAGGAGGGTGTCAAAGATGGAGACACAGAGGGGTGGAGCTAGCATGCTTTTCTTCCCTTCCCACATGTTCATGTTCACTAACCTCTTTTCAAAGAATGACTGAATAGGGCTTTACTTAACCTTTATGTAGTGTTGTTTTAAACACTGTTCAAAGGGCTTGAACTTTGAAGGCCTATGCATATGATCATTTCATGATCACATTATATGGTGCTTGGTCACTTGATAAATTTGCGTGCATAAACAGATCCTGTCTGTGCGTGTGGGAAACTACAAGTTATGTTAATTGTTAAATCACTGTTATTATATAAAAGTTTCAGTGTGGCATTTCATTCTGTACTTGCTCAATCAAATGACTTTTTCGGTGTCCCAATGCCATTTTTTAAAAAATCCATTTGTCACCCTCAAAGATTGAAATATTGAATATTTAAAATATGTTATAGTACTGTATACCATTCATGTTGATGATATTGGGAATGAATGAATAATAAACTTCAGAACCAATACCTCATTTAAATGAACTTTGACGATGTACAATAGATGATGTACAATTAGACTTTATTCTGATTAACTTTACAGACATACATTACCTTATGTGATTGTGTGTGTGTGTGTGTGTGTGTGTAATATATTATTTATCAACCAAATTGGAAAGAAATCTATGTTCTTCCCCAAATAATATCAGGGACCCTGGGAAATGTGTTTTCCCCAAAACCCTGGTGGCTGAGACATTGTGATTGGAGTATTTATTGCAGTAAAGGAGGGGAATGAAAAGAGAGAGAGGAGGAAAAGGGGTGGAAAGAGGAGAGAGCTGTCTCCGTAAGCAGCTAAGGGAACTGAGGGGTTAAGTAGGTGCATAGAGAGAGACTGTTGTTCTAGCTTTGTTTTGAAGGTGAACATTACAATTTATCAAAGTTTGTATTCTGAAGCAAGGAATTATTAATGTCCAATAATTACATCACCACTCTGGACAGCTTCAAATATGATAAGGGGAAGGATTCATCCCAAACTAAAAGTGCTTTGCATCCTACAAGTTCAACTACAGGAAATTAAGAACCTCGGAGTTGTAATTTTAGCTGTCTTCAGACAATGTTTTAGTGAAGACCAGACGTAGGCAGTAGTGCACCCTCAGACAGCTCTCTTGGCCTCTGTCAAGGTGCCCTATACCTCCCAATTACTAGTATTTACTTAACAGATTTGCTTACTAGCAAATGAGGTTGTTTCAAAACAAAATGTGGGCCTCTAGCCACTCCCATCTTCTTTCTTCATGAATGCCTCTGAGCTGCACATCTGGCTCCAAGACATTCTTTGGAAATGAAGATGGTGGGCAGCTGCAGGCTGATGTCCAACCACCAAGAAAAAGAAAGGGGAAAAAGATAAAGGGAATCCTGTTATTCATGTCTCATAAGCCACACCCTCATGGTGGCCATTTCGTGATGGTGCACAGGACAGTTTCTCAACTTGACAAATGTGTTCATGTTCCTCCAAAAGTTGACTACCCCGGTGTAGAGTAAACATGCAAGGAGGGGAAGCACGCTAGCCCCACCCACTCTGCCACCATTTTTGGTGCCATTTGCATGTGGAGGTTGCTTTCCGAAAGGGTGAGACTGTTCTATTCATGGTGGGTCTCCCCATGATTTGGAACCTTGTGCCAAAAATTTGCTTTGTTCACAAAGTAAACGATACCCAACCTTTCCTTCTGCCTATCCGGTTCCCTGGATGTGAACAACCTGCATGCACATGCATGCAAAGGGATTCCATTCCCAGCAACCCTCTTCCTATGCTCTCCTGCTGCATGTACAGAACTGTGAGTGTCATCAGACAAGCATTTTATCGCACACTTGTTACTGCCCACTTACAGTTTTTTGCGGGTTCTTTTGATGATGGTGTCTGCGCCCCATGTGTCTCCTGCTTCTTCTGGCCTTCTTTCCATCACAAAAGAAGACCCCGGTAAGTCCAATCTATTTTTAGAAGTGAAACTTGCCTCGATCTCCTGCTGTGTACAGGAAAAGTGGGGCGATAAAAATGGCCACTGAATGGGCCACGTGGTCATTGTTTACTTCCTCTTTCTTCTCCGTGAAGAAAGAGGAAGTATTGTGCAACAGAAGCGGGAGGGGAGAAGCTTTGTTAGGGACCAGTGATTTTCCCCATCTGATCATCCTCCATATGTACAGAAGTAGACTTACAGACACATTGATCTCTGCAGTGGAAGAACCTGATTGTGTGTATATATGTAAGAACAAAGAAGCAAGAAGCAAATGTATTTTACTTGTTGTGGCGTTTGCCCACACCATTTTTAAAAGGTATAATTTAGAAGACTGCAAAACAGTTTTTTCTAACAACTTAAGTAGTGTCCATGACAGATAGCATCCATATATATTGTGTGTCAGTCATATTGTGGAAACAGTGCAGCACATCTCCAGAACCTGAATTGCACAAGTCTCTTAAGAATGGAAGTTAATATACTGAGGAGTGCAATAATGGAACATACTATGCTGGCATTTTTCTTTTCCCTTCTGCTTAGCATTTTCTTCTTTTCTTTTAGCTCCCCGGACTGTAGGTCTCATGAAATCCATTGTGGAGCATGTTTACTTCATAGTAAATGTGTCTGATGGACATATGCCAAGCAGCTCAGCAAGAATTCAAATACTTTACCTCCATACGCTATGATACATAATGATGACAAGAAGAATGGGCATTTTACTGCCTGAAGCGTTTATGACTTCTGTATCATATTATATTTGTGCTGATGCACTGCCTTTAATGCCTTAAATATTCTTGAATAAACCTTTGTGCAATTATCCAACAAAGGTAATTTATTTTGGTCTATTGAGTTCTGTGTCGATACACATTCAAGTGTTTGTTTGTTTATTTTTAAAGGGAAAGTGTTCTAAACCTTGATGCAAAAAGTGAGATTCAAAACTTTGGTTGAATTGACTAACAATCATAATTAGAGGTAGAACTCAATGGACAAGACTTCTGGTATGAACAGTGACTATTAAAAAGTATGTGACGTTGACTAGATCTAGTCTACTGCTTCATAGCGATATTGACATGCACTGATAACTGTTGGGGCACAATCCACATTCCATACACCGCTTCCGTAGTGTTATATCCTGCTTTTTAGTTCACATTCATAATGATTTGACACAAGGTGTAGATCTGACCATTGAATCACAATGAAAGTTGTATAGCTTTTTCCCATACTCACTATATCCTAGGATATATTTACACCATGGACTTGCAATGTAATCCTATGCATGTTTACTCAGAAGTCAATCTCACTGTATTGACGCTTATTTCCAAGCAAGGATGGTTTAGGATTGCACTCTTAAACTGGCTTAAGGTGCAATCCTATGCATGTTAGACAGAAATAAGTCCTACAACTCCCAGCATCCTCCAGCCAGCCAGCCATGCTGTCTTGGGAATGCTGAGAGTTGTAGTGTTTATTTTTGTCTGAACTTCCATAGAATTGCAGCCTGGACTTTAATTTATGCGACTGAACTGGGAGTATGCCCTATTGAACTCAATGGGACTTGCTTCTGTGTAGATATGTATAGAATTGCACTGTAAATTATCATTCTCTCCTCAGGAGACCTGTAAACTAGGGTTGTGAACAGAACTGGATCTGAATACCAAATCCAGACTGGATCGGGGTGATCCAGGTTTTCCAGATCCAGATCCGAACCAGATCGGGGGAGGTCCGGTTCGTTCTGGAGATCCGGGGCCCATTGGCCTTCTAGGTCTCTGGGAACCGGCTATGCAGACGGCACCCAGGGATGCCAGACCAGCAGTGAGTCCATTGGACTCCCTGCTCTCCCTGCCCTCTCCCTACTTACCTGCTGCCTCCTTGTCACAGCCGCTGTCCGCCGCTGCTGTCCGTTGTCCGCCGCTGCTTCTGATCTACTGAGTTCTCAGTAGTGCGGAAGCAGCGGTGGCCAGCAGATGGCAGCAGCGGATGGCGATAGTGACAAGGAGGCAGCAGGTAAGCAGGAAAAGTGGGGAGAGGGTGGTAAGTCCTTTTCCCCATTCTGGACTGGATCAGGGGAGGTCCGATCCAGTTTGGATCAGATCGGGCCCGATCCGGATTGTCTGGATCCAGACTGGATCAGAGGGGGGCTGTTCACAGCCCTACTATAAACTGTAGCTCTGTAAGGAAACTAGCAATTTCTAACAGATTTCTCAGCACCTTTACCAAACTACAACTTCTAGGATGCTTTGAGAGAAGTCCTGATACAGTTCAGTATGCAACCAATACAATATACGATCAAAGAATATAAAGAATATATATATATATATATACATATATATATATATTTACACACACATACACACACACACACCCCTGCACAAATAGATTGGTAGCTTCTGCCTACTGATCCCCACTGGAAATAACAACAAACTTCTCTCCCTGCCGTACTCTTTCCAAGCTCATCACTGATAGCAGCGCCAGAAGTGCTACGTAGAAAGGGCAGTAGTGTTAGTCACTCATAATATGTGAGCCACATTTGATTATTTTTCACGAGCGCCTATATCTCTTGATATTTTGAAGTATATATGAAAAGATTCTTGCTTTGTTGCAATCTTAATTTTAAATATATCCAAAAGCGGGTCTTTGAACCTTCTTTGAATCTATCCCATCCTCCAAATTTCTTTGCTGCTGTCTTCTGAAAACTAAAATGGTGGCTATACATAATGGTGGCTTACAGTTGTTTTGCTCACCATGGGACATGTGTCCTTTGAGAAGGTCCCTAATATGAATAGATATTCCCAGCTTATGTTTCTAGGTTCATGAATATGCAATTATTCAAGTCACATGTGTTCCATGACTTTTTGTGGTATTATAAAACCAATAAATTTGTGTGTGATATTATAAAACTAATTGATCCCCCCATCCTATTGCTAGTATATTTATGAAAAAAATATATTTCTAATATACCTGACTCATTATTGCTTTTCCTTTAGTTTTGTGACTTAAGGATTTAATTTCTATTTAAAACAAACGAATGGATTGCCAGAACCAGAATAGGATTGATTTTTTTTATCATTCATTTGTCATTACAAGCAAAGATTAAAACTGAAAGAAAGGTATAAGGGGGTTGGAGTGCTCTGCTGTGTGATTGACAGATTTTAAGTGGTGAGAGAAACATTGCCTATGGGATGTCAGTAGAGAATAGGATGGTTCACTCAGCAAAAGTGGGAATACGTTGTGGATAAAGGATACTTCAATTGTACTAATATCAGTGGGCAGTAACTTCACTGTTTCTTCACAGAAGAAGCTTTTTTCATCACCAAAGGACATTCAGTCTCTTCTTCGTTCTCACTGTTTTGATTGCAATTTCTTCCTGTATCGCGTAGCTGATCCAATATCTATTGAAGTCGACGCAAAATGACTTGGATCCCTCCATGTGTGAGAGGCTTTGCTCCTACAGCCTTTGGTGCAACAAAGCATCTTTCTACTTCCTAAGTGACAGATCTATAGTTCGCTATTGACACGGCTCATTTGACCTCTTCATTTCAAAGAAACTCTTTCTGAATTGTTCATCTCCCAATAATCCACTGCTTTAGATTTCTATCATACGGTGGAGTTACCTTAAACTAAGATACTCACATGTACATTTAAAAAAAAGAGAGAGAAGCAAAATAATAGCTTTTGCTAACAATAAAAACTTCATTTACCCTTCTGAAGCCAAGAGTACAGAAACTGAAAATAAGTTCTTGCCCATCTCTGGGCTAAGGGATACAATTTGGAGTAAGGTGACACCCTTGGCTGTTGGTGTAATATAAACTTTTGAGTTATACATAATCTTAGACCAATGAGCAATTCTGTCTAACTAAATCCTAGCAATGATCCTAAGAAGTTGCCACTTTATAAACAGAAGGCTCCACTGGATCCACCCTATGCTCTTCCAGGCAGGGTGGGAGGAACAATGGAATAAACAAAGGCCTCCCATTTCTCTTGACACCTGATTTTTGCTGAAGGAGCCTCTGAGCCCATCTAGCTTTCTGGCTTACCTGGGGGCATAAGTGGCAATGGAGAGGTTTGTGGACGCTGCAGACCCATGGCATCTCTGTTCCCCCTCCCCACTCCATGCCCACCAGCATGCCCCTTCTTCCCCTCCCCAATCCTTTTCTGAGATTGCAACAGTGATCTTAGAAGAGGAATTCCCAGGTATCCATGGAATTTACCACAGTAGCTACGGAGTGTGTGTGTTTGTGTGTGTGTAGGGGCAAGGGGGAAAGAAACTCCATTTGGTTTTTCCCTCCCCCCTTCGCTCAGGAAGCGCCGAAGTGGTGGATGAAATTGAGAAAGTCTTTAACAAGTATGGAACATGCTTCTGCTGGGCTCAGTGAAGCAGCGTGGGAAGAGGATGAAACTTACAAAAGGGGAATATGCCTCTGCGGGGCTACAGAGCATACAGGCAGACTTACAACTGTGTGCACTTGCACAAGAATGCCAATAAAAATAGTTTTTTTTAAAAAAAATGCAAGCCCATTTGTGCAAATTTAAAGACCCCTCTCCCCAAAACGATCCAATTTGTAGAGGTTGTGAAAATTGCAGGACTCGGGGGGGGGGGGGAATGTGCAATTCATTTCCAGAATCAGGGGGAGGAACCATCTGCTATTGCTGTTGCAATCCCATCACTTATGAGCATTGGCCATGCTGGCTGGTGGGAATTGAAGGTTAAAACCTCTAGAGGGGCCCAGGTTGAGGAAGGCATCTTTAAGAGTTGATTTTCTGTCTCTTATCATCTCAAAGACCTTCTTCAGACGAGCGTTTTGTCACACGCTCACGACTGGCCACTCACAGAACTTTGACGATGTAGTGATCCTCCTGTGCATCTCCCATTCTATTTCCCAGGTTTAGCATTGTAAATTCATCCACAGAAAGGTGATTTTTTAAAAATACTGTATTTGTCGAGATTTCCTGCTGTGCGCAGGGAAGTTGCGCTATAAAATGCCCACTAGAGGGGGCTGTTTCCATTGATCTGAATGGACCATGTGGTCTCTACTGTCTTTTCCCATGCAATTTCAGTTTGTTCCCAATGCAGAAGAAAGCAGGAAGCAAGAGTGACGGTATGCAATGGTAAGGAAACACGATTGCCCTGCTCCTCGTCTGCAGACACTCTAGGAAGCAAATAGAAACAGGAAGTGAAGGGGACAAAATGGCCTTGCCAGATAAAGAGAATATGAGCATTGAACAGGATAGGAATATGCACAGGATGCTTTGCTAGAACCTGAAATTCCAACCCCCTGAACAGCAGAAGCCCCGTCTAAGATCAGAGCTTAAATTCCCAGATCTGTACTGAAAGCTGGCATGGCCACAATTCTCTATGGATGCAGATAGGGTCATCATTCTAACTCTGGAGCTCCAAGGTGTAATCCCTATTTGATTGGCATTGGAAATTAGAGTGCTGATTACATTAGTTTCATTCTAGAAGTGTCAATCAAGGCTATTTTGGGACTGCGACCCCTTGTCTAAGATCTCCTTTGGTTTCTGACACATCAGCAGATATGGCTAACCAGTTTCCAAGACTATGGGAAATTTTTCATAGCTATATGTTTCTGTAAAGAAAAAGAAGATGCTAAGAAACAGCACTTTCCACGGATCCCTGCATCTGTGATGCTGCTGATCATCATCGCTGTGGCATCTGAACTGCGAGAATACACAGGAGATGTAGTTCCCATTGATTTTAGCATCTAGGGAGCTGCAGAAATTCTGGAGGCCTTGCAAAGCCTTCCAGTTGCAAGGCCTCGCTGCTGCTACCAGGATAAAAGGCATTGGGCAGTATGGTGGTGGTAATGGGGGAAGCTTCAATGCCCCATTCTATTTCCAAGGACACCATTATAGGAACACGATGGGGCCTTAGCTTGGAATGGGGTTGAGCTTAAATGAGTTCAGTTTGGACCTGTGTTGAACCAAACTTGGATGAACCATTTGAGGCAAGCTTGTTCTGGATCGAACACATTATTTCTGATAGTTGAATAATCTATTTTGAAAAGGGGTTTAAATGGTGACGATATCCCCGTTCTCGAACTCACTATTGCATCATGTTGCAATGGAGAGGATTCTGGGGCCCTCTATGGGTTCTTAGGAGGAGAGGCAGACCTTATCCAGCAAGGTAATCTAGTCAAAATGATGTTTCATGGGCCAAAGAAGCAAAATAAACTCAATTTCAGAAAGACAGTCTGGGCAGATATAAGCAGACAAGCAAAGGACAGGACCGGCAAGAGCAAAGAATTAGGGCTAGGAAGCAATGGGCAGAATCTAATGGGCCCAGTGCTACCTTCACTGGTTCTGATGTGCTTGCAGAAGCAATTGCATATGCAATGGGTCTTCTATGCTTCTAAAAATAACCTGGGAAACAGGCAGAAATGCTTGTTTTCAGATCAGCACAGGTCAACTGAGCTCCTACTGACCTGACCCATTCCAAAAACAAGTGTTTCCACCTGTTCAAGTTATTTTTAGAAGCACCAAAGCCCCAATTTTAGAAGCATGAAAGCAGTCACTCCCATGAGCACACAGGCACAATCATGACCAAAGGCATGGACAAGACAAGGAACAGAGTCTGTGAACTGCACACAGTAGATGTTTTTTGCACAGATATGCTAGTAGCAAGGACTATATGGGTGAAGTAAGGCAAAGAGGTGAAAGGCCCATAGCTTTCCATGGACTCCCTCTCTTATAAATACTAGAACTTGGGGGTTATCCAATGAAGCTGATTGGCAGTAAAGTCAGGGCAAACAAAAGAAAGTACTTCTTCACATAGCAGATCAAATACAAGATGTGGGGATGGCTGCTAGCTTAGATAACTTTCAAAGGGGATGAAACATATGCATGGAGGATCAATCTGTAAATTGCTGTTAGTCATGATTAAGGATGGCTGAATCCGTTAAGCTCAATTTCTCTTGGGCTCTCATTTATTCACGTTTGAGACAGTTTTGTCCAGTGTGTGTGTGTGTATGTTCGTTCTCTCTCTCTCTCTCTCTCTCTCTCTCTCTCTCTCTCTCTCTGTATTTTGCACTAATTTTTAAAATGTGTGCATTTTCATGTAGTCTTTTGCAAATGTACACATTTTTCAAGCATGAGCACATTTTTGGGAAGTGTATGCATTTTGTAAATGTATGCATTTTGGATGCTTTTGTGTGTGTGCATTGCATTGTAAATTTCAGAAATGTTTAGATTTCAACATCAAATGGTATTCTGGTTCATGTTGAGGTTTGGGAAGTGCAGATTTAGTATGTTTGCTTCGAACCAAACACATTTCAGTTCATGATGGCTATACGACTAGTCATCAATGGGAAATAACAGTGGGAGAGGGCTCCTGCCATACCTTTTCCATGGGCTTCCTAGAAACGTCTTGTTGGCCACTGTGGGATGCCTGCTGCTAGCTCTTCTTATTCACATATGTTCTTATAGGAATGCAGAGGCTCAGGGAATCATTTCAGCACATGCAGTTTGAATCTGGCATTGGCTGCTACCAGTGGCTGATGAAAAGTCTTTGGGAAACATAAAATACAGAAACAGACTTGGGGAATGAGAAAGAGACATAAAATTTTAGAGAAAGACGTAATACTAGAACTCCCGGCCTTCTCTATTTCATTCAATCTCTTTTTTAACTGCTCATTTCTACATGATTTCCATGGCCCATTAGTTTCATCCTTAGAAAACTACAGTGCTAATGAGAAAGTACGGAGATTTTTCTCTTTCTGCATATGCTCATTTGACTTTATTTTCCTTTGCTAATGAAGCAACCTCCCTTTTTAGCATGGCAACAGTTAGTAATTATTGTTAAATCATTTTATGGCTTTTTATGGCCTCCTAACTACAGAACAATATGGTGTTCATGGGAGAGTGTTTTCACCATATAGGTTGCAGGAGACAATGCTTTACATCCGTAATGAAATCATGTGGCTATAGATCACAGGATCATTCTTTGATCATTGCCATTTTTGCAGGATTTCTCAATTATTAGTATGCAGTAGTCAATCCTAGCAATACCATTGTTTACCAATATATTCAGGCTGATCTTTGAATCCAAATATGCATCCAAAAGTCAATACAGAACATATGGATTCTCCTACAACTTCTAAGTTGTATTACCTTAAATGGAGTGCTCTTCTAGATGAAACCTGAATATCATGGTTCTCTTACTTTCAGGATGGTCCCAAGACATTTTGATGTCTACGGTGAAGGACAAGTAGCACATTCTATATCCAATTGGACTGGCAGCTGATTTTTACTTCAACTCTGGTGAAAGGACAATATCCTTCAGTATACCTGAGGACAGCAGGGCATTTTGGGGCACAGATCAGCCTAGCTTAGGGGACTTGGGGAAATGGAGTAGATGGGACTGGGCCCACCCCTTGGCATTTACCACCTGAGGTAGCTGCCTCTTTTTGTCTTATGGTACAGCCAGCCCTGCCTGCTTTGCACTAAAATGGTCCTGGTGGCCTCTCTCCTCTCATCCTCTCCAGTGCAGCCTCCAATGTCCTCTCATTGTAACAACCACAATAGTCATTTCCCCTTTCCTGGATCATTGCCCTTATCCTTCCATGTTTGTCAAGGAAATGTCCTTAGCCCCAAAACACTGCTCCTTACTTACCTGTGCTTCATACCTGGACCCAAGTTCATGACTTTGGGTTTTTGCTGCTGCTTCTGAAATACTTTGTCTTTTATGTGCCCTTCTTTGAATCTCCATGGCATCAGGTTCCCTAATCCTTCTACTATTTCTGTTCCAGCACTGTGTGTGCAATGGAAGTGTTGAGGACAGACACATCCCTTGCTGTATAAGAACATCATCCTCTACAAGTGCTGTCCTAGATAGTTGCCTGGAGCTGTTTAAGGGTAAGTTTGTTCCTGGGTTCCCAATGTTTGTTCATTATTTCACATTTTGTGCCTTTCTGTTAACTGGTGTACAATGCTGTCGCTGAATCTTAACAGCACAGAGATGTAAACATGCGCACTACCCAAGGTTCACGTCCTTTCCTTTTTTATTATTTTCAGCCAGTTTAATATCTCTTCCCTCAGAAAAACTAAAGAAAACTTATCCACGTATTGTGCTAAAACTGTTGTTCATTGCCTGATCCTAAACTTTCTTAATCCTTGACTGACAGTCTAAACCCATAAGACAAAAGATTTGGGGGTTGGGAAGTCCTGGAGTTCTGAGGCTTATAGGCTCCAATGCAAATATTATAGCTGTTTTTAGTGTCTCAGGGTCCTTGTGGCATACCGTTCATGCTGGTTCCAGTTCCCAACTGCAAAATAAACCTGTACTGTGTCACTTGTGAAGGACAAATGCACACACACACACACACGTATAATTCATGAGTTTTTCCTTTGAAATACTTGCAGGTGGGGCCTTTCTCAATGCCACTTGTGAATGATACATGTGTCCCTCATAAATGATGCAACTGGCATGCATTTTGTATCTGCGAATCAGCACTAGGTTTTTTCATAGGTCGGTATTGTTTTCTATGCATTTAATCTGCTGTATTTGTACTATACTATGTATACCCAGCCTTATTTTTGGGACTAGACACACTGCCAGCGCAATGGTAAACCATGAGGAGTAGTGGCAAAACTTTGGAACAAGCAATAGTGTTTACTAATGCCCTACGCTTGCACCCACTGCTGGTTCCCTTCCATGATTAACAATAACAACTTCAACAATGTATCACCTTACTGCAACGTGTGTTTGGGACAACCTGGATGTCCCAGCTTCTCTTACAGACTCCCTTGCTGGGGTCTCTGTGCCCAGCAGGTGCTCAACCATGGCTCCCTCTACAAGCAGTCGCTTTGACGCCCGATTCCCCGATTATGCGAATTACCTTGCACGCGCGTTTACACCTAATACCTACACACATCTCGTGTGCGGTCAGGGGCAGCTGTTGCAATATGTGAAGCCAGCGAGCAAGTGCGGCGGCGGCGGCGGTGGCTGAGCGTGGCCTTCCTTCCCTCTTCCCTTCTCCCTCCTCCTCCTCCTCGGGCTCTGCCTCTCCTCTTGCCCATGTGCGGCCGCGGAGCAGGAGCAGATGTCATCGGCACGCCAGATCCAAACTCCCCCTCTCTCTCGTGACAGGGAAACAGGACCGGCTAATCCCCAAGTTGAGCAAGCAAAAAGCAGGAGAGGACGGCAAGGGAGGGAAGGAAGGTGGGTGGGTGGAAGAGACTGGTCGGTGTGTGTGTGTGTGTTTATCCGAGCCTTTCCTAGGCAGCAAAAGAAAAGAAAATCCTTGCCTCCCTCCCCCCCTTCCCCGCCTGTAAGATAAGGCGCCGTAACTCTGGAGAGAAAAAAACCTCGCTATTTAATGCGAATGTGAAAATGCAAATAAAAAGAGCTAAAACCCGCCTGTACTCCTGATTTGCGCTCCTCTCTTGTAGAGGTAATTTTTTAATGAGACTTGAAAGAGCTTTAAATCGCTCTTGTTGTAGAGGTAATTTTTTTAATGCACCTTGAAAGAGCTTTAAATCGCTCTTGTAGAGGCAGCCGATGACTACTCTTCATGCCTGTCCTGGGCAAGGCCCCCATTTGGGTCAGGACTGCTAGGATAGAGGTAGGGGGATTTTCAGATCAGCCCCACTGTGTTTACGCTATAGTTAAAAAAGACCAAACAAAAGTTGCTTGATACACATTGAAAGTAATGTCTGTTTGGCCCACAGTAATGCAGTTTGCCATGTCCCTCTCGCCCCTTGGGTTATTTTAAGTCAATAAAGGGGTCTGCCATAAAATCAACAAAGCTTTATTCAGGCAATAAACATCTTCTCCCAGCTGAAGGGAGTCTAAAAGTTATAAGAGATGTGTCCTCTAGGCAAGATTATGCAAAGTAAGCAAACCAGCTGCATGCATACAAATGACACCTGCTGAAATTCTGTTTTCTATACAACTGGTAAAGATACATGAGCCCTGTCCTCCTTTCCATATGGTTGCACTAGTAAAGCCACAACAACAGTATTAGCACCATACAAAGATATGGTAAAAAAATAATTAAGAAGTGGGTCCCCAAATGCATGTTTGGACTAAAGATGGGTCCTGGGCCTGTATAGGTTGAAGATTACTGTACTAGAAGGTGGGAAGTTTGGTCCAGAGAGATCTGGATTCAAATGCCTGTTCAGCCATGAAGTTCAGGCTTTAAGCAAGTCACAATATCTTAATATATTTTACATCACAGACATATACACAGACAATTAAACATGTGTAAGCAGTGGGCACCATGACTGGACAGCACTTCCCATAATAAGTGGATATTTTTCGAACACAGTTGCTTTCAGTATTGCCTTTCTGCCTTCTTCTAACAATATGAGAAAGATAGATTGGAACTTAGTTCAGAAGATGACTTGCTCACCCAGTTGAATCTATCATTGCTTATTGAAGGCTGAGAATACTTTGTAGAAATTTAGATCAATCTTTGAGTCATGTCTTTGGAGACAACAGGCCTAGGATGGCCACCTATGAACTGTCCCCCCCAAGAATATGTGCCCTCAAAAAAAGAGGACAAAAGAAGGCACATATTTGCATAAAAATATCATATGCTAATTCATCTGTAGTGATGCAAATGTGGAAGTAATTATTATAATTTAAATAGAAACACAATGCATCTTACCATAATGTGGAAGACAGTGACTATGTGTGACCTGCTTCAAGCCTAGCTCTTCCTTCTGATAGTTCTTTATCTCTATACAGGACTTGAACTGGTTAAATTTCGAACACCAAATAGAGGATAGTCTTCTGGCAGCCTTTCAAATAGAATACATGGCCACCTTAAGTTTGAGTCTCAGGCAGGATCAGATCTTTATTTGATAGTGCGGTACCAATATATATATAGGATAGCAGATCCCTCAGACTATTTGTATTTCTAGGAAATTTGAAGCAGAGCATTAAGGAGAAGAGGGATTGATAAAAGTTAAGTTTTATTGCTTCAATCTTCTTTCCTCTTTCATTATGTTTTAATGAGACAAGCTTTCGAAAGCAATTTCACAGCCTGAATAAATAGCTCACCTCTGAGGTTTTCTGTTGGATTCCAAAAAGAAGAAATATAATAACTAAGAACAAACTTAGCAACACACCGTTTGTAGCTATCCCTCTGTAATCAAAGGATACCTGAGGAATTAAAATGGACCACATCTTTTGTTGCTCGGAAAACAGCAAACGTGCTCACAACATCATTAAAAATAAAGTAAGAAATCAGATGAGAGGAAGGTTCCTGCTCATTACAACTGTGTCTGAGCTTTCATGCTTGGAGAGCATCTGGATGCCGTCTTTGTGCCTAAGTAGATAATTTATAAGAAAACAAGCTTATTTGTGGCTTGTTAAATTGACATTATGGAACTCTAAGTTGTGGAAGCTCATGCAAAATGCCTTTTCCACCTACTTTGCTGAAAAGTATGTAAAATCCAGAAGAGCTTTTTTCTTCATTTTGGAATTTGGAAATCCTAGATTTGGAATCCAACACCCACTACAGGAGTTGACTTAGCAATGCTAGGATGTTTGTGTTATCACCAATGACTGCTGCTATGAATGGTCACAGTGCTTATTTTGCATTCATTTAAGCATAAACCTGATTGCCACAGACTGTATTTTTGCCATTTCACTTCCATCTGAGCTCAGTATTTACATTTTCCTCTCTATACCCGTGTTTATGTATGCCTGCCAACTGAGGATAACACTTCAGGCATCTGATGAAGTGGACTTTAGTCTATAAAAGCTTATACATTTGTTAGGCGTTAAGGACAGGTGCGTAATACCGTAAGACTCAGTATTGTGTGTGTGTGTGTGTGTGGGGGGCTTCCATTGTGACTCACTTTACCAATGATTATTCTGACACTGTAATATGGCATTCTAAATAAATTATATACATATTGTCCCAATCCAGAAAAAGTTAGAGTTAAAACAACAACAACAAGAAGACTTTATTGCAGTCAATAGACCATTCCAGCTCACAAAATAAGTTATATACATAGGACAGAACAGTCATTTAACTTTAAAGGCACAATTAGGCCATGTCTACACCTGCCTTTTTTCCCTGGGTCGTCCCTGGATAATCCCTATGTGTCCAAATGATATACAGGGGATCCCAGGGGCAGGCAGGGATGCCCCCTCCATTGTCCAGGATAACTGGTTCCCCAGTTATCCTGGTTTTCCCCAAGGTGTTGTGCTTCAGTTTGAAACAGAAAGGAGGAACAGCTAAGCCTGGGAGTGTTTGGGGAGTGGCCCTTCATGGGAACAGGCAGAAGCTAGCTGAAGGCCCACGCAGCATGGTGAACAGGGAGCAGGCTGTGATGGCGGCTCGATGAGCTCTCGATGAGAATGGATGCCAGTGAGTCTGTCTATCCCTAATTGCACCCTTGATGATTGGAAGCTCCTGAACTTGGAGGCTTCCAAGCGTCCAATGGAGGCAGTGGAGGCGCTCTTCACCTCATTGCCCTCCTGCCCTGCATTTTTCACTAGTTGGGCTTTTTTGCCAGTCTAGCGACCGAGGGAAGGAATGAGGCTGGAGAGGTCTCGGGATAGCTTGTATCCTGGCTTCTCCAGTCTCCTCTCTTCCCCTCTCATTTCCCCTTCTCTGAGGTTGATTTTCCAACCTTGGAGATCAGGCTGTGTGGTTCATTCCATACCAGCTGTGAGGACACAGGGGAGAGGGCGATCTCTGACTTCCCCTTCTGAGTTCAGTGTTGTCTCCAACCTCGGTATGTGTGTGTGTGTGTGGGGGGTATTCCCAGTATCCTATGGCCCCTCAGACAATGTCTAAGGGTTGTAGGATTTCTCCCTCTGTCATCCAGATAATCATGACTATCTTCATTCCGAACACTTTACTCAAAGCATTGTGAAACCTGGAAGCAGCCATATGTTTCTCTCTCTTTTTTTCTACAATAACCAAACATGATGGATTTCCAAGCTAAAAATACACGTAGCTTTTTCTATGCGTACATTTTGTCTGAAAGAAAGGCACATTTAAAAATAAATAAATTCCACTACTTGAAGTCATTGTGTTCTGGATACTTTCCTGCACTTATCTCCTTCAGGTCTCTTATGTATGGCTTGTTCAGTAAGTCTTTATTGTTCAGCTTTTACCATTACAATGGAATTACATGAAGCTAAACTATAAAACAAAATCATAAATCTCCTGGTGCAATAAAATACAGCGCATAAAGAAACAAAATGTATGGAGAGTTTCACCATCATAAAGCACAGAGATATTAATCTGGAAATAAAATAAAATAAAGCATATTCAGTAAGCTCTTTAAACTACTCAAAATTCTTAAAATGACCAATAGCAGGTGCCTGTGCATAAATCAGCAAAGTTTGGCCCTTAGAAGCTCAATCCTGCTAATATGTTTGCAGCATTAAGAAACAAACCCTTGCTTTAATAGCCAACATCCTTCATAGTCAATTAAAACCCCTTTTTCCTCTGAGGGAGATGGAAAACTGCTTCTATTCTATATAGGTCTTGCTTCAAACAGCCCAATGCTCTGAAGAGAAAGTACTCTGAGCCTGTCCACATTGCCCACTTCTGTCTCCTAACTCAAGCAGCCTGCAAAACAGAAACGAAAGAAGAAGAGTCAAGGAATTAATCCTGTAATACACCAGTGAGGACGGAGGTAGCAGTCACTATGAAACAGAAGTACTGCTCAGTGTGTCCTGCCACGTAATGGAACGACTTTAAAAAAAACCCACATTTTTAAACAGAATATAAGTTGTTTTAAGGGCAATGTGGATAGGCTCTCTCTCTTAGTCAGTCCAGCTTCTCACTGTCATTGTTACCAGCTGTCCTCCTCCTCTTTCTCATCATTACCTCCACTTGCTTGCTTGACAAACAGAGATCCACAGAGCAAGTAGGCCGTGGCATCTGCTGCTTCTCCTTCTCACCACCACCGTTGTCTGGGCAAGAGCAAGAGGCAAGTGAACAAGCACGTTGCCATGGTGAAGAGGAGGAGCAACTCAAGGGCCTTTTGTCAGTGGACCCCTGCTGGTAGGTGCCTGACCAAACCTACCCTTGAAGGCAGCCATAGTGGTTAGTCCTGTTTTAAGGATCCTTCTATATGCATATGTACCTATAGCCAGCTATCAACTAGCCCTTGGTATGGAGCATTAAATTAAGTTTGGATGCTGCAAGACACAAGAGATGCCCAGTGATATAATGGTGTGTGTGTGTGTAACATTTTCTTCAAAATGGCAGCAACAAACATTCCTGTAGACAGCCGAGAGCCTCCTAACCTTTGCCTTTTCTGAAACAATCCTACTGTTTGTTGTGAATCTGGCTGATTGCAAAGAAATATATTGTATAACGCTCACCACTGTTTTTCTTATAATTTCCATGTCCTCTCATGGAGGTCTAGCTTCACAGGCAAACAGAAGCACTTGCCACAGCCCTATATTTAGTAATCCAGCAGCCAGCGTCTTTTGTTCCCTTTCCCACCCCTCAGATGCTTTTGTTGGGGGCCGGGGGGGGGGCGTTGGTTCAGGGAAATGTGGGACAAAGGAAAGGCCCCAAAGAAGTAGACGCCCAAAGAAGCTATGCACCACAAAAGGACAGTGTCAATGGTCGAGAGGACTGAAAGTAGTGCACAGGAAAGAAAGACACATCCTTAGAGCAGGTTGGGCGGACACTTTCACAGACAAAGAGCAAAGCTTTTGCCCCATCCATATCAACTAGGCACATATGCTCTATTTATATTCAGCGACAGCTGTAGCTCCCCTCCTGCTTTTTCTTTGCAGAAGCAAATTTATATCATATCGTTACACCTAATGAAGACATTATTCCTCAGGCAGAGTAAATAAGGTGTCTTAAGGGTGGCTTCACAAATGAATTAAATAGATCACTTTAAGGACAACGGGGCATAATCAGGGCAATCAAGGTCAGGCAGGCCAGAGTTGCAGTCCAGAAGGTGAAGACAGGCTATTGTTCATCTTAGAAAGAGGAAGATTTCTGAGAGATGAATGAATCACATCTATCTCACCGTGACTGGCTTGCTGGCACTTTTTTTCAACAACGGGGTAACTTGCTGACCCAGCTTGTGAAATTTTCTGCCTTCCCATCAGATACATAAACCTTGATGACACTATGGTACTATTGAATAGCACTGACTTGGCAAAGCTCCCACAAAGAGGACCCCAAAAAAGTAGCTTCTTCGATTTGCTGGGCCCTTTCTTGTACCTAAGCTTATCACATTGCAATCCCTTTTAATCAAGACACATACATTGTCTGAATTGTGAGAAAATGTGGCTCTTTACTGAATGAGTCATCCAAACCCGGTAGCACTAGACTGCAAAGCTGATGGTGTTATGGTTCTCTTTTGTATGCTGGCGGCATTGCATTCCTCAGGACAGTGTTGAATAGTTCAGGGCTTCTCCGTTGTAGATAACATAAATATGGCCCATATCCTGTCAAACATACAGGATATGGCCCATATTTTTGAACAAGATGGAATAATAAGGAAATGTGAGGGGAAAAGAAAAAGAAAGGTAGAATGGGTAAAAGAGGGTGACATGGCCATTGTGGAATCCCTGTCAGCCGCTCTTGACATAAGAAGACTAGCCAAATGGGTAAATCTTGCATGTTTAAGAGTACAGGACACCTACCACACTTTCTTGTTTGCTGCCTTCCTCTCTGTGCTCATTGTTTTTCTCACCATTTTGACTCCCTGGTACCCGGTTCCTTGCCTCTACCTTCTTACAGCCGATGTATCTCTGTAGCTTGCAATGTTTAAATCCTCCCTCTCCCTAGGATAAACATATTGAAACAAATGCTACTGTAAATGCTGGAGCTTGTGTGTCATGTTCATAGTTCCTTGAGTAACTGTAACACTTGGGAATGTACATTTGTTTGAAAGCACCTTCATGTCAAGCAGTCAAAATCCTCCAGCTTGTGTAAGGCTGACATATCCTTCTCAGTTGTTCTCACACAAAAAGCATGAGAGAACATTTCACAGGCTTAGGGTAGATGGGATATGTATATTAAGAATGTGTGTGCTATATTCAGAATGTGAGGGTGGAAGCAATGAATGAAACCAGCACCGATTCATGAATGAAACTAGCACTAGCAACAGGATGTTTTTATATTATTGGGGGTAAAACAAGGAATTATGGGACAACACATAGAGTGGTCATGTGTCCTACTTTATACTTTTCTCTTTTGAAGGCATCCTCCATATGAAGGGCTAACTGGCTCAAGTCCACTGTAGCATAGATAGATAGATAGATAGATAGATAGATAGATAGATAGATAGACTCGAAATTGCCCATCAGCAGTTAGTACACAAATAGCGGACAGTTTAGGCACATGGTCAGTCTTCTTTACTATAGTGAGATGTATTTTATTTCTGTTTAAATTATACTAATTATTTCCTAATTTACATACCCACACCCACATCACACATGTAATTTTATGCAAAATCATGTCCTCATTTGTCCTCTTGATTTGGTGGTATGTTCCCTCTTTTTGGTGATGCGCAAGTGACCACCATAGGTAGGAAATGTGTGCCTATGCTCAGTCTGTGGGAAGTGTATCAAATTTAAGCTCTCCTCAGTTACTATCCTGTGTTTAGTCTTTAGACATGAATATCAAAACAGCCTCAAAGTTGAACTGCTTTTGTGTACAATTATCTGAGTAATGCAGGCAATGAAATGCTGGTGTAAAGACTCAACCACGTTTTGCATTGCACAGGAAACACAGAGTTGGAAGCCTGGAAGCCTGAGTAAAGAATGTGAGGATACTGCTCACAGTACATATACATCCAAACTACTCTCTAGTTCTTCCTATAGTCCTTCTGTCTTTGTTGTCAATACAAAACCAGGGATGGGATAACCTGCAACTCTCAGGCCATTCTTTGAATATTGGTTAGGAGAATTCACCATCATCAGAGCGTTCGCAAACAAACCTGATAAGTCTGCTCATGCTTGCTGCTGTTTTTCATGTTTGACATGTTACTGGAGCCTGGGGTTCTAAGTTCAGGGCCGCCCCTACCATTACTAAGAGTGAGGTAGCTGCTTCAGATGTTTGGGGGCAGGAGTGGTGGTGAGGTATTGGCAGCCTGCCCAGTGTCCCGTAAACTATCCTGCTGCCCTCTGGTGTGGTAGAGGATTTTGTCCTGTTGAAGTAAGATTAAATGGCCAAGTCTGGTCAGCTCTTTCAGCTCAGGCAGCAAAATGTCTTAGATCAGCCCTGCCCAATTTTTATTGCTAGAGCTGTGAATGCAACTTTGCTTTGTAATGGAGGCGCAGTATATACCGAGTTGCAGGGCATTTTGAATTCACTGCACATCAGAGCAGAATGGGCATGTTCTCCATGTTGGGAAACTCCCAACCAATTAAGCCTCCATTTGGCCAACTCCCAATCTGTAGCAAATGAAACTTCACGGTTAATATAGCCTGAAAGTGAGAATTCCGAAGTATTTGCATATTTGCTTTTCAAAACAACGACATCAGTTAGAGCTACAGATCACAGCCCTGGAAGAAAGCTGGTGGCCATATGGTATTTGCTTTGACCATCTGTAAATGATGCTTGTTATTTAGACAAGTAAGCAAAAGAGAAGAGGCCACAGACAGAACAGAACTAATAATAACCAGAGGAGCTTATTTACCCCTTTCTCTCTCTTTCCACCATCAAAACAAACACAGTTCGGCCCAGGAGAACAAAGCTACTGAATGGTGTAAAATGATATATACAGCACACAGCTATAGATTCATAATGCATATATTCTCACACATCTATCCCCAAAATTCTGAACCTATTTAGGGGATAGGGTTCAGCATCTTGGGCAGCTCCTTTAGAGTTCTGGGTGTTTCTGAACCTATTTTGGGTTCAGCACCTTGGAAAGCTCCTTTAGAATTCTGACTGGTTCTAACTAGAACCAAGAATGGATTCAAAACCCCACTGAAATTGGAGCCAGTAGCCTCCACTGCTCACAGCCAGAGTTGTGTTGGGCATCCTTGAGACTTACAGATGGATCCCACCCGTGTTTATTCAGAGGAAAAGCCCACCAGGTTCAGGGACTTACTGCTAGGTAGGCAGTGCTATGAACAGGAGATTGTGGGAGTAATAGAAGGATTGTAGTCAATCCTTCTTCCCATCCTAGGGGTGTGATCCCCTGGCCAGATGACAGTCCCTAAGCATGGGGTCCTCCACAGTAGACTTACATGTAGAGCCCTGTCTGTGGCCCTGCAGGTCAGTAGCCAGGAATTGCAGCCCACCTTTTAAATGCCTATAGAGCAGGGGTGCAATAACACTTTCAACCCAAGGTCCAAATTCCATTGCGGAGAAGCTCTTGGGGGCCACATTCCAGGGGTGGATGGAGCCAAAGGCAAAACAGCAGGGCCACAATACCAGCATATTTTAGCTCATAGCTCTAATTGCCAATAACTCAGCCTTACGACATCATTTCAACCTTTTAGAATGGAGAAAAGCTGAACAAAAGCCAAGAAACCACCAAATATGCAGTGGTTTGGGAAAAGGTGAAGGGGGTGGCATTCCAGGGCCAGATTGGGACCACAGGCTTGAGATTCTGCACCCTTGTTATGGAGTCTCAAATCCCATGTGACAATATTGGTAGCTCTAAACTTGAATGTTAGCACAAAATTTAGTCCTGTGTAGCTTAATCTTGAATTGAATAATCCATTCCAGGAAGAGCAAAAAGACAACCTTCTGTGAAATTTTGCTCTGTGGCAATCGTGGTACCCTACCCTTTCTTGCCTACACATTAATTTAGAACCTGCGGCCCTTCAGATGTTGTTGGACTACAACTTTCATCAGCCCTAGCCAGAATAGCCAAGAGTTTGATAGTTTCAGCACAGCAACATCTGGCTCACCACCATTTGCCCACCCCTGATTTAGATGAATAACCCACCCCCTCCTTAGGGCTCTGGGTAGTTCACATGTATTTATCATTATACAACAATGGGAGATGAGCTCAGTTCCAGAATTTAATGCTTCAGTAGAAACTGAAGAGCTGTCAAAGGTTAAAAGCTTTTCTCCCACTGTGATCTGATCAGATTTGGGCAGATGAGCTGGAAATGAAACACATTTTTGATATGCATTAATGTAAGCCAGTTAGACCCCTAAAAGAGACTCTTTCCCAGCAAACCTTTTACTAAACACTAGCAGAATGCCATCATTATGATAGGTAATGAGTGATTGGAAGGAGGGGTTCTATATTGCAAGGATCTCTGAAGGATGCAGCGTGTCTTTGGGCAGAGATGTACACCTATTGTGGGATCATCCTGGGTTTCTAGATGCTCACATGTGCTTATGGATATACAAGAATTTAATTATGATCCTTTTATGATCAGAATTTGCCTTGTCTGCAATCCTAGATGCAAACAGGAGCATTTATTTTTCAGAAAATTCCCAAGTTTGTGATTGCATTCAAAAAATGCATATATATATATATATATATATATGGCACATCACATCAGCTGCCATCACAAACCCATCCAGGGGCAAACCCCCAAAGCTCTGCTTTAAAAAGTCAGTAATATACCCATTGATATTAAAACTATATACAAGATTGTATATAGGTTTTAATAACAATGGATATATTACTACTATGCTGGTTTAATAATTATAGTTTGCCTATGCTTCCCTCCTCTTCTTTTCTCTGAACTGTTTTTTTTCTCCTTCTTCCCCCTTTCTCTATTCTTTCACATATTGATTATTGGTTTGATTGAATATTGATTGATCTACAGGGTGAGGGCGGGGCGAGGGAGTACACCGTGGTCTCTAATGGAAGCCAGGATATATTTTTTAATTTGGGGGGGGGGGTTGTTTTAGGTCATTTTGTTGTTGGTGGTGTAGGCTTTGTTTTTTTTTTTTTGTTTTTTTAAAGACATTTTCTTTACTTTTATTGTTATTTGGGAGAGGCAAATATTAGTTTACAATCTTTCTATTTCTACCGGTCAATATGTATTATACAATGGTTTAACGTGACTTGTGACTTGTATGTAAGCAGGATCTGCAACATTGGTATGATTGGTCTATGTGGAGGGGCTATTAATATATTTCTTATTGTTCTATGTTCAATGTAACTTCATGGAATGTCAAGGGGCTCCGAAATGTTAATAAGTGGAAAAAGGTGCTTTCTAAGCTGAAAGAGCTTAACGCTGATGTGGCTTTTTTGCAAGAAACCCACATGACTGCTGAAGACGTCCATTTGTTAAATAAGGATTGGGTTGGCAAGGTTTATGTAACAGATACTTCAACACTCTCCAAAGGGGTGGTGATTTTAATTAGGGATGTGCACTGGATCGGACCCGATCCACGATCCGAGTCCGGTCCAGTGGGAAATCGGATAAATTATCCGATTTCCGATCCCGCAGCTGGATCGGCCGATCCAATCCGAACCGGTCCGAAAAAGCTCCGAACCGGTTCGGCGGATCGGCGGATCGGCGGGCGCCCACTGGCGCCCACCGCCGCTTCCATTGGCGGGCGCCAGCGGGCGCCCGCCGATGAAAGTGGACAGCGGGGGGGGGGAGGAGGGGGGCACTTACCTTCTCGGCCCGGTGGCTCCCGTCCGGCGCCGGCGCCTACTACTACTAGCAGGCTCCGCGGCCTGCTCTAGGGTGGCGCGCCGGGTGATGTCATCACCCGGCGCGCTACTCTAGAGCAGGCCGCGGAGCCTGCTGGTAGTAGTAGGCGCCGGCGCCGGACGGGAGCCACCGGGCCGGGAAGGTAAGGAGGGGGTGCGTGGAGGGGAGGAGGGGGCGCGCGGAGGGGGGAGGGGGGAGGGGGGCCCTTACCTTTCCGGCCCGGCGGCTCCCGTCCGGCGCCGGCGCCTACTATTCCCAGCAGGCTCCGCGGCCTGCTCTAGGATGGCGCGCCGGGTGATGTCATCACCCGGCGCGCTACTCTAGAGCAGGCCGCGGAGCCTGCTGGAAGTAGTAGGCGCCGGCGCCGGATGGGAGCCGCCGGGCCGGAAAGGTAAGGAGGGGGTGCGTGGAGGGGAGGAGGGGGCGCGCGGAGGGGGGAGGGGGGCCCTTACCTTTCCGGCCCGGCGGCTCCCGTCCGGCGCCGGCGCCTACTATTCCCAGCAGGCTCCGCGGCCTGCTCTAGGATGGCGCGCCGGGTGATGTCATCACCCGGCGCGCTACTCTAGAGCAGGCCGCGGAGCCTGCTGGAAGTAGTAGGCGCCGGCGCCGGACGGGAGCCGCCGGGCCGGAAAGGTAAGGAGGGGGTGCGTGGAGGGGAGGAGGGGGCGCGCGGAGGGGGGAGGGGGGCCCTTACCTTTCCGGCCCGGCGGCTCCCGTCCGGCGCCGGCGCCTACTATTCCCAGCAGGCTCCGCGGCCTGCTCTAGGATGGCGCGCCGGGTGATGTCATCACCCGGCGCACTACTCTAGAGCAGGCCGCGGAGCCTGCTGGAAGTAGTAGGCGCCGGCGCCGGACGGGAGCCGCCGGGCCGGAAAGGTAAGGAGGGGGTGCGTGGAGGGGAGGAGGGGGCGCGCGGAGGGGGGAGGGGGGAGGAGGGGGCGCGCGGAGGGGGGAGGGGGGAGGGGGGCCCTTACCTGCCCGGCCCGGCGGCTCCCGTCCGGCGCCGGCGCCTACTACTACCAGCAGGCTCCGCGGCCTGCTCCAGGGTGGCGCGCCGGGTGATGTCATCACCCGGCGCGCTACTCGAGAGTAGGCCGCGGAGCCCGCTGGTAGTAGCCGCCGGCGCCGGACGTGCCGAGAAGGTAAGTGGCGGGGAAGGGGGCTTACCCCCCCCCCGGAGCCGTCCGCTTCTATCCGCTGGCGCCCGCGGGCGCCAGCGGATGGAAGCAGGCGGCCCCAGGGGGGGTAGGGAGCGCGGGGGAGGGGGTTTACCTGCCGGGGCCGTCCACAGCGGACGGCCCCGGGGGGGGGAGGGAGTTAGGCCCCCCCTTACCCACCCGCCGCCATTTTTTCCTCATAGACTTGCATTGCAATGCAAGTCTATGGGGAAAAAAATGGCGGCCGATCCAAAAATTTCCGATTTTTGGATCGGGATCGGACTCGATCCGGTCCGGGGGGCCTCCGATTTTGTCCGAACCGGTCCGGGACAAAATTGGAGGTCCCGATCCGGGTCCCGATCCGATCCGGGGGGTCCGTGCACACCCCTAATTTTAATTCACAAACAACTTTCTTTTTCCCTGCAACAGCTGATTATTGATCCCGACAATCATTATTTAATTTTGGTTGGGAAACACATAGATAAAATCACTGCTATGATCAATCTATATGGGCCAAATATGGACTCTCCTGATATGTTTCATGAATGTTTTAGCAAATTGGTTAATATGATCTATGACTATTTGATCGTTGGTGGAGATTTTAATGAGATTTTAGATTCTTCATTGGATAGGAATACAACCACCCAGAAGACACAAACAGCGGTGAGAAATACGCTTCAGGCATATATGGTTGAACTTGGTTTGATTGATATTTGGAGAACATTGCACTGTGATCATAGGGAGTACACCTTTATTTTACCAGTATATCATAGGGTGACCAGATAAAATCCAGGTCAGGGCTCATGTAACTTTAACAGTTGTAGAGCAAAGGGAATTTCAACCAGTGTCATTTGTATGCAATTAGTTCCTGGTGAAATTCCCTCTTCATCACAACAGTTAAAGTTGCAGGGGCACTGCCCTCTTTTGTATCTGATCACTCTAGTATAGTGCCTGCAACTTTAACTGTTGTGATGAAGAGGGAATTTCACCAGGAACTAATTGCCTACAAATGGCACTGGCTGAAATTCCCTTTGCTCTACAACTGTTAAAGTTACATGAGCCCTGACCTGGATTTTATCTGGTCACCCTAGTATATCATAACTGTTTTCAATTAGATTATTTCTTAGTCTCTACTTATTTACTGCAACAAATAAAGGCTTGCAAGATTGATACACTGGTAATTTCAGACCATGCCCCTGTATGCTTGTGTGAAGGTTTCATTGTATGTAAAGAGTTAACAGATGTGAAGTAGGGTGATTAGAAAATAATAATAGGAGTGAATCACCCCAGGTAATTTCTCAAATGCTCCGGTAATGGCTTTCTGATCATTCTCCAGCTCAGGACAAGTGTAGAACAAAGACACAAAAGGATGGCCAATCACCCTAACAAAGGGCTAGGCAGCGTGATTAGGAAAAGGAGGGGTGAAGCGGGAGAACTGCGATTATGAGTCAAAAACTAGGAGAAGGGTGTGGCCAGGGGGAGAAGTGATGAGATTGCCTTTGTTAGGAATGGGGGGGGGGGAGAACCATTCCAGGGGACACTTTAGGAGTAAGTATCAGGAGTAGAGGGAAGAGATGGACTTGCGTTTTTACTCCTGCCTGTTTGTTTTCTTGCTTTTGTAACATCAGTTCTATGTGTGTAAATATCTTAAGCAAAGCGTGCCTTACTATGCCAAGAATAGGAAAGAGTTTTGATTTAAAACTTGTATTGTTGGAGATTCCTTTTCATACCCGCCTACAGCTCGAACCCCCATGCTACTGAAAAGGGGAAAAGAGAAAGGTGGAAGCTTGGGTCCCAGAAAAGGGACAAGGTTGCTCTTAAAGAGGCAGGATATCTTTAAAGAGCAGAATCAGAGTGTCCAGCCAGGAAGGTGGAATTCTGAACGTCCAGGAGCGGATCTTGGACAGCTTGAAACTACAGTTTTCAGGCTCACATAGGACTCCAGGACTTTGGTGTTTCAATGTTTCCCTCTTAAATGGTGAGATGTTTAAATCTCAGATTTTGGCTGAACTCTCAGAATATTCTTGCGCTATGGAATGGGAGGCCTGCAAGGCCTTTATTAGAGATCAAATTATCGCTTACTCTGCATTTCAAAAAAAGCTTAGAACAGAGCAACAGGTGCTTTTAAATAAGAAATTGAAATCTCTTATAACCCAATTTTCTAGTTCCCCATCAATACAATTGTATCAGGAGATGCAAAAAGTTAAATGCAAGTTAAATAATATTTTTTTTCTCAGCAGGTGGAATTTGCTTTAACTTCTATGCATCAGACATATTAGGAAAGTGGGGAACGACCCAATAAAAATTTAGCACATCAAAAACATTGAAATGTTATTTCCACCATTAGAGATGAGAATTATATATATATATTTCTCCTACAGATATAAATCTGCAATTTTTAAGGTTTTATATGGAGCTGTATAGAAAGGGTAGCGAGATATCACAGCAGGATATGAATACTATTTTTGTTCAGATTAAGCTCCCTTGCTTAGATTCTTTGCAAAAGCAACATCTTATGGCTCCTGTAAGACTTGAAGAGATCGCAAATGGAATATTGAGTATGAACAATGGGAAATCCCCAGGCCCTGATGGGTTTCCAATTGAATGGTACAAAGCCTTTTCTACTTTCTAGCTCCAAAATTATATTAAATTTATAAATATATATTTGAACAGGGTTTGCTTTCTTCAGCATTAAATGATGCTTATATTACAGTCATTCCTAAAGCTGGCAAGGACCATACCAATTGTGCTAACTACACCTGATTTGGGAGGGACATCTGGTATGGAGTAGACAGATCGGGATCGTCTATCCTCCCATGTGAGAAAAACTAAAAAGAACAATATCCCATTTATAAGAACTTCAAACTGTAAGTGGAAAGCAATGCTTATTATGGGAATCTTTACAGAGTAAGGGGAAGAAAACTGTAAGGTTGTAGATAAACCAGCAGTGTTATAAGACCTTAACGAACCTGGGAGAGCAGCCAAGCTGGGATGGAAACGGCAGAGTGGCTTATCTTTGTTGATACAACTTCAAATTAAAGCAAAGAATAATTTGTACTTACGGAGAATACTGGACATTACTAACTAATTAGCAAGGATCTAAACAAGAGGTAGCAGAAAGACCGAACATCGCAACTGTTGGCTGGATGCCTGATGAGTAGTGAAAGGGGGAGAAGTAAGAAAATTTTGCCACTGAGGTGGACTAGATCCAAAGCGCACCCCTCCGATAAGAGTTGGTCTCGTCTGACTAGAAAGAATTCAGAAAATTTATAAGCAGTCATGACGAATGGGAAAACGGGTCCACCGGCAACCAGAAGTGGGAATCATAAAAATGGAGCTAAGCCAGGAGCAGCTCCTAAGATAACGAAACCACAAATGGAGCCAATGTCCTCTGAAGCTTTACTGGCTGGCATTCAAGACATGCTAGATAAGCAGAAGAATGAGCTCATGCAGGAGGTTAAGAAGATCCAGATTTCTCAATCGGAATTACAAAGCGGTCTTCAAATGATTAATGACAAATTTGTATCTTTGGAGCAGCAAACAGATTTGTGCGGGGCCACAAACAAGAATACAGGAATATATAGAGAAAAATTGGAAGATAAGATTACAAGGCAAGGATAGGGATTATATGGAAGCATTAGTGACGGAAAAAGAAATAGAGGGAATAATTGACGAATTGAAAGGAGGGCAATCTCCAGGAGTAGATGGGCTGGGGCTGGAATATTTAAGATATTTAAAGAGCTTTTACTACCAAAAATGGAAAAATTGTATAATAATATAATAAAGGGAGAGAAGACCCCGCCATCATGGGAACATTCATTGATAATATTAATCCCGAAACCAGATAAGGATTTAATGGATCCAGCATCATATAGACCTATTTCTTTAATTAATCAAGATTCTAAAATATTTACAGCAATTATGGCAACAAGATTGAATACCTTTATAAATAAGTATATAAAAAAGGATCAATGTGGATTTATTCCAGAGAGGCAAATGCCAAATTTAATAGGGAGGGTATTGAATATAATAAATACTCTTAAAAGAAGGAATCTAAAAGCAGGGTTGATAGCTTTAGATATTTTTAAAGCCTTTGATTGCATGGAATGGCTGGCGCTAAAAACTATTATAAAGATATTTGGTTTTGGAGAAAGGTTTATGGGAGTGATTAATCAGCTTTATGCAAACAATAAAGCGGAAGTAATGGTAAATGATGGTTTAACACAATAAATTACCTTAGCCCGAGGAACAAGACAAGGGTGTCCTCTCTCCCCAATATTATTTGCAATTGTTATAGAAATATTAGCAAATGTTATTAGGGAAGATGAGAGGTTGAAGGGAATAGGAGGGGAAGATAAAATAAAAATTAATATGTTTGCGGTTGATATTTTATTGACACTAGAAAATCTGAGGGAAAGTATAGAAGAAATAAAACAACATTTAAGAGAATTTGGAGAGAATACAGGGTTACAGGTTAATTGGGGGAAATCAGAAATGATGTTATTTAATTATGACAAAGAAGAAAGGGATGAGTGTTGTTTAAAATTTGATCTGAAGATTAAAAATATAGTGCACTATTTAGGAGTTTATATTACGAAAGCTTTAGAAAAGCTAGAGGAAATAAATTTTAGTAGTTTAAAAATAATAATGAAGAAGTTAGAGGCTTATAGGAAATTAAAGCATTCATAGTTTGGTAGAATAGCGGTTATTAAAATGAAAATATTACCAAAGATTATTTTTTTTATTAGAATGTTACCAATTAAAATAACAGAAGTAGAATTAAGAAGTTGGCAAAGTATGATAAATAACTACTGTAATGGAGATAGAAAAGCAAGAATTAATAAAATGAAATGGTATAAGATTCAAAGGAAAGGAGGGTTGGGACTCCCGAATATAAAGATGTATTATATAGCTAACCAATTAAGATACGTTATAAATAGTATAGTAGGGAAAGAGGATTTAGAATGGTTAAAGACGCAGACAGGAGAAATAGAGTTAGAGTTACAATTTTTTTTTTTTTAGTAAAATACAAAAGAATCAACTGAAGGAGATGGAAAATCCCATCCTAAGGAATACCATAGAAATTTGGTGAAGGTATAAAAAGAAATTAATACCAGGAATTTCTCCTCTAACCCCAGTTGATTTATTGGAGAACTTCCCAGGTAATTTGAGAAGAGAATTGGAAGGGCCATTGAGGGGAAAAAATAATTAAAGTGAAACATTGGCTGAAGAGACTGGTTAACAAAAAGCAAATAGAAGAAGTTGTAAGAGGGCAAAAAAATTATGGTTTAAGTGCCTACAACTGGAACAATGGATACAGAAATGGAAAAATAATAATAAAGATTGTAGAAAGGAAACAAGATTTGAAAAGCTAATTGAGTCACGAGAGAAGGAGGGGGAAAATAAAAGTAAAAAAGGTATAAGAAGTGAAATATATAATATATTGTTAGAGGAGGGAGAGCCACAAGAAATTTTGAAAACAATCTGGGAAGAAGATTTAAAAATTCTAATTACTGAGGATAGATGGGGGAAGATATGGGAACTAAGAACTTTAAAGTTGTTATCAATAAAAATAAAAGAAAATCATTATAAAATAATTTGAAGATGGTATCTCACTCCTGTAAGATTACATCAGATAGATAAGAAAATGTCAAAGCTATGCTGGAGGGGATGTCAGGAAGTGGGGACTTATTTCCATATGTGGTGGACATGTGAGTATGTAAAAAATTTTTGGAAAAGAGTTTTTAAAGAAATAAGTGAAATATTGGGTAATAAGGTGGAAGCAAGTCCAAATTTAGCTTTATTGGGGATGTTTGATAAAGAATATGGGAATAATAATATAAGAGAATTGATAAACAACCTCTTGACACGGCTAGATTAATGATAGCTAAAAACTGGAAAATACAAGGGAATTATAGTATAGAAGAATGGTACAAAGGAGTGTGGGATATTGCAATTAATGATAGATTAACATGTAAAATTAAAGTTAGGATGGAATTATCCAAAAAGAATGATTTTGAAAGTATTTGGGGAACATTTATAGAATATGTTTTAGTAAAGGGGAGAGGTTGTACACCTTCAAAAGAATCACTGCAATTTTGGAAAAATGTATAATATATTAGAGCATGAAGGTCTCAAGGGTAGGGAAGCACAGGGGGGATGTTGAGGGTTTGTTTATGTATTATGTTTATTTTATGTATTATATGTTAAAAACTAAATATTTTTTTTTAAAAAAAACTACGCCCGATTTCACTAATAAACGTTAATATCAAAATATTAATGCCAATTTTAGCTGATAGATTACAGCAAGTTATTACAACTTTGGTTGGACCAAAACAGGTGGGATTTATTAAAAACAGACAGGGGGCTGATAACTTGAGATTAGTTGTGGATTTGATAACTTTAAATAGAGAAAGAACTGACCAGGTGGCCATTTTCTCTTTGGATGCTGAGAAGGCTTTCGATAAAATTCACTGGGAGTTTATGCTTGCCACATTGAGTAATTTTGGTTTTCCAATGGAATTTTTAAAGTGGGTTAGAATTTTATATTTGACCCCAAGAGCAAGAGTCATGACCTATGGTTGGTTGTTGGATTTTTTTCCTGCTTGGGCGAGATACTAGGCAGGGATGCCCTCTCTCCCCACTGATATTTGCTTTATGCTTGTAACCCCCTGACTTGTGCAATTTGACAGAGTTGTAGCATTCACGGGTTTGTGCATGCTGACTTAGAATTTAACATTATTCTTTATGCTGATGATCTTTTATTATTTATTTCCAAACTCCAGGCATCTATTCCTGCTTTGATGGCCCTGATAAACACCTTCGGTTATTTGTCCGGTTACTCAATTAACTGGACAAAGTCTGAAATGATGATGATTGGAGATAGTATATCTTCTAGTGTGTTGGCTTATGGACAGTTTCGATGGCGTCCTAATTTTATAACTTATCTGGGAATGCTTATTCATAGAGATATACCCCAATTGATTAAAATAAATTTGAATAAGTTAATCAATGAGATTGTACATGATATAGACAGATGGGCACTATTAAAATTGAGTTTGTGGGGTAAAATCAACACACTTAAGATTAATATTGTACCTCGAATTCTCTACATTATACATGAGATTCCTTTACTTATACCTGGCAAATATTTTCAACAACTTAATGCTTTGTTTCATAAATTCTTCTGGGGTTCTTCCCCATCTCAAATATCTTTGAAACGCATGCAACTCCCAATTAAAGAAGGTGGGTTTGGATTTTCAGTCTTCGCTTTGTATCATCAGGCCAATCTATTTATTGACTTGTACTAAGTTTTGGTCTTCTCCAGTTTGCTTAGATATGCCACCCTGGTCAGTTTTGGAATCCTTATGGTTAGAACTCAGTTCTCGACATGTTAGATTAAATAATCCTCCTCCAACAATCTTGGCTGCTAGAGAGGTATGGTGTATAGTATCGCGTCAATTGCAGTTTGACCCATTTTCTAACGCAAAATTGACTTTATGGGGAAATCCAGATTTAAAAATTGGAAAAAAATGTTTTTGTGGGGGACATGGACAGATAAGGCATTTTTTACTTTGGATCAATTAATAGGTTTAGATGATGAGTTTTTGCCATTTTCTGATTTGCGTGTTAAATATAATTTACTTGCTACGGCTGAATGACAATACTTATAATTGCAACACTTGTTGAAATCTACGTTTGGACCGGCTGCTTTTATGGCCTCAGAGCCTCCATTACTGTTATAAACACTTATAGCAGCTGAGCAGACATGTCGACCCACAACCTATATATATATATATATATATATATAATATTTGGTAGTAGTAAATAAATAAGTTACTCACAGTTTAAGACAGGATTGAAATTGAGAATTGGAATGTCCTATTTTGCCCAATCAATGGACTGTTGCCTTTGAGACTGTATCTGAAGTTTCTATGGATCTTAGGCTACGTCTTATTCCGCAAAAAATCCTGTTCCGGGTCTACTGGACCCCACAATGCCTTTTCAACAAGGGGCTATCTAATTTACATAATTGTTGGAGATATAACACACAATGCTCAGTAGTCTCCTCCGTTTGGGAGGAGGTTAAAATAAGGATAAATCTTGTCCTGAATCAATCTTTAATATAGAAGGATGTGCATGTCCTTTTAAACTACTTGCCGGTTTCTTGGAAACTAACACAGGGTCAGCGCAAATGGATTTTCAGAGCCCTTATGACAGCTAAAATACTATCATATTGGAAGGATAAATGCTTACCTCCCATAATGCAATGGATTGAGGACTTAATAACCTTATCAACATTTGAATGGGTGATGTACAGGTGCAACTTGCGAATGGATAAATATACGGCTATATGGTCTGATTTTTTTGAAATTTATGTATAATACTCTCCTTTTTTAAAAAAAAACATTTGATGAAAAATGATGTCATCGCTGTATATGTAATGTGGGTTTTTTATGATTTGTTTTTATTGTTCTGTTTCTTTGATATTCACAATAAAGGAAAAGGATGGATATATATATATATATATATATATAGTCAGTCACTTACCTCGACTCTTATCTTGGAGCAAGGCAACGATGGCATCTGCCATCTGTTGCCCTTGCTCTGGAGCTGTGTTGGAGGCGTGCCCCAGCCGATGGTTACTAGGGGTGTGCATCGGATCGGATCCGATCTGATCCACGATCCGAATCCGATCCACCCCAAAATTGGAAAAATCCGATCCGACCCCCCAGGTCCGATTCCGATCTGCTATCCGATCCGATCCGGGGGGTCAGTGCACATCCCTAATGGTTACCCCTGATTAGTTGCTTGGCCGGGACGAGGGGAGGGGGCGGGCCAGTGAGCTGAATGGCCGTTGGCCCACTTCTGTGCTTCTCTGGCATGGGGAGAAGCTGAAAAAGATTTGAAAAAAAAACCTGGGACATGAGAAGCAAGACAAACCTTCAAAGCAAAGTTTTTTTTTTTAAAAAAAAGTGATGACGACAACAACAAGAACAAGTGGGACCTGAGGAGGCATGGGTGCCCGGTGCACGGGCGCTCCTCCTACCCTCAAGCAAAGCCCCTGCTCACTCCTTCATATGGGGATAATACGAAGGAGCGCAAATGCAGGGCTTTGGCAGCTCGCGGTGCCAAAGCTCCATTGTCAAGATGAGCCCAAAGAGGCCCTGGATCCACTGTGGATTCAGTCAGCCTCTAAAGTAAAATTTATAAGAAAGATAAAAAGACTAACAACAGAGTATTACATATATATATTAAGCTATACATTTTGGCTCCTGCCCTAACAGCACAGCTACTGATTAGCATTAAAATCTGTAGCTTAAAATATTTTTCTAATACTCTGCTGTTTGTCTTTCTGTATTTCAAAGATAGATAGACAGATAGATATTAAAATGCACACTTTAAAATGCACGTGTGTGTGTGTATGCATTCCCATGCTGCAGTCAGTGGGCAGGGAGCGTATTTTTGCAGAGATTTTTTAAAAAAGAAAAATACATACTGAAATGTGCACTTTCCTTGATCAAATGAAAAGAAAAACAGGTCCAAATCAAAACGGGAGTGAGGAGGACTGAGCTTCTAAACAGAATTCGGAACTTGTGGCGAGTTCTTGCTTCCCTGATTTTCCCACACACATGACCAGCAACAAAATGTTAGTGCATCCTCACCTTGTGTTTCTCTTCAGGGATTCAGCTTGCCCATCAACTAGCCAGTGACGACCTCCTCCATTCCAATTCCCCCATCCCGGTTTTCCATTTTGCTTTCCATTTTTTCTGGAACAGAGAAAGAAAAGGGAAGTAAGTTTATGAGCAATGCTGAGATTGCTGAATGTGCAGCAACGGTAGTCCCAGGCTAGTTAAACCTCCACAAATGGGAACCTGTCAAAATCAGAGAGAGTGTTGGAAAGGAGGTCTCTGCTCCTTCCTGCCACGTCAATGCCTTTGACGCTACTTCAAATAAGATTTTGATTTGCATTTATCCTGTAGGCAGAAGACAGAGAAAGGAAGGGAAAGGCAGAGGAAAGGAAATTTCCTGCTTTTGCAAACAAAAGTATCTCTTCATCAGAATTCATGTGAATGATAAACAAACAATCCCTCTCACAATCTGCTCCTTTCCTTGCCAAAAGCGTTTGTGTTGGAAATTTTTGCCAATGATATATAAATAGATCAGAGAGAGCTTATTGGAGGGGGGAAAAGTAACATAAGATTAATGGTGGGTTACTAAGGCTCTGAGCCAGCTGACATTAAGAGAAATATGTCCACTTGCCCTAAGTGAAATTGTTGATGCCTCTGGAAATGGCAGAGGTTAATGAGCCCTGGGAGACAAGAAGAAAAAGAAAGCAATGCTTTACGTACAAACAAGACGAAGACAGACAGAAATGAAGAAGCAAACAATCTGATTTATCTGCTTAATAAAATGTAATTGAAGATGGACCATTAGCTCTGAGCAGTTGGTGCAGGTGTGTTTTTGCTTTTGTCCATAATGAATGAATTGTGCAATAGATCCAACAGTGCTATCCTTTCGACTTTGCTCTCATGAGAAGATTTTCATATACAACACACACACACACACACACACACACACACACACACACACACACACGTAGACTATGGGCTGGATACAGACTCGAAATACTGGAAGCAATACTGCATCCTCTTCCCACTTCCCCTGCAGCCCCACTGGAGGTTGGGGGACTCTCCAGAACAGATTTGGAGGGTGCTATGGGAGGATGGCAAGGGGAGGAGAGGACACAGAAGTCCTATTATGCAAGCAGTAGCCTCTGTTTGCAGTGTCATTATTCTAGATCCAGCTCTATATCTTTTAGTTTCAACCCAATATACTTTTATCTTTTAATTTCAACCCAAATCTATTCTGGAGGGTTGGGGGACCCTTGGAGCAGATATGAGCTTTGTGCAGGAGCTGCTTGGTGATGAGATGGAAGCTCTGTTGCATGAGCAGAAGTCTACTTGTGTGATATTGGATAGAGACCACTATCGAGATTGTTCTCCTCTCCAATCACACTTCTGAAAGATTTTTTCCCACAGTTCAACATAAAGATAAAAATAGGCACACAAAAGAGGTACAGAATTCTAAAAAGAACAAAAACTGAAATGTATGGTATCCATGGAGAACCCAATTTGTATGAGAGACTCTCAACATGGATGCATCCCCGTGTATCACTGTGTGGAGACGAAATTGACTGTGCCACTTGGCCCAATGTTTTTGATCGGTCGGTGATCAGTCCAGATAAAATTGAGGTACCAGGAACCAGAGATTGATGTGAAAACACATGATACTGGTAGAGCTGGGAAGCTCTCAGCCTGGTCAGCATCTGCATGGGAAATAGCATGCAAGTTCCATGTAAGTTGCTCTTTGATAAGGCTGATCAAAAGATGCCTTCCCACTTTCTCAGCCACATTCTCAAATCATAAACATAGGGAGTCACTTTCTTCACATCCTCAAATAGTTTAGAGAACTCCCAAGGAAAGTCTTTTAAGGGTGGAGGACCTCTGTGTCTAGCAGAGGGTAGAAATCAGAGGCCCTTTTTCTTCTTCTTTTCAACTTCTTTCTTTCTTGTTATTTATTTATTTATTTATTGCTGTTACTGCTTTGCCATGGAAACAGCAACCTCCTCTCCATAGTGTAAAGCCTACGTCTCCCTACATGGTAGTGTTTTATGCTGCAAATCACACAAAATGGAAGGCTGCCAGTTTCTGGAAACTCACTGCTCTTTTTGGGGAGAAAGGGTCCCTTTCTTGTTTCCTTTTTAGGTATTGCCTGAAGCCAGGACACGCCAGAGTGGGCCTCCTGAGTTACAGCATTCCAATCACCTTTTTGCATTTGGGATAAGGAAAAAAATCCCAGTGCAGCTTGAGTCTGGGACTGATGAGTGGTATCCCCTTGAGTCTGAGAATACTATTGCCTTGCTGCTTTACATGCAGACACTCAGCAAGTAGTTTTGGGGCCTCATTTTGAAGTAGTTTTGGGGCAAGAGACATTTCGGAGAAGGCCACAAGGAATTCCAGTGCCAATGTAGTCTTGGCATTGGCAGGAAAATGTGCAACTCTGAGGTTTTGTAGTAAAAGTCTTGGGATTTGCTCACCAATTGGAGCAATTGATCTTGATTTTGTCTTTAGGGCAATTAGACATGACATAGCATGAGTTGTCATATGTGTGTGTGGGGAGAGAGGGATTGAAGAGAAGAGGAGCGTTATGTCTGTGCTTCACAACCGAAATAATACACAAGGCTGTATAAAAGGCACCCCCAACTCAAGACTGCCATGACCAATGCCGCTGAAGTCAGTGATGCTGCCTCCTTGTCTATGGCCTCCTCCACACGAGACGTTTAATGAGCCTTGAAGGCTCATTATAAATTTTACCTACACACGAGCGGAGCGCAAAACGGGCGTACAGGCGCGTTATCTCCCCGATAATGCGCATTTTCGAACGCGCGTTAAATAGCGACTTTTATTTTGCTCCGGCCGTTAAAGCGCATTTTCGCTGTGTGAACAAGCGATTATGCGCATTAACTACCTGTAAAGTGCTTTTTGGGCATCTTTTAATGCGCTTCGCCGCTTCTCGCCGCCTCCCGTGCAGAGGGATTAGGCGTAAATGCGCCTCCGCGAAAATGCGCATAATCCCCGAACCGGGCGCAAAAGCGCATCCTTGTGGAGGGGGCCTAAATTTCAGCAACCAATCAGGAGCTATGGCATCAAGATGAACAGCCATATCTCAAAGTTGCTAGGGCACTGCTCTGTTGCCTGCCTGCCCCTGTACTACAGTTCCCAAATGGCACTGGGGGAACATACACATGGAAAAACATTATACACTGATGTAGAACTTTAGGGGTGGGCAAAGAGCAATTATTTGTGGGGGAAACTTGTTATTAGCAGCTCAAATACAATTTGAAGGGGCAGGAGAGAAGGGGGGTGACATCACTATTTACCAGGAAACACTGGTAAATATTCAGAATTGTGTCAAAATAAATTACTCTGAACCAATTGTGAATATTGTGAATTTGAATTTTGAATTGAATCTATTTTGCTTTTATGTTGTCTAATATGTTGCTGCCAAACAACAGTGCTGGGAACATACTTGCAAAGTAGATTGCAGTTTTATTCTCCTTGTTAACAATTTTAATGACAAAATTATCTGCAGGGCAAAATAGGATTGATTACGACAGTGTAAATAAGCTTTTATTTCTGTATTCCTTTTAGAAGAGACCCAAGATATTTGCACTGACTGAATTTGATTTACATCCTCCTGCTTTTTTCTTCTTCAGTAACTCTTAATCCAAGCTTTCTTGATATTTCTAATAATTTCTTCTCTACCCTTCGATTCATGACCAAAATTATTTGCATACTCCTAAACTTTAATTTAATTCAGGTTTCACCTCACCACCCCCATTTCCTTGAACCCTAGTTTGTCATGGCTAATAATAACCTCATCCAACGGTCATAAAAATATATACAAAAATATGTGTGAGGAGGATTTTACTAACCCAACCCATTTTCTAATGTATTCTTTGGTGGTAAAATACCCCATAAAGAAATATATTTCTATGGTGTTGGAAGTAGTGTTTCACAATACCCAAACATCCATTGCCAGAAAGCACATCTTCACAGGAGGTGGAATTTTCCAGTCATCATCATCATCATCATCATCATCATCAAAATGATAGCTTTGTAAAGGAACAGATATTGTGCAGGTTATTTATGTTTTATGTTTTAAACTCAAAGCATTGGAAAGTGATAATAAACACAAGGCAAAACTTTAGGCATACGTCTATTATTACTAAGAACTCTTTTTATTTTATTTTTTTAATGTTGTGGAGGTATTTTTCTAGCCCCAATAACAAATCTGCCTCTGCTGAGATAAATGTCCCCAATGAAACCCCTTGGTTTGGGCCAACTTCTTTCTCCAGAGCACTTAAACCCGTTTCTCCTAGACCATTCTCTTTGAAAATACCAATGAGGCATTGTTTTCCCCAATATGTTATATTGGTTAGGGAAATAAAAACACCTCAATTGCAAAATTGAGAGATTCTTGGTATACTTTTTAGTTTCGAGAAAGCAAAATAGTAAGTGATACATGGCTGAAATTTTGGGATGTTATGGAGGTGACAGTAGATCACAATATTCGGGGATGACTATGTTGTTGGTCTACTTTTACATAAATTCTGCAATGAAAAGTGCATTTGGGGTAGGCCTTTAGCCCACCTTGCTATTTAAAGAGCATCTAAGGGGAAAAACTATACATCACACACACACACACACACACAATATGATTAGGGGTGAAAATGTGTTGGAGGGGTAATATTGATTGAACGGTTCCGCCTTCCCTGCCTAGGATGTACACCAATGCTTCTACGTATGTGTGTGCTGGCAGTACACTATCATAAAAAAATAATCTGCAACCATTCCCAATTCTGCACTGTGACGACTTCTGTCTTCATCAGGCTGATAGTAAGCCCTTATGGAATATGCTTGATCCTTCTTCCTTCCTTCCTTCCTTTACTGCATCTGGCTGCAATTCTGTACCCACTTACCTGGGACTAAGCACCGAATAGGATTTACTTCTGGGTAGACATGTATAGGATTATGCTGTAACTGTAGCTTTTCCCTCATACTACTTATTTCCATACCTGGATTTCTTGCTTGGATTCTCAAAGTTAAATCATGTAGCAATTCCTGATTTAGATTTGAATCTACTATTTACAACCTTCGTAACACAGTTAGACTAAAGTCTGGCACAGGCTCTCCTTTATAATACAGGCTGTTTATATTATGACATAGCACTCCCTGCATTAGAAAATAATATACCTCACATCCACGTGTAGATTTTAAATTGACTCTGACAGATACAAGCGAAGGTGTGCTGCTATACTTGCAAACCTTATCGAGGAAACGCTGGGAAAGAGCATGCTCAAAGTTTAAGAGATATTGTAAAATCTTGACACTCTACAGAAAAAGGGACTAGGACTGGCGCCTCTGAAATACAACCTTCTGATACATGGGCAGGGTCCCAAGTATGGATGAATGAATATGTCAATTTCAGTTTCTCTGAAGCCCCAATCAGGCAAATTCTGACATGTGTGGAGAGCCTTCATGGATGAAGGAACCTCTTCTCTTCAGACAGTCAACACCTCCATGAGTTGAGGCTGACAAATGCAATGGAGGAAAGGTGGGAGGCTGGAGAGATCCTTATCCTCACATGTTGCCCTCTGCAGGTTCAGAATGCCTGAACAGGGCTTATGTTTCTCCTTTTTTCCAATCTTAAATTTGGTTCATCCTGAAAAGAATTTATTTTTTTCAGTTTGCATGAAAATGTGTGTGTGTGTTTTTGTGAACTTTTTTGAATATGCAGTTTGAGCTAATATACACATTTTTGCAAGCAATTTTTCCTAATATACATACCTTTATGGGCAGCTCCTCCTAAAATACATGTTTTGTGTGCTGTTTTGATTGGAGAACTCCATTGCAAAATTTGGAGAAGTTTACATGTCAAAGGCTAGCTGAGTTTTGGTTCGCATATCGGTTTGAAAATGCAAAATTAGATGAATTCACATTAAAATGGAAATGGTACAAATTTCTTCCCCATCCATAGTCCAGGGGTCAGAGTTCAGAGTAATGGGTAGGATCCATCAAAGTGTTGCCGCTCTTGTCTGTGGTTACAAGTCTCCTAGTCCTGGGCAATGCATGCATACATGATACCAGGCCAACACTGATCAAACTAAAACAATTAAGACTTCATACATGTTGCAAGGACAAAGCATGGCTTAAAAGTGCAGAACTCAAAGTGCAGAAATGTGGCATGTGTCAACTCACAGAGCTCACGTTAAGACAAAAGTACCACACACAAATATATGGTGTATATCTTGAAGGATATATTATTTGGAATATATTCTAGACAACAGTTAATCCATTTTTCTGGTAGCAAACACTCACAGGTTAAGAGTTTCTAGACTGAAGGGAAATCTGGGAATCCATGGCAGGGAACTAAGGTAAAGAACTCCACAAATTAATCCAGAACCCTTGAACTAAGACAAAAGCTGCAGAATAGTTTGCTTAAGAAAGTGAGCTGAGACCAATATATATCATTTCAAGGAATTAAGGAATTGTTTATTTAGGATGCATTTACCTGATACATCTGTATGCACTCAGAATCACCCTCCCTTTCATACACACAAAGAAACACACTCTCACACACAAACAAAGCAACTCTCACATACCCACAAACTCACAAGTAGAACTAAAGTAGGGTGTGGCTCCACCAGCAGTGTTCACACTCTACTGGCAATTGGTTAGAACTTTGTACGTTGCAGCTTCAGATGAGCATGTGTACAGAGCTCCTGTGTTGGCGAACCCTGACCTTATCAGGGTTTCCCATCACAGGAGCTCTGTAAGCACCTACATAGGGTTGCATTGAAAATTCCCAAGGGGGACCTCACCTGGCTGCTGCACTTGCATGCTAATTCATTGTGTCATATTTGGTTGCAGTAGTTGGGTTGGCCTCATGGTAGGAACAGTAGGCTGACCATATGAAAAGGAGGACAGGGCTCCTGTATCTTTAACAGTTTCATAGAAAAAGGAATTTCAGCAGGTGTCATTTGTATATATGCAGAACCTGGGGAAATTCCCTCTTCATCACAAAGTTAAAGCTGCAGAAGCCCTGCCCTCTTTTGTACATGATCAAGAGACAGGGCTCCTGCAGCTTTAACTGTTGTGATGAAGAGGGAATTTCACCAGGTTATGTATGCATACAAACAACACCTGCTGAAATTCCCTGTCCTTTGCAACTGTTAAAGATACAGGAGCCCTGTCCTCCTTTTCATATGGTCACCCTAAGGAACAGCTCAGTTAGGGCAGTTATTAGGCCAACCTAACAAGGGTAGCTGGCTACCTGTCCAACAGAGTGCAGCTTCAACTTACTACCTTCACTCTCAGCCATTGTCCTTGTCCACCACCCTGCTGCACGTAGAGTGAGTAAGGTCACTGTTTCACTAACAATGACATTTGTTGCAGTATTTTGGATAACAAGGAATATAAAGCAGGAAATAACACTATGAAAGCAGTATAAGGAATGTGTAATGTGCACCAACAGTTATCAGTACTCTTCAATATCACTATAAAGCAGTAGTATAGATCTAGCCCCATTGAAATGAATGGGAATTAAATTAGTCATGACTAACTTGTCCCATTCAGTTCAATGGATCTACCCTAAGTAGAACTAACATTGGATACTACCCCAAGTGTGCAAAAAATTGGCTTTCACCTTTCTTACTCAACAAACACCCAATTGGCTGTCTGGTAGTTTTCTGGCTGATTGGCAATCCCAACAGCAACTTTCCCATTAAGACAGCATGTTATGTAATGATCACTACTTCTCTCACTCCATTACAGAACAATACTGTTTGACAAAACAATATTGAATATTGACACATCTAGCAAACTGCCAGCATCAAAATTCACAATGTATTGGGCGCTCTAAAGGATTTTAGTTTGCTTGCTTGTTTATTTGTCCCCCCCCCAAGGAATGTTATTTTATTTTGAAATAAACTTAAAAATAGAGGCAGCAAAAAAGGACATACATAACAATACAACAAGAACACTAAAGAAATGAAGGCATATTCAATTATTCCTGTGGCACTGCAGTTTTCTATATTTTGTTTCTTATCTCTGCTTTATGAACATGCATCTCCTTAAGGTTGGTTTGTCGGTTATTTATTTATTTATTTATTTTTACTTTGTCATTGAGGACTTTCAGACAGAGGGGAAATCACATTTCCTCCCTGTTGCTCTGCTTCCTGCTTCTCTTCCGCATTTAAAATGAGCTGAAGAGAGCAGCAATCACGTGGCCTGCAATGAAAACTTCCTAGTCCATACAGTTTAATAGGGCAGCACCCTCTAGTGGGTGTTTTATAGCACAACTTTGACTGCACACGGCAGAAAATCCTGTCAAATCCCAACATATTTGAGAAGAATTTGGAAAAAGAGTGGGAGAGGTGCAAGAGGCTCACAACATTGTCAAAATGACCCACGAACATCCGTGAGTGGCCAGTCACGAGCGTGCTATAAATCGCTAGTTTAAAGAAGCCCATTGTCTTCTTCATAACAAAGCTGATTTCTTTTTCATTGTTCCCCTGGTCTACTCTGCTTGTTCATATATGTACACATACATACCTCGGATATAGTTCTGTTTCTTGCAGTTCTTCTTTGAGTATTTATGTCACCTTAACGCCCTCAGCTACCTTCAGTCTATTGTATAAAGTTATCTATCTTTACTGTCTGTATGACAAAAGCTTCATGTTTTTTTCTCTAGTCTATTTTGGAAACTTTCCTTTATAATTTTGCCCTCATTTTTTTCCAGACCCCTTTATGTAACTTTGCTTTGGATTGATATTAATATTTAGTATCTTGGAATGCACTTGATACTTTTTTGCCTTATACCTTACTTTGTGCTATCTCTCTCCCCACCCACTTTTTTTTTGTTATGAGACCTACTTTGCTGAAGCTCTGCTAACTTCCTAGCTTTAAGTATGAATCTGCAATTTTGCCTTTTATGTGCCTTGCTTAGCTACAATTCAGCCCTACATGAGTAATGTCACTATCTAACAGCTCTCCACCGTCCAAGCTTTCCATGGGGAAACCTATAGACATGGTTACACATGCTCATTGTATATTTCATTTTTTATTTTAAAAACAGGTGATCGGGATTATCAAACTGTTTTCCTGTTGTTATTACTCTAACATGTAAGGAATGTAGCCATTGCATGGAATCCTGGCAGTAGGGGAATGGGGAAAAAACCTTTTTCCATGTGTGCTTTATAACTGACATAATACACATGACCTTGTATAGAGGGGCCCCACAAGACCATTAGGTCCGGGATCTAAAATTACCTAGCTGCACCACTGTCAGGGGCTACCACTGAACTTGAGCTGTGCCAGGCAATGCCTCCCCTTGCAGATGACGACACATTTCTTGTGGCGCCATTTTATAATTTCTGGATAGTACCCAAAACTGCCTTTGAACCTTTGCTCATTTTGCTGCACCTGTGGACCCACCACTAGTATAACCTCTAGTCGTGTGGGTCCTACTAAACACTCCCTTCTGTGAACTTCCATTTCCACTAGTTTCTGGTTGCTTCAGGAACCGCAAGCTTCCTATTGCACCAGTGGTAGGTCCCGCTAGCTTATGGGCACTATTTGATACTGCCATCTCTCTGGATGTATTACAGGCAGCTGTGGCACAGGTTGGCTTGGGATAAAGTTGATGCACCTTTTTCAAAGTAGGTTGCATGCCAACATTTCCTTCCTTACATTCTTCCTCCCTCCCTCTGTACCTTCCTTCCTTCTTTCCTTCCAGAAGTAAACAAACAGAACAGACCTGTTATTCACAAGTCCGTCTTCGACTGTGTCACACGTCATTTTCTCCCTAAACGTCTGTAAGGTTTTGTCTCTCCTCTTGCAATGCTCAGAACAACCAATTTATCAAAACATTGCTGGACTGTAGGAGGTCTTCTTTCACCTTCATAACTTGCATAATAAGAGGAACAGGATGTCTGACCTTGCGTGTTTTTGCTATAAATGCTCTTCTTCACTGACATTGAAGCTGAAAATACTGTTTGGATATATATATATATATTTTCAAAAAAGGTGTGCATTTGAATGTCCTACATGAATTGCTTTTCATAACTAAAGCTTAAGAGCTCATTGTGTGTCTTGCTGAGAATTCAATGACTTCCAAACTTCCATTATATTTCAGATTCAAATGTGAGATGAAATGCATGTAAATGATTCCCATTTTATCACTTGTCTGCTACTGACAAATAAAAACAGTTGAAAATGTGTGGCCAAGTGCACTGGCGAGAAAGACCATGATGCAGACAATGGATAGGAACACTTTTTGCTGGTATAAGGATGTGCAAAGTGGCAATTTTCTGAACAGGTTTTGTCTGCTGAGGTTATAAAGAGCTTATGGTTGCTATTAAAATGTCTGTGTTCTGTTTGTACATGGGAATGAATGAACAGCCCTTGTCCTTGGCAATGTAGCTGAAAAAATACTGCCTCATTGGGCAATCTCATAGTTTGGCTAGATTGCATGGTAAGCCCAGCCCCTACCAACACCATTCTGACCTGTCTGGATAATTCTTCCTTTGTGGCTACATCCACACCATTTTGTATCACTGTAGAAACCTCTATCAATATGGTCCCTCCAATGGTGCACTCAGCATACCATGTAAGTGATGCCTCCCCGCTTTTTAAGGAACATGTGCAGGATATGTGGAACAGAAATCTATTTTCAGAATCAGATTGGCATGGGAACACAGAGGTAGTGGCAACCATAGTAATTGGGATATATGTAAAGGGACCTAAACAACAGATATAGTTAAAAGTATGACCTTTGTTAATCGTATTCTGTGTACCAAGCCTCCTCAAAAATGTAGGTTCCCAAGTCTTCAGGAAGGTTCTGAAGACTTACCTATTTTCACTGGCCTTCCTGTAAGTCTGGGCTGTTCGCTTTTATTACTAAGTTAAATTTGTATTGATTTTAATGGGTCCTCTCTGTTTTTATAGGGCCTGCTCAGATGACACACTAAGCCATGGTTAGACTGCTAACGCTTTTGCAGCAAATGGCTAGTGAGCGTGGTTAAACCATGGTTATGTAGCCACCATGGTTAGGAATGGTTCACATGACACACTAAGTCATGGTTCACACAACACGATAAGCCATAAAGTTTTGCTCAAAATGCTCAATCACCATGGCTAGTCTGTTGTCTGAACAGGCTCACTGATTTTTATTAAGCACATTTTTATGGATTTTTGTTGAACCCACTTTGTGTGGTTCTTATCTTGCATGCTACCTAGAAAGGAATCCACCCTGAAAGGCAGACAAACAGAGAGCCTCTAGAACCTTAACAAAGACCCAGGAGTGCTCAGAAATGATCTTTTCCAGGAATCTTTAAATTCAACAATATACTCAGCAACATCCTGGGTACCACTATCTCTTGAAACTATAGTTTCCCAAGGCTCCTGGGTTCATACTGAGGATGCAGAAGCCCCTAATAAACTCCAATTCCCAGGGGTCCTGGCATTTAAGATGCTGTTGCTCAAATAAGACTGCAGCAGTTGCCTTTCTTGTTACTACAGCCAGGTAGGTTATGGTGACAAGGAAAAGAGATGGGGGAGGGGTTTCCAAGAGGTTCAGCAGCCTTGTAATTCCCCCTCCCCCCCCCCAGTTGGTATGCATTTGGAGCAGAGAGGACCCCATGGCCAGATCTACACATTGGCTCAATTCGGACGACACGATAGTCAATGGTGGAGTAATAATCAACTTTACAGTTGTTCAACTAGGGGGTACTCCCCACACAACATGATAATAAATAATCAACTGTGGTGTGGATTAGGATCAGCGCTGAGTTGACTATGGCAGCATTCGGATGACACAATAGTCAAAACAAATGACGATTGTTTTCCCCACACCAGTTGTTTATTGTGTCGTCCAAATTGAGCCATTGTGTCATATTGATACGATCCCATCATGGTAACGCTATATCTAGGGTGACCATATTTTGGAAACCAAAAAGGAGGACAACATGGTTGGCCCCCAAAGGGGCGTCCCCACCAACATGTCTACCCCAGGGTACGTGTCCAGCACCAAGGGGGGGGGGACACCTGAACATAGCCTTGGTCACTTGTCTGATTTTGCAGCACACAATTAAGACAAATCTGTTCTACAGAACATCTTAATGTTAAAATCACTGAAATAACAAGTGAGACATCCAGCGTATCTGAACTTCACTTCACTCACTCCTACTTTTGTAGCTTTTGCTGTACTTTGTTGCTATACTCTGTGTGATACATTTTTCCCTTCCCTCATATATCTTTTCTGATTGTATCCTCACTCCGCTGCAAGCTGCTGCTTAACAGGGTTTGCTGCCTGCCTGCCTGCTGGCTGGCTTTTTTATTTTTAAAGTTCAATTTTAAAAAAACCTTGTGTATGATTGTCACAAGTTTCTCTACTCTAACATTAGGGTGGGTGTTGTGGGTGGTAGACACGACTTCACTCATTCACACTTCTCACTTATATACATTAGCTTCTCAAGGCTTTTGCATTGGCACCACTTTTCACATCCAGACTTTGAACTCCTGTCTACTTCCTGCATAAACACGCAACTCTGAGACCCTCTTTCTAATGCCCTATGTTGCATGCTAGCACCGTGGGGCTATGTTACAACAGGTGTCTCTGGGTTGTCTGTGCAGCCTCTGTTGTCTCTCTAAGATTGCACCCAAACCAAATCCTCCAGCCTCAAACAATCAATCTCCCTCCGTCTGCTAAAGTTTCCCGATGGTCTAGCCAGGCTGTGCACTTGTACCCTTTGGCCGGAGGAAAGGGTGTCAGCTTGGTGACTCTTACTTTAAAAGCCACCTCTGCCACCAGCTGCCTCTGTCTGCACCAACACTGGATGCTGAGACTCTCTTAAAAGGTTCTGCATGGCACACCAGCCTCTCAGGGCTCAGCTACAGCCATCTCTGAGTTGTGTCTTCAGTCTAACTCTGTCACTAAGAGATATGCCAGCCAGCCAAAGCCACAAATCTATCTATTCTTCTCTGACACACACTTCAAAAGTTCTGCATTGCATGCCAGCAGTGCAGACAGATTCTAGTTCACAAGTGAACAAAGTGAAGTGGAAGGGAAGGGACAGTGAAGGGATAGTGAAGCAAAGCAACAACGTGCCAGGTTCCAACATCCTCAGCAACAGGGCATCTGCAAAGATGAGATCCTGTCTCTCGACTGGCACCTCACTGTTGACCATGAGAGTTTTTCTCTAAGGATGAGCCTTCATTACCCATGATGTGGAACTCTGATAAAAAAGGCCTTTGGTTTGCCCTGTGGGCTGCTTTGACTAACCTCTCCTTTCCTACATTTTGATCTGTGGATGCCTCGCCTCTGCTGAGCTCCAGGTGCCTGACTGACCCCCAAATCTGCAACAGGAAAGGTGTTGTGCTCATCCAGCACTCCTTAGCTAAAAATTTGAGATCCCCTTGATGCCAAGGGCTGAAACTGCTCAAGGTGCAAGACCCCAAATAGGAGGTTTGACAAACTGAGTTTGAAGGGGATGGCTCCAGGGTGTTTTTTTTTAGAAATTAATTTAAAAACCTCAAACTTTTTTTAAAAAATCCTAAAAATCAACAGATGAACAGATCTGCTTGAAACCTGGCATGGCTAAAGCCCTACTTAAGAGATAACAAGGTTCCAAGTTTCATCTCTTTATCTTTAAAAATTACATTTTTTTTAAAAAAAAATACATTTTAAACCTCAAACTTTAAAAGATTTCTAAAAATCAATGGATGAACAAATCTGCTTCATATTTGGCATGGATAAAGCCCTACCTAAGGGCTATCATGAGGCAAAGTTTCATCATTTTATCTTGAAAAATGATGGAGCTGTAAGCATTTTTGTTAATTCCCATTGACTAGAGCTGCCCTTTGGGGGGGGGGGAGTATAGGAAAAATCCGGATTTCTCTTCAAATTTCATAATTCTCCCCCCTTCCCAGATTTAATACCAAAAATCCTGATATGTCCTGGTTTTTTCCTGACATATGGTCACTTATCCCTCTTGTGCTTTTATACCTCCTGGGTCACACAATGACATCTGTTGCAGTATTTTGGATAATATGGAGTAAAAAGAGGGAAATAATTCTAGAAAGGAGTATCCAGAATGCGTAATGTGCTTCAATACTTATCAGTGCACTTCAAAACTGATAAAAAGCACAAAGTGTAGATCTAGCCCAGGCCTTATTCCTGACACTATTCTGAGTGTTACAGACCTGCAAGGATACATAATCACATGGTAGTGCCTCCTTTCTCTTCTGGTGCCAGGGTCAGCTCTAGACAAAATTGATCCAGCATCTGACATGCTGTTCTACAACACAGCCTCTAACAAGCCAGGCTCTCTCACCGGGAACAGTAGGTAACAGGATTATTTATGTTCACACCAAGAAAGTTGGCTCGGCATTGAAGTCTGCACATGGCACGTCCCCAGAAAGACACCATGGCCTTTGTGCTGATCGCCTTGCAGCTCTTCCAAGACTGTCCAAAGCAAAGAAGCATATTAGCTGGGCCTACCATGGTCCCGTGTGTGCTAAATGCATTCATGACAGAATCAAATTAGCATTCTTTGATTGAGGAACAGAAGATTTTTGTCAAGGGGAAAAGAACTGATCTAAATCAAATTCAAACCAGCTCATTTTAGATGAGCTCATTCTAGATTGATCCTGGGGAAGTTCTTCCACTTCTGCATGCATGATCATCTGTGCAGATGCTCAGGTCCAGGAGCCAAATCTGATCCTGGGGTCCCAGACTGGTGCTCTGAGACTTCTGGTCCCACCCCCTTTCCCCCAATCAAAAATCATTTGGCTATTCCCTAGGTTTTTTTTTTTTAGTTTGCCCCATAGTAAAAGGCTGAAATCCTCTTCTAGGTTTTAGTTACTGGCGGTAAGAACAGCAAGCTAAAATATGCTGGTATTTAAAGTATTTTTGACCCACCCCTTTTGCCTTCAGCTCTGCCCATCACTGGAATGTAGCCCCCAAAAGCTTCCGCAAAATGAAATTCATCTCTCAGGCTGGAAGAAGTTCTAAGGCAAGCATTGATTGCATCTTTACACTGAAGTGTCTGTAGTCTCCTTCTTGGGTTCCTGTAATAGCCCCCATTCCAAATGAGTTTTCTACTTCATTATACTCTCCCAAGATTTGGAACAGTAGAAGGCAACCAATATTTCAAGGGAATCTTTCCCAATGTCTGGAGTTAGTCTGCCATTAAACATTTAGTACATTGTCTGCATTCTCTTCTCTTCCTTGGGGATTATCCATTCTCTTCGGCTTCCACAGTTCATCTTGTCATAACCTTCCTTTGCAATATATTCCTTAGTCATTTTAACATCTTTATAAAGGTATCTAAGGAATAAGAGGAAAACAGAATGGATTAGCCTGTTTTAGCCATATATCATGATGCTGGCATAAACCCTAAAGAAGTTATTGATTAACTTGAGAGGAAATCAAAGCAAATGGATTTCATTTTGTAAAGGGCTTTTCTCACTGTACATCTTGGTATTCTTTCTCTAATGAGATTTAAACAATGGATCGGTCTATTAAAAGCTGTCATTTTCTTCCTTCTTTCTGCCCTTTATATCGTTCTGCATTGGATTCCCCATGTACAAGGAAACCAAAAATGTCACACTCATTCTTTTGAGTTTGCATCGGAGAGAGGAATAAATGTAGGTGTAAGACTTGGGAACCATAGTACAGGAATGACCTTCCAATAAAAATACAGATGCTTAGGGAAGCATAGCCATTTTTATATAGGACTTTGAACAGTTTATGACCACCCAGAAGTACGGAAATGGTCTGTTGATGGAGAAATCTTAGGCAAGTCAAAACCTTGCTTGTGGAAGAACTATCTAAAAGTGTAGCTTCTTCAAGCTCTCAGGTCATACACACTTCCCAGGTGGATTTTATCTGCATAGTGGAGGGGTGTGGCTGCCTTCTACTGTATCACAGACATAATATAAAGTCAGAGCCAGCATGAAGCTCACTGGGTGGCCAGTCACTGTCAGCCTAACTGACCTCACAGGGTTGTTGTGAGAATAGGAGAGGAGCCATATATGTTGCCCTGAGCTTGTTGGAGGAAAGATGGAGGAGGAATATCAGTGCAATTAAATCATAATGTGTAAAGAAGTGTGTATGGACTGGAGGGAGACCAATACACATGTAAACTTTATTCACACAATCTTTCTCCTCTTTTTTGAGAATAATAATAATGAGAATAGTGCCTTTGCACCAATGAGACTCCACATTTTACAGTATCTGCAATGGTGGTGGAGGATGTACCTGGTCCTTCAGAACACAGCAAGAATTGAGGCCTGGTATATGAATAAAGAACCATGCTAGAGTTAATATGTTTTTTATGAATGTGATTTTAATCATACAGAGATTCTTCTATGCTGAAAAAAACTATGTTACTGAAACATTCCTGGTTAGGGTGGCCTAGCCACTTGTATGTCAGCCAAAAAGAGGACAAAACTCTGCATAAAATTTGCATGTGCTAATTTATTGGGATAGATGCAAAGTTAGAAATAAATACTATAATTTAAATAGAAACACAAAACATCTCACCATGGTAGGGAAGAAGGTGACCTGGGTGCCTGCTCAGTCTGCTAGCCAAGTGCTAGCACTTGACGGGCAACTTCAACGCCCCTACTCTCCCTTGGGATGGTTCTTTATCCTTAAACTGGACTTGGACTGGGCAGCCCTTCAAGTAGGGAACACCCACAAACAGAGAACTGACAGCCCTTCAAATGGAAGACTGTAAGATAGGTCACATGGCCATTGTATTCCTGGTATTTGGGGGCTGTGGTTTTTAAAATAATAATAATTTGGATCTATACAATGTGTTACTGTACAAATAGTCTTACAGTTGATTGTAATGACAGGAAAGGTGAACATTGAGCATGGAGTTGGACTCGATGGCTTTATAGGCCTCTTCCAACTCTACTATTCTATGATTCTACGATTTAGGCCGCAATCACACATACACTTGTCTGGAAGAAAGCTCCACTAAACACAGTGGAATGTACTTCTTTTTTTAAAAAAAATATTTAATATTTCAACATATAATAACATAAAATAAACATAATACATAAACAAAACCTTAACATCCCCCCGTGCTCCCCTACCCTTGAGACCTTCATGCTCTAATATATTATACATTTTTCCAAAATTGCAATGATTCTTTTGAAGGTGTACAACCTCTCCCCTTTACTAAAACATATTCTATAAATGATCCTTTTTGGATATTTTTGGATCCTTTTTGGATCCTTTTTGGATCCTTTTTGGATCCTTTTTGGATATTTTTGGATATTCCCATCCTAACTTTAAGTTTACATGTTAGTCTGTCATTAATTGCAATATCCCACACCCCTTTATACCATTCTTCTATACTTAAATTCCCTTGTATTTTCCAATTCTTAGCTATCATTAATCTAGCCGGAGTCAGGAGGTTGTTTATCAGTTCTCTTGTATTTTTATTCCCATATTCTTTATCAAACATCGACAATAAAGCTAAATTTGGACTTGCTTCCACTTTATTACTCAGTATTTCACTTATTTCTTTAAAAACTCTTTTCCAAAATTTTTGTACATACTCACAAGTCCACCATATATGGAAATATGTCCCCGCTTCCTGACAACCCCTCCAGCATAGCATTGAAACTTTCTTATCTATCTGATGTAATCTTATGGGAGTGAGATACCATCTCCAAATTATTTTATAATGATTTTCTTTATCCTAATTGACAACAGCTTTAAAGTTCTTAGTTCCCATTTCTTCCCCCAGTTAACCTCAGTAATTTGTTTTTAAAAATCTTCTTCCCAGAATGTTTTCAAAATTTCTTGTTGCTCTCCCTCCTCTAACAATATATTATATATTTCACTTATAATACCTTTTTTACTTTTATTTCCCCCCTTCTTCTCTCTTGACTCAATTAATTTTTTCAAATCTTGTTTCCTTTTTACAGTCTTTATTTTTCTTTTTCCATTTCTGTGTCCACTTTTCCAATTGTATACACTTAAACCATAATTTTTTTTGTCCTCTTAAAATTTCTTCAATTTGCTTTTTATTAACCAATCTCCTGAGTCAATCTTTCACTTTAATTATTTTTTCCCCTCAGTAGTCCTTCCAATTCTCTTCTCAAATTACCTGAGAAGTTCTCCAGTAACACTACTAGGGTTAGAGGAGAAATTCCCGGTATTAATTTCTTTTTATACTTTCCCCAAATTTCTATGATATTTTTTTAGGATGGGATTTTCCATCTCCTTCAATTGATTCTTCTGTATTTTACTAAAATATATATATATTGTAACTCTAACTCTATATCACCTGTCTGCATCTCTAGCCATTCTAAATCCTCTTTTCCTACTATACGATTTATAATGTATCTTAATTGATTAGCTATATAATACATCTTTATATTCGGGAGTCCCAACCCTCCTTTCCTTTGAGTCTTATACCATTTCGTTTTATTAATTCTTGCTTTTCTATCTCCATTACAGTAGCTATTTATCATGCTTTGTCAACTTCTTAATTCTACTTCTGTTATTTTAATTGGTAACATTCTAAACAGAAAATTAATCTTTGGTAATATTTTCATTTTAATAACCACTATTCTACCAAACCATGAATGCTTTAATTTCCTATAAGCCTCTAACTTCTTCATTATCTGTTTTTTTAAACTATTGAAATTTATTTCCTCTAGCTTTTCTAAATCTTTCATAATTTAAACTCCTAAATAGCGTACTATATTTTTAGTCTTAAAATCAAATCTTGAACTACACTCATCCCTTTCTTCTTTGTCATAATTAAATAACATCATTTCTGATTTCCCCCAATTTACCTGTAATCCTGTAATCTCTCCAAATTCTCTCAAATATTGCTTTATTTCTTCTATGCTTTCCCTCGGATTTTCTAATGTCAATAAAGTATCATCCGCAAACATTAATTTTTATTTTATCTTCCCCTCCTATCCCCTTCAATCTCTCATCATCCCTAATAACATTTGCCAATATTTCTATAACAATTGCAAATAATATTTGGGAGAGAGGACACCCTTGTCTTGTTCCCCAGGCTAAGGCAATTTGTTGTGTTACCGTTACTACCGCCTTGTTGTTTGCATAGAGCTGATTAATCACTACTATAAACCTTTCTCCAAAACCAAATATCTTTATAATACTTTTCAACGCTGGCCATTCCATGCAATCAAAGGCTTTAAAAATATCTAAAGCTATCAACCTTGCTTTTAAGTTCCTTCTTTTAATAACATGTATTATATTCAATACTCTCCCTATTAAATTTGGCATTTGCCTCTCTGGAATAAATCCACATTGATCCTTTTTTATATGCTTATTTATGAAGGTATTCAGTCTTGTTGCCATAATTGCTGTAAATATTTTAGAGTCTTGATTAATTAAAGAAATGGGTCTATATGATGCTGGGTCCGTTAAATCCTTATCTGGTTTCGGGATTAATATTATCAATGAATGTTCCCACGATGGCAGGGTCTTCTCTCCCTTTATTATATTATTATACAGTGTTTTCATTTTCGGTACTAAAAGCTCTTTAAATATCTTATAATATTCCGGCCCCAGCCCATAGCAGAATGTACTTCTGAGGAAACATGCATAGGATTGTGCTGCTAGGCTTGTCTGGAAGTAAACCCCACTGAACTCAATGGGACTTACTTCTAAGTAGATATGTACAAGATTGCACCGTAATTCATAATCTACTGGCGTGGCTGCTGTGTCCTCACAGCCTGGTCCCCTCTACTCTGTTAATGTCCATGTGGCTGATCCACATGGTTTTCCTTCCTTCCTTTCCTTCAGTATTTATAATACCAGGTGGGCTAACAAATATTAATAAATAGTTAAAACACTAAAACAACTTGCGAGTGAAGGAGGCGAGACAATAAAGAGATGACACAACTGTATTGATAATAAATCGGGCCACATTTATTAAATCTGATCTGCAATGGGGGATCCTGGGCAGCTCCTCCACTATGGCGGCACTAACTGGTCATTCTTTGCCTTCTGGATGTCGATTATAAAATCAACAACCCCCCCTCCAGATTTTCCCATTTGGGGAAAGGGGGGCATCCCCATTACATCCCCCTGGGCTGTGAAACACCAGGACTGCAAGGTGAGATGGCCCAACAGGCAATCCTTATTCCCCTCCCACTGGAGCCACAATACCCTCAGTGGGAGGCCTTCAGGCATCACCTGTCATCAGCAGTGATTCCTCAGAATGCTCACCATCCCTATCCAGACAAACATAGGCTGCCCAAACCAGCCTACCTAGATGAATGTGACCAATTGAACCAAAATAAAACCTACCAAATCAGCCTAAGATGCTTCCACCCCACTTACAGTGTGAAACAGGCAAAAAGACACACAGCAAGCCAATCAGACTGTGTGCCAAAAATCCTGCTTGACCCATGCTGCATACAGGGAAGGAGGGAGGGTGGGAGCTGTGCTTAAAGAGGCCAAGAGGTGGGGCTCTGAAGGCTAATATTGCCTCATAAGCTCCTCCAGCAAAGGTCACCACTGAGCCCCACCAATGTTGGGGCTTGAGGAGCATCTCCTCATTTCCTCCCTCCCCCACAATGCCCCCTCCCCAAGGTCAGGCAAGCTGAATGCAGCATAGGGCATATATCAAAGCAACCTATAAAATCTACATAAACCTGCACCAAAAAGACATGAGTAGGTGCCAAATGAGCCATCCTTGAGAGAACAGGGCACCACAAACCCAAAAGGCCCTCTATCCATTTACCCACCCACCTCACCTCAACCTCCAAAGGTAGTTCATTTGAGAGAAGGGGCTCCTTCAGGTATCTGGCACTCTGAGGTGTATAGGGTTTTAAACACCAGATTTATGAAAACTAGGTGGTGGCATTGGACCTGAAAGATGGAAATCCCACTTCCCACTCTGATAACCGAATGAATTGTTCTGCTCAATCCTATGCAGGGTGAAAGGAATGGCTTCCCAGAGGATTGTTGAGCTTGGAGCTGATGGGTGGAGTTTTATAATGCCAACTAGCTCCCAGGTTTTGTGTATGATATCTCAGGGTGTGATCATAGGAAGGTATTTTTAATATGTTTTCTATATACCCTTTACACAGAATGTTTGCCTTCCATCACACCTTGGTTAAGTATAAAGAAGAAACACCAGGTAAAAAAGACAGTAAGATGCTGTAAAAAAGATATGAACTATATTAAAACATAATACTGTAATGCTTATGTATACAGATAAAAAGAAATGCTCCAAGCCATGTCCCAGCCAGACTCTTCTTCTCCCTGCTGATAAAGGTAATGTAACAGCCAATTTGAATCACAGTAGCTGGTAAAACAGAATAATTTGTTAACAAAATCTTCAATGATATATTATATAAAGATAAGTGCAACATCCAGTGGAAAGTTTTTAGCAAACAAGATAATGTATTGATAAGGAAATTCCATTCCATATTAACAACACATCCCAACAACAGCCAGGCTAAAATGGCTCAAGAAAGAACATTAATCAGGCTGGTTTGCATTGATTTAGCAGCTACATGTATAAGCGTTCCTATGGGAGGGTGGGAGGAGCAGCACATACTTTCACCAAATTAAAGGTTGTGATAGAAAATGGTTAACACATGTAACAAATTAATGGAAATTCAAAAGACATTCAAAAGGTACTAAAACACTTAAATACTTTTATCTGGCACAACAATATACAGTCAATATAGCAATATTAGAGCACCAAGTGACTATATTAGAGGCCGTTGACTGTATTAGAGGCCCAAGTGACCTCTGTGGTGAGGCGCACCTCTTACCAGCTCTGGCTGATATGTCCGCTATGCCCTTTCCTGGACACTGTACCCACGCATTGGTAACTTCAAGCTTAGATGATTGAAATACACTTTATGTGGTGCTATCCTTGGGCTTGGTCTAAAAGATGCAGCTCATGCATAATACAGCAGCCAGGTTGCCAAGTGGGATGTCTGGCTGAGCACATATGGCTGAACACCCATGTTGAAGCAGCTGCACTGGCTACCTATTAGCTACCAAGGCCAGATCTACACCAAGCAGGATAAAACACTTTGAAAACTGTTTGAAAACTGTATATAGAGTGTGTCCTGGGCCCCAACAGTTGTCAATACCATTATAAACCATTTTAAAGCTGTAGTATAGATCCAGCCCAAGTCAAGTTCAAGAACTTGCTGTTGGAAGATTAATGTCTAACTTCAGATTGGGCTGCCCAGTGTATTGCCTTCCTAGATATAGACCTGTGCGATCATTAAGATTGTTGGAAGAGGCCTTACTGGTTGTACCATGACCGGCAGAGTGTCATCTTGTGGTGACCAGGAAGCATGCCTTCTCTGTGGTGGCACCCAACTTCTGCAATGCCCTCACCCATGGTATTGGGGAGGTACCAAATGTGTCATACTTTAGGTGCCAATTAAAGACCCATCTCTTTACCCAGGCCTTTTGTTGATTGAGTGTGCTGCTCAGTTTATTAATGATCACATTGTGAGTATTGGGTTTTAATGTTTTTAGAAACGTTTCATTTTAATGTAAACCACTGATTATATATATATATATATATATATATATATATGGTAACCAATATATAGATTCTTAAATAAATGAAATGAATAAATAAATAAATAAATGTATCAATCCAAAACTGCAATGAATAAGTATTTCCTTACCATGCCTTAATCTGGCTTTCACCCAATGAAGTATGAGGCTTCCAACCATGAATCACCTCCATGACACATACAATTGTTTTCAATGGCCAATATCCAATGGTGCCATTGCACTAGCAGGAATGGCCACTAACACAATGGGAAATTGGCACTTGCTACAGCAACCCTAGAAACTAACCCAAACTAGCATTTCTGGAATGGAACAAGTCAGTGGAGCTCATGAACAAGAGCTCCATGACCTGTCCTTTTGTGGAAACACAAGATGGGGCTAGTTTCTGGGGTTGCTGTAGAAGTGTTGGCTTCCTGTTGCCCTAGTAGTTATTCCCGCTAGCATAACTTGATTAGTATCAGCAGACTGTCAACTCATATATATGAGAATACAAAATTCTCCATATCCATCAGCTTGGCTTGCATTAAGAGGCTTATAAGTGTACAGTGCATGATGTATTTCACTGGTAGACTACTTCCCACAGTGTAAAAATAAGTGGTGTAGAATGCCTTTCACATTTCTTCTCATTGATAATACATTTGGTTAGGAATTTCCATGATTTGGCATTCATTGTTTGTGTGGATTTCTGAATCAAAGGCAATCAATCTGGAATTCATTTACTTTCAATCTAATGCATAAAGTCATCAGACAAAAGGGTCCCCTTCTCTCAAATTCGGTGGTTTCACTCTTTTCATGTGCATTTTAAAAACATACATAAGGAGATATGGCTTTATCTGACTGCCAGGATTATGGTAATGTCATTCATCATGGAATTAAGCAGCACTTGCAGTTAACAAACATCCTGATCCTCAGATGTATAAATGGATCAAATGTCTAACATTCTAAGAGATGAATATCAAATGCTTCACCAGACAGTGATATTGTGTGCATAGCTTGATACAAAAAAGTCGCATTTGCAGACAGTGATTCATCTTAGTTCTTGTCCCACATAAAATACCCTGAAGAGACTAAACTAAACACAGAAATCAATAGCTCTTTTTTCTTTTAAAGGCCACTGACAGGTGAGTATTCCATTTCTTAGCATGTGAAATAAACAGAAAAGAAAGTATAACAAACTAAAGGTGCTAAGTAAGTAGAGCAGAGCCAAAATGACTTACTAGTTATCAGGAAAGTTTTGGAAGCTTCAAAAACACCACCGCTCCCATTACCACCACCACAATTTCAATTATTTTTCATAATTAGTGCCTGAGAGAATGTGCATCTGTACATTTACAGATGTATAGAGATGTCATAAATAAATTCCGTTGGTCTCATCATTGACTTAGATTGCTTTAAGTGACATCATGCGATTAGCTTCATAGTGAAATAGTCCAGTCACTGCATTATTCCTGATCGAAAGGGATTCATTGGTAGTGACATCATTAAATAGCCAAATATGATTGTCTACATAGCACATAATGTTATGATGTATGATTCTGATTGGCTAGGATCATCCAAGAAGCAAAGTGACTATAGATTCCTCGTGAATAACTTTTATTTCAGGTTTTAAGCTCTGTGGAATTGTCCCATAAATAAAAATGGATAAATATCTAGTATGTACAGTTTCTGTTATGGTTATGTCTGCAGATGGCTTAATTCATAAAAGTACCAGAGTTCCTTGTTTTAACTTTATATCTCTGAGTGTAGAGCTCTTTGAAGGAATATGAGCTGTGAACTCTGTAGCTGATAACAACTAAAATACACCTTATTTCATTTATATGGTTTTATTTATTTATTTATTTATTTATTTATTTATTTAAAAAATCTAGACTGCTCTTCACCAACAAAATTGGGTTCTCTTATTTTTGACTTCTCTGGTCACAGTTTTGGTTGAAACAGATAGAAATTAGTCTGTTCACAAATATTATATGGGTTATTTTTGAAAACCCATCCATATGTGTTGTTTTCTAACTTTACCTATCAATATATAGAAAAAATATACTTTGCAGTATGACATAGGAAAACCCCATAGCAACTGAACAACATGTGGATTTTGTAGCAGCAAAGAATGAAACAATAATTTAGGGGATACCTAGGAGTAATAGCATTAAATTGATATTAGAGAGTCAGGGGAAATTTCTTAAAAATGAGATCTGAGTAAGTTTCATGCAGAAAGAGATGGCAGCTGTGGAAACCTATCACACAAGAAATTCATTTTGAGCAATAAAGGATTTCCTCCAGATTTAAGATAAGATTCACACTTAGAGAGATGGAAGACATTCCAAAAGTTGGATTCCCTCACTCCTTCATGGTAACTATGAGCCATTTTAAACTAGTTCTCATTCCTGGTCGTCTTCTGTTATTGAGTATGAAGTGTAGCATGCAAAATGTCATCATGAAGGACAACTTGGTCCCACATGAAAATAACTGCATGAGCATTTACAAGATGACGGACAATCTAAAGACAACTTTAGTAGAGCTCAGACTAGAGATGCAAGATAAATTTGTTGGGTTCAAATTTTAATGCAACCCTACCTAATTTGAGCATATGTAAACAGGTGGTCCTTCAGATGGACCTTCAGAAGTGATCTTTCAGATATTGTGGCTTCTAATTTGAAGTTCTCTGACTTGGAGTGTAGTTCAATTCAAAAATATGTATATCAGGTTAAAGTGTACACAACGATTGATATATTAGTGAGTAAAATCCCGTATGTATGTATGTATCATCATCATCATCATCATCATCATTTTAGAGTAAAACTCTTGGGATGACAAACATAATAAAAACAAACACAAAAAACAATAACTTAACCAACAGGCAAGCCTACCCAGTCAATTTTTAAATTTTATTGTTTTTTATATGTTTTAATCAGTTTTATGTATTTTATATTATTTGTATTTAATGTTTATTTAATGTTGTTCCCCACCTCAATCCAGTGGGAGAGGCGGGTGAGAAGTAAATAAATTATTATTATTATTATTATTATTTATTATTATTATTATTATTATTATCAAAAAGAAAGAAAGAAAAGTATTTAAACAATTTTAAAAGGAGTAACAACAATAATTTTATAATAATTTTAAAAGGAGAGATAAATATCAAAGCAGCAGTAGCTGAAATGTAAAAGGCCTGGGAGAATAAGATGGTTTTTGGGAGAATAAGAAGGTCTTTGCCTAGTGCCAGAAAACCAACAAAGTAGGTGCAAGGTGGCATTCTCTTGGGAGGGAATTCCACAATTTGGTTTGCCACTATAGAGAAAGTTTACTCATGAGTAGCCACAGTCCAATGTTTAATATGTGCTGCCATTCAGAGGAAGGCCTCCGATTATGATCTCAGTGAACAGGCAGGAAGAAGTGGTCCTTCAGATACTATAGCTCCAAGCCATGGAGTAGTAAAGCTGAACTAGCTGTAAGGTTGATGTATTTTATCTAACTATGGGACACCCGGGACTCAATTTAGAAAATAGTCCCCATGGAATCCTGATCTTTATCAGGATTGGAACAGTTGTGTCAACTAAAAGCTGTTCTACTGAAATGTAAAAGATTCTGCTATCAGTGGTCCCTTTTTCTGATTTTCTCCAGGGCTCTCAGTTCATGATTGCTTTCTTGTTCTTTGCCAGCAGTCTTTCATATTTAATACCAAAATTCCTGGTACGTGGACAGAAAGTCAGTTATGATTAGCATTTCCTTGAATACTGTAAAATCAAACAAAAAAGAAAAAGGAAAGAAACAACTCTATGTTACAGGACCCCTGGAAAACAAAAACCACAAAAGTCCTATTTGTGGATTCATTTCAGCTGAGCATCAGAACACGATGGGACAGATGAAGACAGATGGAACAACAACAGCATTTCTGACTAGAGGGAGAAGGCAGCAAATTTAACACCCTGCAACAAGAAACAGTTGTGATGAGAAGATATGGACAATTAAGAAGAATTCATGGTAAATGCAGCTTTAATTAAACCTTTCATTCCAAAATGTTTTCGTTCAATTCATGATGGTAGCATAAGGCAAAATGTCCTACATATGAAAATATTATATAAGCCCCTGTTTTCTTTGATAACTGTAAAAAGGGAATTATGACAAGAATAGATTCAGAACCTTAAATGAGCTTTATTCAGGTGCTGCCAATTAGAAGACATTCTATGCTGCAATATATATGAATGAGAACATAAAGTAACAGGTGGTTTGGTTTAAGAGAAAACATTTCTTTTGATGTGGGGTAATAAGAAGACAATCCAGTTGTCTTATAATTCAGGGCTGGCCAATTTCTGTATCCTGCAGACTACTTCCAAATAAGCACCTGAATATTAGAACCACAGGGATAGGACCAATTGCATGGGTCTTTCCCAGGCAATCGTTGCCCAGCAAGCAGGCACCTTCTGGTGATTGGCATGTCCGGAGGTCCTGCTCCTTGCGAGTTTTATAGTTCCCGTGTCAGGGAGATCCTCCTGCCTCATCTACTCAGAATTTTACAGCTCTGAGTGGGGGTGATGTGGGGTGGTCTCCCCACACTTTCGAAGTGTTGCATAAGAGAAGGGCCAGGTTTACCCGACTCCTGGCTTAGGAGAGTGACTCGCCCATAAAGACAGGCAAGTGCCTGGGATAAGGACATATTCCTGCACTTTCACATGCAGATCCAGGGAGGAGTTGGATATCCCTTATTGTTTAATAAAGAGGCTCTAGTTTATCCCAAGATCTGGTGTCTGCATCTTTATTCCATGCTTCCTTCTCTACTCACAAATAGCAACCATTGACCATTCCACTGATAGTTGACTCCTAAAACCAACAGTGTTTTTTGTTCATCTGAATGCAGCCAGCATCTAGAACCTGCAAAGCTTTTGAGAATTTTCCAAGGTAGTAAAGTTCCCTGAGTTGTGAGTAGGATGTGCTAATAAGCAAAACCCATTCAAGTTCCTTAAAGACAGCCAGTGTGATGTAGTAGTTAGAGTGTTGGACTGGGAGTTTGGGAGTCCCCACTCAGACATGGAAGTTCACTGGCCAACTTTGGGTCAGTCACAGACTCTCAGCCCAACCTACCTCATAGGGTTGTTGTGAGGATAAAATGGAGAGGAGGAGGATTCTGAACACCACCCTGGGTTCCTTAAGGTGGTAAAAAAAGGTGGGCTATAAAGGCAATAAATCAATAAATAAATAAACCTCGAAGTGTTTCTGGATCAGACTGTGAGCTATTTTTTTTCTTTTTGCATGAATTTATTTATTTATTTATTTATTACATTTGTATACCGCCCCATAGCCGAAGCTATGTATACGTTAGCATGTATAACTTCCAAATATACATATCACTTGTGCACATCTTTAAAATGTACACATTCTTCTCCCATTAATTAAAGTGGGTTTGTGCACATTTTTCAAATGAACACATGCTGTCGAACACATTTATGTTTTCGGTTCACCAATCACATTTCAAACTCAGAAATATATGGACTTTGACTGCATATTTCATTTGAGGCCATGTTCAGTCCGGAAAATGAAAAACTAGGTAAATCCTGTTCAAAATCAAACTAAAACAAATTTCTCTTACAATCCTATGAAGAATACAGCATTTTAGTATTAACAAAGGCTCATTCTCGATCAGTAATGATGGCAAAGTTAGGTACAGTAGGTGGCAGGACTGAGATTATGCTAACCTGTTTATGACTTCGTAGTTTAAACTTGTCTCTGGAATCATGACCTGGAGGTGTATAATCTTTCTATAGGAATAAGGATGTTCCTAACTCCAGCTCTCACTTGTGGACCTAGAAATATCAGTGGTATAGAGTGTTTTTAGCCAGCTAAGACAGGTGTATGAGCTTCACCTCTTTCTGGACAGTGTCCAAGAAAGAGAGAGCTCTACCTCTTCCTTGGCCACAATTGCTAATGTTCTGGTGACTTCCAGATTAGACTACAGGACTGCACTGCATATGCAGAGATGCCTTTGAAGACTGCCCAGATATTGCCACTGTACAAAATATGATAGCAACAAGAAATTGCTGACACACAAATTGTCTACTTTGGCTTTGGGCAGTATAGAAATGTAATAAATAAATAATACATGAATGGGACAAAAATAAATATCCCTCCAAAAGTTGGGAGATGCATGAGAAGATTCCCTTTGTTATCTTCTGTGAGTCAGTGTGGTGTAGCAGTTAGAATGTTGGCCTGGGACTTGGATGATCCAGGTTCTAGTCTCTACTCGGCCATGAAGCTTTGGGCTACTCACTTTTAGCCTGACTTACCTCACAGGATTGTTGTGAGGATAAAATAGAGAGAAGGATGTCCATGTGAGAAAAAAAGGTGGGATATAATTGTAATAATAAATTAATAGATTTGGATGCAGGGAACATGCATGTGAGGGTTATGGGCTTATCTTAATCATTAACATTATGAGTTGGTCAAGAGATGTGGGTGTTTTTTCTCCCCCACCCTTCCTTAAAAAAAAAGAAATCCTCACACTGCTGCCCATTGTTCCATTGCCTCCCTGGCTGGCGCATTTCCTGAGTGCTAATTTTCTCCCATGCACATTCGAGGAGGCACACTAGCCAAGGAAGCAGCGGAGTGCTGGAGAGTGGTGCAAGGATCTTTAAAAAAAAAATGTTGAAAACTGGATCACCACCACCCAGCTGTTGACGACCTCGTAATGTTAATGACTAAGATAAGTGTTCTATATTCCATCAGCTGAAAATTTCACTGAAATTTTCTTGCCCCTGCAGAAGTGTTTCACAAAAATTGGTGTGATTCATCACAGTATCACGATACCTATCTTGCCAATGCTTCAGAGGGCCATTTGAAATACTGTGCACTGCTTACCTTTGAGGGCAGAAAATTGTTAGTTACGTTGAGTTTATTATCACTGTGTACTGCGAAGGAAGGCGAGAGAGACTTCTTGGTTGTGGGCCCCCAATCTCTTTTGGGATGACTTTTGGACACCAGACCAAAAAAAAAGACACCAGATTTTTCTTAACATCTGAGGATAACATTTAATGTTGCTTTCTCCCTCCTGTCTTCTCTTTAGTATTTGTTTTATTGATGCTTTGATGTTGATGTTCTTTTAATGATTTTGCCCAGACAATTACACTGCCCTGGCCTGGAAGCATTATATTGAATACAATATATGTGTTTCTTTGAAAATTCAATATAAATATTTATTTATATCCTAAATAAATAACTAAGAATGTAGTCCTATATTTCAGAGATAGGAAGAAAGTAGACCTCCAGATATTTTGGACTTCAATTCCCAGTATTCCTAACTATTGGCTATGCCAACAGGGGCTTCTGGGAATAAAAGTCCCAAACATCTGGAGATCTACCTTCTGCTCACCCCTGCTATACATGTCTACTAAGAAGTAAGGTCCAGTGAGTTCAATGGGACGTCCTCTAGGTAGATGTTAATAGAGTTGGAGCTTCCCCTAACCAGATACTTTCCAGGTGTTTTGGACTCCAGTTTCCAGCCTCCCTGGCCATGTTGACTGGGGCTCATTGGAGCTGTAGTCCAAAACATCTGGAGAGCACTAGGGGTAGTATCCAATGTTAGTCTTGCCTAGAGTAGACCCATTGAAATGAATGAGACTTAAGTTAGTCACTATTAACTTAAAATGTCACTATTCATTATTACAATCCAATGCTGTGCTATTTTTGCCCAACATTTACTGAATAACAACTACCCACTACCACACTACCACACACACACACACACACACACACACACACCTGAGTTAGACATTTCAATGGGTCTAAACTAGGAAGGATTAACATTGGACACTACCCAACGTTACCTACCCCCAGGATTAGAATAATGTACTACACCTCTTTTTTTACAATTCCTCATTCTGTACCTGTAGCAGCCTTTGAACAGTGTCAAAAAGCAGTCCTGCGCATAGCATATTGCAGCAAGATTTATCCATGAATTACATGGGAGGGGCTATAGTTTCCCCTCCAGCAATTCAGCTTAGGTATTTGTGTGTGTATGCATGGTGATGGGGGTAATTGTTATATCAGTAAACACTGGGCAAAAATGGCACACCATTAGACCCTAATACTGAATAGTGACATTTTCATTAAAAACAATTTTGTTCAGCTAGCTGGTTTTTTCCCCAAGGTACAAGACAATTATGAGTCGTAGGAGAAATGTCCATTCCATGGTGCAGCTTTTGCTTTGTAAATGCATACAGTGTTCTGGTTAGACAAAGCCATGCCTGTATGGAAGGTGCTGTAAGGTAGAATTTATTTTCTATCTGCTTTAAGTGCATCCATTGCCCATGGAAAATGTATGTTGTAAATAGCATTATAGGCTTTTTAGCTGATGATGGAAAGCATCATAATAGGGAAGTTGGGCAGATTAATTTTCATTTGTGTTGAATGCTGGGCTCAAATGTAACATTTCAGGGCTCAAATGTAACATTTCAGATGGAGACTTTTTTTAAAAAAAAAATCTGAGATATGCCCACACTTGCAACATGGCTGTGTGTGTAGGAAGATAGTATTATGGTGCTGTTAAAATCCAAAACTTTTATCTTATTTGCAATATGCCTCTGAAAGGCTTGAACACATTTGAGATATAAAAATCACTTATTAAATCTACTTGTCCATATCTCTTTATATGGCTGCCTATTGAGAAATATTTTGTCCATATCTCTTTATATGGCTGCCTATTGAGAAATATTTTGTGTGGCGTTTGAGATATATATATAGATATATATAGATATATATAGTAAATGTGAGTTTATTGCTAGTGAATGCTGTGAAGAAAGCACAGCAATGGAGGTTGAAATCCTCTTATTTATTTCCCACGGTGTAAGCAGCAGCACGTCATGCTCTACCGTGATGAAATCCTAATGGGCTTCAGTCATAACTGTGAGATTTCAGCTCTAAAAGTATACATCAGTGACGATAGCTGCTATTCTGATTTCTTTAAGAAAAACCATGGAGTTAAGCAATTGTCAGGATATTGGTTGTGATATGGACTTCCTGTTTAGGGCTGCAATGTGATCACCCTGGCAACTCATGTAACGTGGAAGGCTGCTGCTACATTCGAAAGAGCAATCAGATAGCACAATTAAGACTTGCAACTATACTAGATACAAACCAAACTTCCATGGGATTCATGCAGGCAAGGCATTTTCTCATCTCTTCAATGAATTAGAAAATGTTTCATGTATAATGGGAATTTTCCACGCATGGCTTATGGAAGAGGGTGTAACAACCCCTCTATAGGAGCATCTGTGACCTTTAATGGAGAGCAAGAGATTAAATGGTTTTCTTCCGAAAATTCTCCTTGGCAAATGTTGACATTGAGTATTGCCTAAAATGCTTCGAATGCCTGAAATTTTTACAACTTTTCACACTCAATGACCCTTGCTTCCCAGGAGTTCATATTTTGCTATATTTGATATCTAAGAACGTAAGAAGCGCCATGTTGGATCAGACCAAGGTTCTGCCTAGTCCAGCATTCTGTTCACATATTGGCCAACCAGATGCCCCAATGGGAAGCCCTCGAGTAGGATATTAATGTAATAGCACCCTCCCACTCATATTCCCAGCAACTGACATACAGAGGCATACTGCCCTGGACACTGGAGGTGACGTATAGCCATCATGACTAGTAGCCTTTAATGGCCTTATCCTCCATGAATTTGCCTACTCCCTTTTTAAAGCTGTTCCAGCTGGCATCCATCACTACTTCATGTAGCAAATTTCATAGTTTAACTATGCACTTCCTTTTATCTTTCCTGAATGTCCTGCTATGAAGTTGAATGGGATGACCCTGGGTTCTAGTATTATGACAAAAGGGAGAAAATTCTCCTTATTCACTTTCTTCACATCATGGGCAGTATCCAAGGGAGCCACTCCCCTTCTGCTAGACCTGTTGTGTCCATGGAACCCACCACTGTGCAATGGGGCTTTGGCACTTTTAAAAATAACCTTGGAAATGAGTGGAAATGCTTGTTTCCAGATCAGGACAAGTCTGTGAAACTCCATTCTGCGAGCTTTGCTGACCTGACCTGTTCTGGAAATGAGTGTTTTGGCTCATTTGGGGTTATTTTTTGAAGTGCCAAAGCCCTGTGGTACTGGCATTGAGTTCCGTGAGCACAAGGGCATAATAGGATCCTACCCCATGTATAAGTTGTCATTAAATGGTATGTTATATTTGGTAGACCTGATAGTTAATGTGCAAATTGTTCATCATACAGGTTTTCAGGCTTTCTACTTTCAGTGGACACTTTCCATATTAATGTCTGCCTCAGAATTCCTGCAAATTACAAAGGATTCTGGGTCATGCTCCTGGGTGCCCACTCAGTTCATGTAGAACACTTTTGTTTTGTACATCTCCATTGTGGACTAAGAGCATGTTGTAGAATACATCCAGGGTGGTATCCAATGTTAGCCTCCTAGAGTAGACCCATTGAAATGAATGGGGTTTAAGTTAATTACTACTAACCTAAGCTCATTCATTTCATTTATTTTTTGATAAGAATTAACATTGGTTACTACCCAATGTATCCCCTTGCACGTGCTGTACATTTCAATGGGAAATTAGTAGTGGTGGCAAACTGTCCTTCAAGTGTTCTCCTCAATGACGCACTGATAAGTACTGATAAGATTACAATCAATCAATCTCTCAATCAATCAATCAATCAATCAATCAATCAATCAGGAAGACAATCTGAAAGCCCCTGGTATATGATATTCAACAACACTTGATGATTAATATTAGGTATGAGAGAATATTTTATTTCACATGTAACAGTATTTTTTATCATAAAGCATTTGCTGTAAAAGACGCAGTCTTAATTAGTGTTTGGCAGTTGAGAGATTGAGATTTCAGATTTCAAGCCTGTCAAATTCATAAGAATCAAGAGAATTTTTAGCTTAGCGTTGTACAAAATGTGCAGACACATATTTTTTTGCTTCAGAAATTCCATTAGGAAATACAAATGCAAAATGGGACGAATCAGCAAATTCAGCAAATCTTTGCAATTATTTGTTTCATCTCCCTCATGAGCTAGTTGATGTCACTATACGTAAGTAGCAAATAAGTCAAGGGGAGGGGAACCCTCCAAAGAAATCTCAAGCCAGAACAAAAGGACCAGGAAATATAATACAGTCAATTACAAGGCTAATATAGTCAATTACAAGGCTAATAGTGCTAGTGTCAATCAAAGTGTAATTATAAAGTTCACAATAATTGTTCTAAAGTATACATGACTAGTTTTATTTTTATTAAAATTCCCCTAAGATAATTTGGGTTGAAAAGACAGCTGTATTGATTTATTCAGTGTATATGAATGCATTTATCATTGTTAAATCTCAAACAGCAAGATGTGCACATAAAAAAATTATTGTGAACTTTATAATTACGCTTTGATTGACACTAGCACTATTAGCCTTGTAATTGACTATATTACACTTTTTGTGGTCCTTTTGTTCTGGCTTTATTTATTGATTTATTTAAAACATTTGTATCTCACCCTGTTATCATTGGGATCTCAGAGGGGCATACAGATAAAATCAGATAAAAAACATAAATTATTTACATACCTAAAAATGCATTGAATTGTTAACAAATTAAAACCAGTAGAATTTTTTTAGATGCAATAAAACAATTTAAAACAATTAAAATTATGTATAACCATTGAGAATGTAGCCCTCAAATGCTTTGATAAAAAGCCTTTCGGGCCTCCAAGGGGAGGGTATTCCACAAGCAGGGTGCCACTTGTCTACTGCTGGGGTGGGGAACCGGTGGCCCTCCAGATGTTTTTGGACTATAATTCCTATCACATCTGACCACTGGCCATGCTGTCTGGAGCTGATGGGAGTTGGAGTTCAACAAGATTGGAGGACTGTAGGTTCCCCACCCCGATGGAATGAAGAGCCAATGTCTCCGGCTGTTGAACAAAATAATAGTTTTATTCCTTAAAGTAGTCAAATGCATATGATATATATGGGCCTTCTTCACAGGCCAGTATTTCTAAAAGTGCCTGCAGAGATCTCTGAAGGATTCATCTTGGAGACCTATCTTTTTCAGAGATCTCTGCAAGCAAAACTCAGTTGTTACAGGCAGCAAAAGAATGCCCCGGTCTCCCACTGAAAGCAACAGGAAACAAAAATGAATGAAATATAATGAAAAAGACTGTGATTTAATGAACAACTAAATAATTGGGGTTTTAAGATTTTTTTAAAAAACAAATTAAATAAGAAATTGGGAAAAATATTGTATACTCCTATCAGGCACTGCCAAACACAATACTTAGAATGAGTGGCAGTATATCAATGGATTTCATTTTTATGACCTAAGGTGGCAAATTCTGGTAGAGCTTGGGCCAAAGAGTCTGGGACATTGTGCAAGAGTGCTTGTCATACCCTTGCCAATGGTCACTTTCCACCTGGTTTGTATCTGACCTGAAATGTGGTTGGGAATCTGTGTTTTTTGCCGATGCAAGACAGGCAGAAATTTAATACATGCAGCTTCTCTTGGTACTGAGCTGCAGTGGTGGGGAAGGTGTCATTTGTCTTCTATTACCTGTGTGTACATTTTCCTGCATTTCTCTGAGTAAAGGCAAATTGTAACAAATTGCCCATATAAAAGCAAAATAAAAAATTGTTAAGCTCTTATTCCTCCATAGATTTCTCCTATAATTTACCATGTGACAGCAGTTTACATTATAAAGATTTTTCATGGTTAAAGCTGTTTCTGCTTATGACAAATGATGCTTGATGAGTCATCTGTGAAACATTTACATTTCCCCCCCCCCCCTTCAGGTGTTTTATGTATTTTCCCAGTTCTTGAATTACTTGGCTGACAGCTCCATTCATTCGTCAAGATTAGGCATTAAATCTGGAATATATATTATTTCCCTAATTTAAAGCGTATCAGTAATATCCAATAAAATGTATAAATCAGACATTATGGCATCCCAATCTCAGTCCCTATATTATATACAGTTGTCTAGGTTCAATAAAAAAGAAAAACCAATTTTAAGATCTTTTTTTTTCTTCCTTAGTCTAATTCTGACACCCCTAAAGCAAATGGAATGTCTTCTGTGGACCAGAGGTTTCTAAACTAGATGTTTCATAGGTATAATAATTTAGCACAGAAGATGCATAAACCTCAGACAATCCACTGAAACTCTCAATTCCCAGAATTCATTCCTCAACTACTGATTCCAAGTACTTGAAGATGATCCACCAGTAATGTGAGAACATTGCTTCTCCTTTCCCTGTCATTTGTCTTCCAAAATATAGAAGTATAGGAATTTCATTCTGATCACTTTCACATCACACAAACATTCTCTGCTACTTTCTTTTTACTTCCTACATGCAATCGAAAAGGTGTGTTAAGGACTGTGACAATGCCCACCAGTGACTTTTAAATGGATGCACGTTTTCCCATTATTTCCTCCCTATGCTTAGAAAGCTGTGGCCACTGATAAGGATGTCAGAGGAATCTTTTGCCAGCTCACCCCACCCCCCAGACTTAATTCAGTCTTCCGCCAGCTTGCCTTACTTTGTGTGCAATGAATCGGGCCAGCTGGAGGAATTTCCACAAAATTATTATTATTATTTTGGCATAAAAGAACACTTGAGCAAATGTTGGGCACAAATTGTGCACCTTTGCACAATTTGCGCAATTTACAGCCAATATTTGCACAAACTATGCCAATTTGTACAGTTTGTGGCCAATATTTGCGCAAATCTGTATTTCTGGAAATTACAGCCAAGGCAAAAACCACACACCCTAAAAACACACATTAAAAGTTCCCGAAACTCAGAGAAACCACATGGCTCAGCATGCAAAAGCAAGCCGAGTCAGATGCACTGTGGAAATCCGGCAAGCCCCAAAAGGGCCAGATTTCCCAGAAATGGTCATCCCTAGAGGGTGCTCAGTCCTCATTGGGTTGTTTTGGGGTCTCCACTTTGGGATTTTGTATCCCCTCCTTTGGGATTTCCCCCCCTAAAGACTTTTTGTACTTCTTCAAACTTTGGGATACCCCAATCCAGCTGGTATCTTCCTCTTGCGTGTCTGTATGGTGCCATTTTGGCTACATAATGCAACAGCACACATTGCTTGAACATTGGAAATAGGGTGAATGATTACTTGCATTGAGGTCTATGACACACTCTACCCACATTACTTACCCAACATATCAGCCTCTAGTGCTGTCTCTGTGTCTTTCAAAGAATGTTTAATTGATTGATGGCATGTTTCTCAGCATTGCTCCCCCTGAACCCATTATTGTGCAAAACAATTGATGCTCCTGAAATGATTCTGCACTGTTTCTGAAAGAAATACCATTTCAGGTTCAGTCTTGAGTCACTAACATAGATTACAGGCAAATATAAACACAATGCTTTTTAATTGCTCTTTAAACACCCAAATAGAATGAGTCAGTGGGCTGATTCATACACGCATCTTCAATGCTGGATGACTGCAAATCAAATGATTACTCATGTATGTGGTGCATCTGTTTTCAGAGATGTCAATTTTCAGCGGCCTTTTATTAAATGAACAGTAAAGGCCTGGGGAGAAAACAAGTGACAGACATGCATGTGTGAACCAGTTCACAGTGTGCCTGGTTAAATGGTGTGAAGGGCAACACATCCCTAAGAGCCAATGAGGTGTAATGGAGAAACTGTGGGACTTAGACTTCTGCAGAGCCATGAAGCTGACATAAAGCTATCAATACAATCTACACATTGAAGGGATTGAAATGGGATAACCTCATCTACATTGTCTGGAATTTCTTAGAAGAAAGGCAAGATACAAATGTGATTATGATGATGATGATGATAGTAGTAGTAGTCAGCATTGTCATAGTAGCAGTAATAAATCATCACCATCAATGTCATCATCATCATCTATATTAATGAAAGACGGAATCACTTGGTCTATTCATCCATCTGTCAACATCATAGCACCACGTCTGTGAAACCTAAGCAACTGAAACTTGGCGTTTAGACTAAAGGGACCCTAGAGGTGTGCACCTCAGGGTTATTTTGTTTTAAAAACAACACTAATGAATGTTAATTAAGTTAAATGTGTCCATGTGGTTGAAGCCTGCAGTAACATCTTTAACCACTAGGGGCAGATTTCCCTAACCAGCTCATATCGTTGCAGACAGTACAAGCCAGGGCAGATTAGTAGGCCAAGGGACTGAGTTATATTCCTGGCCCCTCCCCCTGCAGGGGGACCCACAGGGGAATGAGGTGCAGGACCCCCTCCCTCAGGGGGCTACAGGGGTACACCATGGCAGGGACCATGCCTAAGGGTGACAGTGGCTATGGCTTCACTTAAATGCAGTAGGCACAATGTGTCCAATTCTGACAGATGTGTATGCTTCTTGAAGACTTTGTGGTGTCAAACTAAAGGCTATTCCAACCTGTGTGAAGCAGGGTCTGTTCAGTGATGAAGATGATAGGAACAGAGATATGCACAAAGGCTCATATTCTGTTGAACTTTTTGAAAGCTAGGTTTTATGCAGTATATAGCTACTTTTTGGTTGATGTAGTGGTTGAGCCAGTTCTTACTCATAGTTCGATTCCATTAACTTAATGGTTGCCAAGCTAAACTCCCCTGTTTTTGCCCTCTCAAATTTACTGAATAGTTTTTATATAGAACAGTGGTGTCTAAGACGTCAGCATCCTGACTGTGTGGGTGCCACTCTAATTCAGAATAACATGCTGTAATGCTGCAATGTTACTATAGTAAAGTTTAAGAAGCTTTAAAACATTTTAAAATAACATAAAATTAGAATGTGACTGAGGTGGCAATCCCATACATACTTACCTGTGAGTAAGTCCCATTGAACTCAGTGGGGATTACCTCTGAGTAGAGATGCATAGGATTGTACTGTCAAAATATTAGATTGGTAAATTATAATGCAGTCTCGTCTTTCATTTGCTTAAATGTGCTTAAATGGAGAATTGAAACAGTAGAAATATGGTAACCTGTCTATTTCTGGGCCATATAAGTTTCACATGTTTTACCCATAATTCTTTTTTATTAGGATTTTAGAGGATTTTGTTTCAAGAACAAAAATCTAAAGTAGTAAAACAACCAACAACAGTATAACAAAAGCAACAAACCAAGCTTTGGACCCAGACATAAGCCAGATTTACACCAAGCAGGATATGACATGTTGAAAATGTTTTGAAAACTGTATAAGGAGTCTGTCCTGGGGCCCAACAGTTATCACTACTGTTATAAATTGTTTTAAAGGAGTAATGTAGATCCTGCCAGAGTCAAACTTAGAGGAAACCCATTTAAATCAATGGGATCATGACTAACTTAAATTCCATTGGTTTCGGTGGGTCTACTCTACCTAGGACTATGTCTGGGTCCAACCCACTGTCAATAAAATAATTTTCAAGCAGGGAATATCATTCTGTTCAATTTTATTTTCATATTAATCTATTTAAAAAAATAACCCTCAAATACATATTTAAACTCATATTTTAAAATATATTTAAATATGTATTTTAACTCAAAATATTATTTAAATGTATTTGTCCTCAAAATACGTAATTTAAGTTTAAAACATACAGGAGATGCACTGTGTAAACCAAGTCTTGCAGTCTGATCGTAAGCATGCTTACTTGGGAGTCAATCCCACTTAATTGTGCATAGATTTTCTAGTAAGTGTATAAGATATCTTTATTGGGGGTGGTGTTATAGGCCATACCAAATACCTTTCCATTTTCTCAAGACCATTTATTCTCATCTAATATCAGTGACTTTCACATGGATGAATTTTTGAAATTTTCTGGTAGGGAGCTTGACAAGGTGGCTGAGGGGTTTCTCCCTCCCCTTTTTTTTATAGAAAAAAAGCTTCACATTGCTACAAGTAGGGAAGGGCAAATTAATCTATCAATTTTGGTCTCTCTCTCTCTCTCTCTCTCTCTTTCCCAATTTGAGAAAATTTGTACAGACCTTTGTGAGAATTTCTCCTAAATACATTTGTATGCTGTTTGGCTTAATGCACACATTTTTCCAAGCACTCTTTGCAAGTACCTACGTCTATGTAGTTCTTGCTCACATTTGTTGCGCGTTTAAGGCAATCATGATTATACTCCATTGAGTAACGTGACCGTATGAAACGGAGGACAGGGCTCCTGTATCTTTAACAGTTGTATAGAAAAGGGAATTTCAGCAGGTGTCATTTGTATACCTGCAGCACCTGGTGAAATTCCCTCTTCGTCACAACAGTTCAACCTGCCCTCTTCTGTATTTGATCACTCTAGTATAGCTACAGCAGATTTAACTGTTGTGATGAAGAGGGAATTTCACCAGGTGCTGCATGCATACAAATGATACCCGCTGAAATTCCCCTTTCAATACAACTGTTAAAGATACACGAGCCCTGTCCTCCTTTTCATAGGGTCAACCTACTTTGTATAATACAAATGATAACTCGTGATGGTATTTTAAGAGCAACTGCAATCTTTTCTGTGATAATTTATGAAAGCCACCTGTTTTGAAGAGAACTCTTTTCTCCAGTTTTCCCTTCTCACTCTCCTCTCCCACCATCAGCCTTCAGAATAGTATGTATCAAATAGAGCGATGCTTCTTTCTCCGTTAAAATGACCCCAAGGATTTCCTAGCAGCAACTTCTGATATTCTTTGCTGGAGATAAGCCACATCAATACTTTGAAACTGGCAAAGGTGAAATAGCAAGTGTACAAATCTAGCTCAAAACTTAGCCCTTGTTTCCCAATCACTCATTCCATAGCCCAGCATGGAAGTAATTACTGTGAGTGTGGTTGCTAGGACTATAAGCCTGACAAAGGGTCCAGTAAAAGAAAAGCCCATGCAGACATGAGAGTGGGAAGATACTGTTGCTTATGGGAAAGTAGAGTTCAGGAATTAATTGGGTTTATAATGCATGGCTGGTCAAAATGCAAAAGCTCAGAGAACTAGAATGCAGCTATGAAAAGATGGGCAAAGATCATGACATTATCTTTCCATTGGAGCCCACAAGTTCTATGAGATGGATTACAATTAATGCTGGTCTGCAGTGATTGGCTGAGCATTCCCTATTATCACAAACATTTGGCTAGTTATTTAAAGCATTAGGAATCAGGGCACATTATCCAATGGTAGCCTGAGACCTAGTTATCTGCTCAGGTGCTTCATTGCCCAAATCTCCCTGGCAAACCAAAAGCAACTGCTCTGCACCCAAGCAGGACATTCTTAGGAGCAATAGTGTCTATCGCCTGGTCATCTCAGCATTCTACAGATCAACCAGTGCTTTGATAGGATTGCTAGCTCTAGAGATGTGAAAATCCTCCAAAACATTCAGGAATCATTCAGAATCCATTACTCTCCATGGGTGGACTAATCTAATAGGTTCCCACCCCTGCAAAGGTTGAATCTCAGTAAATCTAAATCCTATGAGGTAGTGATCCGTTCATGACCATGGCCCTTCACATAAGCCCTCTACTCATGTATCATCTTCATCCAACTAGCAAAATCTAGATCACGTGTGTGTTTTGCCAATGTGAAGGGCCAGCTATTAATTAACACAGGTTGCCATGGAAATCATGAACCCCTGAGCTGCTCCCAATGAAATGACCTCAGGGTGGAAACTGAAAACTCCCAACACAATCAATGTGAAGGGCCAGCTATTAATTAGCACAGGTTGCCATGGAAATCATGAACCCCTGAGCTGCTCTCAATGAAACGGACTCAGTGTGGAAACTGAAAATTCCCAACACAATCAATTTGAGGGAAATCAACACTATGCCTGAGATTATTTCCACCAGCTCAAGCAAAGAGACGGCTGGTCAGCAGGGTGCACAATGCACCTACAAAGTCCCTATTATACCTTTCTGCCCTATCATCAGGTGCACACACTCAAATCTTAGTGTCTATTGGACAGGGCACCCCAATTGTGGGATGGGTACATGATGGAGCACTTGAAGTTATGTTGGGCATAGCTGTGTCAAATTGACTCTTTGATCTTTGCTTTCAGTCATGCACGGCACGTCAACTTTTTCATCCAGTATGAAATCCAGGACCACAAAGCTCTTCCCAGTTACTGTGAAGGCACTGAACCACAGCATTTTATGACCACATAGTTCACCCATCAACAATCTGTCAGATAGATGGTGAACTAGGAGGAACAGACAGAAGATGTTTCCTCTTTCTTCTCCTCCACTGGGCTATTCCACATACATTACTTGCATAAAGGAATCCCATGTGAGGAAAGGACAATGTGGTAGCACTACCAGTCCCATCCTTGAGATCACAAGACTTCCCCTATTCATGCCCCAGTGACCAAGTGACCACATGCTAGGCACAGATGTCTGCATAGCAGATTGCTTGCACAGGGTTCCAGCTCCCAAGAAAGCCCCCTATTATGTGTACAGGTCCACATTTATAGGCTTCATCTATGCAGACTCCTAGACCTAAACGTATGGACACCAGGGTCCAGCAGGCAGAACTTGAGGGCAAAACCAGCAGTGCAGCCCCGCTTCTCCTTCACCTCAAAACTCATTCATATGAAGGGGGCTGTTGAGGAGCTGCCATGTCATTTGAAATAGCCACCAGATGGCAGCTGTATCATGAGAAGCTATTGAGAAGCCCATCACTTTCTCTAAATGCTTATATATTTCCCTTATGTCTTCGCATTCTGTGTTCACATTCTGCCTGGTTATTACATTATAACTGATTAAGCGGCTCTTTTCGCATGAACCCTGTATCACGATGAATTTGAAAAGAATATCTTTATAACCAGAATTCTTTGTTGGGGTTAGACATGCATTCTTCTAAGTGTTTGAATTTATTCAGCCCACATTAAACAAGGGAATTAACCTGTGTAAGGTCAATCCAGGCTTCCCGGTCATTACAGTAAATATTTCTTTTGTGGGATCTAGTCTTTTAAATTGGAATGTAAGTCTGCCTGGGTAAGAGCATGCAGAACAATGTGGATGCACTGCACGGTGTCTGCCTCATTTCGTATTCCTGATTTTAGCTCATGCGATCAGTTGCTCATAAAAATGCATCACATTCAATGACTTTGAAGGGGGGGGGGAGCGAATTAAACTGGAGAAGAAACCAGTTGTAATGAACTGTTCAGACCAGACAAGCATCAACTGGATGTTATGGTATTAGTGACAGCATCCCCGGAACAATAAATGTTCCTCATTCTGAATAATAATAATAATACATCCACACCAACATCCAGCAAGCAGTCATACTTAAAACATGTTCAATTTCAGGAAATTCCTGAATCTGTAAAAGACAGCATAACTTGGCAAAGCCCATCATGTCTAGAAAAACTGCCACAAGTGAGAAAGATATATATAATAACAACTGTATACTGTAAGAGAGGAGTTCTGTTAATAAAAGTTTTATGCAAGGCATAGAAATCAAAATTTTATTTAATATCTGCCTATATATATATATATATATATATATCTGTTGTGTCTAATCCCCTTCCCCTTGCGCAGGGCAAAGGGCTGTCAGACATTAATTCCGAATCAGATTCTGAACTCAAAGAGACATTCCAGTCCACATAAGAAGGGGGAGGGTTGATTCCCATGGCCTCTTTCCCAGCTGCGAATGAACTGTTTCCAGCGCTTATCTCTGGTGAGGTAAATAAACCTCAGGCTGAGAAACAGCTCTCTTCTTCTGAAGGGGAGGGTACCAACAGCCTCAGAGATGCCAAATTCCGGAGGAGGGAAAAACGTGCGTAGGTCAGGGAGGTCAGAAGGTGTTCGGAGAGATTGGTTGCTCAGAAAAGGCTTGGTTTGGATCCGTCTACTTAAAGACCTTCCAAAAGTAGTGACTTTCTCTTTCTCTTGAATGGATCAACTGTTTTGCTTATTTAGCTAAATCATGCAAGTCACTTTGTACTTTTAAACTCCCTTCAGCTGAGGGAAGGGGTCAATTGCCTGAATAAAGGTTGATTGTGTTCCTAACAGACCTCTTTATTGACTTCAATGAATGGAGTCAAGAAAGGGAGTCAGGACAATATCATAATCCATGCAGCCTATTGATACCTGGGGCTCTGTCATCACTGGCAATTGGATGGGAGTGACTTCATGGTAGGGCCAGCCCTGCAGACAATAGCTGAACAGCCAATTAAGAGCCTCCTGTAGAAAAGCTCTTAGATTTCAAATAATGAGTAGGGGTGTGCATCGGATCGGATCCGATCCACGATCCGAATCCGATCCGCCACAAAATTGGGAAAATCCGATCCGATCCGATCCGATCAACCTCCGATCCGATCCGATCCGACGAGGTCCGATCCGGATCGGACGCCATTTTGAATGCTTTTTCCCATAGCCAAGTATTGTTTTACAAAAATGCCTATAACTTTTTCATTTTTAAAGATAGAAGGATGAAACTTGGGCACATTATACACTGGTTAGGGACAGTTATCTGTAAGAAATTTCAGAAAGATTGGTGCATGCGTTTTGTGGCAATTAATTTTTTAATAAATACCCAGGAATGCCTATAACTTTGTCATTTTTAAAGTTACACACATGAAACGTTGCCACATTGTAGGGGGTACCTTGGGACCTATGTGTGTGAAATTTCAGAAACGTAGGTGCTTGTCTTGTGTGGCAATTAATTTTTAGAAAAATGGGTAGTAGTGGGGTAAATACATTTATGCCTCCCATTTTTTTATTTTTGAAGATACAAACAGGAAACTTGGGCACATTACAGGTACCACTTGCCTTGATATGTGTGTGAAATTTCAGAAACATTGGCGCTTGCCTTGTGTGGCAATTAATTTTTGAAACAATGAGGAAAGAAACACCTATAACTTTGTCATTTTTAAAGTTACACACATGAAACTTTGCCACATTGTAGGTGGTACCTTGGGACCTGTGTGTGTGAAATTTCAGAAACATAGGTGCTTGCCTTGTGTGGCAATTAATTTTTTAATAAATACCCAGGAATGCCTATAACTTTGTCATTTGTAAAGTTACACACATGAAACTTTGCCACATTGTAGGCGGTACCTTGGGACCTATGTGTGTGAAATTTCAGAAACGTAGGTGCTTGTATTGTGTGGCAATTAATTTTTGAAACAATGAGGGATTCATTGGACAGCACTTGCCCATAGGGATTCATTGGACAGTACTTTTCCATAGGGAATCATTGGACAGTACTTGCCCATAGGAAATCATTGGAAAGCACTTGCCCATAGGAAATCATTGGAAAGCACTTTCCCATTGAGAAATACAGTTATGCCTCCCACTTTTTTATATTTGAAGATACAAACAGGAAACTTGGGCACATTGTAGACTGGTTAGGGATAGTTATCTGTGAGAAATTTCAGAAAGATTGGTGCATGCGTTTTGTGGCAATTAATTTTTTAATAAAAATTTCAGAATGATAGGTCCAGGCATGTGTGAAATTTCAGAATGATAGGTCCAGGCATGTGGTGGCTACGAATTTTTTAGATTAAAAGTTATAAACGTTTTTCCACAGAGGCTGGGGCTGTCAAAGAAGAAGGAAACACTTTCTCTCATCTCTTTGATCGTTGCACGCTTGGCTGCAACTGAGCTAGTATCCATTACAAAAGGAGAAACAAAGTAGCACTTGGCTCGTGTCTGCTTTGATACTTTCACTCAAGCAGAACGGCTGAGCCTAGGATCACTCTCTCTCGCTAGGTTCGTTACAGGAGAAATTTTCTACAGTCTTCAAAGTGGTGTGTGCAGACACCTTGCCACCACATGCCTGGACCTATCATTCTGAAATTTTACACACATATCAAGGCAAGGGGTACCTGTAATATGCCCATGTTTCCTGTTTGTATCTTTAAAAATAAAAAAATGGGAGGCGTAAATGTATTTACCCCACTACTACCCATTTTTCTAAAATTAATTGCCATACAAGGCAAGCACCTACGTTTTTGAAATTTTACACACATAGGTCCCAAGGTACCACCTACAATGTGGCAAAGTTTCATGTATGCAACTTTAAAAATGACAAAGTTATAGGCATTCCTGGGTATTTATTAAAAAATTAATTGCCACAAAACGCATGCACCAATCTTTCTGAAATTTCTCACAGATAACTATCCCTAACCAGTCTACAATGTGCCCAAGTTTCCTGTTTGTATCTTCAAAAATAAAAAAGTGGGAGGCATAACTGTATTTCTCAATGGGAAAGTGCTTTCCAATGATTTCCTATGGGCAAGTGCTTTCCAATGATTTCCTATGGGCAAGTACTGTCCAATGATTCCCTATGGAAAAGTACTGTCCAATGAATCCCTATGGGCAAGTGCTGTCCAATGAATCCCTCATTGTTTCAAAAATTAATTGCCACACAATACAAGCACCTACGTTTCTGAAATTTCACACACATAGGTCCCAAGGTACCGCCTACAATGTGGCAAAGTTTCATGTGTGTAACTTTACAAATGACAAAGTTATAGGCATTCCTGGGTATTTATTAAAAAATTAATTGCCACACAAGGCAAGCACCTATGTTTCTGAAATTTCACACACATAGGTCCCAAGGTACCACCTACAATGTGGCAGTTTCATGTGTGTAACTTTAAAAATGACAAAGTTATAGGTGTTTCTTTCCTCATTGTTTCAAAAATTAATTGCCACACAATGCAAGCTCCAATGTTTCTGAAATTTCACACACATATCAAGGCAAGTGGTACCTGTAATGTGCCCAAGTTTCCTGTTTGTATCTTCAAAAATAAAAAAATGGGAGGCGTAAATGTATTTACCCCACTACTACCCATTTTTCTAAAAATTAATTGCCACACAAGACAAGCACCTACGTTTCTGAAATTTCACACACATAGGTCCCAAGGTACCCCCTACAATGTGGCAAAGTTTCATGTGTGTAACTTTAAAAATGACAAAGTTATAGGCATTCCTGGGTATTTATTAAAAAATTAATTGCCACAAAACGCATGCACCAATCTTTCTGAAATTTCTTACAGATAACTGTCCCTAACCAGTGTATAATGTGCCCAAGTTTCATCCTTCTATCTTTAAAAATGAAAAAGTTATAGGCGTTTTTGTAAAACAATACTTGGCTATGGGAAAAAGCATTCAAAATGGCGTCCGATCCGGATCGGACATCCGGTCCGATCCGATCCGACCATCCTCCGATCCGATCTGATCCGATCCGACCCCCCAGGTCCGATTCCGATCCGCTATCCGATCCGATCCGGGGGGTCAGTGCACATCCCTAATAATGAGATAGTTTGAGGGCTTCATAATTCCACCCTTTTGCATCTTGAGCCAGTCTACACCTCAGTTAATTACTCAAGTTGTATAGAAAAGACCTTCCTGTTTCTCTATAAAGAACACTTGGTCATCCCTACCTATAATTGGATTTTGATTAACTTCTTTGCCTTGTACATATACTTCTGGGTCAAAATTTGCTTGAGTGACAGGTTAACTTATGTACTGTTCCTGAACATGGGAGTATTATGTTTGGGCCATAGCTAGCATTTAATTAATATCTACTGTATAGCCGTACTCTGCTACCTAATATGGTAGGTTAGGCTGAGAATCAGTGATTGGCTCAAAGTCACCCAGTAAGCTTGATGGCTGAGTTGGGACTAGAACCTGGATCTCCTGAGTCCTAGTCCAACGTTCTAATCAGTACACCACACTGTCTCTCCATTGCATGGTAGGAAATAGAAGATACTTTTGCTTGGACTGAACATATATCCATCTAGGGATTTCACTTTTTCCTGCATTCAAATTCCTTACAAATGTCAGAGGATAGCTTGAGCTCTCCTCCATGTATGATATTTCATTTTGGGGGGTTGTATCAGTGAACTAAACAGTACCAAACTGAAGATATAACTAGATCTCATTTTGAACACTCAGTGTGTGATGACAAAGTAAAGCAGTACTTAAAATAAATTATCATATACTGCAGTCACTATCTGACTGTTTGGATATCTCTGAATACCTGCTTCTACACACAAGGAAAATTGAGATAATGACACAATGTCATGCCTAATATCTAGTGCTCACTTCTGAATTGCTCCATTTACTTGGATTTATGTCAGGTCCTTATGCTACGCTATCACAATTTTATTGTAATGTACCCTACTTTGTGATCTCTTTGTCACAGCTTTTTAGATTCAACATTTTTTTCTGCAGTGCAGACAATTTAAATTCACAGAAGCAGTTATGTTTCCCTTCTGTACAGCTGATGAGTCTGGTTGTTTGCTTGTTTTCAGGGACTACCAATGGAAAGATCTATACACAGTATAAGATCTATATTTTACATTGACTAGAAGCCCAGAATTGCACATTCTCCTTAACTATTTTGAAAAACCAGTGGCTTCCCCTTAGCCAAATGCCCTATGAACTTTACAGTGCTATAATTTAGAAACAAAAGAAATTACTCAAGGCTTAAAATATTTATAGGAAAATAACATTTTGTGTTCACTTATGTATACATCTGGGTATGAGCCAGAAATATGAGTACAACTAGTGTTGAACACATCTCAGTTGCTGCTGCCTCCTCCTCCTCCTCCTCCTCCTCCTCCTCCTCCTCCTCCTTCATAACAGTGTGTTTTATAAGGCAGAGCAGACTAAGAGCTTCTCTACATTAAGCAAAAACCCTGCACATTCTTTTTGAATCTGGGATAAAGGGGGAAGAAAGCACAGCAGATGTCATGGAGGTTGATGATGTCATGTAAAAGACTTGCAAACTTCCATGAGTGACCAATCACAAGTGTGCAATAAATCTCTTGTGAAGATAAGCTTTCAGAGTCCTGTGTCCATTCACTGTGGTGTGCAAGCAAGAGAAAGTCAGGGAAAGAACAGGAAAAGGAGCACATTCTGTGTAGTAAACTCATTTTCTTTTATGTGTTTGCGACACAGATTTTAACATGGCTCCTTGCGGCACTTGAACTTTGTGAATTCAGATACATACACATACTATACAGTTTGCAAATTCAGAACCACATGCAAAAAAACCCACGTTTTCTTTTAAATGCAGATTTCAATTTTTTTAAAGTGCATTTTTACACTTCAGGTAATGGGGGAAATGTGCCCTTTTGAAAAACACACAAAGAAATGTGCCTATTTTCTGTTCAAAATGCACACGTTCCCCATTTGAATTAGCTGAAAAACAGATTAAAAGTGAAAATGGGAGTGAAGCCAAAGAAGCTTGGAACTGCAGTTTGGAGAATTTTGGTGAGCTTGAAAATTACTGGTTCTTTTGTCCCTAGTCAGGAGACCCGGCTGAATGGGGTGAGCTGTGGAGTAGGGGAGGGGGGATCCCCCAAAATTGGGCAGAGGGACCTTCCATGAGTGGAGCCCCTTCACTTCAAGTTTCTGGATCCAATTTATAATTGAAATCATACTTTTCTACACATCATCCCAGCTAGCTTAGGGTCAGGATCAAAATACAGAAGCTAATAAAATGACGAGAGAGACAATATCAAATATCATAAATGGAAACAGTCTATAAGCTACACGTCTGCAAGGCCAGAACATAAAAGCAGATTGCAAATGAAAATCTGCAAAAGCTTGCTGAAATAAATAAACGTCTCTGGCATCCATGAATGCAATGACTGTACATTAGAAGTGTAATGAAACACATTTGGTACAATTGTTCTGGAGATCAGGAGGAGTTTATTATCCTGCAGATAGAGTCTGTGTAAAAGTGGAGATGAAACAGAAATTGGAGGGAAACATAAAGTAGCCTTTCAAACAATGAGGGAGTCTGCTTATCTTGGGGATTCTGAAAAGCCGCAGGAAGGATCATTATAAAATATTAGAAAAACCCAGTAAGCTTGTCAAGATCTACTGGTGTATGTTTGGCTTTTCACAAATCCACCTTTCTTCCAATGTGGGTGTCCAGCAGATAGGATAAAAGAAAAATAGCCTGTCCTCCTAATGAGAAGGTTGTAAATCATGGCTAAGATTCCTCCCGCCCTGTTCTTTCTTTGCACAGCCATCCACCTATCAAAATAAAAAATAAAAAGGTGATGGGAGAAAGGACACCTTGGAAAGTTTATACTTCAGTGTTCTCCTCTTATTTAGCACCGAGGTGCATGGCAGAAATGTAGCATGAGACAAAGCATGGCAGCTAATTTGCATGTAAGATATTCAAATAAATAGACATAATTTGCATGTCATTACAGCTCGTGAACTAGCTGTACATTCTACTGGTCTGAAATTTTTGCCAATCCGTGTGCAAAATGTAGAATTGTTTTTTAAAAATTCATAGTAAACCATTACAAGTTTAAAAATAAAAATTAAAGGAAGCACAGGGTTTGAGGTTTTTATTTTATTGCCTCTTTGTCCTTGACTTTGATCCATTAGCATTTTTGCCACAATAGTTTCAGAAGCGGTGATGGAGAGTTTGGAACACGAAGGAAAGAAAGATCCAATCTTAAAATGTTTGAAAGCAATTCCTATGTATAAGTCATATGAACTCGCTATTGTTGTTCTCTCACACTTGCATGCTTGCACATGCATGCACATGCACATACACACAGAAGGGTATTATTCCTTTTAATTTAATTTAATTACAAATATTTTTATACTGCTTGTCATATACAACATATCCAAGAGGTGCTGAACAATAAAACTACAATACAAATATAACTAAAACAAAGTACACTAAAGAGCCAGTGTGGTGTAGTGCTTGGCGCAGCTTTCTCAACTTGGTGCGGTCCAGATGTCTTGTACCACATCTCCCATAATTCCCAGCTATCATGGCCATTGGTTGTGGGAATTATGGGGTTTAAGGTCATACAGTTCTGGAGGGCGCCAGATTGAGGAAGTCTGGGTTAGAGTGTTGGACTGGGACTTGGGAGATCCAGATTCTAGGCCCCACTCAGCCATGAAACCCATTTTGTGACTTTGGGCCAGGCACCGACTTTCAGCCCAATGGAGAGGATCTTGTATAATAATAATAATAATAATAATAATAACGATTTATTTCTTACCCGCCTCTCCGTCTAGATCGAGGCAGGGAACAACAACATGATAAAATACATAAAACTAATTAAAACATGACAAATATTATTAAAACTGCATTAAAACATCCTAAAACATCCTAAAATCATTCTAAAAATTACACTGGATATGCCTGCCGGAAGAGAACAGTCTTTATAGCTTTCTTAAATTCTAAAAGACTGTTAAGTTGACGAGTCTCCTCCGGCAGGTCATTCCACAGTCTGGGAGCGGCAGAAGAGAAGGTCCTCTGGGTAACAGTTGTCAGAAACATACCAACCTGTATGGGAAGTGGGGAAGGTGGCTCTCATGGGCTCTTCACCAGCTGGGAATCAGGTATCTTCCGAGGGGGAGGAGATGGGAAGCCTGATGGATCCGAGGACCCGTCAGAGACTAAAGCGGGCTGAGACAAAGGAAGGGGGGAGGGAGAAGGTCAGCCCGGCTAGTTTCTCATCAAAGGCTTCATGAAAACCAGCCTCCCTGAAGTTAAAGCATACTGGGAAAAGGACTTTCCCTTTTTTTCTTGAAAGGACAATTGTCTCACTTACTTTGCATAACCTTGCCTAGAGAAAAGCTCTAGAGAATTATAGTCCCTTCAGCTGGGAGAAGATGCTTATTGCTTGAATAAAGCTTTGTGGGTTACATTGCTGACTTCTTTATTGTCTCCCAAAAAAGCGAAGGGTGTTGGAAAACACGATAACAGAGTCGGTGCATATTTTATTTCTGGGGGAATGGAATTCCACAGAGTGGGCACCACCAAGGAAAAGGCCCTCTTCTTGGTTATCAGCAAATGGCTGGGCATTTGCAGGATGTGGCCCAGACAGGAGGGCTTCTTCTTGAGATGATTGCAGTGGCTGGGAGAAGGTGTTTTCTCAGGTGTCCCAGTCCCATGTTGTTTAGGGCCTCATAGGTTACTATGAAAACCTTAAACTTGCCCTGGTAGCAGATTGCCAGCCAGTGCAGTTCTTTCAACAACAGTCTTATATGGCAGGGGCTAGCACATGACATGTCAATGTGGCTGCCCTGCACAGAGGGCATTACAGTAGTCGAGATGTGAGTTTACCAATGCATGGGTTGCCATGACTAAACTTACCCTGTCCAGGAGTGGTTGTAGGTGGCATACCAGCCAAAGCTGGTAGAAGGTGCTCCTTTTCACTTTAGCCACTTGGGTCTCCTGTGACAGTAGACTCATCTACACCTAAGGGTGTAGAGTAGGGTGACCAGATAAAATCCAGGTCAGGGCTCATGTAACTTTAACAGTTGTAGAGAAAAGGGAATTTCAGCCAGTGTCATTTGTATGTAAGTTGCAGGCACTATACTAGAGTGAACATATACAAAAGAAGGCAGGGCCCCTACAACTTTAACTATTGTAATGAAGAGAGAATTTCACCAGGAACTAATTGCATACAAATGACACTGGCTAAAATTTCCTTTTCTCTATAACTGTTAAAGTTACAGGAGCCCTGACCTGGATTTTATCTGGTCAGCCTAGTTTAGAGGGATGGAGGGGGGAGGATCGTGGACTTACCTCCCCTAGGTTCTATATGGCTGTGCAACATCCTGGAAGGGAAGAGGGACATTGCAGGTATGCAGGAACAATTGTTGTTGTTGGGCTTTTTTTTTTTTTTTTTTTTAGTGAAGAGGAGCTGTGCGGTCCCAATCTGCGGGAAAGGTAAGTTAAAAAAAACCGCTCCTAACCCCCCACCATCCTGGGGATGACGAAATTGCTTTCCCCCGCATGGGCACGGAGCCACCCCACATGGTCCCATGCCCGTTTTAGGAACTGGGAACAGTGGCCACACAAGCCGCAGTCCTTAGGATGGTACTGGGACCCTGGAAAAACTAGGATATCCCTGGTTTCTGTTATCCCAGGATTGTCCCCAGGTCATCTGCTGTTTATCCCAGGATCCCATGCATAATATGGATGTACAGGGATAACCTAGGGATGACCTCGGCATAAAGACCTATGGCCAGTCATAGTTCTATGAGCACCCCAGGTCCTATGTACCTTCTCTCTCAGAGGGAGAGCAAACTCATTCAGAACAGATAAACTGCCTAATCCTCAAACTGAGGACATGCCCAACCACAGGACTTCTGTCTTACTGTAGGATTTTAATCCCTATGGGTGTCACTTTATTTCTTAAACTCTTAATGTTTCATATACATGCTGTGTCCTGCTATTAAATTGTATTCTTATAACATCACATATCCCATAATGCATTCTTCTAGAAGTGTTTTCCTCTTGATGGTAAACAGCAGAGAATGAGATTCTCATTGATATCTGTATAATTTGGTATAACACTGATTTTAATCATCATCATCATCATCATCATCATCTGTGGCTCTTTTGCATGCCTCAGAAAATTCACTATAAATACCTGACATTCAAACCTAAACAAAAAAAATAAAAATGTCATTGCATGAATTCTTTGATAGTAGGAATTTCTTGCAGATAGGATGCTGAGCACTTTATCCATTGCATGCTTATGTTTCTGGATCAGACAAACATTTCCAGTGTCACTCTGTGACATGTCTATATGGAGATGATGTCTACCGTGGATCTGAGCTAAGTAATCTCACATGTTTGGAAGCCAGGTTAATGAGTTCTTGTAGCTTACAGAGCCTGTGACACCTAATATAGTACTGCAAATAGAACTTGATTGCCCTTATTTGTTTATTTATTGCAGTTTTGTAATGCCCAATAGCCAAAGCTCTCTCTTCTGAGAATAAATTGGTTGTATTGAAGACTGGCAGTAACTGAAAAGTTCAGGTTCCAATGTTCTCCAAGGGCTGCTTCATATAATCCATTTGTATTGATTACATGGGGTATATATGCTAAAACTATACAATGTGAAGGGGTTAATAGGGATAAAGCCATGATCCAGCAGGGCTCTTCTTAAATGTTCTCTGATGTGTGATGTGTGCATTATTGTACATGAATTGTGAGTGTCCAGGATTCTCCACCGCGGTTCTTTTCAAGCATTTAAGTATCTATGGATACCAAATTCTGCCCTGACCTAAGTGCATTCATTCATTCATCCATACCATTGTGGAAGGCTCCATGCGTAAAGCTGTACATTCAGAGACCATCTACAGATTTTCAAATCAAAGTGTAGAGCTTCTCACTTCTTCCTATACTGAATGTCAGGAAAGGGCTCGTGTTTCTGTAACTTCAAAAACTCATCTTTGTCTCTCATACTGTGGGATGAAATCATAGGATAAAGTTGCCAAGTATATATTGTAGCCAGTATCTATGTGTGCTTTATCTACAGAGGCCATATACAGGTCCTCTGACCCTTTCCAAAAGAAATCCCCCATGAGATAATAGAAGTTATTTTTACTAAATCAAGCAGAAGAGCAAACCATTTTTTTTCAAAAAGAAGGGAACCCAGTTTCCACAGTCAAAGCTAACTCAAACTCACAATATGTAATATTCATCATTATTTATAGGATTTATCTCAGAAAACATTATGCTAGAAGCCCCATTACAAAACAGTGGGGATCAGAAGTTATTGCATATTTCAGGTGTGCACATTTGCCTCTTACTCTGCATAAAAATAAAATGGAAAAGGTTTCTCCATCCACCAATCTGCAGTAATGCCATAGCACATTCTTAAAAAGGCATCTCCAGATGGGAACCACTAACCATATAGTTCCCCAGTCCACTACTTAGATGATTTCTCGTTAATAGGTAGGGATGTGCAGGGACCCCCCGGATCGGATCAGGACCCGGATCGGGACCTCCCATTTTGTCCCGGATCGGATTGGACAAAATCGGAGGCCCCCGGACCGGATCGGGCCCAATCCCGATCCAAAAATTGGACATCCGATTTTTGGATCAGCCGTCATTTTTGTCTTCCCCATAGACTTGCATTGGGGGAAAGAAAGCTTTCCCCCAATGCAAGTCTATGGGGAAAAAATGGTGGTGGGTGGGTGAGTGGAGCCTAACTACCCCCTCCCTGTCCCTCCCCCACCGCGGTTACCTCCCGGGGCCATCCGCGGGCGCCAGCGGATGGCCCCAGCAGGTAAGCCCCCCCTCACGGTTCTCCTTACCTGCCGGGGCAGTCCTCTGCCATCCACTGCCACCCACCAATGGAAGTGGCAGCGGGTGCTAGTGGGCGCCCGCCGATCCTCCAATTTTTTCTGAACCGGATTGTGTCCTTCCGGACCGGTTCGGAAAAGATCGGACGATCCAGAGGGATGATCGGAAATCAGACAATTGCATCTGATTTCCCCTGGATCAGCTCCGGATCGTGGATCGGAGCCGATCCAGTGCACACCCCTATCAATAGGGGAGAAGAACAACCAAGGCGTGTGACATGTTGTTGACGTTTCACCAAATTAGCAGAACTAGGGGTCCCTAATGTCCCTGTGAAGATTAAGGAGACAGTAGCTATGTGGATCTTTCTGGGTAGAGTTAGACATGGTAAAAGGGGTCTCCTACTTCCAGAAACAAGCTAAATTCTTCGAGGGAACTGGTTCATGAAATGGAGGTGCATAGGAAAGTGACTCTACATGATTTTTGAGTATTGACAACAAGGTGGTGGTTCTGGCATGTTGCACCTGGCTGACTGCAGCCACCAAATAAATTGAAGTCCACATCATTTCATTTACATAATGCAAAACTGAAGGAGGTCTAGATGTTATGGAACAGTTTCCACATAAACTATAATGGGACCTTAGTTTGTAGGGACTCTATGAGGCTCAGCACTGAACTGCGGGTACAATCTGATGCAGCTGTGAGCCAAGGGTGAGGTGTATTTTAGAGGGGGCAGTGGCATGCGAAGCAATAGACTCAGGAGTGGGTAGAATCCAGAATATTCTGGGACTTGACCTTCTTGAAATATTTTCTTCTCTTTGCAGCTGTCTACATCTCCTTACAGCCATTCACATGTGAGATTTCAGAGACCAGATGGTGCTATTCTGGTGTGACAACTTGTCCAGGTTGTATGTGGTAATCTCCCAATGGCATGGTGTGCAAAGCTTGACACATTCCTGGCATGGAGAATTAAATAGCAGGTGTTTTATCTCACCTCCAACTCTGCTGGTTCTGAGAACTAGTGTCAGAGGTCAACAGGCACCCAGGGTCAGAAATTGTGGAAGCTAGGCAGGTACAACTGGCCTGCGCACACACACCACCTATGCCAGAAATCTCCAGGCATTCTGGAGCTTTCAGCAAGTGTAGGGATTAACCTCTATTTGGCCGATGTACTTTGTGAGTGTATTAAAATGTTATGATTTTCTGTGGAGTCCAGTTTGTGGCTGCAGGGACCACTGTCAGCAAGTTGATGACTTTATCCTTTGCTGGCTTCACAGATTAATGTGCAGACTTCTGGGTCCACTGGCCACTAGAAAAATGAGGTAGAGAGGACCCAGGCAAGAGGGATAAGAGGTTGCTGATCTCCTCTGAAGCCTTACGTTTTACTATACGAGACAGTTCCACCTATGTACAGGTGAGGAGGTGCATTTCTAAGCAGCATTGCTTCTAGGTATACCTTTTTGGGAGGAAATGAGGATTGGGGAGCACTTCCCAAGGAAGACTTGTTATGGGAGAAATAAATAAATAATAGAATAAATAGTAAATAGGATCCCAGCAGGCTAAGCATTTCTTTCCAAAAATCTATTGATTGATCAGAGGGGGAAAAGTGAAGAAATGACAAGGGCACATCCACAACTCAGACCAATACCCTACAGATTCATCAACAATATCCTGATTACAGTGGACCACAAACAGAGAGCAGGATCAAACAAGATGTGCTTTGTGAGAGGTGCCCAATTGATTCAAGGAATAGATATTAATAAAACAGACCAGAAGGCTCCAGCACGTACAGCAAGCCAAAGGCTATTCTACCACAATGTTAAATGTATATCCAGCTAATTCCATCATGGTTGTTCTTGCCATTATTACTTAAGAGAATTCAGCTCTCAGATGTCAGTGCACTGTGATATGACCACACCATGGAAATAGGTTTCCCTTAAAGGATCATGCTACCTCTGGCTGTCAGAAAAGAACTCATTGGAACTTCAAAGCCAAGTGAACAATTTCTCTGCATTCACACAATTTTGGTGTTGTTTTCATTTCATAATGGGGACACTGCATGTGGGAAATGGCTGCTTATAAAACATCTTATTTTCAAAGTAGATTTGAAAGTCTTGGGGATACTCAAAATGAACAAACACAACTCAGTCTAGTTTACTAACTTTAGGTCCTTAGAGACCTGACATTGACAAAAAAGAAACGTGGCCTTCCTATCTCACAACTATACCACATCCTGGTGTTTTGAACTCGACGCCTCTCCTTACACATCTTCCTTGATTTAGATTTTTTGAGCCCTGGTGTGAATTAATCACCTTGCCTCAACAGCTGCTAGCGATTTGGGCTTTCTAGTTTTATTTTAAAATATTAAAAAACATGGAAGAGCCAGCAGTAAAAATCAACAAGCAAAGCAATAGATTAAAGATTAAAGGTGTACTGAAGAGGAAGGTCTTAACCTGCTGTCTAAAGGTATATGGTGAAGACTGCAGGTGGATTACTCTCAGAAGGTTATTCCACAGATGGGGGCTTGTCTATCTCCCATGGATTGTCATGGTTTGTCATGTCATAGGAGCTTCCTACCTTAACCCTTAAACAGAAAAGTAACAATAGAGGAAGCAGCCTTATAACAAATCAGACCATTGGTCCATCTAGCCCAGTATTGTTTATGCTGATTGGCAGTGGCTCTCCAGGGGTTCAGGCAGGAATTTTCCCAGCCCTATCTGGAGATGCCACAGAATAAATCTGAAGTCTTTTGGATGCAAAGCATGTGCACTACCAATGAGCTATGTTGCTCCCCCAAGTAGAATTTTGGATAGAAATCTCCTTCCACCCCAGAGTAAAAAGTACATTACATGGAATCATGTTCATACCTAACTTGTGTGGAATGCACTTAATTTGCTGTGAACAAATGGGTAACAAATGCATAAGTGTGTGATTTGTGGAGATTTGATGCATTGAATCAGAGCCCACTCCTAGGGCGGTCACTTGTGAGTCACTCCAAAAGAGGACAAAAGGGGACTGTGATTTGTGTAACAATTACATATGCTAATATAGATGTCTGTGTGATATGTATATTTAGAAATAATTGTCATGATGCAAAAAGAAAACTTTCCATAGTGTGGAAGACTGTGACCAGGTGACCTGTGTGCCTTGCTCAGTCTGCTGTCCAGGGGCTCATCTACACCTCAGGGTGTAAAGGGAGGGAGGGGGAGGATCGTGGACCTACCTGCTTCCATGATCCTCCCCCAGCATTTATACAGCAGTACGACATCCCGAAAGGGACGAGGGATGTTGCGGCCGCCATTTTTTTTAAGAAGAGGAGCTGCGTGCGGCGAAAAAGTAAGTACAACCTTCCCGCTGTCAAACCTGGCACCAACCACCCCCAGCCATCCCAGGGATGGTGAAATTGCTGCCCCCATTCCACCCCCATGGGCATGGAGCCACTCTGTGCAGCTCCGTGCCCGTTTGAGGACCAGGGAGGCTGCACCACACCAGCCATGGGTTGTCCCGGGACAGCAGAAAAACTGGGACATCCCCAGTTTCCCTGGGATCCCCTGTGTGTCATTTGGATGCACAGGAACAATCTAGAGACAACCTCGGAATAAATGGCTGGTGCAGACATGGCCTAGGTACTGTTTAAGGCCCAGACCTTCCTTCTGGTGGTTCCTAGTCTTTAAACCAGACTTGGATTAGAAAGGGCTTCAGTCAGATGACACCTTCAAAACAGAGGACAGTCCTCTGGCAGCTCTTAAAATAGAGGACTGTCCTCTATTAAAATAAGGACTCCTGCCCACCCTACTCCCTCCCCTAAATGCATGAACAAACACAACTCGGCCCTCTGGGTCCCATCACTCACTTAGCTATATCTGATATCCACCCTTCAAACGTTTGCCTCCTTGCCTGACTGCTGATGCCCCTTCGTGGCTTAGGATGGCCTTGTGGCATTAGCCCCTCTTTGTCTCTCATTATGTGTATGTTGACCACCACCAGCATGGACAATAAAACATTACTGAGTTCAGAAGGTGAGGTGGTGATGAGATTGGCTTAAGTTGCTTTCAGTCAAGGGGCATTTTCACAAGCTTTATAGCCTGGAATGTGTCACTTCCCAATATTGTTAATATGCGATAGATAGCAAGAGAGCCATTTTTAAAATTGAATTTACAGTCAAGCTACAGTAACATTGCACATTCAAATTATAGATGGAGAAGGTACAGGTAGAAGAGCCAAAAGTATTCTGTGTTTCCACTGCCTTTGGACCAGCTGATATCTTTGGCTAAAATGCATTGTTTGGATAAATATGTTATTGGCGAATTTATTATTATTATTATTGTTATTATTATTATTATTATTCCGCTCCATAGCCATAGCTCTCTGGGTGGTTTACAACAATTCATTAAAAATACATCAACATACGAAAACACATCATGATAAAAACAGTGTGTGTGTATATATATTAGGGGTGTGCACGGACCCCCCAGATCGGATCGGGACCCGGATGGGACCTCCAATTTTGTCCCGGATCGGACAAAATCGGAGGCCCCCCAGACCGGACCGGACCTGATCCTGATCCAAAAATCGGAACTTCTAATTTTTGGATTGGCCGCCATTCCCCCCCCCCCCAATAGACTTGCATTGAGGGAAAGAAAGCTTTCCCTCAATGCAAGTCTATGAGGAAAAAATGGTGGCGGGTGGGTGAGGGGGGCATAACTCCCTCCCCCGGGGCCGTCCGCTGTGGACGGCCCCAGGGGGGTAAGCCCCCTCCCCCGCCCCCTGCTTACCTTTCCTGGCTGTCCGCTCCCATCCGCCGCTGACCGCTACTGCGAGCGGGCTTCGCGGCCTGCTCCTGAGTAGCGCGCCAGGTGATATCATCACCTGGCACGCTACCCAGGAGCAGGCCGCGAAGCTTGCTCGCAGTAGCGGCCAGCAGCAGATGGGAGTGAACAGCCACGGAAGGTAAGCACGCCGCGAGCCCCCCGCAGCCCCCTCCCCCCTGCTTACCTTTCCTGGCTGTCTGCTCCCATCCGCTGCCCCCTGCCCCTGTTGTCCGCTTCCATCGGTGGACGCCCGCCGGCGCCCGCCGATGGAAGCGGACAGCCCCGCTAGGGAAGCCTCCCCTGCTGTCTGCTTCCATTGGCAGGCGCCTGCTGGCACCCGCCAATGGAAGCAGCGGCGGGCACCAGCGGGCGCCCGCCAATCTGCCAATCCATCCAATCTGGATTGGAACCTTTCCAGATCGGATCAGATTGGATCGGCCGATCCAGCGGTGAGATCGGATTTCCCCCTGGATCGGATTCGGATCGTGGATCGGATCCGATCCAGTGCACATCCCTAATATATATATATATATATATATATATATAACATGCCTGAAATGGACAATGATCCTAAATGTTGTTTAAAGTATTTACATTCATGGTGCATATGTTGTAATTAAAAATAAATTTGCTGGGCAGTTGAGAGGGAGGAAAAAGATGATAAAAGGAGGAACAAATAACTTTATTTAATGAAAATTTTAATACGTTCCTAATTTAGTAAAATTTACCTGGAGGTTCAGGTACAATTAACTGTATTACCTCTGCATCCTAATTAAAAAGGAATCAAGAAAGCCTTGAAATGTATGTGTCAGATTGAATATGACTTGGTGTTCTTAAATAACTCTGCACTGATGACTTCATGTTTGTAGTAAGTTACGTGCCAGGGGCAACATAATTCAAGTGATTAGTTTTTCATTAAGTTTCAAGACATAATTGTGTGAGTTGCCACCAAAATGAGGCCCAGTTTGTACAGTTGTTGCTTTGGGTGCTGGAGTTTCTGGGTTTACATTCTGGGCAAATTTATACAACCAGGAATATGAGGGCTGTACATTTTGTGAAGGTCCCGTAGCTCACTGGTAGAGCAGATTATTAGGTTAGGTCCCAGTAGACGCAGCTAAAACATCTCAGATTGCGGGGTTGAGACACTACTAGTAGACAATATTGGGTGACATGGATTAATGGGTTGGATTGGTTTAAGACAGTGCTATGTGTTCATCATGGGAACACAGGTAGCTGCCTTATACTGAGTCAGAACCTTGGTCCATTTGGCCCAGTATTGTCAACACTGACTGGCAGCGGCTCTCCAGGATTTCAGGCAGGAGTTTTTCCAGACCTATCTGGAGATGCTGGGGATCAAACCTGGGACTGCCTGCAGGCAAGGCATGTGCTTTACTGAGCTATGGCCCCTCCCTCCCTAACAAAGGATTCATGCCAGTTGCTGAGAACAGCAAAAAGGAATAAGCAAAAGTGGTGCTCATCTTGCTTCTTCTTGCTGACCGAAAGAACAGCTACTGAAAAGGAACAGTTTTGTCTTGACAGTATAGAACACACATACACATAATGCTCATTATGGAGCTATTAAAAGGATTTTTTTCTGTTCACATTTCTTTGACCACATCACCTTGGGGACTTTCTGAAATGCTTTACCACTAAGTGGAAATCAAGCATTTATTCATCAGCTGTGAATGCACTATTCCAAGTGCAATCACTCACACAACAGGGTTATGTCCTAAGATCATCCATTATGCAGCTTTGGGAGGAAAAAACCATAAGCTCCTAATGCATTCCTTATATACCATACCTTATAAGGCTTGAAATAATTTATTTTGAGGTTCATCTTTCAAGCTGCTGCCCTTTCAGTCTACTACAGCTCTTCTGGATTATTTTCAGATGAATAATGCTACATATATATTTTGTTAAGTAGCATCTTTCTTGTTGCATATACAACCACTCCCAATGATTTACAGTCCACCTCTGATGTACTTTTACAGCCAGAGTTGCCACAACTCAGTTGGCCATATATATTTATAGCACAGACTGGCGCAATTGCTTGTTTATTTACAACAAAGATTGATTTTTCTCTGATGGAAGGAACAAACCACGATGGAAGGCAATGGGAAATGTGGTCCCAGTGATGCTGCTCAGGACATAGCATATCCATTGAGTGTACAGAATTATCCAAATCTGAAACAGTGCTCGGGTAGAAAATGGGGAAGGCAGAAGATTAGCATCAGGGACAAATAGCCCTTGTCCTCTTATAGGGTCATTAGGCTGTAACCTAGGCTGACCATATTTTGGAAACCAAAAAGGAGGACAATATGGCCACCCTCAAGGAGGCATGCCCACCCCAACATGCCGAGCCCCCAAGGTGGGGCCATCTTGACATGACCGGCCCCCAAGGGGGTGTGGCCTTGGTCACATGTCTAATTCTACACCTCAGTTGTATCTAGTACCAGATACAAAAGAGGGCAGGGCTCCTGCAGCTGGTCCAAGGCAAAGATAATCTGGACATACTCTAATGAACACAAAAGTATCCCCATCTAGTGTATTACTATGTTCACCACACTAAAATAAAACCACTTCCAATTAGCTAAACCTATCTCAAAATTCACAGACATGTTTTTTTTAAGTGCAATCTCAAACACTTCACTTATTTCAGATGGGGCAGATGTTCGACATCAAGATGTTATATGTTTTGATATATACATGAAAATGCTTTCAGGCAACATGTATAGAAAAGGGAATTTCAGCAGGTGTCATTTGTATGCATGCAGCACCTGGTGAAAGTCCCTCTTCATCACAACAGTTAAAACTGCAGGAGCCCTGCCTAGTGTGACCAGATACAAAAGAAGGCAGGATTCTTGCAGCTTTAACTGACACCTGCTAAAATTCCCTTTCAATACTACTATTAAAGATACAAGAGCCCTGTCCTCCTTGTCATATGGTTAGCCTACTCTATTGCCAACAACAGCTGTCCCCAATCTGGGGCTCTCCAGATGTTTTGGACTTCAACTCCTATCAGCCCCAATGGTGAGGAATGCTGGGAGTTGAAATCCAACATATATGGAGGGCACCAGGTTGCGCTGCGACTGGACAACAAGGAGGGACGTGCTAGAGTATCAAGAGTTTTAGAACTACTTTGTGGGTAGTATTTTGACACCCCCACCCCCAGCTGCTGAGTGCACAACAAGCCACACGTTATACCTGTGAGATTATGAAGAAACTTGTGACATACCCAGGCACAGGCAAAGGAACCTGTAGAAACGTATTTCACATTTGCAGAAGAGGCAGATACAGTAGTTCTCCAAGAACATACCAATTATTGTTGAAACAAATTAAACAATCTTATCTCATTAATGATATCACTAAATTCCTTCCAGCTCTCACTAACTCTGAGCTTCACAGCCTCAAACTCTCTTCACTCATTCCTCAACCTCACTGAATCTAACTTCTTCAACTGACTCTAACTGAATCCCCTCAACTCCTCTGAAGAAATATCAAGCTGCCTGGAATATATTTAATTATCCATTGCTTTAGCCATAACAATAATAGAAAAGAAACTCTGAGAAAATAGATAAGGCTGAAAAAATGCCATCACACATGCCTTGGACTACTGAAACATGCTCTAAATCAGCCTTCTACAACCTGGTGCCCTCCAGTTGCTGTAGACATCAATGCCCCTCAGTCCCAGCCTATGTGGTTAAGAGTCAGAAATTCTGGGGGCTGCACCAGTCTGGGGAAAACTGCTCTAAATGGAACTAACTTTAAAGGGTAAACATGGAAACGTCATTTGCCTTTTCACAAGTTTGGCTAAAACATTTCTATTTGAGAAGCCATTTGATGGTCTTCAATGAACACTATTTAATTCTTTCATGATGTTTTATCATTTCCGCTGGACTGATTTTACCTTTTGATTTATGTTATTCTGATTTTGTTATACTTTTGTTGCGATGATAATTATACATGTTGGCATCAAAAGGCAGTGTTTAAAAGGCTAATGAAACACAAAAGGATAGCCTAATTCCATTTTGCAAGAAATTTATATTAAATATTTTAGCTACCATATAAACATTATCAGTATGAAACAACCGGTAGCAACCTTTATTTTTGGAAACTGCTACTTGCTGTAACCAAAATAGCTGGATTAATTCTGGATTCCTTATCACCCAGCAGACTTGGCTACTACTAAGTAATGGAACAGATGACACCAAAATGGCAGCAACACAAGCCAAGAAAAACCCCCCCCCAGCAAAGCCAGAACTGAAACAAGGGCATTTCCCCCTCCCCCCCCATTAATGTGTTAAGTCATATAGTAATTTTATCAGGGGAAGTGGTCAGAAATTGATCAGGATAAAGGAAACAAAGCAGGAAGTTCTAAAAGAAATCTCCCCCTTCTGCAGCACAATTATAAATGCAAAATTCATAATTTTAAAATAACATCTTCTCAAGCTATGGAATGTGTGGGTTCTAGCCTCCCTTTCAAATCCTCTTCTGAATGTACTTTGGACACTTGGCCCATTTGAAACCTTCAAGAAATTAGTTTGTTAAAGTACATTTACATCTAAGGAACACTAAAAATGAAATAAAGACACACGTGGGCTAATTGCCCAAATTGGAATACCCAGTCCTCCTGGAAGTGCAAGAAGGGCAAGAGTGCAAGAAATCACTTCCCTTTAGCTTTTTCACAGTATCATCTCCCAAGGTGGAGGAGGATGTGTGTGAGAGAGGTGTGTGTGTGTATCATTCCTCTGAAAACAGAAAAAACTAGGTCTCTTAACAACCATTTTTCTGGTGTGAAGGAATGCTTTAAGTATAAGAGTCATGGATGTACATTTAAGAAAACATTTTCCTTTCATACACACTAAGCAGCAGATTTAGCTTATAAGAAATGGGTACACAGAGAAAGGAAAATATTTTTCTAAAATGAACATCCATATATCTTATAACAACAAAACCATTCAGCTTCCTTTACACAGAGAAATGTTTTTAAGAGACTTAGTTTTTTTAACCTGTGTTCAAATTCAAAATACATACACACATACACAAATCTATAAAAACAAAGCTTAAAATGTAGTTCAGCATCTTTGAAAGAAACATAAAACACCTGAAGAGGAGTCCTCAGAGATCCGAGCAGGCAGCTACAAGTGTGCTCCGTTTGGAGTCAGTCGTCACTGCTGGACAACAACAAGGAGCCACGCTGGCTGGAGGGGAGGTCTGGGCTTGTCCAAAAATCAAGCCCTGTTTGCTAGGACCCCAGATCTGCCTTAGGCTGTCCTCGGAAGCCCTGTTTTGGGCACTTCCGGAAACCGGCCTTCCGAGTCCTGTCCATGGCAGATCCTTGATCCTAGTGCTTCGTCGCCATGGCAACAAGGCACTAGGACCCAAGATCTGCCTTGGGCTGTCCTCGGAAGCCCGTTTCCGGAAGTGCCCAAAACGGGCCTTTCCAGGGGCTAAATTTCCAGATTTGGCCCTCGAATGAGGGATTTCCCCCTGAACCCAAATTTGCCCGCTATTTTCCAGGCATGTCCGGGCAAATCTGTGTGGATGGACACCCTATCAGTAACCAATACTTGCTCATTTGAGAGGAGATGCTACTGGATTGCTTTCAGAGTAAATGAGTTGAATTTAGTTCCCACTGAAATGAATGGGACTTCAGTTAGTTATGACCAATTTTTCACATTGATTGCATTGGGTTGGATCCACTGAGAGCGGACGTCTGCTCATGCAATAGGGCTTCTGCTCATGCAACAGGACTTCCCCATCCTCTCCTCCCCCTGAAGCCCCCAGTACATACTGAAAATCTACTCTGGAGGGTCTTCCAATTCTCTGGAGCAGATTTGGGTAGAATGTTGGGGGCTGCAGAGGAGAGGGAAAAATCTGTTATGCTAGTTGTTTCCCACTGGTGGACTGACACCACTGGATACAAACCATTGCAATGTGAGTTCAACGAACTCACTCTGGATCCAACCCATTCAAACTGGTAGCGTTTACCTTTAGGTACTCATACATAGGGTGCACTGTTAATTTATTAGTTTCAGTGGTTATGGTAAATATTCAGCTTTAGATGATTCACTATATGTTGCAGGGATGGACCATTTCTTCTCTGGGACCCACCCCCCAACCAGAGGTCTCTACTCCTCCCAAGGTAACAACAACAGTTCTGTACAGATGCCATTTTTCATATATATATTTACTAAATTTGGGGAATAGCAGGACCTGCAATGTATGTGTGGTGGCAGGGGCCACATGCCCTGATTTATCAATGCTGTAGCATTTGTGTCACCCCCCCCCCCCCCCACACACAAAGATGGCAGAATTACATGAAGCCCATTATATTTCGTGGAAGAAAAAAACATGCAAGAAACTTTTCTGGACAGATTTGCCAACTCAGGAAATAAAACATAGTGGTTTATACCAATTCATTTTCTATGACATTAACAACATTGTGCAACAAACAGTGTCATTCCCCATATATATTGTAATGCATACAAACAACCCTTTAATGACTTCTTCTAAAGTTCTTGCAGTGTAGGGCTAACTGGAATATAAAAGGAAATCATGCATAGACAACATAATGGATTAATCATTAGAGCTGGGTGAATCATCACTCTATGAAAAAAAGTTATCGGTGGTAGTGTGCTCTACACTGCAATAGATAAGGACAAGCGAATGACTATGTGCTATGCCAAGGCAAATTAGTGGCTGAAGATTCCTATGGAAGACCTCCTCTTTTCTTTTCTTTTCTTTTCTTTTCTTTGCAAAGCAAAGCAAAGCAAAGCAAAGCAAAACAAAAACACACAGAATAATTACCCTTTTAACTACTGTTCAGCTAGGCTGTCTTTAAGAAAGTCCTATCAAAAAGGTCTGACTGAATGCATTCTGGGAGCAGGGGTTCTCTGCTTTAATACACAAGTCTACCACTCCACCTTGTCATGCATAGTGACATCATGCTCAATGTAGCCCCAAAGTAAGGGTGTGCAAAATGTTCTCCTTAGGCCTGCATTGCTATTTCAACATCTTTTATTGACAACTAGTGGTCAGACCTGGCTCCATACAGTTCGGAATTGTTTTTAGGGTGATACAGAGAAGCCTTTGAGCAAACTTACACAGCTGTCACAGTTGGACAGGTCGCCCCCCTCGCCTGAGTGGCATGCTTCTGGCAGCCCTAGACATGGTCCCTGCCATGGAGTCGCCCCACAGCACAGCAGAGGCGAGACGCAGGTCTATAACTTGGCCTACTAATCTGCACTGGCTTCAAACTGTGCTTTAACATTTCCTCCCAATATTTGAGACTTGTTTTTTTTAAGTCTTAAAAACATTGAAGTGTTTGGTTGTATGGTTAAAATTTGCGTGCTGCAGTGTTAAGTCACCATGCGCAGTTTGGTTGAAATTGATCAAATAATATTGAAGGAGTAAACCTTTCAAGATGGTGGGTGAAATTCTCACTATGTCTAAAAATGTACCAGATAGAGGCAAAACCTGTAATTTTGTGTAAATGGTGCTATTTAGAGAGACCATTTTACACAAATGGCTATTTATGGAAATAGCTGAGCCACCATTTTTTCACAAAATGGTAGCTTGTGGGATAGCGGGATACTGCTTGCCCATGGACCATCCAGCGGCTTGCCCAGCATGCTGAACAGTGGTGGGTAAGAAGTGAAGTTTCTGCATGTGGGGTGAGCACAGGGCAGTTTGTTCATCCCTACTTCTAGCTAGGTGGGAAAGACTGGTTGGGAAATGACATTTGGCAGTTAAAGAATTGAGTGTTAGGGATTTGGTGAGTCAGTCTGTGGGTAGAGAGTCAAGGAGAAGGTCTGTTGGATAATGCAACAGAAGGACTAGGAGAACACTGAGGAGAAAGTGAATAGCTAGGACCTGAATATCAAGCTATTCCTTCTCTGTGGGATAACCATACATGGCTGGTGAAGAGCAGGAGGAGGGAACAGGTAGTGTGTTATGCCTCGGGATCTTACCAGAAGAAGGTTTCTCAAGCAGGCATTAAAACCCAAGCAGCAAGAAATACAACAGGAGGAGCTTCAGTGCTAGAGGAAGACTGTACCTCAAGAGCTAGACCTGCTTTTGAGTGTATTTGGCTTGGGTGAAGTTCAGGGAATTTGGTTTAATGTTAAAAAAAAGAGTCATGGGGAGAGCAATCCTATGGCCCCGGGGGGACCATAGGATTCTTCAGATTCCTGGATCTGAGGATGGTGACATTGCTCCCTGCCTTAGAGGGAAGGGGCAGTTCTGTGGCCAGGAAGGGGAGGGAACTTGGGAAACAGGGATACGAGCAATCTCCAGCCTCCATTCCTCCCCTTGTCTCCATGCTCCTACTGCTCTGCATAGGATTCCCATCAGCCTCCAATATTGAATGCTGATGGGGATCACAATAGGATTGCACCCTAAGAGGCTTGTATTAACAACACTGTCTGTTGAGTCCTTAAGAAGTGCCAGTAAGCAGTCTTTTGAATACCCCAAAGTAAATATTATAGTACAAAATATCTCTTTAATAAATTAATTTGTTCAGTAGTCCAACTTGTTCCTAGTGTTGCTGTCCATCTCATGCCTAAGCCTCTTATACTAGGAGTGTGCACGCCAAAAAATATCATCGTTTATCGTTATTGTCATTTCAGACCAAACAAAATATTGTCTTCATTCATATCGTAGGTGAACCGTATCGTCTTCATGATAATTATCGCGAAAAAATGATATTTTTTGCAGCCCTATTTTTAAAGAAAAAATGCCTATAACTTCTGTCTTTTAAAAGTTAGAGGCTTGAAACTTGGTCACAGTGCTTATGGGGTATGCCTAAGTATGTGTATGAAATTTGAGATCGATCCCTCCAACCCTCGATTTTAGATGAATTTATTAAAGATCGTTTCAGTTCTGACAGATCAGAATGACAGCTCACCACGTGCATTCATTCAGACCTGTCGGAACGGAAATTATCTTTAAAACATTCATATAAAATTGAGGGTTGGAGGGATCGATCTCAAATTTCATACACATACTTAGGCATACCCCATAAGCACTGTGACCAAGTTTCAAGCCTCTAACTTTTAAAAGACAGAAGTTATAGGTATATTTATATGGCAGTCCGATAAAACGATAAAATCACCCAAAATTTATTGTCTCCGACGATTATCGGTTTTTCTATCGTATCGTCATTGTTAAACACATGCACGATAACGACCTTATTGTATTGTTATTGTACATTTTAACGATACAATACACATCCCTATCTTATACCAAGCTACTGGGAGTTCTTATTTATTCATTCATTTAATGTATTTATTGCAGTTATAGGAGCCTGGACTTGACAACTGGATGCCCTTGTCAGCTTTGAGATTCTTCATTTAGATGAAAATGGTCAATATTTATTTTCTTTTATATCCTGCCATTTTCCTCTTGGAAGGAACCAAAGCTTCTCCTCTCCATTTTATCTTTACAACAACAACCCAGTGAGGTAGGTTGGGCTGAGAGTCTGACTGGCCAAAAGTCACCCAGTAAGCTTCAAGGTTGAGTTGGAACTAGAACCCAGATCTCCTGACTTCCAGTTCCTCATTCTAACCAGTATACCACATTGGTTATTTTAAAAGTATTCTAAGAGCAGAGGTAACAGTGGAAAGGGGTAAGCTTGTGGAACTCTGAGTTATACTGGCAGAAAGTTCCTTAGGCCAGAAATATAAGGACTTACTAAAAATAATGGGAATTGCCCATTGAAGGACCAGCTTTCCCATAGATTGTGCAACTGCTGGAGAGAGACCCCCTCCATAGTTTGAAACTGTGTGTGTATGAATAGATATATGATTACAATTTCATTTCAAACGAATCACGTCTTGATATAGGCAGTCATTGCTCCTTTGAAGTTAAAAGCAATAAGAAATATTCATCTTTGAAGGCAGACCCATGATTAAGTTGTTTTGATGCTACTTTTTACAGACAATTATCAATGCCCATTTTACATTATCTCCCCCAGAAGAGGTTTTTCAACATAACCCATACAATAAATACCTTTACGAGGTGTCACTTGATGTAAGCAACGAAATGGAATAATTAGACAGAGTAATGAATCAAGATGTGATTAGGTTTTAAAAGAGATAAAGTTATTGCATGGGGTCCTTGTGATTTTTAACTGTACATTTTAGTTTTATTATTAGTAAAACACACACACACACACACACACACACACACACGAATATACGAACCACATCATGAATTGGTGCTTGAAAAACAGCACCAAAATGTTTGGAAGTCCCAAGATTTTTTTTAAAAAAACAACAACTATTGATTTCAAACTAGAAACCTGAAAGCTGGAGGCCTCTTTCCTATTTCAGGTAAAAGTGTAAAATGAATGAAGCATAACAAGAGATATTGACTTCTTGACTGGTCTGTGGGCCACAGGAGTGCATTGGCTTTTAATTCAAGCCCCTGTGCTATTGGCTCCATTCACATCTAATCACAGATCTGCAAAGAAGCAAGAATTTAGTTTGAGAGGTGTACATTAGTTGTTAGGGGAATACTGAAGTCACTGAAGGTGAACGAAGCAGCGCTGTATATTAGATTTCTTAATGGAAGAAACTTTCTTGATGTAAAGCTGTGGGGTTCATATGTTTGATACTGGATGTGGTTTCTGAAATGCTCAGACTACTGGAGGGGTAGCCATGATAGCCTGGCACAGCAGAAGCAACTTTATGCAGGGCTAAGCAACATGGGGCCCCTAGCCACCAATGTACCCCAAATACCTTTCTTGGAGACTGCCAAAGTGCCATTCCTCTCCCACTTAATTTTTTTCTGACACATTTTCTTTCTGGAAGCTGGGATTGCTGTGAAATAGGTTTCTGTTAGTGCTGGAAATTGAGCTCAGAAGAGTTAGTGAATTGGAGCATAGATCTCACCTCTGCCTTATACTCAGCTTTTTGGGCAGATTACTTGTCTTTTGTCACAACTCCATGGCACTTTCCCCCAATGCAAGTCTATGGGGAAAACATGACAGCGGGTGAGTGGGGACCTCCCTCTCCCTCCCTCCCCTCACTCACGCTCCTTACCTGCTGCCTCCTCGCTGCCGCCCTCTGCTTCCGTACTACTGATAAACAGGCCTTATGGCCTGTTCCGCAATACAGCAACAGCGCACTGGGTGACATCATCACCCGGCGCACCATTGCTCTACTGTGGAACAGGCCGCAAGGCCTGTTTGTCAGTAGTACAGAAGCAGTGGATGGCAGTGTGGGATGCCAGCAGGTAAGGAGCACGAGTGGGGGGGAGGGGGGAGGGAGGTCCCCCCTTACCTGCTGGCATCCCGTGCTGCCGTCCGCTGCTTCCATCTACTGAGAATTAGGCTTTGCGGCCTGATTCTCAGTAGAACGACGACATGCCAGGTGATGATGTCACCTGTTGCATCGTCGCTCTACAGAGAACCAAGCTGCAAAGCCTAATTAGCAGTAGATGGCAGCAGCGGATGGCAGTGGATGGCAGTGCAGAACAGCAGCAGGTAAGGAGCGCAAGGGGGAGGGAAGGGGGAGGGCCGCCATTTTAGGTGTTTTCCCCATAGACTTGCATTGGGGGGAAGTTTTCTTTCCCCCAATGCAAGCCTATGGGAAAAACACCTAAAATGGCAGTCTGATATCGAAATCAGAACTTCCAATTTTGTATCATTATCGGATCGGATCCGATAACACGGACATTCGATTTTAATGATACGATACTTTACAAAATCTGAAGTTCCGATTCCAATACTGATTCAATTTTTGGGGTCCGTGTACATCCCTACCGAAAAGGTTCCCTGCCCCTTGCCTCATGGCTCCTTAAAGACTAACAATTATGAAAGTCTATGTATATCTACTTGGATGTAAATCCAACTGAGTTTGATGGGACATTCTTCCAGCCCAGCCTTAGTGTTGCATGAACCTTCAATTACTTGGCGTCCACTTTCTCAAATGCATGAAGTCAGTTGGCAGATACATATTCAGAGATTTTACAGTGGTGCCTGGTCCATAAAATACAAGGGGTAACATTAGGTATGTGAGCGTTTTTATACTAAGTCGGACCATTGGTCCATCCCTCTCAGTACTGTCTACACTAACTGGTAGCACCTCTCCAGGGTTTCAGACAGGAGTCTTTCCCAGTTCTACCTGGAGATACCAGGGGTTGAACCTGAGATTTGACATGTGGAAAGCACTGAGTTGTGTTCCTTTTCCTTTGGACCTTGGTGATTTTGTGGAGGTCAGTATTCCACGGTTGTTTTTTTCAGAACTGTCCGCTGCAAGATATAGGGAACTGACATGTCATGTTGTGTCAGAGCAATAGCTCACCTGAGATAGAGATCTGTCTTAGTCCTGATGTCAATAAGGTCAGCCCTCCCATGAACCGTGATGAGTCATGGCTCAGGAGCCAGATTGGGAGGGACAGTGGATTGTCCACAATCCTATTCCCTGCCTGGAGGACTGCCAGTACCACAATTGTGTTTCCTGGTTGGCTGTATGGCTGGTGTGGCCTCTGCCACTTGGTGGCATGAAACACAAGAGAGTGGCCGGTGAGACTCTTTGTCCAATGCTCCTTCTGAGCGGTCTTTCCTCAGAGTGGGGCATTCTGGGGAAGGTGACCTAAGGACCTCCTGTACAACTGCCACATTTTGGCAATGGCAACAGATACTGTTTGATGTTACTTTGCCATTGCAGCAAAGTGGCAGTAGTGCAGGCAGTCTTTCTGTTCACTTCACCCACCTCAGACAGCATAAGGTCTGTGCTGATGCTGATAAATTAGCCTGTCACCTGTACACATGTGCAGAATACATGCTCCATCGATGAGCTTAAGCCTCTCCTGCTGGATCACAAATTCAGAATTTTCTCCTACGCTTATTGCAAGAAACAAAAGCATGTGGAACTGGCAACAATATTAGCAGGTGTAAGGGCCTTCACAAGACTGGTTGATAGGAATAAAGATGAATACCCACACTGAGTCATCCTTGAACAGAACCATGAATTAAACAAGTGAGGAATGCAAGACCATGGACCAAAAGCCAATTCAAGCTGTCATTCAGCACATGGCATTGGCTTTCCTGCATCCTGCTAAGCCTGTGGCAGGATGGTCAAAAGCCACTATGAATTTACTAAAACATGTGGCTCAAATGGTTGTAGAAATAGGCCTTTAGTATCAGCACAGTCTCACATTTGATGCCCATTGTTAATATCTTCCGGCCACATCTGATGGGACAGAATTAGCAATGAACCCCATAGAACCTCCTCAGCTCATTGCTCTGAATCAGTCTTCCCTGAGTCATCTGAGCTGATGCCCTTCAGATGTGTTGGACTGCATTTCCCATCATTCCCAGCAAGGATGGCCATTGGTCCTGCTGGCTGGGATTTATGGGAGCTGCAGTCCAACACATCGGGAGGGCACTCTGAGTGTGTAATGTCCAGAATAGATAATCTTTTTTGGCACAAGCTGAACCACTGTCGTAACAGACTCATGGGCAGTTTGAAGAGTATGTCTGCTGCAGATGCATCTAACAGCTGTTTCAATATTGATCAGGATAGCAGGAACAGAGTCAAAAACCATCAAAGTCTTCCCTTAATTGCAGCATTATACTTCCTTTCAGTAGTGCTTTGAAAGTAAGATAACGCCTAATAGTGGTGCTGGGAAGCATCTCTTGTTCTAATGAAAGGTCTGCAGACAAGGCGAGCTAAAGCTTTAACAGGATTCCTGGCAATAATAATTATCACCAATCCCCTATGTACGTTGAATCAGGTTTAATTTGTACTAAACAGGGGGTGGGGATGCGGGGGGAGAGAAACCATTTACCATTGCACCCTAATGACTGTAATTTCCTCACAAACTCTTACTTAACAGGTACAGTGTGCAAGTACACTTTCCCTGCCTTTCTAAGCGTAAACGGGTCCTGTGTGAGAGTTTCTACTAGCTAAATAAAAATGAATCTATTTCAATCTAGGAGATAAATATGAAAGGCAAGAGCTGCCGGGTTTTCCCTGTTACGGTGAAGGGGTTCTCCATTTATTTTTATGCATAGGACTTGGTGGCCAAGATGTGTGGCGAACAAACAAATTACAGAATGCTCTGTACCACCCCATCCCCCCCGTAGTGCTACATAATTCTATCAGGGTATTTGTACCAAACATTTAAACCGTAACATGGCTATTAAACTGCTCATTTATGGAGGGAGCCAAAATAGCTCCATTATGATTCCAAGTAGCTGATCTCTTTGCAGCCAGATGGTGCACAAATTGGTCCAATCCCAGCGATACAGATGTCGTAGAGGCCTCACTTTGTTAGCATTAGGCTATACCCTTGCTGTGAATGCAGCTTTTTGAGGCCTCTCTTACTTAATCTTGAATAGACCTATCAATATGTATTGAATTCCAGTCATACCAAAACACCCTGTTCTCATTATAAAATAAAATGAGCATCTTTTGTCATCACATGAATGACTTAGGAGCCAGCAATAAAGCATTTATAATAACAGAGGAGATGTGCGAGTGAATGCTCATTGGAAATTAGATTAGCTGCCTTGCTTCTTCAGTGAATGCAAGCCGAATTAGGTAGAAATGGCTTTGTAGAGTTCACTCCTCTCAGGTTTTGCCTTCAGCTGCAGGCATTTGTTCAACATGTAGGAACACTGAACTACTCATGCCAACTGGACCAGGAGAAAAGATCAACATCTTCCCCTTAATCACTGACTGCACACTCCAATCTCCATTTCTCTCACATTTTTTCCTGACTTTTAAAGCTTTGGTAAATGGCAACTGGAGGAAATAGTCCATATTTAGTGAATGGATTGGTTGAGGAGAATATACGGTATAGTTCAAAGGTGATCTCGGCTCCACCGCTCAGTTTTCCCAGAATATCCCTGATTGCTTTTGTCGCGTTTTTTTCTGGCTGTCTCGCTTCCATTCTGAAGAACGTTTGCGGTGTGCCCCCCCTTTGTGAGGTTGTTGCTGGTATCGGAGGTGTGTGGGATTGGATTTATCCGCCATTTTCACCACATGTTTTGGATGGGTATCGGCGTGTTTTACCGCTAAGTGGTTTTTTTTTTTTTTAATACAACCATATCTCTGCACAGAAGCACATCTTTACGGAGTTCCTATCCCCCCGCCATGTGTTGCTGCGGGTCTGCACTCATGCGCATCCCCCCCGGAGTCAATAAAAAAACAAACCTCTGCCCCGTAGCCATCTGCCTAGACCCACCAACTTCTACTGGTACACATGTGGAAGTCCCTAATGGGGCACATGTGCTCCCACAACGGCACTCCTGCAATTGTAGTAAAGATCAGTCACCATGTGCCCCGTGAGTGCTGATCGCAGAACAGGGGAACGTTCGGCAGCATCCCTCTTCCATAGCGAAAGGGCTGCAGGTGTATATTAGGCCTGTGGTTGTGGCGTTAAAGGATTTCAAAAGAAAACCAACCAGTAATTTCCCTTCTTTTTGGATTAAGCAAGGGAGCAGAACTAACATACGGTTGCCAGAGCTGCACTGCTGCATGCGCTGAGCTCCCCACAGCAGACAGCTAGGATAGCTGCACTGAGTGGCATAAGTCTTGGGGCATCATGGGAAATTAAAATGTCACCCCTCCATGGATGCTGACATTTTAATATCCCACGATGCCTGCTGTGACGCCCTGCCTGCACCTGTGACACTCACCGGGCTACACAACAGGGCTGTCTACACCACTCGCACTGAGGGCTTCAACCCCCCCCCCCCACCTGTGCTTATGACGTGTTTGAGGGTTTAGGCTTACTGCTGCTGCTCCCATCCCACCTTTATTCTTTTAGGCCCCACGGCTCTACAGCCCAGCACCCTAGCCCTCAAATCCCCCTCCTTCTGTCTGCTGCTACTAGTACCTTCCTCAGGTACACTTCCAAAGATCATACCAGTTGGATATAATTAACAAGATTTATTAACATTAAGATGATTGTTCATGTAGCAGAAGCTTGATGGTTTCCTCAGGTATATACTTGTAAAGGTTACAGGCACAATGCTTAATGGTTTCAGTACTTTCTGTTCATAACATTTCAAATAGAAACTCTCACGTTCTATGTTTCTCCTGCCTACTCTACCTACTCTAAACTACACTACACTCTTTCCCACAATCTAGTTCCACCAAAATAATAAAACACATTGGTCCTTCCTAACCTCTAATCCAGTCAACAATAATTCTCTCCCTCACACTCTTCTCACACTCTCCTGTCAGCTCCAAAATATATATACAGACACTCTCACACAGCCAGCCAATCCAGGCACTCCCCTGCCACCATCCAATCAGCACTCCCACATGAACTCCTCCCCCCTTATGCTTACCCAGTTACAACATAACTGTTAGTCTATTTAACTTCTTTTATGGCATTTTATAAACAACTACTTACAATCTTTTATTTACAAGGACCTCTAAAGTAGCTGAACATCACACCTGCATACGAGGGTACGTCAGGGCATCGTGGGTAATTGAAATGGAGGCTCCAAACCATCTGGCACAGATTGCAATGCTGCTCACTGCCCCCTAGTGCTTTGCCAAAAATTTCTTCCACATTCTTTTTTTTTTACCCTTCTCATTCAATTTGATAGATAAGAAACTGCTTTCAAAAAGAAACGAAGCTGAATGCATAACCTTGTGGTCACTTCCAGGGTGTGTGCTTTGTGCATGGCCTACACCTTTACAAACGATATCCAGGGAGTGGTATGGGATATCAGAGATTCAGATAATATACTCTCTCAAAAGATGTTGTCATGGTCACAACATACATAGATATGATCTGCTCAAATGCCAGTAATGGCTGAGACATCTCCTATGTTTTTTTCTCAGACTAGAATGGAACCTTTCAATCCAGGTTTAGGCTACCATTTCTAAAATACACAGCAAATTTTTTTTTGTTTTATTTCTATTGGACACTGAATGTATCTTTAATAATGGATTCCTGGTGGTGCAAAGCAGTTAACACTTCTTTTAAACAGTAGAAGGTGAGTAATTCTTCATCTCAGTCGTAATGTGAAGAACTGCTGAACCATTGCCATTGCATTTTAAATTTCCACATCTCCAGCAGCATTACCAGGAAAGCCCACTCATGGGCAGAGGCAAAGACTCAATATTATATAGAAATCCCATACAGGCATGGAGGATGAAATTAGTTCAGTTTCCATTTTTTGTGAACATATCAATTTCATGCTATTCAAACTCATATACGAACCAGAACACAGTAAAATGTTGATATCTGGACTTTTGTGAAATTTGTGACAAAAAATGCATACAAAAATGTATATGGTACAGGAGCGAGCACACATGAATGTGCATAGTACAAAGAAGTGAAAACACGAATGCTTTATCTTATGGAAAATCATCTGCAAAAATGCATCCATGCATATAATTTGAAAAATGCATACAAAATGTATGCACTGAAAATGCGTACTTTTTGAGAAATGTGCATGAATATATGTACACATCTTCATATGGCCTTGCAAAAAAGTTGCAAATTGATGTGGGAATGGGACAGAATGAACATAACTTTGGAAAAAAAGAGAAAAATTAGTGAAATTGAAGTTGACAGTTTTATCCATCCATAGTCCTATGTAATGAGGGGGGACCTTCTAAACATTATGACCAAGTCAGTGATCACCTGTAGTGTGGAGATTAGTTTTGGTAGCATCCTCATGGCAAGTGTGTATGAGTGTGAAAAACCATGATCTTCACTATTTTCCAAGCAGGAATCACTTTGGTTCAAGGCATGACTGCTCAGACCACTTGGGGTTCCTTCCTCTCCATCCCTGATCAAATGGTGACACTGTGCACCAGACTCAGCTGGAGGCTAGGAATGTCAGAGGAATCCATTTTGTGGGTAGACCCTGGAGAGTTTTCACCAGCTCAGTCTCTCAGACTTTGGCTTGTGAGTCCCTGAACTGGCCCATCATCTTGCAATGAGACGGGCCAGCTCGCAGTTTTCCACTTTTTTGCAAATCACTATTTGTGCAAAATCACAGGTGTAAATGTTTACTGAAATCACAATTAGTGCAAACTTGCAGTCATAATAGCACAATTTTGCACACATTCAGCTATGTATGGCTGTGATTTTGCACAAATTGCAATTCCCATAAATACTTACATCCATGATTTTGCACAAATTGTGAATTGCAGATTTTTTAAAAAAGATTGCAAAATTCTTGAGTCTGGGGAACTGGCTAGCCGCCCAGCTTGCAAATGCACATCAAGGCCAGATCTACATCAAGCAGGACTTTGAAAATGGTTTGAAAACTGAATATGGAGTGTGTCCTGGGCCGCAACAGTTGTCACTACTGTTATAAACTATTTTAAAGCAGTAGTGTAGATCTTGCAAGGATCTCCATCGACCTAAAAATGAATAGAATTTCCCAGTGATGGACAACCCTAGTGGAGGCCTCTTTGGGTTTGTCGTTCCCCTCCCCACCACACCATTAAAGCAAGGCCTCATCATCTGTCAGTCACCAAGTGGGCAAATTTCACTTGGCCTTGGATGGGGATACATCCTTTTCTCATCGCTGATAGAGTGTTCTGTTCTGCTGTGAGCCCTACATTGTTCATACATGCACACACATTCAATTTCCTCTCCACCTGCAGCATCTGTGCAGTGAACTGCTGCAGCCAGGGATGTTGGAGGAATCTATCTGAGGGGTGAACTTTGCAGAGCTTGCTTACCTGTGAGTTGGCCCGACTTGATACAGAGTCAATGCTTACCTGTGAGTTGGCCTGACTTCATGCAGAATGGTTTTGAAAGCAACGTTCAAAATGGGGGAATCCAGAATGTGCCTGCCTCTAAGGGTGCCTCTAGAAGAGCGATTTAAAGCTCTTTCAAAGCTCATTACCAATTTGACCTCTACTAGAGCGGAGCGCAAATCGGGGGTTGAGGCGCTTTTTCTGTCCGATTATGCGCATTATCAAATGTGTGTTAAATAGCGAGTTTTAATTTACCGCGGGAGTTAAAGCACCTTATGACCATGTAAACAAGCGATTCTCCGCATTTCACACCTTTAAAGCGTGTTTCATACAAGCGGTAATGCGCTTCACCGCCTCCCGTGTATGGTAGGCTGACCATATGAAAAGGAGGACAGGGCTCATGTAACTTTAACAGTTGTAGAGAAAAGGGAATTTCAGCCAGTGTCATTCGTATGCAATTAGTTCCTGGTGAAATTCCCTCTTCATCACAACAGTTAAAGTTGCAGGGGCCCTGCCTTCTTTTGTATCTGGTCACTCTAGTATAGTGCATGCACCTTTAACTGTTGTGATGAAGAGAGAATTTCACCAGGAACTAATTGCATACAAATGATACTGGCTGAAATTCCCTTTTCTCTACAACTGTTAAAGTTACATGAGCCCTGTCCTCCTTTTCATATGGTCAGCCTAGTGAATGGGGATTAGGCGTAAACACGATTGCCAGAAGATGCGCTTAATCGGACAACCGGGCATCAAGCTGAATTCTTGTAGAGGAGACCTCATATGAAGCAAACTCAGGCACTTCTAAATTTAGGACTGGATTTGCATTACCTTGTACTGGGATTTGCCCATCACTGCCGCTAGCCAGTCATTTCTTTTTTCTGCTGTTTCCTTCATGTCCCGTTTCTGAATCTTACCTGGGCAGGATGGTGTAGATCTGGCCCTGGTGTTGGGAAAGCAGTGGTGATGGCAGGAAAGTCTCTTTCTCTTTCCCTCCCTTCTCCATCCCATGCTCTCCCTCTTGCTATTGCCAACAGTACTGCAGCAGCAGCAGCAGGTGAAAGGATTCCTGGGAAATGGCATTCTCGAGGGCTCCAGTCGCAGAATTCTAGATACCAGAAAAAGGGAATTTGGGGGGGAAACAAAGGTGGGATGCAGGGGAGGGAAAAGGTGGAAAGGACTATAGAGACCTTCTGGCCATCACCCTTCCTTTCTGTCTTTCATCCCTAGACTCAAGGGTTGGGTATTTGTTTCTTTTTAGCACTCACAACGAAAAATCACAAGGAGCAACTGGAAGTGATATGAGCCAAAGGGAATGCACCCCTCACTAATATGTTTTTTTACATAAAAACAACCAATGTATTTAGAAATAAAGTGTCAGATTTATACCGCAGGATCATGCCGGGTGACACAAAAAAAATGGTTCCTTCATCTAAGTATGGATGTGAGCGCTGTTTGGACTGGGGGGGGGGGGGAATCAACAGGAAAAGCAGCAAGATTATGCCCGACGCTGACAGCAACTCTTTTTACATCTGAAAATTATTTATATCTTTGATTAATAAGCTACATATCTACAGCTCTCAAACTGAATTATCGCATTGTTGTCCTGTGTTTCTTCAGCCTATTATATTAATTTTTCAAAGATATTAGAATTTAGTGTGCTGGGCCACATTAGCTCTTACTCTTTTTAAGAGTTACGGACTATACTTTTAATTAACTTATCGCTTGTGAACATGTCTGGATTTACAGCTTTAAGGGCTGATTTAGAAGATGTCTGAGAAGATGGAGGTGGGGAACATTTCCCATACTTCTCTGTTTGTGTCAAAGCCAGACGTACTTTACTGATTTAGTTACCTAGAGAACAAAGAGTAGTGCAGAGGAAATGAGGGTTGAGCATGATGGAGCATGGCTAGAGAATCGGCCATAAAATAGGTCAGTGGTAGCAAATGCTATAATCATATCACACTCTTTATTTAATCTGAGCAATTATCGGTAGATTTTCCAGGCCCAGGACTGAGCTCCTTGTGTTCAGGACAAAGATGAGGACCTATGTAGGGAAGTATTTATGGTGATAATACAGCAGTTAAAGAACGAACACAATCCATCATATCATCTGGAAATGAGATTCATTAAGACTGCAGGAGATCCTGGGTTTTTGTGATTCCCCCCCCCCCATTTAGCTATTAGTAGTAGTAGTAGTAGTAGTAGTATCTCACCTTTTCCCCAATACTGGGCCTCAAAGTGGCTATTGCTTTTTTGAAGGCAATGGGGGCATTATTTGGCTAACATTGGGAGAAGGCAGGGGTGGGACCTGTGAACTTAATTAATAGATCATAACTCCCCACCATTACCAATAATTCAAGCATGGAGGGCCCAGAATGGGACTAGGCTGTAGGTGGCCACTTGTGAATTGCCCCAAAAGAGGAAATGCATCACCCCAAAAGAAGACAAAAAGGACATTGATTTTCATAAAATGTGCATATTTTAATTTATATATATATATATATATATATATATTGATGCAAATTTAAGAATAAGTATTATAATTTAAGTCAAAATACAGTACAATTTAAAATAATGTGGAAGACTGTGAGAAGATGACCTTTGTGCCTTGCTCAGTCTGCCATCCAGATGATGTTGATGGAAACTTCAAGGCCCAGCTCTTCCTTCTGATGGGCTTTTTGTCTTTAAACCAGAATATGAGCCTATCTACACTACTGCTTTAAAATGGGTTATAACAGTTTTAAACCGGCCAATAACAGTCATTAACTGGTTTAAAACTGTTATAAACCGTTTTAAAGCAGTAGTGTAGATAGGCTCTAAGACTGGAAAGTCCTCCTTTATTTCTATCTTTAAATCAAAGGATCCCAGCTATGGAACGTGCATCAGAACGCTGCTCACTGACTCAGTAACCCACTGACCGTCTTTGGCCTCACAGCAATCAGCCCAGCACTCTCTATTCCCCCTTCTCCTTCACTGCTGCCACTATTGAACACTGTGCCCTATCTCAGGTACTCCAAGAATCCACTCCAATTTCTGAAACAGAAAGAATTTTTAATTAACAATAAGTAAGGTTATGCAGTTTACAAAGCTTATGGTTTCATAGGTTTCAATACTTGTTTATTTCAAATCAGTTTCAAATGCAATCCTACCTTCGCTACCCCCTAAATTACACTCTCTCCTCCCATTCACTCTGTTCCCAAAATAATAAAAGACATTGTTCCTACACTCTCACTAGACCCTTCCACAGACAAACCCAGATTCCAACTCTTTCTACACATACAATCCTTACTGTCTCTCTTAATTCCTCCCCTCATGACTAACTGCCAATCCAGACTTTTGAACCCCCAGCCAATCAGTATTCACTTTACATTCTATTCACTCCTCCCCTTCCCACCAGATTTAACCATTTGCCAACCTGGTATTTGAGGTCTAACCAGCACTTCCTTCTTGAATAGCAAATATCCTTAACACATTGCAAATACTTACATTATATAAATTGGCAATAAACAGTAAAACATCACAAGCACACCTTCAAAACAGAGGATAGTCCTCTGGCAGCCCTTCAAATAGAGGAAATGTTTACCCACATCCAGATGACTTAGAAACTTGACATGGTGACACAATGATAGGTCTGGGTGTACAATGTACCAGAAAAATCTAAAAACACAAATTTGGGGGGGTTTAAGTATTATTAAAGAATTTAATAAAAATCTAGGTTTACACCTACAATTCCCAGCATGCCTTGGGCAGAACTCCCAGCATGCCTTGGGCAGGAGGCCAGACTTACTGGCCTTTGGCTGCCATTGTGAGTGCACAGACGGGTGGCTGCTGCGTGTCTTTCACAACCTGACTCCTAAGGTTGGTCTCGAACAGTCAACCCAAGTCCACACAAAAGGAAACAACCCACATAAATGGGCTGCGCGGTGCCTCCTCCCGCCCCCTGCGTGGTTTTAAAATCGTGACTAGATACTACAGCTTGGCTTTGAGGGGCCAAACATGCTCAAAGGCACTTCACCCTGATATCTCTGTTTACTCAGAATCTGGGGGAAGTAAGTGCACAACCTTTTCCCTTAAGAGGGAGGGGAGGCACTCTGTGCATGCCCAGAAGCAGACCCGACAAAGGGGGGGAGTGCCCGGCCCAGCCCCGGCCCTTCAGTACAGGCTCCAGATGGAGCACTTGGTGGGTTATAAGTGCAGGATGAGGCAATCCCAGCAGGATTGGCTAGAGCTGGACATGTCCATTGACAGCTGCTTACATCCCCTTCTTGGTGATGCTACTCCTTCATGCTCTATCGAGGAGCAGCATTGCCAACAAGAAGACATCTCAGAGGATGTGGGCACCTGTGGGCTGCCAAAGGCATGCTGGGAGGTGTAGTACTGGTATGTAGAGTGGCTGATTTTAAATAAAGTAGGGGTTGGCAAACCAGGTCACCATCTCTCAGTCCTAACGCAGCCCCCACTTTTCTGACCTCTCACTAACTGTCTTTGTTCTCCTTCTAACTGACTTTTCCCAACTGTCACTCACCCACCCAACCCCCACCATTCCATTCTAGCCTCTGCTATCAGTCATTCCTCCATTCGCTCTTCTGTTTCAATAGTAAAGTCAGGCTTTTACATAAAAATCATAAACTGTATCCAGTAATTCCTGCATCTGTCTTAGAATGTTGCGGTTTAGTTTTAACGGGGGGGGGGGGGACTGCAGCATAAAAAATTACATCAAGTTAAAAGGCCCTGGAAAACATTTTAAAAAAAAACACTTGGCACTGAAAAGCCATTAATGCAGTCACCAGGCCGGACTGCCTGGGAAAAAGAAATCCTTACTCAGGGTGCCATAACTAAGAAGGCCCACTCTCCCACGACACCTCAGATGAATTCAAAGATGAATGTTATTCAGAAAGCTAGACTTGTGCCTACAACTCCCAGCATGCCTTGGGTGGGAGGGAAGACTCATTGGGCTTTGGTGGCCATCATCTGGAAGTAGCTCGCCATCCTGGGCCTGAAGGGAGAGTGCCTGGGCTGGCTGCCTTAGTTACTAGGAGCAGAAGGGAAGGAGGACACAGCTCTGGGCCTGTCACCGACGGCAACAGCCAAGCTATCCATGAGTCAGCCAGCCAGCTCCCTCAGTGTAGTGTGGACTGGCTCAGCCAGACTTCACTTCCCATGAGCTTCAGCAGCAGGACTCCCATTGGGCAAGTCAGGCACCACAGAAAAAGGCATGCCGGGAGTTGTAGTTTTTGTTTTCTGTGGGGGACAAAGAAAATCATGGTGACAGCTTCAAGGCGGCCCTAGCCATGCATTGAGTGTGTGTGAGAGAGAAGGTGGGGGGGGGGGGAGGTAGGCTGACCATATGAAAAGGAGGACAGGGCTCATGCAACTTTAACAGTTGTAGAGAAAAAGGAATTACAGCCAGTGTCATTTGTATGCAATTAGTTCCTGGTGAAATTCCCTCTTCATCACAACAGTTAAAGTTGCAGGTGATAAAAAGGGGATTTCACCAGGCACTAATTGCATACAAATGACCCTGGCTGAAATTCCCTTTTCTCTACAACTGTTAGAGTTACATGAGCCCTGTCCTCCTTTTCTTATGGTCAGCCTGGGGGGGGGGGGAACTAATTTAATTTGTTTTAAAGTTACTTCACATGCATAGGACTGCCCTACCTTGCAGGGTTGTTGTGAGAGTGAAAGAGGAAAAAAAGAAATGAATTTAATTTATTTTAAAGTTAACTCACAGGCCTAGCACTGGCCTGTGTTCTGGCTGCTTTCCTTTTTTTCATAATAATAACTTCAGAGCACATGCATACAACAGTTCCCTGCGTCCACTGAGATCAGCTTCCCTACTGCAATGCACTCTATGTGGGGCTGCCTTTGAAGGTGGTTCGGAAGCTGCAGCTTGTGCAAAATGCAGTGGCCAGATTGATAACTGGAACCAGTAGGTTCGAACATATAAGACCTACTCTGGCCCACTTGCATTGGCTGCCTGTATATTTCCGAGCCCGGTTCAAGGTGCTGGTTTTAACCTATAAAGCCTTACACGGCTTGGGACCACAATACCTGATGGAATGCCTTTCCCGACATGAACCTACCCGAACACTACGTTCAACATCTAAGGCCCTACTCCGAGTGCCTCCTCCAAGGGAATTTCGGAGGTCGGCAACAAGAGAGAGGGCCTTCTCTGTGGTGGCTCCCCAATTGTGGAACGATCTCCCTGACGAGGCCCGCCTGCCGCCAACATTGTTATCTTTTTGGCGCCAGGTCAAGACTTTCCTCTTCTCTCAGGCATTTGGCAATATCTGAGGAGCCTGGGTTTGTTTTGTTTTTGTAGCTTTTTGAAGTGTTGAAGTGGTTTTTAAATGTACAGATTGTGTGTATGTTGTATGTTTTTGCTGTTTTAATTTTTGTATATTGTTTTTAATTGTTTTTAATCCTATGTAAACTGCCCAGAGAGCTTCGGCTATGGGGCGGTATACAAATGTAATAAAAATAAATAAATAAATACTATACGTTATTCAGATATCTGGGCAATGCTGGATATATTTTGAAAACATATTTTTAGGTTTGTATTTTTTTTAGCTGGTAGAAAGGGTGGTGTGTGTCCTGATTGTTTTTGAAGTTTAGACGACTGCTCCAACCAAAGGACGATAGGAGGTGTGGGCATTTCAGGTAAAACAAAAATGTGGTTTATCACGAAGCTCTAATTTAAAATACAGTTCTTATTAACACAATTTTCCATTGATTCTAACAAGACAATTTACTAACTCAACCAAACTAAAAAAACCCAATCAATCTAAAGATGAGTAAGTTGCAAAGAAATTTATTATTTATCAAATAAATGTTATAAATATTATTCACGGACCTGAGCAACACTGGGCATATCAGCTAGTGTGTGTGTGTGTGTAACCTAGCCTTTAAAATATTTTTGTACATACTATTGTTTAAATGTTTTTAATGTTGTTTTTATGGATTTATTGCTTTTTTATATTGGTTGTGTACCATCGTGGTGGTCTTTTGGCAAAAAAAGAGGTGGCATAGAAATAATAAGATGAAAGAAAGAAAGAAAAATTCTCCATCTATCACTGATTTGATATTTAATAGATGAGAAAATTCTCAGCTCTCTTGAATCTACCTTGGGAAATAACCTGATAGAATTCCTTTTTCTGGGAGTGGGTTTTCTGTGATGTGCACCAGCCATCACAAAAGAGGATTTGTGCCTATGATTCATTTATGCACATCTAAGCTTTGAAGTAAGCTATAGCTAAGCTTGGGAAAAGCTAATGTTTAATGACTATAAACCTTCCATCATTTTGCCCAGTGCATAGTTTCTCTGCAATTTTTTTTTAAAAATCCTTCTTAAGTCTTACATTTTACCTGTGACATTTTCCAAACTTAAATAAGACTAATTTCATCCTGATTCGGGAGGGCAATGCTTTTATCCTTACACACTTTCGTCTGGTCCCAAGCCTCATCATTTATCGCTTGTATATTTGTTGATCCTGTGTACTTCATGGAAACTGTTGCTGTTGACACTGGGAAAAAAGTATTTCTACAGGGTTACATTAATTCTTAATACCATAAGGACCTTAGCTCATCTTTTCCCTTCATACTTTTTTTAAAGCTCTGCTAAGGTATTAGTCACACATAGATTGTATTCTCTCTCTCTCTCTCTCTCTCTCTCTCTCTCAAGTAGGAATTACTACTGTCAACAGCTTCATAATAGCACCAGAACCTTCATAAAGACTCATATTGCTTTTTGGTTTTCTTCAACATTGTAGTGACGATAGGTGTCTTGCAATGAAGAATATAAATAGCAGTAAATATGTGAGGTTTGGCATGTAATGCTTTTCTTCCTCCTTGTATTATCCTTCAGCATTACATTGTAATCACTGTTTCCTCGATATGCTCTGATTCCTTGCTATTTGGATGGATTGCTCGGTTGTTGTCTGGGAAGAAAACTAGCATTCGCTGTACCTTGTGGGAGATGGCTATTACTGATTACCTGCCATATTATCCCATGTGGCTGAATAGCTTTGTGGTTGACTTGATATATCTCTAGATATATTTCAAGATGCTGGAGATATAAGATAACAACCCCCCCACCCCACCCATGAGGATTGCATGTTGGCTGCAATAGTTTCAGTGCCCCAAAGATGTAAGACGATCACATTGAACTTCTAGACATTGGGCAGATAAGATACGTTCTGTTGTAATCCACAAATTTGGTGGCACTTAAACTAGCCAAAGTTGTTTGCATTCTGTTACAGTTTTAGGCTTGATTAAATATCACTGAAATTATTAAATGGATAGGGTTATTGATAATTTATAAGAGCTATAAATAATGCAGGTTAAAAGATGAACAGCAGTCAAATAACATGGCAAAATTATTATTATTATTATTATTATTATTATTATTATTATTATTTACATTTATATACCACCTCATAGCCAAAACTCTCTAGGCGGTTTACAAAAATTAAAAGGAGGATGACTTGCCCTCTCAATCCCTGTCCTTCTTGGCTGGTTGTCCAGAGAGGAGATGCAGTTAGATCACATCTACAATATATCATTAATGCATCTCTCAGGGAGGGGAGTTTTCCATCATGTTTAAAAGAGGCAGTGGTAAGGCCGCTTCTAAAAAAGCCCACCCTGGATCCCCCGGACCTTAATAACTACAGGCCAGTATCAAATCTTCCATTTTTGGGCAAGGTGATCGAGAGGGCGGTTGCCTTCCAACTCCAGGTAGTCTTGGATGACACTGATTTTCTAGACCCATTTCAAACCGGCTTCAGGGCGGGATACGGAGTTGAGACCGCTTTGGTCACCTTAGTGGATGATCTACGCCTTAGTATTGACAGGGGGAGTGTGTCCCTGCTGGTACTCCTGGACATCTCAGCGGCTTTCGATACCATCGACCATGGTATCCTTCTGGAACGCCTGAGGGAATTGGGAATTGGGGGCACTGTGCTTTAGTAGTTCTGATCCTATCTCTTGGGCAAATTCCAGATGGTGATGCTTGGGGATAGCTGCTCTTCAAAGAAGGAGCTGCTATGTGGTGTACCACAAGGTGCCATCCTTTCCCCAATGCTGTTTCACATTTACATGAAACCGCTGGGAGAGATCATCTGGAGGCATGGGGCAGGGTGCTATCAGTATGCTGATGACACCGAAATCTATTTCTCTATGCCTTCGCCAACATCGTCAGCTAAGGATAGTGTGTGTCCTCTGAATGAATGCTTGGAGGCGGTAATGGGCTGGATGAGAAAAAACAAACTGAAGCTGAATCCAGACAAGACGGAGGTGCTCGCTGTCAAAGGCCCCAACCTGGGTTTGGAGGTGTGTCAACCAGTTCTGGATGGGGTTACACCCCCCCTGAAAGACTGTGTTCACAGCTTGGGGGTACTCCTGGATCCGTCGCTCCAAATGACAACTCAGATTGATGTGACGGCCAGGAGTGCCTACTATCAGCTTCGGCTGATATGCCAGCTGCGCCCTTTCCTAGAGTTGGAAGACCTAAAGACGGCAGTGCACACGCTGGTAACTTCGAGGCTTGACTTCTGCAATGTGCTGTACATAGGGCTACCTTTGTGCCTAGTCCGGAAACTTCAACTTGGTCAAAATATGGCAGCCAGGTTGGTCCATTGGTACACCTAGGGGTGACCACATTATACCAGTTTTAAAATTGCTTCATTGGCTGCAGTTTCCGGGCGAAGTATAAAGTGTTGGTTATTACCTTTAAAGCCCTACATGGTTTGGGTCCTGGTTACCTGCGGGATTGCCTTCTCCCATACAATCCGCCCAGCTCACTTAGGTCCTCTGGGAAGAACTTACTGAAGTCAGCCAGAACTATGCTGACGAGTGTTACCCAGAGGACCTTCTCTTCCATCGCTCCCAGACTATGGAATGGTCTGCCGGAGGAGATTAGACAAATTAGCAGTCTTCATGAATTTAAGAGAGTCATGAAGACTGCTCTCTTCCGGCAGACCTATCCAGATGAATTTTAAGATGTTTTAATGATGTATTTTTGTTCTTGTTTTTTTTTAAAAATTTTTTTAACTGTTTGTGATTCTGTGTTTTATATTGTTGTTGTTCCCCGCCTCGATCCGGAGGGAGAGGCAGGTTATAAATAAATATTATTATTATTATTATTATTGTTGTTGTTGTTGTTGTTGTTATTATTATTATTATTATTAGATTGAACACAAAAAGACAATATACAATATTTAAAACCATAAACATAAAACAGCTGACATTTAAAACATTCTAAACTGTTAAGCTTTGCCACAAAGTCAGTTAAAACCTCAACTTAAGCTGTTAAAATGTCTGGGAGAAAAGAACAGTTTTGACCTGGTGCCAAAAAGATAACAGTGTTGGTGCCAGGCAGGCCTCATTGGGGAGATCATTCCATAATTGGGGGGCCACCACAGAGAAGGCCCTCTCCCTTGTTGCTGTCCTCCGAGCTTCCCTCGGAGTAGGCACCCGGAGGAGGACCTTTGATGTTGAGTGTAGTGTATGGGTAGGTTCATGTCGGGAAAGGCGTTCCATCAGGTATTATGGTCCCAAACCATGTAAGGCTTTATAGGTTAAAACCAGCACCTTGAATCGAGCTCGGAAACATACAGGCAGCCAATGCAAGTGGGCCAGAATCGGTCTTATATGTTTGAACCTTCTGGTCCCTGTTACCAATCTGGCTGCTGCATTTTGAACAAGCTGCAGCTTCCAAACCATCTTCAAAGGCAGCCCCACGTAAAGTGCATTGCAGTAATCTAACTTGGAGATTACCAGAGCATGAACAACTGAAGCCAGGCTATCCCTGTCCATATAGGGGCGTAGCTGGGCCACCAGCCGAAGTTGGTAGAAGGCACTCTGTGCCACCGAGGCCACCTGAGCCTCAAATGACAGAGATAGTTCTAGGAGAACCCCCAAGCTACGAACCTGCTCCTTCACGGGGAGTGCAACCCCATCCAGAACACATTGAACACCCTCCATCCGGTCAGAGGAACACCCCACTAACAGCATCTCAGTCTTGTCTGGATTGAGTTTCAGTTTATTAGCTCTTATCCAGTCCATTGTTGCAGCCAAGCATCGGTTCAACACATCCACAGCCTCACCTGATGAAGATGAAAAGGAGAAGTAGAGTTGAGTGTCATCAGCGTACTGATGACAATGCACTCCAAAACTCCGGATGACCGCACCCAATGGTTTCATGTAGATGTTGAACAGCATGGGGGACAAGACTGACCCCTGCGGAACCCCATACTGGAGAATCCACGAGGCCGAGCAATGTCCCCCAAGCACCACCTTCTGGAGCCGACCTGTCAAGTAGGAGCGGAACCACTGCAATGCAGTGCCTCCCACTCCCAACTCAGCCAGTCGTGCCAGAAGGATACCATGGTCGATGGTATCAAAAGCCGCTGAGAGATCAAGGAGAATCAATATAGCAAAGTACAGAAATCACCAAAGAAATCCTATACAAAGTATTATTTACTTATTATTACATTTGTCCCACTTTTTTCTTTTTTCTCTCTTGCAAGGAATCCAAGGCAGCTTACATGGTCCTCCTACTCTCCATTTTGCCCCCTCAACAACTCAGTGAGATAGGTTAGGCTGAGAGTGGGTGCCTAGACCAGAGTCACCCAATGAGCTTAATGGTTGAGTGGGGACCAGGACCCGGATCTCCTGAGTCCCAGTCAAACATTGTAACCACTTTACCATACTGGCACTACACCACATGGTAACATGACAATAACTTAGATTTTCATATTTTATTATATAGAATATTTTTTCTAACAAGGTGCAAGCTTATTAGAAAGCCCACCTTCAGAACTTTGAAGACCAAGAATCGTTGTGCCATGTGGGTGAAAGAAAGGTAGCTGTTAAACTTCTTTCTGTGTCCAATGTTGTTTCATTTCAATCAGAAAGGAGGTGCTCATATTGCTCAACAACAATCCTGTGTTTAATTAAAGAAAAGCATTGATTGGGACTGAAGTGAGTCTCACAGTGAGAGTTATGATTATCATCCTTAAGAATCAAGGAAAAGAAAAAAGAATCAATGGATTACCCAAGGAGTGTACTATGTTTCACCCTCGTCAGAAAATAATAATGATTCACTCAGTAGAATTAGTTCTAGGCTGCTAGCCCAGTGATTTTCATCACTTTGGGAGGATGGGAAAGGGCTGAAAACTGTCCCTGATTATTTATGAATAGAAATTCTAATATTGGTGGTGGTGGTTACCATGTTAGATGAGGTAACAGAGGGTATCATGGTCTTTCTTGTACTAAGAAATAGTCCTGTACACAGTCTCCCACTTCACCTCAGAGGCTGATTCAGAGTTTCTGAATTGACCCCAGTTCGACTCAGGGCACCTCAGAACTGCCCTGGCCCGGTCCAGAAGCAGATTGGTCAGTGCAGTTTTCATAAATGGCCTTTTCTAGTTGCCATAGTTTGCAACAGTAGATCTAGGGCAGGCCAGAGCCACCGTCTTCCTTAAAGATGGTGGTTCTCTTGGAGGATGGGTGGCTCGCTGGCACAAATAGAGGCTTCAGGTAAGTCACACAGGTTGGTGGGCAGGCGGAGGTTGCTTCATGCCGAGGTGGTCTAATCCAGTCCTAACATGGATTTGGGTTGAGGTGAACTGAATTGGCCTGCTTCGACTTGTATTTGGAATTTGGGCCCAAGGTGGTGTTACATAGCTGTTACTTCAGCACGCCCGTAGCATTCCTCACAGAATAGCCCAGTGGGAATACAACCGCTTTCAGAAAAAGAAAGGCTGTAAAACCCTCTGAGGCCTTGTCTAACATGGTAAGCCACCCACTTCCCCTCAAAAATATTAGAATTTCTCCCAATCGCCCCAATCTCTGAAACTGTCCCCCACCACCACAGACACACATTTGTGGGAGACAAATAGCCATGAGACAAAGGGTATATTTTCAGCCCAGCATAAGGTGGAATGACCAATGGTACACTTAGAAATCATTCTTTGGATCGCGTTTAGATGAAGAATATATCTGTTAGCAAGGAAATCAAAGTATTGCCCTTTAATTCATTAAGGAACCCAGGAACATGACACTGGGGTTGTGAAGGGGAAAATGGAAGAGATTTTTTTAAAAATTCATGATTCCATTCATTTTCATTATTAAAGACCTAATTCGTTTCATTATCTATTCGTGAAAATCACAGTTGTTTCATTATTCATTCATTAGGTGCACATTAATTTCGTTGTTGATGTTATTATTTTTTTGGCTGCTGCCTGTGGTGATGGTGTCAACAAAAATTTTCTTGGCAGCTGCCTCTGGGCAACAGTCATTTTATTTTCCCAGAATCCTCAGAATGACACAATGACTGAGGCATTCTGGAAAACTAAATGAGCCTCCCCCTAAATGAGAGATGAATGGTTGTGAATGAGGTAACGAAAATGAATTCTGCTCTTATCCATGCGATGAGTAAAACATTCCTGCTCCTTCCAACTAGCTTACTTCCCTTACCTGAACAGTTGTGTCTGTAACTCACGTGGCCAAGAGAGAAAACAGTGGCTCTATGGACAGCAACAGATTCATAAATCCCAGCTGGATGTTCTGGGCTTTAACAAATAATTGATGGATTATGGTCCCTGAAGCATCATCCCTCAAGCCGCAGAATATATATTTATTGCTCAAAATTATTAGAGAATAACAAAACAAATAAGAAGTGATGAAACAAGCAAGAAATATCACAACATGCGATACTATGAAGATGATCAGAAGCATAACAGAAATAGTGGCTAGCATATTTCTTATTAAAATTAAAGCTCTATTCTTCATAACCAACAAAGCAGTCATCACTGAGATCTTGTAGTTACCTCTCTGGCAGGCATGGTTGTCAGAGCTGAAGTGATTATGGCCATGTCTACACCATGCAGTCATCCCGGGGTCATCTCTAGGCCATCCCTGTGCATCCAAATGATGCACAGGGGATCCCGGGGACTTTCCCTGGGATAACAGAAACTGGGGATGTCCCATTTTTTTCTGTGGGACATCCCCAGTTTTGGTTATCCCAGGTTATCCCATTATTTCTGTGGTCCCGGGGCCGCGGCTGGTGTGGCACAGCCTCTCGGCTCCTGAAACGGGCACGGAGCTGTGCAGGGTGGATCCATGCCCATGGAGGGAGAAATTTTGCCATCCTTAGGATGGAGGGGGTTGGGGTTGGGCGCGCAGTTTGGTGGGGGGGGGTTACTTACTTTTTCGCCATGCAACCGGGCTCCTCTTCTTTAAAAAGAAAAAGGTGCCCGCAATGCCCCACTTCCCTTCCAGGACATCGCGCAGCTGTCTAGATGCTGGGGGAGGATCACGGAAGCGGGTAAGTCCATGATCCTCCCCAATCCCTCCCGCTACACCCTTAGGTGTAGATGAGCCCTACGTTTGGTAAGCTTGTTTACTCTCTGTTCAACTATGCCATGTCAAAATCTTCCCTTTTGTAACATTCCACCTAATATTATCTTCAGTTCCTCATCTTTACATACATCAATCCACTTTGACTCAAACAAGAGCTTCAGGTGTAGTCATAGCTTTTACGCAAGCACCTGCACATAACTTCTGTACATAACTGTAAGAGTGCTTCGTCTTACCCAAGTCAGAGTTACAGCTGACTTCAGAAGCACTTTTGTGACTGTCTATCTTCTAAAACAATAAGATATTTGCTTCCAAGGATTAACCAATTTACCTGTGGCTAGGGATGTCGGAAGAATCAATCTGGGGGATGGAGTATACTGAGCTTTCATCAGCTCAATCTCCAGACTTTGGTTCATTTGCTGTGAATTAGGCAAACTTGAGTGGGGCCAGTCTGCTGGTTTTCCTTTTAAAGAAAAAAGTAAAAAATGCATTAAATAGAACTTTGTGCAAATTGCAACTGCAATTTGCGGAAATCAGACTGCAAATTGCATAAACCAGGCTGCAATTTTCATAATTTGTGCAAATTTCAACAATGATTTGTGTAATTTGGGCAATGTGTTGCAGAAACTTCTGCATTTTTTTTAAAAAAAACCTGGGGAAAAGTCAGAGATTTTGGGAAAAACCCTCGGCTTGTCTCATAAATGCAAGCTGGGTCAGGGGTGCTGTGGAACTCCAGCAAGCCCCAAAAGGGCTGGATTTCCCTGTTTTGGCCCCAGTTCCAGGAATACATTTTGCACTTAAAGCTAGCTTATAGCATATATATCTCATCACTCTATACTTGCAGTTAGCGAACACAGAATAAAATGAATAACAGTCCTATGAAATGCAATGAACTCTTATCAACAATACATATTACATTAATACTTAATACCACTCATTCTTTACATATGACATTTGTTTTGTACTGGATGAAAAATTAACTGAATTAACCCCATTTGTTCAATATGTCATTCATTTTAAAACGAATGCCCACTTCTGTATGACACAGGTCTTAAGTCTTACTAGTTCAAGTTTAAGGGACAAATGTTGTTCCTTGATGTGGGCAATTATTTTGGAAAGACAGACAAAATAAAAGGGAGCAATAACTACTGCAAAATTAAGAAGATGGAATTTTGTTTGTTTCATCAAACAATCTTTGATATTGATTTATCTGTTTTTGTAGATTATGCTATATCCTCTGGCCATGACAGAGAAAAGTTACAAAATTAAAAGGAAAAATTCTTTGTGATATCTACTATGTAGATATTATAAATTACATTGTACGTATCCTGTGATTTACAAAAGAATAATAATTGCAGGATTATTATTATTATTATTATTATTTTAAAAACATGGTGTATCAGAATTATCTCACAGAAAATACTATCTTCTCATATAACTTTTACCACATGCTTTGGACTAGAGTTGCCACCAAGATTTTGCCTAAAGCAAAATTGAAAGTGAATTTGGGGAGCAACATCACCCTTAGAAGAAATATCCAGGACATTTCAAGGAAAGCCAAAAGAATTTGCATGAATCGAACAACATTTGTTGTTGTGGGAGAGGTCCAGAGGTGTTGGAACACAACCCCTATCATCCACACCATGCTGACTAGGGATGATGGGATTTGTAGTCCAACACATCTGAAGAGAACCATGTCCCATCTCTAGAAATTTGGGAATAAATCTTGGAAAATCTACCTATCGTTTTCTGCAGAATTCACTGTAACACCCCTAAACATGTTGCTAAAGACCTGGATAACAGCCACTCACCCTCTATTAGCACCAACTGTGAAATTGGCAAAAAGACAAGTACATTCTTGTGCAGGAGAGGAAAATAATAATCTTATCCTGCTTTGCTTTCACACACTTCCCTGGAAAGCATGAGACCAGAGAGGCAATCCGATGGTGACTGGTTGCACATCCCTTCCCCAGCCCCCATGTCAATGCTCACATTTCATTGAATCTCTCAAATTCCTAATTCATATTAATTAAATATGTTGCTCTAGATAATTTATGTCATCTCATTTCAGCTACTGTGATTGCTTAAACTGCTTTGAAGCCACACAGCTATTGTTCTCTTCATATAGGCGTAGGTGTAATAGATGTGTTAACTATGGAAGTTGAATAATGTAACATTCGTTCCATAAATTGTCTGTTGAAAAATCACAGACAATTGTACTTGGAATTACAACTCTCTCTCACCATTCCCCCTCACCCCATGTAGGAACATGGAAGATACAAGCATAATCCATGTTGAAAAAATACATGGAAGGGCGAGGGGAAATATTTCATCAAGGTTGGATAGGTGAGATTAAATGTTGAGAAGAGGAGAAAAAGAAAAGAGACAGATAAGAATATAAGAGCCATGCTGGATCAGACCATGGGTCCATCCAGTCCAGCACTCTTCACAAAGTGGCCAACAAACTGTCAACCAGGAACCCACAAGCAGGACAGGAGGGCAACAGCACCCCCATGTTCCCCAGCAACTGGTGTACCTAGGCTTATTGCCTCTGATACTGGAGGTAGCACATAGCCATCAGGACTAGTAGTCATTGATAGCCTTCTCCTCCAGGAATTTATCCAAGCCCCTTTTAAAGCCTTCTAAGCTGGCAGCCATTACTTCATCTTGTGGTAGCGAATTCCATAGTTTAATTATGTGCTGTGTGAAGAAGTACTTCCTTTTATATATCCTGAATGGTATTATGGGGGAGAGATAAATATGTCTCCCTATCTACATTCGCCACACCATGCATGATTTTGTACACCTCTGTCTAGGCTGACCATCTGAAAAGGAGGACAGGGCTCATGTAACTTTAACAGTTGTAGAGAAAAGGGAATTTCAGCCGGTGTCATTTGTATGCAATTAGTTCCTGATGAAATTCCCTCTTCATCACAACAGTTAAAGTTGCAGGGGCCCTGCCTTCTTTTGTATATGGTCACTCCAGTATAGTGACTGCAACTTTAACTGGTGTGATGAAGAGGGAATTTCACCAGGGACTAATTGCATACAAATGACACTGGCTGAAATTCCCTTTTCTCTACAACTCTTAAAGTTACATGAGCCCTGTCCTCCTTTTCAAATGGTCAGCCTACCTCTGTCATGTCTCCCCTTAGTCTCCTCTTTCCCAAGCTAAACAACCCCAGCTGTTGTAACTTTCCCTCACAGGGGAGATGCTCCAGACCCTTGATGCTGAAACATAAGTGCAACCCCCTGTGAGAAGAGAGTGGGAGAGAGGTGGGATCCCATTCCATGTTCCTCAAAGCATAGTGTTTCATTGGGTATTGACAACTTGTTGGTATGTTGACTCCTTATAGATATTCCAGGCCCCTTCCCTGTATTTCTAGATTTTATTTTATTTATGTCCCTTGCTGGTATACCCGAAGTGTAGGCAGTTCTCCCCCCCCCCCCCAATTGCTTGGGTGTTTCCAATTTCTGGTATTCTAGCCAATCAAAAAGATACTAGGATGGTTGACAAGCACATGGGATGCTTGTGAAATTACTGAACAAAGTTAAGTAATAATGTAAACATATCAGACTCTTTGTATCTATATTTTTTGCTGTTTGCTTTCACAGGATGATCCACCAATATAGCCTTAGGTCTCCTTCCCCATCGCAGCTACCTATGCACAGCCTGCATAACACTATAGCCTCATCTACATGAAGCAGGATATTGCTCTATGAAAGTGATATGAAAGTGATATGAAAGGCAGGAGTCACACTACTTCTTAATAATAATAATAATAATAATAATAATAATAATAATAATTTATTTCTTACCCGCCTCTCCGTTTGGATCGAGGCAGGGAACAACAATATGATAAAATACATAAAACTGATTAAAACATGACACACATTTTTAAAACTGCATTAAAACATCCTAAAACATCCTAAAAACATCCTAAAAACATTCTAAAATTCTTATAGTGGTATTGAAGTGCACTGACAACTGTTGGGGCCTCCATTGACACATACCATATACCGCTCTCATACCACTATATATGATGCTTGGCATGGCACCTGCCTTTTATATACTGCTTTTGTATCACTTTCATAGTGCAATATCCTGCTTGATGTAGATGATGCCTATTACTCAAATGAACGGTAGTGAGATCATCTCTGTCCCTCTTTTCACTCAGCCTACAGTTGCTACTCTCAGCGGCCATCCATGCTCAACTCACAGCTACCATGTTTCCTAATAGGAATACATGGCGCCAAGAGCCAGAGAGTAGGATGTGATAGCAATAGATGCTGGAGAGAAAGTGGCAAAATGTCCACAGGCCAGGTGCACTGTATTTGGACCTGAGGTAATTCCTTAAAGAGGAACAGAGATCTATAACTTTTGGTGGCCTAATGTAAGGTGGAAAACCTATTGAAACATGGATGCAGTGAGTATTTAAAAATAATTTGAATATATTCTTTTTACCAGTGCTATTATTCAGTGTTTATAAATGCACCTCCATTTTGTCATCTTGGGGTCTTATGCTAATAAGGCAAAAATACTGTATAATGTGTTTGGATTATGGAAATGTGAGCATATGAGCATGATGAATTGTACAAGTCAGCCCACCGTGATCTAAGAAGAAATAAAAACCATCCGAAATAGAAATGATTTGGTGTGTTTTAACAATATTTTTTAAAGAACGGAGCAGAAATCCTAAAATATCACAGATGGTCAAAAGAACGATGTGATCTGATTTTGACTAGCAGCAAAATCAAGCGTATGAATGCAACATGCCGTGAGGGAATCACAGAGAAGAAGCTAATGGGATAGATTGTCAATACATTTTCATCGCCAACCTATGACTTTTGCCAAAAGGTTTCAGCAGCAGGGGAAAAAACACATAGCTTCAAATATACGTGTGCGTGTTTTAAACAAACACTGTCTCATAACTTTTGATGGAGGTTTTTCTGTGTAAGCTTTTTAGAGACAAAGTAATGTGTGGGCTGAGAAGGGATATAAGACAGATAATCACTTTCAGTGATGTTCCTTATATTCCAATATGCAATTGAAATTTACAATGTAGCGACAGTGGCTGAATTCGGACAACATGATAGTCAGTGGTGGGGTAATAATTAACTTTACAGTTGTTCATCTAGGGGTTACTCCCCACACAACATGGTAATAAATAATCAACTGTGGTGTGGATTAGGACCAGCGCTGAGTTGACTATGGCAGCATTTGGATGACACGATCGTCAATACAACTAACGATTGTTCCCCCCCCCCCCAGTTGCTTATTGTGTCATCCGAATTCAGCCATTGTGAAGGAATGCTTGGGAAGGAGAAAAAGAGGTAAAATTCTAGTTCAGGGTAGGGATGTGCACTGACCCCCCGGATCGGATAGCGGATCGGAATCGGACCTGGGGAGTCGGATTGGATTGGATTGGAAGTTGGGTGGATTGGATCAGATCGGATCCCGATCCATGGATCGGATGTCCGATCCGCGGATTGGACGCCATTTTGAATGCATTTTCCCATAGCCTAGTATTGTGTTACAAAAATGGCTATAACTTTTTCATTTTTAAAGATAGAAGGATGAAACTTGGGCACTTTGTAGATGGGTTAGGGGTAGTTATCTGTGAGAAACTTCAGAAAGTTTGGTGCAGGCATTTTGTGGCAATTAATTTTTTAATAAATAACCAGGAATGCCTATAACTTTTTCATTTTTAACGTTCCACACATGAAACTTTGCCACATTGTAGTTGGTACATTGGGACCCATGTGTGCGAAATTTCAGAAACATAGGTGCTTGCTTTATATGGCAATTAATTTTAGAAAAATGGGTAGTAATGGGGTAAATACAGTTATGCCTTCAACTTTTTTATTTTTAAAGATACAAACAGGAAACCTGGGCACATTACAGGTAACACCTTGCTTGATATGTGTGTGAAATTTCAGAAAGATAAGTCCAGGCATGTAGTAGCAAGGTATTTTTGAAACAATGAGGAAAGAAACACCTATAACTTTTTTATTTTAAAAGTTAGAAGTCTGAAAGTTGCTCACTTTGCAGATGGGTTCGGGGTAGTTGTCTGTCAGAAATGTCAGAAAGTTAGTTTTTAGATTAAAAGTTACAAAAGTTTTTCCACAGAGGCTTGGGCTGTCAATTGCACCCCCCTCCCCCGCCTCCCCCTCCCTCTTTTATATGTCAAAACTCTGTGTTATTGTACAAAGTGCCCAAGTTTCATCCTTCTATCTTTAAAAATGAAAAAGTTATAGGCATTTTTGTAACACAATACTAGGCTATGAGAAAAAGCATTCAAAATGGTGTCCGATCCGCCGATTTTTTCCAATCCGGATTGGACCTCGGTGGATCGGATTGGATCGGAGGGTTGGTCGGATTGGATCGGATCAGAATTTTCCTATTTTGGGGCGGATCGGATTCGGATCGTGGATTGGATCGGATCCGATGCACATCCCTAGTTCAGGGGGCTGTCTTAGCATATTCTTTGCCCCGGGGTGGCTCCGAATCTGCATGACAGTGGTTAAATGATGCAGTGACAGATTTGAAGCCACCCCAGGGCAAAGAACCAAAGATGCACAGCTGAAAAATTGGGGACTTTTCCTGAATTTTCCAGCCAAAGTGAGAGCAGCCCGGCTCTTCCGCCACTCTCTGCCACCACTCTGCCACTCCAGAGCCACTCCAAGGGTGTTCCCAATGGATGGCGACCCCTAATTGGTCGACATCCACCTGGGAAGAGGGCATGGGGCAAACCGGTGAGTGGAATGGCTGCCAGAATGCCCAGCACTGCCTTGCCGTGGGGAGAAGAGTTTCCATTTCAGGAAAATAAATTATTGTCTTCTCCTGAGCAGCCTCCTCCTCCTCCTCCTCCTCTTCCTCCTTGCCTTACACTGCTTTAGTTTTTTCTTGTCTCAGGGAGGGATGGGGGAGGGGTGGATGACTACTGTAAACCCTGTGCTTGCTCCTAGGTGTGGGGTTATCTGGCGCAAGCCCACGGGAGCGAAAGCATGGGGTTTTGGGGAAACATGGCACCAACCCAGCGCTGTGAAGATAGCCCCCAGGAGTGGGCAACTGTGGTGGTTCTGGTGCCCATTTTCTCCCCCAGGACCTCCACCATCATGACTGCACTCCCATTGGCACCCCACAGAATTCCCTCTATGCCTCACGGTGCCTATTTAAAAAGTTGGCAGGTTGCCACTGAGCAGTAATTGGGTCAGATTTAGCTTGTTCTCAAGTTAATTTTGACCCTTTTACCACTCCATTATCTATGATATACCAATTTGTGTGCCTACCATTGATTTGGTGAAATTCTGAGCAGTGGTTTAAAAGTTAGCAGAGCTTTCCTGCCCCTTGAACACCTTCTGGCAACGTTATGTCAGGCATGCTCCGTTTCCCTCTGAAGCTAAAATACTGCCAATAGTCTAGGCTTCTGAGACAAATGCCACTGTACACGTCAGCATTCTGACAGTGGGGGAGGGGTAGCAGGAAACAGTCAACTGAGATATGAACAAGATAATTTTGAAAGCTATGGCCATCTCATTCACTGGTTGTGAAATCACTGGTGAAGAGAGGGTGGAAGAGGAAAAAGCTATGCTAGAATCCTGCACAGGCTTACTCAGAAGTAAGCTATTCTGAACATACAAAAACATATCTATTCATTTGTACACAGCTACTCAGTGAATTGTGTGTGGGTTGTTGTTTTAGTTTTAGTTTTTCAGAACACCGTAATGATACACTTCCTTTCTAAAAAAACCACAGGGAAACTTGATTATCAAACCCGCTGCTGTTTGAAGAACACAGATAATGTTATCTCAAGTTGGCTCAAGCTTCCTAGTAATGGTCAGTAATGATGTTGTGCAATGCCACAAATTGTGCTTGTTTACAAGCTACAAACAGGCATGGGGCAGCTCACAGCAGAATTCCTCTAGCAATATAATAAGGCTCAGATGCTTTATACAGCAATTCAGGCCCAGAACAATGTGGAGCATATTTTCTGGGCCCAGGCACTCCATCCCCTGCCTCTGGATTTGAGCCTGAAAGTCCAAGGAAAAGTGTGGGTGCATGGAGGGTAAGGCCAGATCTACACCTTGTGTCAAATCATTATGAATGAGGAATTAACAGCAGGATATAACACTATGAAAGCAGTATATGGAATGTGGATTGACCCAGCAGTTATCAATGAACTTCACTACCACTATAAAACAGTAGTGTAGATCTAGCCCAGGTAGCCAGCAAAATTTGTGACATTGCACAACAGTATTACTGATTAAAGGGAATGTCTGTTGGGGAATCAGTGTCAACTTCCAATTTCCTGGTTTTGCCAAACTTGAACCAACATGAGACGGCCTTAACTGTGGTCTTGAACTAGCAGGTTTTTTTTTTAAATCATTGCTATAAATCTAATTTGAGTACTTTTCTACCATCCACAGGGTTTGAACATTTCACGCTTCACCTTTTCCTTCCCAAGTAATTAATGAATATGCTAAAATCCATGGCCATAATCCTTATCCTAGGGGCTCTTTGGTGTCTTAGGAATTTTAAATCAATTAAAATAAAATTAATTCTAACCTAATCTACATTAAACGGGCATTCCATTAATAATATTATACCTCAATTATCGTCTCTTTTATCATACATCAACGCAGACTTCATGAAGGCTGCAAGATCTTCTTTTTCTCAGAGTGGTAAAGATATTGAAAGTTTAGCACTTGCTAATTGTAAAAACACTTTATAAACATCTAACATCTACTTCCAGTTCTGTCATTGGCAGTCTATTGAGCTTTCCGCATTTCCTGTTTTTGAAGCATTGGGGTTGTGCAGTTAGGAAAGAGTAATGTGAATGAATGAAGGTCAATGAATTTCAGAAATAATTAGCTAGTACACTCCTAGAAATCTTCAGAACAGCATATGTTCACCTCTGTTCAATCCAAGTGTGGTTGCAGCTAGGGGTGTGCATGCCAAAAAATATTGTTGTTTATCGTTATCATCATTTTGGACCAAGAAAACTATCATCTTCATTCATATCATAGGTGAATTGTATCGTCTTCACGATAATTATTGTGAAAAAATGATATTTTTTGCAGCCCTATTTTTAAAGAAAAATGCCTATAACTTCTGTATTTTAAAAGTTAGAGGCTTGAAACTTGGTCACAGCACTTATGGGGTATGCCTAAGTATGTGTATGAAATTTGAGATCAATCCCTCCAACCCTCGATTTTATATGAACTTATTAAAGATCGTTTCAGTTCTGACAGATCAGAATGACAGCTCGCCACATTATAGGTATATTTATATGGCAGTCCGATAAAATGATAAAATTGCCCGAAAATTATCATCTCCGATGATTATTGTAGGTTTTTGTATTGTATCGTTATTGTTAAACACATGCATGATAATGACCTTATCGTATCGTTATCATACATTTTAACGATATGATACACATCCCTAGTTGCAGCACCCACTGGCTATAGATTCCCATAGGGACATCCCCCCCCCCCCCCCACCCCAGACAGGACAAAGGGCTGTTGCAGGGAATGAATGACCCATGCATGCCTCCCATAGGATCATTTCATAACTCTCTTTGTACATCATCCAAGTTAGAGCATAAGTCATTTGCATGGTGTATCTAGGGACAGATGGATCTGGAAGGCGCTCATAGACTTCTTTTCTACAATGGTCCCTTGTGCTGACTGTGAGTGGCCATGGGGGAACAGGGCAAATATGTTCCCATGCCCTGACTAGATAGGGCTTTTAATGGGAGTTATCCAATGCAGATAATCCACCATCTCTAAACACATTATGCTAGTGGGGACTGCTAGTGCAACAGAAAAGTAGTGTTTGCTAGTGAAACCCAAGAAACTACCCAAAGCAATGTCTTACAGAATGAACAAGCCAGCGGTGCTCCCTTCCACAACCTTCACTGATTTGCTCCATTCTGGTTGTAGTTTTGGCTTGTTTTTTGTAGGGGTGTGCATGCCCAAAAATATCGTATCATATCATTATCGGAATTTCGGACCAAACAAATTATTGTCTCGTCTCGTATTTCCGATAATTATCGGAAATCCTAATATTATATCGTTTCTCCATTTTGCCCTAGAGAGTTGATTTTTGAGTCAGAGAAAGGCCTAAAACTTCTTAATTTTCCAAGTTACAGGTTTGAAACTTGGTCACAGAGCAGACTGAGTATTACTAGTCTTGTGTGCCAAATTTTAGAACAATCGGTGCAAGCGTTACTTGGAAGTAAGCTTTCAAATACACTGTTTCAGGTGGCTGAAATGTGGTTCTTTTTCAAGAGACATTGTCATCCAGTACTCATGGGCATCTCACAGATGGCCTTGAGGGGACTCAGCTGTGCCCAATTTCAGACGCACAGGTGCAGGTGTTACTCCAAAGTAAGCTCTCAACAACATGCACTGTTTCTGGTAATGCACTCCATGTGCTGCTGCTGAGACTTATAGGTATATTTTTATGAATACAATGAACTTTCAAAACCTGTGGATAAATCTAGGCAGTGCCTTCCATATGCAGTCATAAAAGTAGAATGTGTTCATCAGAAGATGGTGAACTGCTGCTGCTTTGTCTCATTGATTAGGCCACGCATGTCTGCAAATTAAAAGGATTGGGGGTAGGGGAATAGCATGGGCGTTACAGTTATTTTAGAGCCAGCCTTAAGAGGCAGGGCCTCATTGGGTCAGGAGATATCCCAAGTAGCGAGGAAACCTGGAGGATCCCATCAAAACAACCCTCACACACTGCCTTGACCTTATCGTGCTTGAAAACTTAAAATGACCCAGTCTGCCCACCATCCCCATGCAGGCGAGTGGGCAGTTCTTCATGCCAGAGCTGCAACATTGGCTGGAGCAGTGGCAAATAAAAGTCAAGTTCGGGGTAGGCACTTTGCCAAATTAATATAAGTCACGTTCAGGGTAGAGGTAGGCACTTTGCCAAATTAATATAAGTCACGTTCAGGGTACAGGTAGGCACTTTGCCAAATTAATATAACTCACGTTCAAGGTACAGGTAGGCACTTTGCCAAATTAATATAAGTCATGTTCAGGGTAGAGGTAGGCACTTTGCCTGGACCAGAGTCTCAAAAAAAGAAAGAAAGAAATGCGTGAGGGGGATGCTTCTGCAGTCCCTCAGTAAGGGACTCCATGACCCAGGGACGCAGCTTTCTCTTCCCCCATCCTCCTCCTGAGAAGCCCAGGCTGAACAGAGGCTGGAGTGAGAACACTGGAGCCAGCTGACTGGTGACTGGAATGTGTCTGGGAGTGGCAATATGTGTTGTGCAGGGCAAAGGGAGATATGGCATTGGCAAGGTGAAGTGCCGTTACAGGGGAAGGAGAGATGGGTATTTAATACCCATCTTACCTTCTGGTCACCCTGCCACCCTGGGGAACTTGGAGAATGAACCAGGCCACCCACAGAACCTTTCCTTGCTCTTATGTAATGCCAGGTTGGTTAAAAATAAAACAAACATCATCCATGATCTTCTTCTAGATGAGAAGGCCGACCTGGCATGTTTCACAGAGACCTGGCTGGGAGATGACAGTGGCCCGACATTGGCCCAGGGCCTCCCAGCTGGGTATTGTGTCAGTGAGCAGGTGAGGGAAAGTGGGCGGGGGGCAGAGAAGCTGTGGTCTACAAAGATAACCTTAACCTAACCAGACTTCCTGTTCGTGAATTGAATCACATCGAGTGTGTGCACCTGAGTCTGAAGAACAGGGATAGACTAGGGATTCTGTTAGTGTACCGGCCACCCCGCTGCCTATCAGACTCTCTGGCCAAGCTCACAGAACTGGTCTTGGAGCTGGTGCTGGAGCTTCAAGCAGTTTTGAATGATATAGATTTTCTAGACCCATTTCAAACCGGCTTCAGGGCGGGATACGGAGTTGAGACCGCTTTGGTCGCCTTAGTGGATGATCTATGCCTGAGTATTGACAGGGGGAGTGTGTCCCTGTTGGTACTCCTGGACCTCTCAGCAGCTTTTGATACCATCGACCATGGTATCCTTCTGGAATGCCTGGGGGGATTGGGAATTGGGGGCACTGTGCTTCAGTGGTTCTGGTCCTGTCTCTCAGGCAGGTTCCAGATGGTGATGCTTGGGGATAGCTGCTCTTCAAAGAAGGAGCTGCTATGTGGTGTACCACAAAATGCAATCCTTTCCCCAATGCCGTTTAAAATTTATATGAAACCGCTAGGAGAGATCATCCAGAGGCATGGGGTGGGGTGCTATCAGTATGCTGATGACACCCAAATATATTTCTCTATGCCTTTGAGAACTGTGTCAGCTAAGGATAGTGTGTCTCCTCTGAATGAATGCTAGGAGGCGGTAATGGGCTGGATGAGGAAAAACAAACTGAAGCTGATTCCAGACAAGACGGAGGTTCTTGCTGTCAAAGGCCCCAACCTGGGTTTGGAGGTGTGTCAATCAGTTCTGGTTGGGGTTACCCCCCCACTCCGAAAGACTGTGTTCGCAGCTTGGGGGTACTGCTGGATCCGTCGCTCCAAATGACTGCCCAGGTAGATGCGACGGTCAGGAGTGCCTACTGTCAGCTTTGGCTGATATGCCAGCTGCACCCTTTCCTAGAGTTGGAAGACCTAAAGACGGTAGTGCATGCACTGGTAACTTTGAGGCTCAACTTCTGCAATGCGCTGTATATAGGGCTACCTTTGTGCCTAGTCCGGAAACTTCAACTTGTTCAAAATATGGCAGCCAGGTTGGTAACCGGTACATCTAGGGGTGACCATGTAACACTAGTCTTAAAATCACTCCACTGGCTGCCAATTAGTTTCTGGGTGAAGTATAAAGTGTTGGTTATTACCTTTAAAGTCCTACATGGTTTGGGTCCAGGTTACCTGCAGGATCGCCTTCTCCTGTATAATCCGCCCCACACACTCAGGTCCTCTGGGAAGAATTTTCTTCAATCAGTCAGAACTAGGCTGACGAGCGTTACCCAGAGGACCTTCTCTTCTGCCGCTCCCAGACTGTGGAATGGCCTGCCAGAGGAGATTCGACAAATTAGAAATCTTCTTGAATTTAAGAGAGCTGTGAAGACTGATCTCTTCTGGCAAGCCTATCCAGTTGAATTTTAAAATATTTTTAATAATGTATTTGTTTTTATTTGTTTTCATGTTTTATCTATTTTATGATTCTTGTATTTATATTTATTGTTGTTCCCCGCCTCGATCTGGATGGAGAGGTGGGTTAGAAATAAAATAAATAAATAAATAAAACAAAACATAATAATATAGGAATCTCTCAACTCAAGGCTCCCTATAGCAGTCCCTCCAGACTGGAAACATTGGCAGGAGCAGTGTGTTTCAAAAAGGAAAAAAAATGAGTGAGAGGGATGCTTGCTTTTGCTTTGCAGTCCCTCACTAAAGCAGTCCCTCCAGACTGGAAACACTGGCTGCAGCAGCGTCTTTCAAAAAGAAATAAAAAGTGTGAGAGGGAGAGACAGCCACCCCAGAATTGCCCCCAGCATCAACAGCATCTCTCCTAGACCCAGAGCCACCTCGCCCAAGGCGCGCCTTAGAGCCGCGTTTCATACTGTTACAAAGTGACTGAAAATGAAATTATTATGTATATTAATAACAATCCTTTGCAAACAGTTTGTGTGCTGCTTTGACCAGAGATTGTGTAGTGGTATCCTGTGTAGCAAGCTACAGGACACACCAGCACACTCACAGTCAATCAAGCAAACACACACACCCAGAGAGAGAGAGAGAGAGAGAGAGAGAGAGAGAGAGAGAGAGAGAGAGAGAGAGGGAGGGGGTGGGATATATATATATATATATATATATATATATATATATATAGTTTTTTTAAAGAAAGTTAAACAGGGAAGAGGACAAAACACACTCCCTCAGTCACAGTACCCCCACTCATGCTAACCTAACCTTTCAATCAAACCAACCAGAAAACATATAAAAATTTAAAAACTATAACTCAAACACACAAGCAATGCACAGCCAAATTAACCTGAGACACAAAGATGCAAGACTACAATGAAACTAACAATTCGCTACCAAGTAACTATAAGACCCAGGAGCAGGACAGACATCCAACAAAAGCCACCCTTCTCCCATCAACTCCTAACTCCCAACAGAGCTGGAACACCAAGTGTGGGGGTTTTATGCGGGGATATCCTTAGCCCTCCTCCAACATTGTGATTGGAGCCTGCTGGAATCCTTGCTGCACGATTGGTCACTGTCTCATCAAGCACACCCCACCTTCTAGCTCCGTCCATGTGGCGGCAAAAGAGAAAGAGACTTCCGATAAAACGATAAAATATGATAAATATCGTAGGATTTTTTATCGTCTCCGATAATTATTGTAGGCTTCCGTAACATATCGTTATCGTTGGGCGTATGCACGATAAAGAGCGTATCATATTGTTATCGTACATTTTAATGATACGATACACATCCCTAGTTTCTAGGTCTTCTAGCAAGCGTTCCTTTCCCATTGTGCTAGTAGTCATTTCCATTAGCGGAGTGGCAGTATTGGATACTGCCCAGGGTGTGGAAACAGTGAGATGACCAGAAATAGTTTTGCTTTTGAGGAACAATCACATGCTATGTCTTTGAAAAAGAATTTGGAGAGAAGGAATCCTCCAATGGCATCTTTGCTGCTTAGAGAACATTGATATCTTTTCGGTGCCTGGTTAAAACTTTTCTCTTTTCCCAGGCATTTAGCACTGAGCTTCACTGAGTCCTAGATTTTTATTTTATTTTAAAAGTAGTTTTTAGTTGTTTTAAATGTATGTTTCTGTGTATGTTGCATGTTTTTGTAGTTTTAAATTTTGCATATTATTTTTAAGTGTTTTAATCTTATGTAAACCGACCAGAGAGCTTCGGCTATGGAAATGTAATAGAAATGTAAATAATAATAATGATAATAATAATAATAATAATAATAATAATAATAACAGACCTGCATTTTTGTAACACTACTTCTTGCATATACCGAAGAAATCTTAAAGGGTATCTTTGGTAACTGTTATATAGCTTAAGTAGGGTTTGTTTATGCTGCCTTGAGTTCTTCTTATATGCTTGGTCTATCAAACAGACACACTGATGTGCCTTTCTCATGCTTAACTCATTCCTCTTTCTTCTGTCCTTTACATAGCCTATGGTGTGTTCCTCACACAGAACTACTGACATGTTTTCTTTTGAAAAAAGAAAGCTCTTCTTTGGCACTCCAGCGTCCCATTGTTGAATTATAGATACTTTATGGATTTTCCTGGCATCTCACCTCAGGCTGTGATCTTGTCTGTACTCACAAAGTTAAACACTGTTGTTATTTCTTATTGGACTTAGTTTCTAGCAGTTTACACAGCAGTGTTAAGTCGGGGTGGGGGTGGAGTGCTTGGATAAAAGCTCTCTGGAGACAACCAGATGGAATAGGAAAATATGCAAGACACTTTGCGCCACAGCACATTCCTGTACATGCCTACTCGGAAGTAAGTCCATTGAGTTCAATGAGATTTATTCCCAGGTTGCAACGTCAGCTTTTCATTCTGCATTGTTCCAGCTCTAAGAAAGGAATCTCTTTGTGGGGTTTGAGTTCCTATTTTGAAATTGAGCTAAATGTCCACAGAGCTGGATTTTGTGTCAAATATTAGAATTTGTCATTTCAGTCTCTACAGGGGATTATAATCTTAAATTCTGTTTGTAGTAACAATTTGTAACTGGAATTATATTGCATCTCTGGGCTTGTGTCTTTATTACTGTTCCATCGTAGCTCTTCAGAATCTTGCTGTTTCCTGCTGTCTCTCTTTGTTTTCCTGGAAACTTTCCCCTCATTATCCATCATCAGTTCACCATTCTTGATACAGTGTGTGCAGACGATGGCACAGAGTAGCCAATGCATTATTGATAGCACCGTATCAGTTCTGGAAAACAGAGTCCAAAAGCTCTCTTCTCTTTGAAATCTATGTACATGGTTCACTACCACTGAGGCCTTCTAGCCGCTTCCTTCACTTTGTTAAAAGAAAAGAGAATCAGACACAGTTGGTCAGCAAGAACAAAAGATGGCTTGACATCATGGCTGTCTACAAAAGCTAATGACATCACCAGGGCACTTTCAGATAACCACTCCCTTCAGTTCATCCAGATGCCTTCGATAAAGGTAACACCTAAACCAGTAGTTTCTCTGGGAATAAATCCCATTGAATTTAATGGTCTGACTTCCAATTTGGCATGGCCAGGATGACACTATTAATCTCTGAGTCCCACCTCCATAATGAGACAACTTGTGAACTGTCAGGCCAGGGTTCATTTGCAATCCAAATGCCAAAATGTTTCTCTCTTTCTAGTACCTCAGGTTTAAAAGCAGAGTTTTATGGAATGGCACACTGTGAGTTTATTTTTTTATAACCTTGTTTCAGTCACGGTCCTTTCTTTGGAGGGGTATTTATCACCATCTCATGAATGAAGAGCTTTTCTACCTGAGGCTGTCAATCCACTGTATCTAGTTACAATGTTGTCGCAGAAGTGAAATCCAAGCACAATTGAAGAGTGTTTCCTTTCCTGCTTTTCCCCTCCATAACCTCTAGGTGGTGATGTGGTATAGCGGAATAGTACAGTTATACAAGTCGAAAAGCCAATTTCTTTTACTGTCATACATAATACTGCATTTCCCCCACCTTAGAAAAATACACACTTGCAGAAAGTGTATGCATGTAATACCAATGGGTCTCATCCCTATCCAGGGCCTGACATAATGCTATCGCTGTTTGTACTCATTTGGTTTGGGTAGATGGAGCAATATTCCTATCTCATGAGCATTGCTGTAACATTTTCTGAAGTGAAGACAGATACAAAGATTTTTTTCAGTTTCTTCAGTTTTTCATGATTAACTTCACCAGTCATTTTACTGCTTAGAATGGTAGTATAAAACAAAGAGTACATATTCAGTTTCATAACAGGAACACTTAATGTAATTGTGCCTTCTTGAAGGCGTTTAAAGCATACTAGCTGCAGAGGTATTTTTGACTACTAAAATATTGGTGAAGAAACTGAAAAACAAAATAAAAAAGAACACTTTAGAAATGAGATGTCATCCATTTTAAGTCAAAAGCTTTTGTCTATATAATCCATCTCCATTGAGTTATCCAAGGTTTTTCTTTAAGATATACAAAAAAGAAGGAGAAGGGAAAGTAACCCTTAAAGACTGGGATTCAATTTGCAAATGAGCTAGATTGCCCCTTTAAATGTGGTGGTGAAGTTACTTATCAGCTGAGAAATTGACAATGGTTTGGATCCTATTTTCCATGAATGGACTGCCAGTTTGGGAACAAGGATTTTTTTGCCTCCTCCTTCCCTCTGAAACTTCATGTGCACATGAAAATGTTGTGGGGACCCTCCAGAACAGCATGGGGGATATAGAGGTGGGGGAAAGTGGTGTTGCACTGCAGCAGAAAGAGGAATTAGTAATTTTTTTCTAACACTCAGATTTCAGAATCAGTCCTTTGTTGTTGTTGTTGTTGTTGTTGTTTAAAAACAACAACAATGTATATCCCATCCCCCAGAAAAGAAACCCAAAGTAGCTTGCAGCAATACAGTCAATGTATAATAAAAACCAATCTACAAAATGCATTAAGCCACTGTCAGAAAATACAAATGTCATAAATGCCAACTCCCCCTTTGCCCTCAAATCAACAAAACAGCAGCTCATAAACCACATGCCCACATGGAAGATGGATGTGAGGTACTTATCTGTGAGAAATTTCAGAAAGATTGGTGCAGGCATTTTGTGGCTATGAATTTTTTACTTTAAAATTTCCAAAACTTCCAATATGGTTGGTTTGACAGCTAACAGAGCAGGGAGGCGGAGGAGTGGGAGTGCGGTTGGACAGCTGTCAAAACTCAAAGTCTCTGTTTTTGGACATCTGGATCTTTTAAAGTAAAAAATTCATAGCCACAAAATGCCTGGTCCTATCTCTCTGAAATGTCTCACAGATAAGTACCACACTCTCATCTGCCATGTGGGCAAGTTTCATCCTTCTATCTTTATATATATATATATATATATATATATATATATATATAGGCATTTTTGTAACACGATACCAGGCTATGGGAAAACACATTAAAAATGGTATCCAATATTCCAATTTTTTCCCAATTAAAATCAGAGACAAAAATATTGGATCGGAAAACATCGGATATCCAAATTTTCATATCGGAATCTGTATCGGATGTCCGAGATCTTCTGATTTTAATCGGAATCGGATATCAGATCCGATACAATGCACATCCCTATTTAAAATGCTGGCACTCCAAATGATATGATGGAAAGCAGAGATATAAATAAATATCCAGCAAATAGCAGTGTTTTGGTCTCGCAGATCAATCACTAAAACCTTTGTGATTCACCCATGAAGTTTCCCTTTTGGAATGAGTGACTATCTGCAGTTTAGAAACACTTGTAGAAATAAATCTGCCAGATTGGTGGTGGTGGAGGGGATTTTTGAAGGACTCATTGGTTTCAGTGGAATCTGAGTTCTCATTCATTTCAAACAGCAATGTCTTGGAGCTTTCCTCCAACAGCACTGAAGAGAAAATAGAAAATGCATGTGAGAGGAAATGAGCCATCTTATATGATTGCATTTGCAGACGAGGAAAATGTTAATACCCAATTATCTCTTCTTCTCTCTGAATCTGTGGAAATTCCATAAATCAGATTACTTTCTCTAATCTATGTTAGCAGGAGGCTTTAAGGAAAGTAGATAAAACAAGGGTCTTAAAGTACATCCTCCACATAGTCCGGAATTCTTAAAGCAAGTGCTCCCCAGCCAGCTATCAATTTGGTGAAAACTTGACAGAAAAATATAGGAAGCCCAGCTCTTAGCAATCAAATGGATGTATCAGAGATTCCATAATATGTAAGCACTTCAAACCTGTACAAAGGGATTAACTTCCTTAGTTTTGTGGGCTGTGACCATGTCTACACCATGTTTTTTCCCCTGGGTTGTCCCTGGGTCGTCCCTCTGCATCCAATGCCAGATCTACATCAAGCAGAAAATAGCAGTATGAAAGTGGTATGAAAGTGGTATATAAAAGGCAGGAGCTACACTACTTCTTTAGAGTGGTACTGAAGTGCACTGACAACTGTTGGGGCCCATTGACACATACCATACACCACTATATCCTGCTTGGTGTGGCTTCTCCCTCTTATATACCACTTTCATACCACTTTCATACTATTATATCCTTCTTGGTGTAGATCTGGCCCAAATGACACACACGGGATCCCAGGGGCAACCAGAGACGACCAGGGACTTTCCCTGGGATATGTGGGGAACTGCAAATTTCACATTTTTTCCCACTGTCCTGGGACCATCCCAAGGAGTGTGAGTGGTGTGGCTGTCCCTTCCATGTCATCCCTTCTTCCCCGTGAGTAAACGGGGCTTCCAAAATGGGCACAGAGCTGCGCAGGGAGGCTCCGTGCCCTTCAGGGGGGCCAGCATTTTTGCCATCCCTGCAATGGCAGGGGGGTTGGGGCCTGATATTAGCAGGGATTTTAAAAAAAACCTCACAATTTTGCGCAAAATCGGGGCCTTGCAATTCCGTGACTGGCCCCTCTTCACTTAAAAAAAAAAATGCTGCCCACAATGTCCCTCTTGCTTTCAAGGATGTCACGCAGGCGTGTATATGCTGGGGGATGATCCCAGGAAATCCCAGAATCCTCGCCCAGAAGGCCATGTGGTGTAGAAAGGGACTTAGTCAGAACCAAGGGGATTTTTATTTTGAGGATCTCCAAACACTCCTTCCCCATTCCTTCCCCATTATTATTTACTCTATGTTGTCAACCTGTGTCACACCTCAGTCTTTTAAACTGACTGAATAATACTTACAGCAAAACTGTAAATAATTGTTTGATAAAGACATTGCCCTCTGTTTTCATCCCTTTTGTCAGATGCTGGAAATGGCCAGGATAATGGGCACGATAATTCAGATCGTGGATGTATGATCTAACTCATACATCCACAATTGTCTTGTCATCTCTCCTACAAATGAATCTTTTATACTTATTAGTCATCTGACTCAATTTGCTCCCCTGTTTCAGATAAAGAGAGACAGCTTTTATAAACATATTTGTCATTCTTTAGCAAAAATGTTTGCAATTTTTAATACAATTTTCAGAAAACAATCTTTTTGGATAGATTCATAGTCAGCGATATTGAACTGTTGCCTGAATGTGAGTTTAATGAAGATATAGTAAACACATGCCACAACGCACAACAGTAGGTTGGATCCAGTCTTATTCTTAGAGTAAACTCATTGAAATCAATGGGGCAAGTTAATAATGACTAACCTAAGTGCCATTGATTCCAAGAAGTCTGCTCTTAACAAAATGAAGTATGGATCTAACTCATTGATATCCCAAATGTAACACAGCAAACTATTAATTTTTTTAAAGAAAAAATCCAAATGTTCCCTGATATTTATTTATTTCTGGTGGCTGACTGAGCCAATGACGAGAGTGACTATACATTGCTATCTTTTGCATTTGCTATGAGACTTTGGTTCGGAATGTTTGTGATCCATCTATGTATCTATGGACATATGAGGAATTGTGCTAATCCACTCAGTTGAGTTTAGCTATTCTGCAAAGGACTCATTAGGGTTTGCCTCACTTGGTATTCTGCTGGGTATGTGATTTATGTTTAATGTGTTATACTAAATCTCCTGTTAATTAACTTGCCTTTGTCTAGATGTGTGAGTAGGATTAACTGCCTGGATTGTAAATAGTAAGATTTGGGTTATGTGATCTTTGGGGAAAATCTACTTAAATGAGCATTGCCTTCACATCAGAATTAAACATACAAGAGTTGTACACGCGCGTACGCACACACACACACACACACACACACACAAACAATATTTCCATAACAAATCAATTGTAATATAAGAACCTGGTTTCATATTGTAGTTTGTTAGCCACACCACAGTTTTCCAGTATGTATTAATGATGGACAAACTGACTTATTATTATTTTTCATTTGTTTGCTGAGTTACAAATTTAAGATTATACATTCAGTAGGAAGTTTCTTATCATTACATTTTCATGGGAACTTAGCGTCTGTAATACATTATACTTTTTTCTCCGAACACAACATATCCTTCTGATTGGCTGTAATCACATATGCTTTGTTTACAACAATCAACATCTGAGCATGCACAAAAGATTGTGGGAGTCTGGATGCTCCATCATGTAGAATGTGCATGCACAGAAAACAGAAATGGAATTGTAATCAATCCGGGGTTACATTATGAAAATGTTAAAAGTTCATTGGAATTAAGATATGTGTATGAAAATTCTGAACCTACTTGATTAGAATTACTTGCTGACTCATTTCAAATTTTGGTGGCATTACATTGTATGACATGGGAAACTGTCCATACATGTGTGTGTCCAGTGATTGGAAACTACACAATGAAGGTTCCTGATCATGCATGGACAACTGTATATCCATGGAGAGCCCTTTTCAGACATCCTGAATAATGTGTATATTTTAAGGAGAGGGCTAGAGGGATATGGCATAGGCCTGGTCAAGGTAGGGCCATCCAAGGACAATATTAATTTCCTTGAAACATTTAATTTACACAATTAGGAATGGGTGAAAAGGCCTAAGTGCATTTATAAACATAAGCAAAACTTATATTCTCATAAGCATTCACATAATAGATCAATAAATTGAGGCAGAAAGAGAAGATTACCATGAGGTCTGAATGTGACAGAAATGAGAAGAGATTGCTTAATATTTGATTGTCTTCCCTCAATCATAGATATTTAAAGGTGTGTGTGTGTGTGTGTGTGTGTACACACAACCTCTTTTCTCTAAGCATTTTACCAGATGTCTTTGTCCTGGGGAAAACTTAGTTTGAAATTATGAATATGACCTGTTTTAGAAGGCGTAGTTAAATACAACGAATAATCCGTTTTTTAAAGTGTGATTGTTCTTTTCTCACTTTCAAATTGGAATTACTCCACCTTGAGCATAATACAATATCATAATTATTGTTAACAGCAAAGTCAGGATTTTCAAAACACAGCTTTGGCACTTCTGAGCTTTAGACTTTTACAGTATTAATTAAGACTTTCATCTGTAACCTCCTGAGTTCAGGTCTCTTGCTCTTACTGAAACTAGGTTAGCAGTAATGAAATTTTGGTTGGTAATTTCATATTTAAAGTATACTGGCTTTTTAATAAAGAAGCGATTCTCCAGTGGTGGGTTGGGAAAAGACCAGACAGTCACCAAAGCTTTGTAAGCAATTTACTCAGGATTCTAGCAATAGATAGGAAAGGATGCTAAATGCTTAGGATAACTACAGGAACCCCATTCCAACCAGACACTAGGTAGTGCTACAGAGAAAACAAATGCTGAAATTCTAAGATCTGCATATGAATACATTATCAGCCATGCAATTAATGCAAGGTTAAAGTAAGCTACATTCATTGGCTTTACTTAAATTATTTTTTTACATTCCCCACATAGATTTAGGGTAGGGGTAAGCAATCTGATGCCCTTCAGATGTATTGGACTATTTCTCCCAGAATCCCTCACCATTGGCCAGGCTGGCAGAGGCTGGAAATACATAGCAATCTCAAGTTGAATATTTTACTGTTAAAATTGAGGTATATGTGAGGTAGAGAGCTAGACAACCACCATTGAGTAGCTTAGTGGAAAATCACAATGACTATGGCATAAATGAAGACTCCAAGGTAGAACATAAGAAGAGCCATGCTGGATCAGACTAAAGGTCCATCTAGTCCAGCACTCTGTTCACAGAGTGGCCAACCAGCTGTTGACCAAGGACCCACAAACAGGACACGGTGCAATATAGACTTACTGCCTCTGATACTGGAGGTAGCACATCACCATCCGGACTAGTAGCCATTGATAGCCTTCTCCTCCAGGAATTTATCTAACCCCCCTTTTAAAGCCATCCAAACTGGGGCCATCACTACATCTTGTGGTAGTGAATTCCATAGTTTAACTATGTGCTGTGTGAAGAAGTACTTCCTTTTATTTGTCCCGAATCTACCACCAATCAGCTTCATGGGATGACCCCGGGTTCTACTATTATGGGAGTGGGAGAAAAATGTCTCCCTATCCACAGTCTCCACACCATGCATAATTTTGTACAGCTTTCTCAGGTCTCCCCTTACCCTCCTATTATTAACATTTATATACTGCCCCATAGCAGAAGCTCTCTGAGCGGTTTACAAAAATTTAAAATATTGAACATTTAAAAAACAAGATACAAAATTTAAAACCATAAAAAGATGAACAGTATTTGTCTCTCCCAGGTTTTAAAATACTGGGAGAGTTTGTAGCAGTGGCCGGGTCTCCAACACATCTCTCTTGGGGAAGCTAGAGCAAATCCATTGGATAGGACTGCTCGGAGCCTTCTTTGCCACTCCAGGGGCAGCCCCACAAGGAACTTGGCAAGAAGGCTGTTCAGCTGCGCAGGGCCCAATAGAAGCATCCCAGCACCCCCGGGAGAAAAAGCCTTGGCTGAGCCACACAGACAGGCTGGCCCCTGGTCTAAAGGCCAACTTATTCTTGACAAGAATGAACTCTCTTCCGAAAGGATCAGATGCAAATCTGGGGCCACGTACAGAAAGGAAACTGTACCTTGGAGAGTATGTGATGGTTAGCCTGGGAAGTGCCACCACCCTCTCCACTCAATGTTGTCATACCTGTACCCCTGGCATGACTCCACGGAGCTTGGGTCAATCAAAATACAAAGCGGCTTAACTCATTTTATTATCACAATGTCCCTTTGAGGTAGTTTAGACAGTGGCCAGCTCACGGAGCTCAGTAGTTAGGAGGGGATTTGAATCTGGGTCTCCCCAGCTCACTTTTTCAAGTGTTGAGCACAAAGTGCTAAAATCGTAACAGGATGGCAAGGGGAACGCATGTGAGAATTTGAAAGGCCAGTTATTGAAATACACTGGTTATTAAATGCTACATGGTCTTTGTGATGGCAAGGCTGAAGCAGAAAAAAATGTAAAGTAATCCCACTACTTTGGAAAATCTGACAGGTTCATCTGAAATAAATAGTTAAGAAACGAGATTAGGAACTTGAGCATCTCTAAATCTGGATAGTAAGATTAATATCAAAAGGAAAACACTTGTTTCTTTGCGCCCAGCAGGGCCAGCCCTACCATTAGGCAGAGAGAAGCAGTTGCATCAGGCAGCAGTGTCTGGGTGGTGGCTGCGTGTCATGCATTGGAGAGAGCTGTGTGTCATGCATTCTTCCCTGTGTTCTTAAAGTTAGCCTGCAGGATGCTGAACCATTGCCAGTGTTGAAGAAATTCAGCTACCAGACCAGTCAGCTTTTGTACATGGACTGGGAGGGTCCCCAATCTTGCCCTCCACCTCAGGAAGTTGTTGTTTACACAAAAGTAATATCATTGGACATCAGATGGATAAGGACTCTAGAGTAATGGAGAGGGGGCTTTAACTCTTTGCCATCTGCCTGCCATTCACATTACAGCTGTTTGAATTTTGGCAATGTAAATTGGAGGCATTGGGGGGGGGAACTAATCCAGATTGGGATTACAGCAGGGGCAAAAGGTTAAAATCTCCCTACCTCATTCCAAACTAGGTTCCCAATCCATGTAATAATATGTAGTCTCACCTTGTGAGGTCAAATTCCATAATAAAAGGAATAGGAATGGCACACAGGTAGGGTGACCATATCTTTAACAGTTGTATTGAAAAGGGAATTTCAGCGGGTGTCATTGGTATGCATGAAGCACCTGATGAAATTTCCTCTTCAACACAACAGTTAAAGCTGCAGGAGTCCTGTCCTCTTTTGTAACTGGTCACTATAGTATAGCTAGGACAGGGCTCCTGCAGCTTTTACTGTTGTGATGAAGACAGAATTTTACCAGGTGCTGCATGCATGCAAATGACATCTGCTGAAATTCCCTTTTCAATGCAACTGTTAAGGATACTGTAGCCCTGTCCTCCTTTTCATATGGTCACCCTACACACAGGAGCCTTCTGTAATAGAATTCCTCTGAAAACACTGGCGTGTACTGTCAGCATTCTAGCTTCAGAGTAATGCTGAGTGTGCCTGACATAATTTTGCCAGCAGTTGCTGCTATAGGCTTTAACAGGGCAGAAAAATGTAATATCTTTTGAATTGCTGCTCAGAAGTTCACCAAACCAATGAAAGGTACAACTCTTCAAGAAGCTCGAATAACGTACATCAGTAGTTTTACCAAAATGTGAAAGAAATATATGCTATCCTAAGTCTCATCATCGAATAAAAAGTTCAAATGTCTACATTTTCTGCCCTTTTTAACTTGTTGTAGCTGTGGCAGTTTGTATCCTATTGATTGGAAATTGAGCACAATTGTAAATCGCAGGTTGCTCATGGATGGCAAGTTTCAAGTGATTAGATCAACAGCTGTCATTTTTTATAAGCAGTAGAATTTTGAGGCTTATAACGGCAGAACCTTTGTGTGTGTGACTCACCTTAACTAAAGGGGTATACCAGTGAACCCATTAATCATAGATAAGGCATTGCACAGCTTTGTTTAAAATAATTCAAAAATTAACAAGTATGCTCTATCAGTCCTGCCTCAAAGCAGCATGGCAGTGAAAGTTCAGGGTTGATTTAATGTAAAGATCCCATTTGAGTGAGCATCACTGGAAAATACTCCTGCATAACGGTGCACCACGTGTAAGCTATGACGTTCGTAAAAAAAATAAAATGTAAAGCTGTCCTGCATGGCTGGAGTTGATTGTTTGTTTGTCCATACCATTGCTAATAGCTCCTTATGGAAGTGTGCTTAGAGCCCAGCTGAAATGTCTCAGAAGTAGCATTGTTGGGAAAATCCACCTGGGCCTGCAAGGGCAGCAGACGCTCCCAAATATGGCCCTCACGGACTCAGGTGGACCCACCTGGTGCTAGGAGGAAACTGCTCCCGAGTGCTTGCGAGCCTCCAAGAGTGCTTGGTGCGTGTTTGCCCTGACCTTTACCCTTTGTCCTTTCCCCAGCTGCCTTAATGGTGGCTGCCATTAACACAGTGTGCGGGGGGGGGGGGAAATACACCATTTCCCCAAGGCTGGGGAAGTTGCATTTTTTCCTTCCTCCACTCTAATGCCGTTAGAGTGGAGGGAGAAAATACATGATTTCCCTAGCCTAATGGGGGCCTTAACAGGGCCTTTAAGACCCCCATTGGTGGTGGTGGGGAAACACATGATTTTCCCATGGCTGGGGAAATCATATATATATATTTCCCTCCAATGTAATGGTGGCCACCATTAGAGTGGAGGGAGAAAATATGTCATTTTCCCAGCCTTGGGGAAATCATAGCCTAGTGTTAAGATGGACTTAAAGGTCCTTTTTGGCTTTGGGGTACCAATGGCAAAGTGCAGTTTCAGGACCTCTGGAAAGTATGCAATTCCCCTGGCCATGCTATTCCCCCGGCAAAGGCTTGTTTGTCCTGGCTCATTAAAGTGGGGCTTGGTGAGTGGGGCTCAGCGAGCTTGCAGGGTGGGCCCCGGCTGAGCTTGCCAAAGCCTACTCAGAAGATAGTATGAGGGGGAAATTCTGATTGTTCTTTTTCTCACCCCATCTTTTAGTGGGGGGGGGGGAAGTCCAGTTTGCAGAATTTTCTCTGAATACTCTCCAGCGTTTTTGCTGGCATCTGCCATCTCCTTGCCCCCACTCCCTGCAAAACCTTGGAATCATGCTAGGACTCTGGGGCACTGTGAAGGATGCAAAATGGCTGCTGCTGCCATTTGCAGCATGAAGATAAAGAAAAAGGAGATGAACTGTGCTAATTGAGAGCCCCTCTCCAAGGAACCATTGTACATTTGTTTCTCTTCCTGCTGGAGTAATTCAGTTAACTGGTCCCCCCTTCATTTCTTTCTGAATAGGCTGGAGAATTTCGAGAGACCATTTGTGCCTCACTGAATGTGTGGTGCTACATGGCATGCTTCAAACAATCACGTCCAAGCGAGCAGAGCATCTTATACTGGCAGCACACCCGATATGGCACACTCCTAGCCTGTGGGCTTAATAGGGCCTGGAGTTGCTCGGGGGGCTAAATGGCTGGCCTCCAAGCTCCACCACCTGAAGGAACCCCCTTTTTATCTCCCATACAGTGGGGACTCAGCCAGCACTGAGTAGAACAGCTGCTCTTCCTGACATCTGCTGAGTCAGTTTGCATGGCACCCAGCTCCCAAAGGGATGCCAGGTGCCACATAAAGACAGGGACCTGCTCCTCTCAGCATTGGCCATGTCCCTCCTTCTTCCAACAGACAGAGGGGCTAAAATGGCCAGGGGCAGGGCAGTGACATCAGTGACGCGGACACACCTATTTAGCCCGCAGAGGGCCTGGTGGGGGAGACAATCCAGTCCCCCACCCAAATACTGTTCTGCACCCTTGCTGCTACATGGCCAGTTGTGCTGGCATGGAATATTTCATGTAATAACCCCAGCCATAAAATGATAAGCTCTCTGCATGCCTCATGATTTCTGTGTGGAGGGTTCCTACGCGGAAGCATTTTGGTGGCATTCACATGAGATCTTCGCAGCACCAGCCTAGGCATTTCCACTCAGAAGTAAGTCCTATTGAGTTCAATGGGGATTCCTCTCAGGTAAGCAGATATAGCACTGCAGCCTATATCTGCTTGAACTGGCACAGTGACATTTCCATAGGTGTAGCAATTTGGAGATAATTTCCCGTTTGCCACCAAGAGCCATTCTGTATCACACACAATATTCCTTCGCAACTGCTTTTTTCTGCATGTCATAGAGTTTGTTAGCTTCTGTCTATCTGGTAATGGGGTGACAGAATTGTAAGCATTACATTTTCAAGGCACTGTTGCCATGACGATGGAAAGAGGGGGAAAACCTTTCCGTAGTCCCATGAAAATACAAAGAATCACAACAACAAGACCACAAGTCAGTCTGGCTCTTTAGAAATACATTTTATTTAAATTTAAGCGGCCCAATAGATAGGTTACCTTTGCATTGCTGGAGCTATGTCAGCATGGCCTGAGCTGCTACCAATGTGGTAGCATTTATAGAGAGAAATATGTGAGTAGAGAGATTTGGATGTTCCTTCCCATGCCAGCATTACAATTCCCAGAAGCTCACCCTGCCAAAGTAGTCCCTCTTTAAAGGGCTTACTGGATGAAGTGTACGCTGTAATAGAAATGCATGCATTGGCCCTAACTAGCTTTATTTCAAGGGGTTGGCTTCACTAAACCATACCAAAAACTCCAATTGATAATAACATTCTTGTTAATGCATAATACATTTTGGATTTTTGTCTTCCAAAAAAACATTCAGGCTCTGACTTTGGCAAATGCCCAGAAAAATGAAGTTCTGCATTTATGGGACAGGCATAGGGAACCCCCTCCCCATTTGTCTTGACAGTTCAGACTTTCCACAACGTTAGGGTGACCAGATTATGACAATCAAAATCCCGGACCCCCCCGCCACCCCCCCCACCCAAAACAACACCCCCGCCGTGCGCCTGCGCCCCCCCGCGCTGCGCCGCCCTGCGCTCCTTACCTGGGCATCCGCTTCCCTCCGGTGCTCAGAATCTACTGAGAAACAGGCTTCCTGGCCTGTCTCTCAGTATGTGCCGGGTGATGACGTCATCACCCGGCGCGCTACTGGGGGACAGGCCGCGAAGCCTGTTTCTCAGTAGATTCTGAGCACCGGAGGGAAAAGGACGCCCCAGCAGGTAAGTGCCTCGCGCTGCCCGCCTCCCGCCACCGCCGCATGACCCCCCGCCACCCCGGTTTTCCCCCACTGCCCCCCGGTTGCCCCGGATCGGCCTAGGTTTCCAGGTTAGGACCGGGAAACCCCGGGCCATCTGGACACCCTACACAGCGTTAATATAATCTAAACCACTGGCAGGGAAGCTCTTTCAGCCCAAATACCATTTTGGAGGCCTTCATTCCAATGGTAATTGGGGCTGAAGAGCCAAATGAAAAAGAGTTGAGGCATTTATTTTTTTAACAGCATATTGTAGCTTAAGGGCACAAGCCTATGCATAGTTGCACTAAAAAAAAAGAGAGTCCATGCTGGTTGAGGAAAGCTGGTAGTTGTAGGACTTTTCCCCCTCTGAACATTTCTAAACAGGATTTTGTTGCATGCTCATGATTGGCCACTCATGGGTGTTTACAGGTCCTTTACATGACGTCGTCAACCTCCAGAGTGTCTCTCACAGTTTTTGAGGTTTATCCTGCTTTTAAAAAGATCACAGATAAGCTGAAATAAAAGTTATTGTGGTATATCCCCAGTGTATAATGCTGGTGTTGCACTATAATACAGCCAGTAGATGATGGTGTTTCATTGAACATATAGAGTATTGCTGAGAAAGGAAGTTTTTAATTCAAATCATGTGTCCACCCATCCAAAGGAGCCCATCGTAAACCTGCAAAGAAACTGGAAGAAGATAGCTCTGGTAAGGATGTGGAATTTGCGGGCGATGTGATGAACCTCTCTGTCTAAACATGCACAGGATTGTGCCCTAAGTTCATACTGCCAGTAACTGAGCCTTAGGAGAGGCATTTTAACCTTTCAGAATGGGGGGGGGGAGTGCACAAAAGCCAGGAAACTGCCTAATGACCACTGGTTAGTGGAAAAGGGTGTGGCCAGGGGAAGGGGGTGTGGCCCTCTGAGGACAGGCAGGATGGAGTTGGCTCTGGGCCTGAGGTTCCCGAACTCTGATCTAGATGCTATAATAGGCTCATCTCAAATATTACAATATCATAAGGACTTGGATTTTAAAATAAGGCCAACCTAATGAAGGTCACAGAAGGAAAGTTTGCCATCCTATCCTACTTCCTGTAGCCTGCTGCACGCTATTCCACATTATTCAAGAAGGAACCCTGGACTTCTAGAGAAGTTTTTTTGCAGAGGTTGGGAACTTCCCATCTGTGAAGTTCTTTATGTTAGTTTACGTAATATTAGGATCCAAATTACTGCTAGTAGAGCCCAAATAAAATCCCATAGGAGACATTTGCTGTTCTGAAAACATGAAACATTTCCTGTGCATAACTAGACCAACATCAGGCCCACGCACTGCAGCACACCTACAGTGATTTCGCAACACATGTACCTTCCAATTTGTGGGAGCACTCCCAGGTCTTAAGAAGGGTTACCTATCCTTGAAATAAAAATAAAAATCTGGTATCAAGGGGAGGGAAGGGAAGATCAGTGCAAGTCTAGTCACGGGGAAGAATCCAGTGTTGCCCATCCGCTAGCAGAACTGGATGCTGATTCTGATTTTCAAATGGCCAGCCCTGCGCCAATTGTGGTCCGCAAGTGGGCCCTAGCACTTGTGGGCTGACAATTTAATGTTTTCAGAGGAGAGCCCTGAAATGAGTGGAAATGCTCATTTTGGGAAGAGGGCAGGTCGGCAGAACTCACTTATGCGATCTCCAATGACCTGTCCCCTTCCACTCATTTCACCACTAAACTGCAATTATGCAAGCAGTAGGGGGTGCTTGTGGACCAGAATTGCCAGTCCTGGCCGCGCAAACAAGGGCAGCATTGGATTCTTCCCATGGAGATAGAGGGAAGAATGCAGCAAGTTCTGGAGAGTTTAAGGATGGAGCCCAGCAAAAAGCAGTTCAGCGATGGAGCGAAAATTGACAAAGGTCTGTGAGGGCAGCAGATGCCCCTGCATCCATCCTCTCAGGTCCCAACAGACACACCGGGCAAAGGACAAATAGGGTGCAGGTCTGGGCAGAACTCACTTCTGTCCTGACCTGTGTCCTTTCCCGTGTTATGATAATGGCAGGCGCTATTACCACAGCAGGGAAAAACACGCAATTTCCCCAAGGCTGGGAAAATTGCATTTCTCTCCACCACTAACCCCCCTTGCCAATCATGGTCTTAAAACCCTCTTGGATTAAGAGGACCTTTGAGGCCACAAGTGGCATTCAAGGGGGAGGGAAAGCGCACTTTCCAGGGCCTCCTGAAAGTGCACAATTCCCCTGGCATGCTAGCAGTCTATTTACCTCAGGTTTAAAAAATGGCTGAGGGAAGGGGAAAAAAATGTCTTGATCCTCATTTTTCTATCAACTGCCCAAAGAGAAAAACGAATCAAGGCAGCTCACCAAAATTCACCCATGCCATTTTTTTAATTATTATTTTTACTGGTACATTGGCAACCTGATTTTAAATGTGTAGCCCTAATTTTCTTTAAATAGAGTATAAAGAGCCCAGTGCATGTCTGCCTATAAAGCTCCTAATAATTTAAACTTCTTTTTATCACAGCACCGGGTTCGCTAATGATATCTATCTAGCTGTCCATTATTTCGGTAAGGCATTTTAATGCTCTGTTGCAGTTCAAGTTCCATCCCACTGAATAGTTGTATTTCAGTTTATTTTGCCTGAGCTACATTAGCTTGCATTTTTAAAGGATGAATGATTCTCAATTTGTTGCTTCCAGTGCATATTTAAATTATGGTCCATCTCGCTCTCTGGCATATATCTTTTAGTGCTCTCAGTGCCACACAAACCATTTTGTACCTTTTTGAGAATGTTCTTCATTGTTGCTTCCTTTTTTCTCTCTCCAATTACTAATTACAATTTGAACAAAAACATTCACAATTTATTCAGGGCAAGTTTCCCTGCTCGCTTCATGGACTGTGCATTAGGACTGTAGACTTCTAAGTTATCCAAACTCAATTTCTCCTTCCAGATCTATGTCAAATGAATCAGAGTATCAGATGAGTCTTTTGTTGTTCAAAAGATGATGAGCGCAGGAAGAATATGTGTACTCATGAACTTCCATCCTATTCCACACTGGTTTCTGGTCCTCCATGTAGAGGGCCAGTATGCTTTGCACCATTGCCCATAGCGAAAGTGATGGAACACCTAACTATTTTGGAAAGGATGAGTGCAATGTTTTGGACTGCAACCCCTAGCATTCCTGACCATTGGGCATGCTGACAGAGGCTGATGGGAGTTGAACTCCAAAACAACTGGAGCACACTGGGTTGGGGAAGGCTGATATATAGCAACACTCTGTTGATGTTTGAAAAACTCTTGTGCCAGATCGCTCCATTCTTGCAGCGCTGGAGCTGTGTAGTTCAGATTCCCTATCTGAAATGAATGGAAACTGTCCCACGGGACAAAAGCAAGAGAACTATCCAACCAGATACCTACAGCTAAAGCAAAGGGGTTAGTCAGAATAGCAATATCCAGACAACAACAGAAGGCCTTAAAAGCCGGGTGAACAGATGAGATTGCATCAAGGACCTTGCCTCAGAAGCAGTGCTATGAAACAGAAGTCCCCAGACTGTGAGGCAAGTACACTTTCCACTTTATGTTATTTGTTAATGATTGTATTTATTTATTTATGAAAAATTTGTATGCCACTCCATATTTGAAATAGATTTCAGAATGGTAAACATAAGAAGTAAATCAGTAACCCTTAGGCAGGATCTACTGCATTATTATTATTATTATTATTATTATTGTTATTCTCTTTCTCACTCGTGGCGGTTTTTCTAGACTGACATGACGGGCTTTGCCAAGTCATGCTGCCTTTTTCAGATTCAGGAATTTCCTGACAATTGAACATGTTTTAAGTATGACTGCTTTCTGGATGTTGGTGTGGATGTATTTTGATAGGCCCAGTTTCTGAAGGTTTTCTGTATAATTTTTTGATGTGATGCCAGTGACTTATGTGAGTAACGGAATAATTGTGACCTTTTCCTGTTGACATAGTTCTTTGACTTCCATGGCCTTATTATTTTATTATTCTTATTTACATTTCTATGTCACCCCATAGCCGAAGCTCTCTGGGCGATTTATATAAGATTAAAAGGATTAAAAACAATATACAAAATTTAAAACCACAAAAACATGTAATATACACATAATCAGACCTCTAAAAACATATATAAACAACTTTATAAACAACTATAAAAATAGATCCAGGATCAATGAAGCTCATCACATGTTGCCTAATGCCTGGGAAAAAAGAAAAGCTTTAACCTGGTGCAAAAAAAGATAGCAACGTTGGTGCCAGGTGGGCCTCATTGGGGATATTGTTCCATAATTGGGGGCCACCACAGAGAAGTCCCTCTCCCTTGTTGCCATCTTCCAGGCCTCCCTCAGAGTAGGCAGCTGGAGAAGAACCTTAGATGTTGAACATAGTGTACGGGTAGGTTCATGTTGGGAAAGGCATTCCATCAGGTATTGTGGTGCTGAGCTGTGTAAGGCTTTATAGGTTAGAACCAGCATCTTGAATCGGGCTCAGAAACGTACAGGCAGTGAATGCAAGGAGGCCAGAGTCGGTATTATATGTTCAAACCATCTGGTCCCTGTTACGGTATTGAAAACTGTTGGGGTCCATGACACATTCCATATACCATTTTCAAACTGCTTTTAAAGTGTTATATCCTGCTTAGTATAGATCTGGCACATATTAAACTTATACTCTTTAAAAAAGCAGAATGCCAATAAAAACTGTGGCTTTCAGTTAAGGAATTATTCCTGGAATAGAACAGTTTTCAGGAGGCACCAGAAGCAAGACAGTGGTAGCATCCACTTGATCTCCAGAGGCAGGGAGTTCCAAAGAAAGGGGGCCACCACACTAAAGGATGTTCTCCCGGTGGACTCCAATTGGGACGTAGGTCCATGCCCTCCGATGAACTCAGTGACTGGGCAACTTGGTATCTTGAGAGATGTTTAGGGCTTTGTACCTAGTACCCAAACCATAAACTTGGCCCAGTAGCAAATAGGCAGCCAGTCCAGTTCCCTCAGCAAAGGAGTTACATACTGAAAAGGTGCAGCTCCTGACAATAGCTGAGCTGCAGAGTTTTGCACAAGATGTTTAGGCTGCTTTTAAGGGTGGAAATCTCTCAAGGTGAGTTGTACAAGATAAAATCAACACAAGACTGTATGAAAGAGTGGTCTGATTTGGTCTAAGGCAACACCTATATTCCTCATAGTTTCTCCAACCGAGTCAGTGATATTCAGTGAGTCCTTCCTGTTGAACCCTTTTATACCTTAGGTCAACTAGATGCTTAGCACTTCAAAACTCCAGAACTCACTGAATATTCAGTTCAGTGTCCACATTGGATGAATATGTGTCACACTGTTCCCCTGGCAGTGGCAGTAGAGAAGGGGTCCCCAGCTGTTCTGTATCAGTGGGCACATTTGGAATTTCAGGAGAGTGTTGTGGACAAAATGGCTGTCATTGGTGGACCTTGCCCATTCATAATGGGCATGGCTGGTCACAAAACGTTCATGTACCAGAAAGCAAAGAGATGAGACTATAGGAAATGTAACTTGCTCAAAGGCCTAAGTACACAGCAGAGGTGGGGGTCTGAGCTCCAAAGCACAAAACTATTCTTTTGAACCAAGATAAAGATTGCATTAGAGGGCAGCACTTTGCTTTGCTGCATACCAATTCCCAATTAAAAGGGAGAAGGGAGTTGGGTGGGTGAGCACTAAGAGAGGTGTCCATGTGCACATTGGTGCTCGCAGGCCCCATGTTGGATATTTCAGTGGTAGAAGGTCTCTGCTTAAATGTCATGAAGTTGTCGGGTTCCCTCTGAATTTTGCAGCTTGAAGCAAGCATCACAGATGGCTTCTCTCTCTCATTTATTGTCCAAATTCTATAATATTACTCCATTTTCTGTTTTAGCATATTGCACCTTCCTGGTGCCAAAGACATTTCAGAAACATGCTAATATTACAGATGTGAAGTTTTCAACCTCAGTCCTAAAACCCCTTTTCCCCTCAAAGCTCAAGGTAGCTTTTGATGATTCAATATCATACCAGAAATCCTTCCGTTTAAGTGGCACAAATATTTCTTAAATGAGTTCATCTGAAAGGCACATTTTGACAGTAGATCAATCCCGACTGCATTTAAAATCATTGGGGTAGATGGTGCAGGTTTAAAAATTAAAGAAGACTCTCTATTACGTTCTCACCAAATAGAGTTCAGTGCTTCAGGCATTTTCGTGTGTCTGAAAATGGTAGAAACAGTATCTGTTTGGTAAATGCTTTTCATAATAGAATGCTGAATAGTGGTAACATAAAAAAAAGCATATGAGGACTCACCTCACAGATGGGAAATATTATGTAAAACCTGACCTTTTTAAGGCATACTTTTTTGGGTTTTGTTTTTGTTTTGCATGGTACTTTATTAGTATTTTCATAATTGTAGACAATTTTGCTGGAAAACCTTTTGAGAGGATCACTTTCCCATCAAATCAAAATGTACTGTTATCTCTTTTTTCCTTGTGTTTAATTTCTTTTCTTGGCTGGACAAATTATCCGCATGTCCCCTGAAGCCAACTATATTAATTGCCACTGACTGTAGTAATGAGGGCAAAACCGATTAAATGGAGGCTACCCTCTTGCTCAACTCAGCCAACCAGATGTCTTTGAGGATCCACCCCCCATTCCTTGGAAAATGAGAATTTTGTGATCAGAGCTTTGTCTTCCTGTCAGAAGCTATATGAGTGAAATAATGATGGTACTGAGTTGCATCAACTGTAGTAGAAAGGATCTGAACAGGAAGATCCCCCTCTCTGTTTCATCGCGTTGGGGAGGTTAGCTGCTTTGCATGATGAAGAATTGTAGTGTGTACACAGTGAAATGTTAAGGACTGTGACCTTCTGTATGAATAAAGGGCTGTCGAGAAACAAAAATAACACTGTCATTGTGGCAACAATCCTAGCCGTGTCTATTCGGAAGTAAGTTTCATTGAGAAAAGGACTGCAGCCTTAATTTTATTGTTATGTTATGGAGAGCCAGTGTGGTGTAGTGGTCAGAGTGTTGGACTGGGGCTCAGGAGAGATGGGTTCTATTTCCCACTCGGCCATGATGCTGACTGGGTGACTTTGACTCCCAGCCTAACCTACCTCACAGGATCGTTGTGAGGATAAATGGAGAAGAGGAGGACCAAGTAAGCCACCTGAGGTTCCTTGCAAGACAAAGAAAAAAAATGTGGGATATAATTGTGACTCATCAGTTTGTAAATATGGAGCATCTCTATAAACAGTTTGACATATGATTTCAATACAGTTTTGAAAGTTGGTTAGGACCAACACAGTCCATTTATCCGAGGTCAGTATGAGGTCATCCCTGTGCATCCAAATGATGCACAGGGCATCCCGGGGTCAACTGGGGATGACCACTCACTTTCCCCGGGATAAAATGGATGGCACTTATCCCATTTTTTACTGCGGTCCCGGGACAGCCTTGAGGACTGTGGGCGGTGTGGTGCTGGGTCCCGGATCCCACCTCCTCTCTGTGAGTAGTAGGGCTTCAAGAAATGGGCATGGAGCTGTCCAGGGGGGCAACGTGCCCATCGGGGGTGGGGGGAGCATTTTCGCCATCCTTTGGATGGCTCTTGGGGGTGTTGGAACACTGAGTTTCCCAGTTTTTTTTTTAACTTCCCTTGGTGCTGGATTATGCCCACAAAATTGCACAACATCTTCTCCTAAAGAAAACCACACCACACAGGAATGTCCCTCCCCCAGTGTTTGGATGCTGGGGGAGGATCCCGGAAGCCAGAAAGCCCAAGATCCTCCCCTGTCTCAGAAGGCTCATAGATGTAGATGAGCCCCAAGTATCCTCACTGCCCACATTTCCACAATAGTTTGGAGTTAATTTACTTTTTTAGGGAAGCATCATATCATCCCTGAAAACTCTCTCTCTCTCTCTCTCTCTCTCTCTCTCTCTCTCTCTCTCTCTCTCTCTGTGGCTACTTGAATTAAGTCTCATGTAGCATCCTTTGGAATTCCTAGGATCATTTTTCACCTGAGAAGAAATCCCCCCTCCCCATTCACTGTAGCGGGAGAAAAAGATGCATATACATTCCTACTGCTGTTGACATACAGGTTTCTAATAGAGAGTTGGCTTAAAAAAAAAAAGCAATATGCATCTTGTGAAGCATAGCTGGTATGGGATCAAACTTTGCAGGATGTGTGGGAGTGTTCTACTGGGAGCACATCTTGCTTTAGGGTATATACTACATTCTATGCACTGTCATACCATTCCTGACCATACTTTGATAATGCTGACAGATGAATGTAGCTCAGCATCCATAATGCTCAATGTTTATCTATTTATTTATTTTTAAATAGCTTGAAATATCTTTTTCTGTTGGGCTCAGTTCAGTTTGGACACATTTTAAATAGGGGTGTTTACTCCATGATGCAGAAATAAATTTTGCTGCCAGCTTTCCCAAAAACACCATTGGCTCCCAGTGCTCTAAAGGAAGAAGGTAGCATCCTCCATTATATTATTTTCTGTTCCTATCTGAGGGGGATGGAGGGAAAGAGACACATGGCAGCTAAGAAGGTGCTTATAAATAAAGCATGGAAGAGGGAAGGGATTAAAAGTGTTCAAGTGGTACAATAATGAAGCCTAACACACACTAAAACCAAGCCTCAAAAACAAGTAAAAATGAAACTGCTTTGTTTTGTTTTTACAATGGACGGACCATATGGCCTGTTTAGGAACATACAAGGTCTTGCTGTGCTTTGCTTGGAGCAAATAGTAGCTGTTGTGTTTTCTGAGATGCCAGCTGTCTTATCAATCAGCCAGCCTCATTAAAAAAAAATAAAAAAATGGTAGGGGACAGCCTAAAAACTGATAAATTCATGAAATATGGCGCATTTCACTGAATGAAAACAGTTCAACTAAGGTGTTATGCCAGCTACAGCTGAAATAGACTTTAAAGATACACTCACCCAGTTCAGACAACACAGTAAGCCATGGTGGTTAAGCCTTTTGAGCTAAAATGTTATGGTTTAACATGTCGTGTGAACCATTCCTAACCATGGTGGCGACATAACCACGGTTTAAACAGGCTTACATAAACACGATTTAAACAGGCTGCAAAAGAGTTAACAGCCTAACCGTGACTTAGTGTGTTGTCTGAACAGGTCCACTGAGAGAAAGGCATGCGCACACACACACACACACACACACACAGAAAAAGAGAGGAGAGAGAGAGAGAGAGAGAGAGAGAGAGAGAGAGAGAGAATTGGGTTGGAATCCTTGACTCTGAATTCCAAAGCATGCTCACCCGATCTGTACCTCCTGGATGAATGTCCAATTGGACCAGGGTCAACTCTAGTATCTGCACTGTTGCCACATTTCATGAGGGGTTTTAGTTCTTTTTCTAAACCTAGCTAGGAGGCGTAGGCCCTGCTGCATGCATTTAATGGCACTGGAAATCACCCCCTGGAAGTGATAGCATGTGCTGGCATGCCATCTCCCTCTACAGAACGCACAGACTCAAGGGGACAGCTATTTTCCCCCCAGGATATAACACTTTGAAAGTGGTTTGAAAACGATATATGGATTGTGTCATGGGCCCCAACAGTAGTCAATACCGTTATAAGCCGTTATAAAGCAGTAGTGTAGATCGTGCCCTAGATAGGGTGACCAGATAAAATCCAGGTCAGGGCTCATGTAACTTTAACAGTTGTAGAGAAAAGGGAATTTCAGCCAGTGTCATTTGTATGCAATTAGTTCCTGGTGATATTCCCTCTTCATCACAACAGTTAAAGTTGCAGGAGCCCTGCCTTCTTTTGTATATGGTCACTCTAGTATAGTGCATGCACCTTTAACTGTTGTGATGAAGAGGGAATATCACCAGGAACTAATTGCATACAAATGACACTGGCTGAAATTCCCTTTTCTCTACAACTGTTAAAGTTACAGGAGCCCTGACCTGGATTTTATCTGGTCACCCTAGCCCTAGATGCCTAGGGGAAGTGCACAGCAGGCCATGAGTGAAATAGCACCCTCCTGCTCATGTTCTCAGGAACTGGCATACCGAGGTATACTGCTGTTGATACTGGAGGTAATATATAGCCATCATGACTAGTGGCCACTGACGGCCTCATTCCTGATGAAATCCAGCTCTGAAGCTACTGTTTGCTGTTGAAAAACATACATACACGTGCTCTCATTTTGCAACAAAATAAAAATAGACATACTGGAACTGGACCCAACGCTTGTGTCTGTAAACCAAAAGAACTCAATACACAGATCACTAAAGTTAGCTGAAGCAAAGCCTTTTAAGAGAAATGTCCCGAGATTTGAAATTTCCCAGCTGATAAATCAAAAATATCCAGCAGCATTGGGATATCCTGTATATCAAAATAGAGACAAGGATTAAGATCCATTTTTATTTTAAAAACTTATTCCCTCTTGTAATATAAAATGTGTTTGTTATATAGCCTCCAGCCATTTTTAAAGTTCTGTAGATTGAGGAATATGTAGATGCAAACATGCATAAAGTAATGTTGTCATTTGTACACAGTATGATATTTAAATGAAAAATGCAAGTTACAAGGATATGGATGCTGGATTTGTATTATGCCTCCAAGCGAACTCTCTTATGTAAGGATAATAAGCTTCTAAGTAGCATCTTGCCAAACGCAGAATAAAACAGAAGAAAGACAAGCCATTGGTGCTGTGTTATCCATGTTCTTTTAATCGATCAGTTGGGCATTTGAATGACTCAGGCTGCAATCCTATACACACTTACCTGGGAGTAACAGCACAATCCTATACATGTTTACTTAAAAGTAAGTCACTTTGAGTTCAATAGTGCTTGCTCACAGGTAAGTAGGGCAGGATCTATACTACTGCTTTATAATGGTATTGACAACTGTTTAGGCCCATGACACATTCCATACACCATTTTCAAACCACTTTCAAGGTGTTATATCCTGTTTGCTGTAGATCTGAGATGAGGTTTGCAACTGCAGCCTTTAAGTCCCACTGAAGCTAATGAGGCTTATTCCTAAATAGACATGTATAAGACTGTGCTGTTAATATATTGGATTACAATATGCTTGGCAGGTAGTTTCTCTCCAAATCTTTTGCTCAGGATGCCCAAAGAAAATAGAAGGCAGGACTTCTGTACCTTTAATAGCCTTGATCCAGGGCTTCACAAATATCTGAAAGACTGTATTCTCCCATGCAAGCCTACCTGTGTTTTAAGGTTTCATTTCCTGTACTACGTTCCTATACTGCCCAATAGCAAAACTCACTGGGTAGTTTACAAAGATTAAACCCTAGCATCCTTTCTCGGAGCAATGAACAGTGGGTGGGGTGGGGGAGGCAATGCTGGCAGCAGCAGCAGAGGGAAGAGCTGCCAGTGTGGTCCATCTCCAAGACATAGTCTCAAGCCATGTCTTGATGGTGGCAGCAGCAGCAGAGGGAAGAGCTGCCAACACATGCTCCATCCAAGATGTGGTCCAAGACATTTCAGCACCTGCGATGAGCCACATTGGTAGCCCTTCCCTCTGCTGCTGCCTCTGCCATCTCCTGCTCCACCCCAAGCCGTGATGTGTACCCAACTGCTTCCCTTCATGTCTGACTGCAGTCATCTTCAGATTTTCCTGCCTCAGCAGGGGGCACTTCCACAGTACACCCAAGAACATTCTTTTATCTATAGCCCACCATGTAGGCTGACCATATGAAAAGGAGGACAGGGCTGATGTAACTTTAACAGTTGTAGAGAAAAGGGAATTTCAGCCGGTGTCATTTGTATGCAATTAGTTCCTGGTGAAATTCCCTCTTCATCACAACAGTTAAAGTTGCAGGGGCCCTGCCTTCTTTTGTATATGGTCACTCTAGTATAGTGCCTGCAACTTTAACTGTTGTGATGAAGAGGGAACTTCACCAGGAACTAATTGCATACAAATGACACCGGCTGAAATTCCCTTTTTTCTACAACTGTTAAAGTTACAGGAGTCCTGTCCTCCTTTTCATATGGTCAGCCTACCACCATGCAACTAAGCTCCAACATACACCAGTTGTTCCTCAGCGCATGCTTCCCTCATGACACACACCATCCGTTTATATATAGATCCCTTGACTCTCTTCAACTTCATATTTCTTTATATGTTCAGGCATGAGTCACAGGGTTGAAATTATCGAAAAGGGATTCATCAACCCCAAGCAAGGTCAAACATCAGGGAATTCCTCATTCCTACGGCCTCAAATTGGCCCTCTTGACTGAGTCTTACTGGTATACTTGTCACTCACCTTAGCTTAACCAGCCTCAAGCATTTCATTGGTAATTATGCTGAGCTGATGTAGTGGAGTGATTAAGAGGTTGAGCCCTGAACTGGAAGTCTCTGATTCAAATCTCAGTGCAGCTAGAGGAGGCCTTAGGCACACACCACTGCCTCTCAGCCATGACACCCTCCCTCCTAAATCTCTATAGGGATAACACTGACTGACTTTATAGAGCTGATTAGGAATTACTGATCGATAGTTTGTGTGTGTACGTGTGTGAACTGCTGTGAGCACTTTGGCCGAGTATGAGGTATATAAACACTATTATTAAATGATAATCATACCTATTAAGTTATTGAAGCTGCAGTTGTAAGCATGCTTACTTGGAAGTAAGTCCCATGAAACTAATAGGTTTTACTTCTATGCAAATATGGCAAGGTATGTCAGTGGTTTAAGGATAATGGCGTCAGAATGATTTAAGGGTACAAATTTTGTGGAATGGGCATGCCCAAACAGTGTTCGAGTCCAGAAAATGAAATTATGATAAAATAAATGGAAAATTCCAAACTTACGTTTAAAATTCAGGGGGTCATCTACACCTAAGGGTGTAGAGGGAGGGAGAGGAGAGGATTGCGAATTACCTACTTTTGCAATCCTCCCCCAGCATCTACACAGTCACGCCACGTCCCAGAAGGGAAGAGGGATATCACGGACACATGTTTTTTAGAGGAGCCGTGCATGGTGAAAACGGTAAGTAACCCCCCTGCCAGACCCCGTGCCCAACCCCCCTGCAATCTCAGGGATGGCGAAATTGCTTTCCCCACCCCCAAGGGCATGGAACCACCCTGTGCAGCTCCATGCCCGTTTGAAGACGTGGGAGGCCGCGCCACACCAGCCACGGTCCTCGGGATTGTCCCAGGACCTCAGAAAAACTGGGTTATCCCCGGTTTCAGTTATCCAGGGGTCATCTCTAGGTCATCCCCAGTCGATCCCGAGATCCTCTGTGCATCATATGGACGCACAGGGATGACCTAGAGATGTCCCCAGGATATTTGGCAGATGTAGACAAGATCCAGGTGTAAGTGCTTATAAACTCTGCTTTCTCTAAATTTTAGAAATGCTAAAAAAAATGAAACTTTTTTGCAAAGAAAAGAAAAGCTACTGCTGTTCATTCGTTGAACACTTTCTCAAGAAGATGTTGCAAATATATTTGACATATTGACAAGAAAGCGAGTCCCTTTCTTTTCATGAATACTACCCAGGGTGCATTCAAAGCTAGGCTGGACATTGCGATATGAGGCAGAATGGCTGAGGAATTTGAAATGATATATTTCAAAGGCAGAGTGGAAAAGTCACCTTGGTTTTTATTTGAAAGCTCCCCTATTTAATTAACAAAGCAGGAAGCCCCTGAGTTGTTAAAAATTTCCCCCTTGAAGCACAGAGCACACTGTGAATGTTGTGATTCAGAGCATCGTGAAGTAAGCAAATGCTGTCGAATGCATGTGCAAGACCTTTTCAAAAATCTATAGTGAAAGTGCGCAGAAATGTAGATACAAGCAGAGCCCGGTGTCAAGGGTAGCCATGGTTGGGCACCTCTGTCCTGAAGGCCCACAACTCAGCAAAATGAGAGCTCCCTGGGGTTGCTCCTCCTCTTCACCCTTGCAACCCCCTTGTTCATCTGCTGTTTGCTTTGACCCAGACAACAGTGGTGGTGGTGGTGGTGAGGAGGAGCAGGAGATGCCAATGCCTACTTGTTCACTGGCTCTTTCCCTGTCAGGTAAGCAATGATGGAAGCAATGATGAGAATGAGGATGAGAAGGTAGGCCCAGTGAGGGGTCTTAGGGTGGATGTCCAGCCCAAGGGTCATCAAAAACCTAGACACACATCCAGAGTGATGTGGGTGAAGCAATGTGCTTCAGATGTCACCTGGCATGGCTGGGCAAGTGCTGGGCCCCAGTTTAAGAAGGGGGGGGAAAACAAAAACTGTAGGAACTTCACACTGATAAGAGAAGTGCTAGACTATGCAGCTGTCGTGCTCATCAATGTCTTGCTTCCAAATACTTCTGGATCCCAATGTCAATTTAGCATCCTTCTGTGATGGCCCAGAGGATGACAGCTGTTGTAGTCACCCAGCTATGTGCTTCTACTTTCAGAGCCGGGCTTAGCTTAAAATAGGGAAAACAATGGTGAGGCCAGGCAGATCTGTGTCACTGACCACCACCACCACAGCCTGCTCTTGCTGTTGACCTCCACTACTCCTCAAAGTGACTCCTCAGAGCACTACCCTGGCAGCCAGGGAAGAAATATACCCCTGCAACACACACATAAATGCAATTCTATAAATGAGTGAGTTTCTGTGGCAGATACTGGAGAAATTACCCTAGGATGTAGCCCTAGGTTTGTCTCTCCAGCCACAGATGCTTTGGTGAACTTGATTGATTTTTTATTAAAAAGTATTTATAAATCACTTTTCTGCCCACCAGGGCCCTCAAAGTAATGCAAGTTTAGAGAACAATACAATAAAATTGCAACAAAAGATAAGCAGAAGTGGAACCTTCTTGAAAACAAGCCCAACAACAGCTTTGCAATCAAAAGGGCTGACACAGCACTGCTCTTTACGAAAAAGATGGAGCCAACCTGACCTCCCTAAGCAGGGAGTTCCACAGTCATGGTGCTGCTACAGGAAAGGCCTTGTCTTATGTACATACCAACATAGCCTCTCTTGGTGGTGAGACATACAGCAGGGATCCCAAATAATGGGCAAGCTCATATAGGAGATGGCAGCCTTTGATATTTCCAGGTTTTGAGCCATAAGTGTGTTATTTTGCATAAATGCCCATCCATGCATTCCATCATTTCAGTGTTGATTGTTAAGACAAAAGGAAATACTTCTTCTTCAGCATATAGTTAAACCTTGGAATTCACTACCACAAGATATATTGATGGCCACCAATTTGGATGGCTTTAAAAGGGCATTGGATAAATTCCTGGAGGAGAAGGCTATCAATGGCTACTAATCCTGATGGTTAGATGCTACCTCAAGTATAAGAGGTAGTAAGACTATTTATACCAGTTTCTGGGGACCATGGGCAGGAGAGTGCTGGACTAAATGGAACCTTGGTCTGATCCAGCTCCAGCATGGCTCTTCTTATATTCTTAAAGAAAAAAAAATCTATAACTGATCTAAGCTATTAAAGTGTGTTCATATGGAAATAAAAGTAATATATGAGTTTGTGAGTTTTCAAGAAAATGCACAGCAAGTCAAAGATCTGGATCTCTCAAAGAACAAATGAAGTGGAATTTCAGGGTGGTATAGTGTTTTGAGGTCTGTGCTGCATGCCATTTCTAATCATTTGAATCAGCTGCTATTTTCAGAAACAGCATATGCAGTGACAAATATGTCTTGACTTCACCACTTCAGGCTAGAACATGATTAAATACTCTTCCATCCTAACACATTTTCTACATTCTGAAAACTAGATGTCTGGAGTAAAGTTCTGGAGTAGCCAAGCTTTCTGTGTGGATCCCCCAGACATGGGTTTAGCATCTCATATGCTGATCAGGAGAAAGAATTGATGTACAACCTCCCCATGACATTCTGAGATGGTGCACTCCTGTCATGACTCTATCACACACTTTTTCTAAATATTTGCACTGACTATGTGATAGTATGTCAAATATCAAAGCCTAAAGTAACAGTAATAAATTGACCAGAATGAGACAAAAATGGAGCCCAAATGTCAGAGTATTTTTTTAAATAACTTCTTAAAAGAAGTAATAAATAAAGATCAGAAAGTAAACCATTGCTTTTGGCATGCTCAGATTATCCAGCACATATTTTATTTCTTGAATTCTAGTACTATTCAGCATGCGAGAGCATGCATATATAAAAATGCATTACAAATGCTTTGTGGTGCACAATGCTTCCTCTTCCTGCCCTTATATTTTCTCACAATGGCTTTCTTCTGACACCTGCTGCAAGAAACAGTGTTACAAAAATACATGTGAAATTGCAAGAAATTCCAAGTTCTGTCAATGTTAAGGGGGGAATTGATTAATTTTTATGGTTCCCATATAATATGCATAAAGTTATACAAGCAGAACACGCTACATGACTTTGCATAAAGCTAGCAATAAATTTAACTTCCTTCTTTCTTTTACTTGTAAAATAATATTTCACACCTTAAAAAAATTCTCCTGAAACATTGCTACAGAAATTCCAGCAATGCACTGTTAGTTAAGGGATTGCCAGTACCGAAACAGCACGCATATTAGAAGATAGAGTTATCAAAATGGCACAGTGCAGAGATTTGGTAAAGAAATGTCTTTGAGATATACTGAGAGAGTAGAATTGGATTTGCAATCAGTCACTTGACCAATAAATCAATTATAGCAGCACCAATAATACTTCAATTTATGGGTGCTAGCTTGCTGTACTCCCCATCTGAGTCATGGTTTTGGGATGGAAGGATAAATAAGACATAGTAAATTGTCATATTACTGGAGAGCATTGGTAACTTAAAAACAAGCAAACTACCACATTGTATTAGGAAATGTTATGTATATGATTAGATGTCACATATAGATTTATACCATTGGAAGGCACCTAATAGCCATCTTGTTTGCCATTGTCACCTGACTCTGAGTCCAACTAGACAGGACAAAATTCTGCCTTTTGCATTCATTTTTATTCACCATGTTTGTAACTCCAACAACATATATTCTCCTCCAAAACGCTCAGAATGTTATATGTGGGAAACACAGTATTACACAAGATTTTCAGGAAAGATTTATAGTGGCTCATGGGGCTGGTTTCTAATAAGGAACTACCAAAATTAATGCTTGCCTCCCCTCTCCCAGTCTTTTGCACCATTGTAAGGTTTATCTGGATTATGGATGCTATGTCAACAAGGATAATAAACAATGCACTCTGGATCCAAGTTTTACCTAATCACTATACACCTTTTATTATGGGATGTGCATATTCCACTCCTAAACACTCACATCCCTGAGTTGATGATCCTTTTGTCTGCCTATGTGGATGGCATTGATCAGAAAAGGTTAACTGAAGTTGTTAGTGTATGCTCAGAAGAACTAGATTACTTTTAAAACCCCTCACTCACTTTCACAGAAATTGTCTTTATTTCTGAAGGTTTTTTTTTAAAAAAAAAAATGCCCTGGCTTCTCCCTTTCATACAAAAAGCTCAGCTGAGTCACACATGCCTGAACAGGAGGGTATGCATCTCTGTCATGTAAATAAACTGTCAAAACCCTCAGCCTGTAGATTTCTAGTGTGCAGCAGAGGGTTCTGATGAGGTCAAGGTACAGGCTATTTACTTGGGAGTAGGACAGCAATGTCCAGTAATGGCCATGCTGGCTAGAGGACATAGCCCTGCCATCATCCTCTGGCTCAGAGGATGTGTCACCAGCAGAACCGCCATCTCCACAGTCTCACAGAAGTCTCAGGCTACAAAATCAAGTGAGAATCCTTTAACAGTCCAATCAGCTGACCACACTACAGGGATGGAGCTGACCACACTACAGATGTTGTCAACCTACATATGGCTTCCATTGACTTTAGCTCTCTGCTGAGACAACAGCCTCCTTTTGTTGCAGTAGGAGAGAGTCCCAGTCAGCAAGACCCACTTGGAACTCTCCAAGGTCCTATGTTTACCTCATCTGACTGCCCTGGGATGCTACCACTTTTCCCTGCCAGGCTCAATGGAACATAATCTTTATTAAAATAAATGAATAAATAAATTCAGATAGCTGGGAAATGAAGGAGGGGTTTGTGTATGAGTCCAAAGCCATTGGAAATTAATTAATTAAGTCCTGAACAGCCAATCATTTTATGAATTTTGCATCCTTCCAAAGGAACCAAGTAATCTTCCATGAGAAATACCCAGTTCCCTATAACCTCAAAGCTGGGTTGAAAGATTAAGAGGAATAATATCCTCCCATGCAAAGATGTACATATATATATATATATATATATATACACACATGACTGAATCTTCACTGTACCATTCATACACTGTACCTTTCTGTGTTTCAGACCACATAGGATCTGTGTTTCTGGTACTACACTCTTTGAGACTATTAGTGTAAACAGCTACATGAACTTATCTATTAGGTGTGCATGTCAAAGGCACAAATCCTTTTTTTTTAAGTAAGTGGCTAACCTGTGTTGATAATGTTACTATAGTTGTTAGGGGTAGTGATGCTTACCTTTTTAACCTGCCTGGTGCAGTGTTTTATCAATTTGCTATTAAGTTTTGAATTGATCAGGAGATTCTGAGCATGCACAGTCTATATCTAAACAATGCCATTTCTGTGCATGTGCTGAGTTAGTTGGTTTAACCATTGAATGATCCGATGAGCCCATTGCTGCACACATCATCACAGCTCTGGTTCCATAAGGAGGAGGACTCTGTGGGTCTTCTCTTCTTCTTTCCTCCATATACCAGTGATCAGCAATGATGAATAAACATATCATACGTAAGTCATGTGAACACAACCAATCAGGATGGGGGTACATAACATGGAAAGGCATGATGTCATGATCAGTTGCAAACCACAGCTCCCAAGATGCATTTTGATATTGTGCATGTGTGAAAGGTCATTTACATACAACGAGAGTTTATTTAAAGGGAGAACTTCCATCCAAGCTTATATGGGTGCATTTGTTATTATCCAAGGAAACAACAAATTCACCCGGAGTACGTTTGCCCATCACTAATTGTGAGGTGTTAAAAATAGCCACCAGAAATATATTGTCGCTGTTCTGAAATTTAATCTTGAAGATATCTAACAGTGATCCCTCAGCCCTTTCCAGGGGTCTCCTTAGCCTCCAAAAACTCAAATGGTGCCCCTGTCATGATGATGTGATGCATCCTTTCCTTCTGTTACGTGTGAAGCAGACTTCCCCCTGTCAACATAGAGATCTCCAGGCTTTAAGGCATGTGCCCCATTGCTACTCATCAGTGAAGATTCTTTTCAGTCTATATATGCTTTTGCTTACATTGTCATTACCTACTAGAGGTGCAATGTTCAGACTAAAGTAGAGCAAAGTGTGCGTCAGGTGGAATAATAACAAGAGATAAAAAATAGTGCTTGTCAAGGATGATATAGGATTTAAGTCAACAGCATACAGAAGAGAAAGTGAGGCATTTTATGCCAAAGTAAAGAACTTTAAGGGAAGAATCAATCAAGGTCACAACTCTGATAGAGGACAGTGCAGCAGAACTGATAATAAGGACGACTGAGAGATGTGCCAAATGGAGAGAACATTTGAATGCTCTTTAGAATTGATCAGCACTTAAGAGTTGAGAAGCCTTTTTGCTGCCTATACTAGTATTACAAAACTTGGCTTTGAAGAGTAGGGAGCATTGGGTTACTACAAAAACATAGTAAAGCTTCTGGAATGGAAGATTTCATTATATTTCAGCATTGCACACATGAATCACTGAGTTTGTGTGCAAAATCAATAGAGCAAAACAAGTACAGGGTAACAGGAAAGAGATCCTAACGTTTTCTATATTCCAAAACGGGGAACAAGATAGAATGGAGTAACTATAGATGCACTTCAGTGTATGCAGCAAAGTTTAAGTCTGAAGAATCAATGGAAGGGATTAATTAATTCCTCATTTTATTATTTGAAATTGAAATTCTTATCTTTAACTTAATATATTTTATTTCATGTTAGACATTAGAATATTTGAGACTCTGAATCTTAATAATTTTTTTCCCATCATTATTTGATAAAGTTTTAAAAACATATTCTTACAATTTGTCTGTTATCTGTACTAGTGCTGTGCCGAAAATTTCAATTCTTCCAGTTTTGGCATTTCGTGGGGGTAAAATGAAAACAATGGGGTGATTATGCTCCATGATTCTCTTGCACCCCACTGATTCTGTGGTATGAGTGGGACCTACCACTTGTGCAAGAATGATTTAGCACTTCCCAGAGAAAGTCTGGAAATGAATGGAAATGCTCATTTCTTGATTGCGGTAGGTTGGTAGAGCTCCCTTCTAGGGTGACCAGATAAAATCCAGGTCAGCGCTCCTGTAACTTTAACAGTTGTAGAGAAAAGGGAATTTCAGCCAGTGTCATTTGGTGAAATTCCCTCTTCATCACAACAGTTAAAGTTGCAGGGGCCCTGCCTTCTTTTGTATATGGTCACTCTAGTATAGTGCCTGCAACTTTAACTGTTGTGATGAAGAGGGAATATCACCAGGAACTAATTGCATACAAATGACACTGGCTGAAATTCCCTTTTCTCTACAACTGTTAAAGTTACAGGAGCCCTGACCTGGATTTTATCTGGTCACCCTACCTTACACATGCTCTGCTGACCTGCCCCATTTCAGAAGTGAGCATTTTTGTTCATTTCTGGTTGCCCTGCTTGTGGGCAGGAATTGGCATGGCCTAAGGGAATCAATGGGGGTGTAAATGCCCCATTGTATTCCACCTAGGGTGACCAGATGAAATCCAGGTCAGGGCTCATGTAACTTTAAGAGTTGTAGAGAAAAAGGAATTTCAGCCAGTGTCATTTGTATGCAATTAGTTCCTGATGAAATTCCCTCTTCATCACAACAGTTAAAGTTGCAGGGGCCCTGCCTTCTTTTGTATATGGTTACTCTAGTACAGTGCCTGCACCTTTAACTGTTGTGACGAAGAGGGAATATCACCAGGAACTAACTGCATACAAATGACACTGGCTGAAATTACCTTTTCTCTACAACTGTTGAAGTTACATGAGACCTGACCTGGATTTTATCTGGTCAGCCTAATTCCACCCTCCATCTCCCATTAGCACATGTATGGTTGTCAGCCACAACTTGCAAAAAGCAGAGAATTTACTAAAACAGCTTCTGATATGTTCCTTCAACATCCCTTCCAAGTGATTGAAGAACACTGATGAAGTCATTTCTTGATTGGAAGCTAGAACTGTCAGTCACAAAGCTACAGCCTCCTTTTCTGCTTTCCCGCCCCCACCCCTTGCCTGGCATTTTCCATTGATTGAGAACTTGAGGGACATTCAAAAATCTATGAAATTGGACCCCCCCCCCCCGCCCTGCAAAACCTTCAGAAGCTCCTAGGCAGCACCAATGCCTTGAGATCAGACCATTCTCCTTCATACCGCTTCAGCTTCCAGTCACGTTAGTTTTGGAGGCAGTTCAAATTCTAAGCAGGTATTCTTGAATTGGATTCATGCATCATCTGGGGCATTTGCACAGCCCCAACAATTGCACAGTTGTACATATTAACCAGGTTCAAAGATTAACTAGGCTCACAGAACTCAAAATATTGCAAGTCATCACTCTGAATCTTTAATCTGGTTAACACTTTGATTCTGCCTATTCATGTAGGAATACCTGAATAGAACATTCATGAGCAAAGCATCAATTGTAACGGCACAGACACTTTGAAACGGTTGCTTTTCTCTGCAATTTGTGAAAGCAATAATATGGAAAGAATCTACCTCCCCTTGCGTATTGGCTTCAGAGGGAAACAACCACTGAAATGGCCATACACCATTCACAAAGCAAACACTGCACATTATTTTGTACTCCGGTATCCAGACCTGAGTGCAAGATGTGAAGTGTGAATTACCCCCAAAGTCTAGAAGACTAGCTCTGCCGCGACCTGAAACCTACATTTCCCAGCCACCGCAACAAAAAGTGCCACATGTTTCATGATACTGGAGACAGGAATGTGATCTTTCATTATCCCATGCTGACAAATGTCCTGGTACGTTCCTGAAATGGCCCATCTTTCGACAAAATCTTAGATTGCACCCCTGTGCCCATATATTTTGTATCTAGAATCAAAATCATAAGGAAACGAAGCATGTCTAATGTCCTATTGCACACAGCACTCTTTAGGGGCTCTTCAATGAGCACTTATACTGGTACAGTCATATTACTTTTACTTCAGTTGACTCTAGAGCGATTACTGCAGTGTAAGTGATCACTGAATAACACCCTTCGGGGTCTGGATGTACATATCAGTATAGCTGCCGTAGTGAAGATATTGTTAAAATGATGAAACTTTTTCACTCCGGCAAGTTCTGTGCGTTATTTGCCGCTGATTGCTTATGCAATTTGTTACATTTGGGTGCCAGAAATGAAAATTAGAACAATTTTCAAAGTGGGCAAAGCTATTATTTAGACAAGTCACTGAGCTTTTTTAAAAAAGCCTGTTTTATAGCAAACCTTCCTCAGTAGTAACCTACCAATTTGATATTATATGGGAGAAATTTCACATGAAGGCCTGCTTTTCCAGAAATATAGTCAGACCTATCCTGATACAGATACCATTCTGAAAGCATTCCATGTATATTTTACTCTTAAAGGTGGCTTAGAAGCTATCTATCTATCATCTGTCTGTCTGTCTGTCTGTCTGTCTATCATCTATCATCTATCATCTATCTATCTATTTTAGGGGAGCAGTATTTTGAGACATTTTCATTTCAGCAGAATGAATTAAAATAATAATAGAGATTTGTGAGTCTGAGTTCAATTTATTGAGGAGCAAGTGTACAAAGGGTGAAACAACACATTACAAAGGAGTGTGGATATTTGCAGGCAGGCTAGCCTATTTGGCAGATGGAAAATGCAGGGGGTGAGAGTCAGTTCTGGTAGCCCACCCCTGCCCATTCGTCCTGAGCACTGCCCATTTTCCTCCACAAAATCTGCCCCCCAAACCAAGCTTGCTGCCCTCAGATGCAGTGTGAAGGACATTGTTCCATCACCAGTGTTGAAGTAAGATTCAACCACCATTCTGATTGGCTTAAGAACATAAGAAGAGACCAAGGGTCCATCTAATCCAGCATTCTGTTCACACAGTGGCTGACCAGATGTCTTGGCCTGTCACATCTTTCCCTTTGGGATCCCTTCCCTGAGGCTATGAGTATACTTGATCTGTATAAAAGAGGGGTATCCTCTTACACTTCAACCCTTGCCTTTATACACACTCACACCTAGTTTGTGGAACACTGTTTTCCCCAGTAGGCTTGACACCTCAAGCTGCTGCCACCATATAACCTTTATTTAATACCTTTGGTCTCACTGAGACACTACCTATAGTGAAAGATGCCACACTGTGTACTATGAACAAAAGGACTTATAAGTTTTTAATTTCACATAAGATGGTAAAGAAGATTTCTGTGTGTGTTCAGTAAAAGCTTTGAAATTTACATTTCATTTATTCCTATCCTAATCTAATTCCGCCCTCTGTTTGTATCCCAAAAGAACAAATAGATTGTCCCTGCACTCTCTAGCTCTAAACCGCAACTATTCTCCTGACTAACTGACTCACCCCCATTTAAACGCTACTTACTCAATGCTCTCCACCAATTATACGCCAGCACACCAACATCTCTCCCCCCTCCCGCCTTAACTAATTTACCATATTAACTCTACACAAAGGACATTAACAACATTACCATAAAGATACATACCAACCTACACCATAACTCATATTATTTAGCTGGACATCACAGCCTACAACTTCCATCATCTCTAGCCAACAGTGTCAATGGTGAGGCATGATGGGAGTTGTAGGCCAAAACTTCACAAATGGCACATGTTTCACACCTCTGGTCTACATCTCATTCCTTCTGTGTATGAGGCAGTACAAAGAGATGTGGCTAGTATGCTAAATAGGACCCCCTGAATTAAACTACAGTGGAACTGGGGAATTGGAAAACTGGTTCAGTTACTCTTCAGGTGAGAACACTGTTGTCTTGCACTGTTTGAACCCCTTCACTGATACCTTTGGGGATAATCTTCTAAATTTAGAGAAGATGCTGTTCAGTTGTTTAGTATAAGAAATATTTTGTGATTTGTGTTGTTACATTTTGCTCACATCTTCTAGTTGAAATGAAACTCAATTAATGTCAGTGCTAGACCATTGCTGCCAACCTATGCATACACATGTACACACACACACACACACACACACACACCTGGAAGAAAGCCCTTGGATTCTGTGAGGTTTATTTCTGAGTAAACATGCCTAGGAATGCACTGTACATTTGCCATTTTGGAATAAAAAGAAGCATGTTTATCTGAAGGTGTTTCGAACATGCTCTGACTTCAGAGTAATGTCATATCCCTACATCTATACAACAAGTGAGAAGACTGCTATATAGATTAATTCCACAGCTCCGTCTCCCCCCTGGTTTGTGTTTCATCCTCTGGTTTTCTATTGATTTTCCACTTAGGTGCAATAGCCTCTTTAATGGCTGAAGAGAATGCACACAAACAGTGTGTGGGAGAAAGATACATAGAGAATACCGTGGGTTTATTTGGAGTCTGTAAACCAAGCACAAATCAATCACAGATTTTCTACCTGATTATCACAAGACGCAGTTTGAATAATTGTACAGTTTAACTGTAGAGTCAAAGAAAATTTAGTTTAGATGGTGAAAGACATCAGGCAGGGGCATTTGCTTAGTCAGGTTTGTAAGAGAGAGAGAGAGCACTGAAGGCATGAGGTTTAGTCATAGTTAGAGTAAACCCATTGAAATAAATTGGACTTAAATTACTCGTGACTAACTTAGGCCCCTATTGATTTCAATGAGTCTACTCTGAGTATGACCCATTCTGGATCCAACCTATGAGGTTGTTTTTTTGTCATATTTGATCTGTTTAGAGAATACTTGGAAGCAAACCATTCTAAACATAGCACATTTTCTGCTTCACAGCAGATCTAGAGAGAGAAACTAGGGATGGGGGAGAAATTCCCTAGAGAGGTTGGCATGGAACCTACGTTATACTCTTTTCGATGCCAGGTGAAGACAGTCTTTTAACTTTGCTGTTTTCAATCGGTATTTTAAATCTGTATAAACCTCTGCATCGCTGCTTGGTTTTATCCTGGTTATGCTCTTACATTGAACTTTTTATTGTGTTTTCATACTGCAGTTTGTTTTATACCTTGAATTATGCTTGATGGTTGATGGTTTTAATTTTTGTGAATCGCTCAGAGAGCTTCGGCTATTGGGTAGTATAGAAATGCAATAAATAATAAATAAATAAATAAATAAATAAAATTCATTTGGCTCACATTATCAGTGGGCAGGGAGAATAGATTAAGTGGACATTTTTTTAAGTAGGCGATCTTAAAGCTGTCTTAAAGAGGTATTCAGAATTTATTAGTTGTCTCCTCATTTCATTTCATATTGGTTAATTTAAAGTAATGCACCTATTTTGGAGTTCCTTGGTGGTTCACTTATGGTCTATCCTAATTCTGGAAAAGAGGATAGCAGTGGCCATGCTGGTTGACAATAATGGGAGATGCGATTCAACACATCTGGAGTGCTACTAGATTGGGGAAGGATGCTCCAAAAGGATGCTCTCATAAGTTGTTCGTGATCAGTTTTCCACAACCCCACAGTCACCTCTGCATATCCTATTCTCCAACCTGTCCTCATGGTTTATCTGCCTTGGGAGAATGAGAATTTAACTTCTGCCTCCTTAGGGAGGATGTGGCGCTAAGGCTTATGAGCCTTAACTCCCAATTTCCCTGCTTTTTGATGCAGTCTTATCTTTTTTGTAAACAGTAAGTTTTTTATTTATTGTATTATTCTAAAGTAGAAATCAGCAGTTTAATAGTGCGGAACTATATTCCAGAGAATATATGTGCATATATATATTCACACGCACGCACACACACACGCACAGAGAGTGAGAGTGAGAATAAGAGCAAGAGAGAGAGATGTATTCAGTATAGAAAATGTAATTAGGTAGACTGTAATTACCACTTCAGAATATGGCCAGGACATCATAGTTTGTGTCTGTACTCACAGAAAACTGCCATTTACCGTTCTGCAAATTAATATAATGTTTAATGAACCATTAGTCTCTGGGAACACATCTTACTTGTTCTTAAATAAAATACAATATTAGGTAGGCATTTTTAAAAATCCAGCTATAGAACCCTGAACAAAGAAAAAGCTCTAAGGGCTAAGAATTTCAGCACAAAACTGGGTGTATCAGAGGAAGAAGAGAGCCAGTGTGCTGTAGTGGTTAGAATCTTGAACTGGGATTTGGGAGATTCCAGTTCTAGTCCCCATGAAGCTTACTGGGTCTCTTTGTGCCATTACTGACTTTCAGCCTAACCTACCTTGCAGGGTTGTTGCGAAGACAAAATGGAGAGGCTCGAAGCTGCTGTGGGTTTCTTGAAAAAGGAAAAAAAAAACAGCAGGTATAAATGTAAGATTAAGTAAAAAATATGCTTTTAAAAAGAGGGGGGACTTGCATGAGATTTTATAAAACGATCCTAGAATAATCTAAAGCAGTTTCCCCCAGCTTGGTGATATGAGTGCTATCAGCTGACCCCATATCCTGAAAAAGGTCAGTTAACCTCAAAAGCCAATGGAGACACACCAGGTCCTCTAAAGCCTTTCATTCCAAATAATCTCCTCAGTCTGAGCACTTAATTGCTTGAGTAACAATGCAAACTGCCTCCCCTGTTTGATACAGTTTCTAACCTCCAGCCTGTCCATGGCTACATCCCTGCCTTGAACTTTACTTCCTGTTTGCCTGATTCATAATTTGACCTCCAGGATATCTGTGGTTATGTCTGCTTCTGATTTATTTGACTAGCACCTAACTGTGTCAGAACTGGCTTCATAGCAGCATGTTCAAAAGCTAGGCCCCTAGTCTAACACTTTGGCCATATCTACACCAGGCAGTTATCCTGGGGTCATCCCTGTGCATCCAAATGACACACAGGGATCCAGGGTCAACGGAGGATGACCAGAGACTTTCCCCGGGATAACTGAAACTGGGGATGTCCCGGTTTTTCTGCGGTCCCAGGAGAACCCCGAGGACCATGGCTGGTGCGGTACAAAATCATGGGTCCTCAAATGGGCACGGAGCTACACGGTGTGGCTCCGTGCCCATGGGGTGGTGGGGAAGTAATTCCACCATCCCTGGGATGGTAGGGGAGTTGGGTACAGAGTTTGGCAAGGGGGTTTCCTTACTTTTTTGCCCCATGCGGCTCCTCTTAAAAAAGAAAGGCACCTGCAATGTCCCTCTTCCCTTCTGGGACATTGCACAGCAGTATAGATGCTGGGGGAGGATCGCAGAAGCAGGTAAGTCCACGATCCTCCCCCTCCCTCCCGCTACACCCTTAGGTGTAGATGAGCCCATTGTTTGACTTTTTCCACACATATCAGCTAGTATACACTAAGACATAAGTTTCAGTCAAAATACTAGAGCAGACAGATGCTGGGAAGGGTGAGTAGACTTTTGTACATTCTCATTATAAATCAGATCACATGGACAGGAATTAGACTGAAGATATCATTTTATTGTGTTACTGGTCAGCATGTGATGATAAGGATACTAGTAAAGTTCTCCTGAGCCAATGTAGAATACAAATTGAGAACTTGTTAAGCCATTGCAGCAGCCACCAGGATTTATGCCCCAGTATGCTGCTATCTAGCACATCAGGGTGCTATCTAGCACATCAGGGAAGGGATGGGGAAAACCTCCTCTCCTCTCCTCGCTTATTGCCACTGGTGACCCTGCTACCTCTTGACATGTCAGAAAGGAACAGGGTCGCACAGAGTGCTATCTGAGAAAAAGATAGCACTCTTCTCCATTCCACATATGGATTCCAACTGGACTGACAGTTGAATGTTCCTTCAACACTGGCATGGGATAGCATATTCCACCACACCAAGATTAGATTGGAGGCTGCAGGACTGGCCATGTGGCACACACAGCTCTGACTCTGACCTCCAAGAGAGGAGAATGGCTTGGAAGTTGCCACTTCTGCCCCCCCCCCCCCCGCTTCTGCTGCCTGAAGCAGTTGCCTTGCTCTGCCTGATGGTAGGGCTGGTCTTGGGAAGGGGGGGAGTATGTTTTGGAGAGCTGCAGTTTGCAAGGAAGCTTTTGGGTGCTGGCAGGGATACATTTTTTCCTGAGCACTCAAAATACCTGAGGAAAAAGGATGCGAGCTCTTCTGGTTTTTAATGAGAAAATGCAGATCGCTTGCAAGTTAAACCAAGGATTGCTTTGGAGAGCTCACCCATCTCAATGTTAGCAAGTGTAGTACATGAATGAACTTGCATTTTAGTGGAGATCTCTGGGTTCAAGAACTGGACTTCCCAGGGCTTCAATGCCATGTTATTTATGGGGTCTAAGCTTCTGCTTTCAAATCCTAATTAATATTGAGATTCACATTTAAATGAATTTGAAAATGGTTGTCTACAGGCTAATTTGTTTGTAAAGGCTGGCCATCTGTTGCCGCATACAAGCTCAGCATCTGCACTTAATAATTAACAGAGAAGTGGACTTTCTTTTATGTTTTCTCTCTCGCCTCTTCTTCGATTCTCTGTTTTGGCTGATGAAAAAGCTGGACCATAAACTAAAGGACTGGATATATTGCTTCATCTTCCCACACAGCAAATATGTACTTGCATAACCACCCAAATATATTAGAAGAGCTATCACAGGGAATTAAATCTCCACGTAATTTCTCCATGTATTATTAAGCTGAAAAAGTTTGCATTGTATTAGATTCTTCATGGGAAATCTTGACATTCATAATGCATCAAGACCAGCATTCTTCTTGCTACATTTCACTTTATTTCTGTCTTTCAGCAGGCTGGTGAAGATGTAAGGATGCCATATCAAATGGATAATGGACTGGGAAAACAATTCCCCCCTTTCCTACTCTCGTCACTCAATGTATAGTTTCCCCTGACTTAAGTGTGGTAAAGTAATTGCCGAACTTAACAGTGGCTAATGCTTCTTTAATTTTTGGATAGTCTGGCTCAAGAGCCTCTTTAGGGATGTCGCGAGCATCCAACTGAGTTCAGAAGTCCATCAGACTCTCTTGTGCCTGGCCCCTGGCCCCTGCTCGCTAAGCTGCAGAAGAGCACTTGTGGCCCCTCTTGCTGGCAAGGCTGCGTAAATGGCTTCGTTATGGCTGCCATTTACCCAACATAACTTTTACAGAAACCCCCAAGCTGCCATTTCTATGCAAATGACAGCTCACTATGGGGATGGCCAGCTGCTGGACCCATTTGTTCGGCATGCGGCCCCTTGGCAAGCGGATCTGGGGAGATGCGAGCAGCAGTGGAGACCTGGTGAGCACCTGCAGGGACTGGATGGAGGTAAGTCTGTCCATCCCTAAGAGCCTTATTCCATGCACCACAAAGAGAGGATTCACAAAACCACCCTTATGCATTCAAGAATGTGGGGGCCAATGGAATTAAGCCCACTAGCCATAGCCTTGCACACTGAATTAGGGATGCGCCGGGCTGCCTGTTTTGACTCAGGCTGCCTCTACAAGAAAGGTTTAAAGCTCTTTCAAGGCACTTAAAAATTTTTACCTCTACAAGAACGGAGCGCAAATCGGGTGTAGAGGCGTGTTATCTCTCCGATTATGCGCATTATCAAATGCGTGTTAAACAGCAAGTTTTATTTTGCTCCGGCCGTTAAAGCGCATTTTGACTATGTGAACAAGCGCTTATGCGCATTAACTACTTGTAAAGCGCATTTTGGTCATCCGTTAATGCGCTTCACCGCCTCTCGCCGCCTCTCATGGAGAGGTATTAGGCGTAAATGCGCTTCAGCGATTATGTGCATAATCGCCTAACCAGGCGCAAAAGCGAATCCTTGTAGAGGGGACCTCATTCTCTGATTCAGCACTGTGGAAAAAGCCCACTTCTGCTCAGACCAATTGGGTGTTCATCTGCTTTAACTCTGCATCATGCCCAAGCCAAGGTTTGAAAATCTGAAGCTTCATGCTTGCTGTTGACAATCAAGGGAAATTTAAAAATGGCTGTAACATTTTTACTCTTGGGTGTAATTGGATGAAATTTACAGGCAAAGCAGCCCCACAGGAGAGGATAACATAGGCCATCTCTACACCATGCAGTTATCCCGGGATCAGCTCAGGAGCGTCTCTGTGCATCCATGTGATGCACAGGAGATCCCGGGGGCAACCAGGGATGGATGGAGACTTTCCCCAAGATAACTGAGACCTGGGTTATCCCAATTTTTCCCACAGTCTCAGGAAGATCCTGAGCTCTGCGGGAGTATGGTGACTTCTTCCCATCTCCTCTGGCTTTCAAAACAGACATGGAGTTGTTCGGGGGGGCTCCATGCCCTTTGGGGGTTGGGGTGCAGCAATTTCACCATCCCTGGGATGGTGGGGGGGGGAATTGGAGCTGCACAACCAGTTATCGTAAAAAAAATGGTGCCCACAATGTCCCTCTTCCCTTCCAGGACTTCCCGGCTGTAAGAAAAAGTATGAGAAAAGGATTGAGTTGGAAAAGATTCTTTGAACAAAATCCTTTCAAATCAAAGTTGACATCAAGACTCAATGCAGAAGCAAGCCACCTCACTCTGTCCAGTAACATTAAGAATCTAACTATCCAAATGTGTTCCAGTAAACTGTGCTTCCCCTACACTGTAAGATGTGGGGAGCCCCCAAGATTTTTAGGCAAAGACTCAATGCAAGTGATACCTTCTGCCAAAGTACATTCATTGGAGTTGCTAGTAAAACATGCCCTATGATTACAAGGTGGACTTGTCAGTCACCCAACTACAGTCTGGGGGAGGATAGTCCATAAAATGGACACCACACTTGAAAAGGACTCTCTCCTTGATCACCACCAACCTAAACTCTTAATGCAGTGGCAGGATCTCCAGAGAACATCTCAGGTTCTTGGCATCCTGTTTGGGAGAAGGTAGCTCTTCAAGCACTTTAAGGGTCAAATCCAGCCAATGAAGTTCTTTAATATTGTCTGATAAATTCACTCTGCTTGTCCAGATTTAAAATTTATGCTTTGCCCAAGATTGCATATAAAGCTTTATTTATTTTGGCTGTCAGTTGCCCAATAACATGGGTTCGATAGGTGACACGCAATTCAATCATTTAAAAAAGAGAATCCATAAAATATCATTTCAAAATAGGAACAAAAATAGATAACCTCTCCACGAAGAGCTAAAATAACCTGAAAGGCAATATATGCCAACAAATCCTGCTTAGTTCATGCTTGATTGCTAAGATTGTCTTCAGAGGTTCATCTCTGGTTGCGACCACAACGGTGCTTGGGTGATTACCACAAAAAGAGCCTTCTCTGTAGTGGCTCCCTTGTCTGTGGAATGCTCTTTCCAGGGAGATCCACTTGGTATCTTCACTCTATCTATTTAGATGCCCAGTTAAGACCCTCCTTTTAAGCAGGCATTTAACCTTACACCTCTTGCTTTAATAATCTGACTGTGGCTCCTCTATGTTTTTAATATTTTCAGTGTTTAATATTGTATAGTTGTGTTACTTGGATTGTTGTATTCTTATTCTTGTTTATTTATTTATTGGATATTATATGATTGTAAACCATCCCAAAGGCATTTTCCAGCCGGGCAGTATACAAATCTAAGAAAGAAAGAAAGAAAGAAAGAAAGAAAGAAAGAAAGAAAGAATACGACCCAATATGTAGTCATTCAATATGTAGTAATCTCAAACACGCTCACCCACACCAGACTGAACTGTTTTTTTTGAGGGGGGGGAGGGGTGCCTAATCCATTATTTATTTCTTTGATTATATTAACATTTCTATGCCATCATTCTAGGAATTATGCCTTATGCCCACCCAAGGTGACCTATATTGAACAAAATATAATTAAAATACAATAACAACAAACTAGCAACAGTAAAAACAAGAGAAAGCGAAGAGCAAAAATGGTGTGTGTGTATGGGGGGGGGGTATTTTTGTGTATATTTCACATATAAGTGATTTTATCCATCATGGACTCTTTGAAATATTTTCTTCCTTGCCATTGTAATTTTTTTTAAAAAAGTCATATGACACATTTTGTAACGGACAGTTTGTACAATACATTTTACGAAAAGCGAGTAGTAAATTTACCATTCCATCCGCTGGGATGGTGGTGGTGGTGTCAGTGTTGGTGCTGGTAGTGTGTTTTTATTTCATTAATCTCAACTAAATCCTAAGAGAAGTTCAATTGATGTAAGACTGGAGACATTTGGGAACTTTGCTGCTTGTCTAAATTGAGACAGGCTGCCTATGTCAGCAAGTTGAAAGTGGTGATCTTCAGTGAACTTCAGACTTGGGATAATTGCTTGTGTTAAGCCTTTAAATTGCAACAATCTTGAAAATATTTTCCCCATTTTTCCCCACATGAAAACACATACAGTATCATAGTGCTATCAGTAAGAGGGTTTTTATTGCAATTTATTTCGATAAGGATTATTTCTTTTATTTATTAATTTATTTAATACATTTCTAATCCACCCAATCAGTAATGTTCTCTGGGTGGATTACAACGAGTTAAACAACCAAAATGCCATTTTAAAACAGTTAAAATATAAAATACAATACAGATATGTTATAGAATAAAATACAATATAAAGCTGTTACAGGGTCTTCCAGAAGTGGGACATCCATTGCCTCCGTCAGACTGGCCACAGGTAGTGAATGTTAAGATCGTTTTTATTGATAGGCCTGTCCTAGTTACATTCACTAGCAGTCCTTCTTAAAACTACAACACAAAAGGGATTAGCCCGCCACAAAACAATCTCTAACATTCAAGGCAGGGAACTTCTCCTCCCTGGAAAACACTCCTTGTACAGCACATTAACTGAAGAAGGGTTCTGCACTAAACCCAGCATTGCCCATACCTTCTCAGACAATCACCCTGGCTGTTTAGCTGCCAATGTACAATCCTGCACGTATTTCCACCTTCTCCAATGCCCAACTGTTGAATCACTAGGCCACTCAGTCCATCCTGCCATGCGAGGGTTACTGACCTGAGTTTGAAGAGCCTCTCTTTTCCCCAAGGGAGCAGCGTAGCCAGCAAGAGTTGCCCCAAATTAGGGTGACCAGATTTTGGAACCCAAAATCCTGGTCCCCCCCGCCACCCAAAACAACCCCCCCACCAAGCCACCCCCCCAAACAACCCCCCCAAGCCACCCCCCCACCCAAAACAACCCCCCCACCAAGCCACCCACCCCCAAAAACATCAGCCCAAACCTAGTGGGTTTTCTTCTGCTGCCTCCGCCGCCGCTGCCACCACCGCCGCCGGGTCCCCCGCCGGCTCGTAAGGCCAGCGGCCGCACGGAAGAGGCAGGGGAGGGCCGGATCCGGAAGTGACGTAATCGGCCCTCCCCCGCCTCTTCCGCGTGGCCGCTGGCCTTACGAGCCGGCGGGGGACCCGGCGGCGGCGGCGCGGCGGCGGTGGGGTGGCGGACGCGGCGGCGGACGCGGCGGCGGCGGACACTCACACACACTCCTTAGCCATCTCACAAGTAAGGTAAGGACAAGAACCCTGAATCAAACCCATGAGAATTTCTCCAAAATGTCTTCCCCTTTGAATTTCTTTTCTATCAAATTGAATGAGAATGGTCAAAATTTGTGTGGGATAATATTTTGGCACGGCACTAGTCAAGGATTCACATTGTTTGAGGTGTTCAGGCAAATAGGCCAGAAGTTGACTGTTATCCTTCTACAAATATAGAATGCCTCTTTTGAATAATAACTGAATAAATCAGATTTTGTACTCAGTGATAGGTTATTGTTGTTGTTTTCATGTTTGGTATCAAAGAACAATGTTTTGGACCCATCCTATTATAATGGTTGGGTGCAAATTGTTATGAGAAAATGTGTCTTATATCACCATCCTCTACATGTCTCACTGAGTGTATTATTTATTTTTTATTTATTTATTTCATTTCTAACCCACCTCTCCATCTAGATCGAGGCGGGGAACAACAATAAATATAAATATAAAAACAATAAAATAGATAAACCATTAAAACAGATAAAAACAAATACATTATTAAAAACATCTTAAAATTAAACTGGATAGGCCTGTCGGAAGAGAGCAGTCTTCACAGCTTTCTTAAATTCCAGGAGACTGCTAATTTGTCGAATGTCCTCCGGCAGGCCATTCCACAGCCTGGGAGCGGCAGAAGAAAAGGTCCTCTGGGTAACACCCGTCAGCCTAGTTCTGGCTGACTGGAGTAAATTCTTCCCAGAGGACCTGAGTGTGCGGGGCAGATTATATGGGAGAAGGCGATCCCGCAGGTAACCTGGACCCAAACCATGTAGGGCTTTAAAGGTAATAACCAATACTTTATACATTGCCCGGAAACTAATGGGCAGCCAGTGGAGTGATTTTAAGATTGGTGTTATGTGGTCACCCCTAGGTGTACCGGTGACCAACCTGGCTGCCATATTTTGAACTAATTGAAGTTTCCGGACTAGGCACAAGGTAGCCCTATGTACAGCACATTGCAGAAGTTGAGCCTCGAAGTTACCAGTGAGTGCACTACCATCTTTAGGTCTTCCAACTCTAGGAAGGGGTGCAGCTGGCATATCAGCCGAAGCTGATAGTAGGCACTCCTGGCCGTCACATCGATCTGCGCTGTCATTTGGAGCGACGGATCCAGGAGTACCCCCAAGCTGCGAACACAGTCTTTCGGGGGGGGGGGTGTAACCCCATCCAGAACTGGTTGACACACCTCCAAACCCAGGTTGTGGCCTTTGACAGCAAGCACCTCCGTCTTGTCTGGATTCAGCTTCAGTTTGTTTTTCCTCATCCAGCCCATTACCGCCTCCAAGCATTCATTCAGAGGAGACACACTATCCTTAGCTGACGATGTTGTCGAAGGTACAGAGAAATATATTTGGGTGTCATCAGCGTACTGATAGCACCCCGCCCCATGCCTCCAGATGATCTCTCCCAGCAGTTTCATATAAATGTTAAACATTCAATGGGACTTACTCCAAGGTAAGTGGGTATAGGAGTGAAGCCATAAGCTTTTTATTAAAAATACTCTATCTCTCAAGACAATCCTATATTAGCCAATAACATAGGCCTTCGTACTTGAGACTGTTAATCTGCTGGATCTACTTGTGATTTCACCTCATTTGAGATCTGAGCATACACAAAAAGTGTCTCCTTTCCTGATTTTCCATGATAAAACCTCTAGGTGGCACTATGGTATAGCAGAATAGCACAGATACACAAGTGAAAATGCTTTCACAAATAAAACCGTATTTTCACTGGTATTTTTTTTAAAAAAAACTCGCCGAAAGTCTCCTTTAAAAGCAGAAGTGAAATTGGAGGGTCACATCATCCTCTGAATAACCCATAAACAACCATGACAAGCACACAATAAATGCCTCATCTTGAAAAGCTCATAATATCTGAATGACAGCATCAAGGCCTCAAACAGAGATGGAGAGAGAAGTCTAGTGTATGAACATTTTTTTCAGTTGTTCTCTATATAAACTTCCCTTTGTATATTTGATGGGCTTTCAGAAATAAGTATGAATACAGCTTCCCCCCCCCCCCCCCAAAGCTGATCCCTTGTCTGTTTCTTATAAACTATTTCTTTAAAAGACCAAAACAGTTTGGGTCAAGGTTATCTAAAGGACCTCCATATGTACCTTCCCGGACCCTAAGGTCATCTTCAGCGGTCCTTTTCCGGGAGCCTCTGCCAGAAGAAGTGGGGCAGGTGGCTACCAGGAAAAGGGCCTTTTCTGCTGTGGCACCTGATTGTGGAATGAGTTCCCTAGAGAAGTTTGCTTGGCCTTTACATTATGCTGTTTTGGGCACCAGGTGAAGACCTCTTTATTTTCTGAGACATTTTTAGCATTCTAGCATTCCACTTTTTGTTTTTTTTAGCTCTTCTGTTTTAAATCTGCTATTGCATTTTAAATCTCTGCACTGCTGCTGGGTTTTATTCTGGTTGCCCTTTTATACTGTAGTTTTAAACTATTATTTATTGTATTTTATGCTGTATTTTGTATTTTTAATTTTTGCGTACTGCCCAGAGAGCTTCAACTATGGGGAAGTATAGAAATGTAATCAATCAATCAATCAATCAAACCAAATAAATAAGGGGAACACTTATCAGACAGTTGCAGTAGCACTTCTTGCAGGAACGAGGAACACCATTTTCAAGGTAGATATGCAGCTGTCCTGCTGTCACTCAAGGTTTTCAAAGACAAATCTAATTAAACGTCTACCTGAAAGGATGACAGAATAATTCTGAGCATGCAAATGAAATTTGTCACGAGTCAGAAAATGCACAAATATACCACTGAATGTTGCTTCTGGCTAACATAACTATCAGAAAGCATCACACTCTTGTTTTATGATGTAGGAACTAATAGTAAATCTTAAGTTAAACTATACTTCATTTTTGCTGCCATTCCCAGAATGCAATTGAGTAGAGCACACATCTAAAAGAACTGATTGTAAGGACTGGGGTACAGAGAAGTTGCTTTACATCCTTTTTAATTCTTGCTTTGCAACAACAACAACAACAAAAATCCAATAGTATAATATTTATTGAACAAGATAAAGTACGTCAACATATTCTATTTAAAAGTACAACTTACATAAGTGCAACCTTTAGTGTGGTGACCTCCTCTTTGGAACTCCCTGCCATTAGAAGTCAGGCAGGCTCCAATACTATGCTGCTTCTGGTGCCGCCTGAAAGCAGCTATTTTTGAGGAAGCATTCCTCAATTGACAAGCCACCGTTTTGTTGGTATTCTGATTTAAACTGATCAATTTTAATATGGTGTTTTAATCTTTTAATCTTTTTTTACTGTTTTATCCCTATGTTCACCACTCCAGAATCCATTTTAGATAAAGAGCAGCATATAAATATATAAATATTGTAAATAAATAAATAAATAAATATAACACCCTATTAACATTATTAATATTAATATAATTCTTAGTAGGCATGAGCATTGTCCACAAGATTCAATTCGAACCCTAATTTGAAACTTGAGGTTGACACAGACTGATTCTGAGGCCCCCAGCTTGAACTAAGATCAAACACCTGAAGCAAGATTTGGAATGAAGCTTCATGTCTCCCATTGACTACCATGGGAAATCTACAAATGGCTCTAACTTTTATTTATTTTTAACAGAATTTGAGGAATACAGTATGCACACTAGACTCTTCTGAGGGGGCAAAGAAGGCCATATTTATAGGAAAGGGTGCAGGTGCTGGGCTCCTTTAAAGTTTGGTTTAATACAAAACAAAAGTGCTTATAACTTTTTATTTTTTAAATATTTTTTTGAGAAATAAAGATGACACTTACTAGCTCTTGCTGTTGGGATTAATGCTACCAAATTTTAGGCAGATAGGTTTAGGGTTTTTCGTGCCTGAGGAATAGTGATAGTTTTAGGTTAGTAAAAATAAAACTTAATCTCTTCTGTTGTTTGGTGGGCAATTGTTATGAGAACAGCAGACATTGCAGAACTGCCACTTGGTAAGAAAACTGCCAAATTACAGAAAGAAAACTGCAGGGACTTTTCTGCCAGGAGCCATCAAAGTTCATTGTACAATGGGAAGAGACACGGAACTTGATTGAAAAGAAAACCTACAGAACTAAGTCTAAAATGGGGTGGGGGAAAGATGAAAGGGAAGGGAAGGGACACGAGGGATGTACAAATTTTGTCAAATCCATTCTGTCTGTTTTTCGCAGATTGTTGGGTTTCTTTTGATCCATCATCTACTCATTGAGGGAATCAGTTTTACTCTTTTGATTTGTTTTTAGGGATATACAAGAATTTTATTCCCATATGCAAATACTCATGTGCCCACTTGTGTGAATGCACATTTGTGCAAATCCCCCCCCCCCCAAAAGGAAAACACCAGTTTCCATGTGACTCAGCTATGGAATCTGCAGGTTGGATTCCTAGGAATCCAGATTCATTTTAAGCCATTCAGGTTTCTCCAATGTTCCTAAATTGCTCATAGAGTTCTAAGAGAGATGATCAAACAACAGCAAGAAGAAAGAAATTCACCTTCTAGATGAAGATCAAGGTATCGATAGATGAAACTTCAGAGGACAACTGATGCCATGTCTACACCAGGCCTGTATCCCAGGGTCATCCCTAGGTCATCCCTGTGCATCCACATGATGCACAGGGGATTCCAGGGGCAACCTGGGGTGGCCTAGGGTTGACTCCTGGATAATGGAAACCAGGGATATCTCAACTTTTCCTTGGTCCTGGGACCATCCCAAGGACTGTGTCTGTTGTGGCTGCACTTCCGGCTCCTGAAATGGGCACGGAGCTGCGCGGGGTGGCTCCGTGCCCATGGGGGAGGTGGGGGAAAGCAATTTTGCCATCCCCAGGATGGCGGGGCGTGGGTGAATGAGGGGTTTGGTGGGGTGTTTTTTCTTCTTACCATCGTTGGATCAGATGGGGGGCATGGCTTCGCTTTAAAAAAAATGGTGCCTGCGATGTCCTGGAAGGGAAGAGGGACATCGAGTGGCCATCTAGACCCTGGGGGAGAATCGCAGTCCACAATCCTCTCCTTTCCTCTCCTCTCCCTCCCTCCCTCTACACCTTTAGGTGTAGATGAGCCCTGAGTTTTAGTTCTCATAGTGATTTTGAAGTTCAAAATATAGGTAAGTTCACATTAAAATGCAAACTGAACAAATATCCCTATCCCTAGATCAAGGTGAATGAATGGAATGATGGGAAAATAAAGGATTTAGAAAATGGGCTGAGAAGTTGGAAGAAGGGGCATCGGATGGAACTGGAAGGATAAGCAGGAAGGAGTAAGTACAGAAGCCAGCCACACAAAATTCTTCCACTTGTTGCTACTCTCAGCTGAGACAATGGCCAGGTCTACAGCAAACAGGATATGACACTTCAAAAACAGTTTGAAAACTATATATGTGGAGTGTGCCCTGGGCCCCAACAGTTATTACTATAGTTATAAAATGTTTTAAAGCAGTAGTGTAGATCCTGCCGGTGATAGTGAAAGGATCATGCGAAGGATTTTATAAGTCCAAACTCCCTTCCGAAAATGCCCCTGGCATACCATTCCCTATGATTGGAAAGTAGACTTGTCAGTCCCTGACTCCTCTCTTCTGTCACTCCACCTTTGCATTTTCCATATATGGAAAAGTGAAAGGATTGGGAAAAAAATCTAGTTGTGCAAATTTCAAACAGAAGAAGTGTCAGTTTCTGTGCATATTTTCAAAAGTGTGTACTTTTGCCCCATTGACTAAAACTTGATAATACGGTGGATTTTTGGTTTTTATTTTTATTTATTATTCATTATTACATTTATGTCCCACCCTTTTTCCTCCAAGGAACCCAAGGTGGTGTACATAATCCTCCTCCTCTCCATTTATCCTCACAACAACAACCCTGTGAGGTAGGTTGAGCTGAAAATCTTTGACTGGCCCAAAGTCATGCAGTGAGTTTCCATGGCCAAGTGGGGATGAGAACCCAGATCTCCCGACTCCCAGTCCAACACTCTAGTCACTACACCTCACTGTTTGTTTTTAAATGTGCATTTCAGAGTGTATGCTCTTAAAAAGTAAGCATTGTTCTAACCCAATCACAAATTTGGGGAGTTAAAAACATTTCTTTAAAAAATGCTCTTGTTTGCTTTTCAGATTGCAAACAGAACATGTTTGCATGATTTGCATACAGCAATAAAATTATTTTTATATCCCTAAGTCCAGCTCACCTCAGACTGCTACTGGACCAGTCCTGACACTAAGGATGTATGAGAAAGTCATTTCAGTATGGTCTTGATCACAACTTACCAAGTTCTGTCTGGACAAAACACAGACTCAGATGCAATCTGCAGTCAAAATGTGTGCATTTCTGAGCTTGCAATGATTCACAGAACAACAAAAATGCATTTGACAGCATGCTTACATCAAAAAACTGTGCATGAAAAAGAAATGTGTAGAAATATACTTTGATCAATGGGAGAAAGATGTGTACCTTTCAAGGATGTGTATAATCGATGCATACATGTGGAAAATCACACTTGGAAATACAGATTTTTCATGCAAAAAACAAACAAACAAAGCTTGCTATGGCTACAAGTTGGAATGGGTTTCAAGACCTCAAGGCTGTTTGCAGCCGGACAAGAAATGTCAAAAGAGGTTTCTGAGTGACAGTGTGAATACAGAACTCATATTGGGAGAATTTTCAGGCCATGTAAAAGTTGCCTGACTCGAAGAACCTGGTGCCAATCCCTTGTCTATACCAGAAGGTCAAATTATCAGGTAGGGAGAAAGTGCCTTTTGTAACTCTGCAGTCTAGAGATAACACACTGGCTACAGGACATAAGCTACTTAGTGATGGGGAAATAAGAACAGGTAAACGGAATACTTGCGAGTTCTTTAAAAGAATCCAGTGGCAAATTTAACAGCTCAGACTACTAGGAGGATTACTAGGGAAATGGCTCAACATCGTCTGCATTTTGACAAAGTTCGACAAATATTCCCCTGAAACTAGGGATGTGTATTGTATCGTTAAAATGTATGAAAATGACTCGATAAGGTCATTATTGTGCATGTGTTTAACGATGACAATACGATAGAAAAACCTACGATAATCATCGAAGACAATAATTTTCGGGCGATTTTATTGTTTTATCAGACTGCCATATAAATATACCTATAACTTCTTTATTTTAAACGTTAGAGACTTGAAACTTGGTCACAGTGCTTATGGGGTATGCCTAAGTATGTGTATGAAATTTGAGATCGATCCCTCCAACCTTTGATTTTATATGAAATTTTTAAAGGTCATTTCTGTTCTGACAGGTCTGAATGAACGCACATGGCAAGCTGTCATTCTGATCTGTCAGAACTGAAACGATCTTTAATAAATTCATATAAAATCGAGGGTTAGAGGGATCGATCTCAAATTTCATACACATACTTAGGCATACCCCATAAGCCCTGTGACCACATTTCAAGTCTCTAACTTTTAAAATACAGAAGTTATAGGCATTTTTTCTTTAAAAATAGGGCTACAAAAATATCATTTTTTCACGATAATTATTGTGAAGATGATACAGTTCACCTACGATACGAATGAAGATGATAATTTTTTTGGTCCGAAATGATGATAACGATAAATGACAATATTTGTTGGCGTACATACCTTTACCTGACGCCCTCATGAACACTGTATCAAGGAATTCTTTTGCATAGAAACTATATATTAAAAAAAGACCTTTACAGATAACTTGGGAAGGCTTTAAATCCAGCCCTGGAGTATGGAGTTTACATTGACAGCAAAGCACTGTTGCTTATCTAGAGGGATACAACTGGATTTAGGAAAGCTTTGGCACAAAGTGCCTATGGGATTTTTACACCACACTTCATTTAACTGGGTTATAATTGCTAATACCCAGAAACAAAAGGATTAATGTAGAATGTGAACTGTTGCTACCAGAGAAATGAAAATGTCATTGACAGTATGAAAAGTGAAATTACATAGGCTTTAAATTTTAAAGAAGACAAATAATGGCTATGTTATTGAAAACCACATTATTAACACCTTGGCAATGGCTGATTTGATTACTCACTGAAATTATATATGTAAAATTAACTCTAACGCTTAAATGCTTACATGTCTGATGATGCATTCCTAGTTCACTTCATAACTGTTATGAAGACTACCCATATGGGCCATATATACATTATTTGCTGAACTATATAATTGCACCTCAAAACTAATAGCCAAATAGCTAGGTGTCATTAACCAAATGATACCACATGGTTGATAACTTCATGAAGTCTTAAAAGAGAAGCTGTGTTTGCAGAGAATGATAAACCAGGAATTCTGGCTTAATAAACCATGATGCAAACGAGGTGGATGTTGGTGTACATAAGCTGTTCCCTCATCTCATTGCATAAGCAGGCAAACAAACAAAAAAACAGGAAGGGGAAAGCTTTGTGTGAAGTCCAAACCCTGGATTTGTAAGCCAACAACAAACTGTGGTTTAAAACTGGTTTATGACCCTGGCTTGTTTGGGGGCAGTTAACCATAATGGAAAGAACAGAGGTGGAGCATATGGGTCATGTGCACCAACACGCAGCTGATACGCATCATGGTTTTTTAAGCCAGGTTTCTTAGCTTATTGCTACATGCAAACACAGTTATTAAGTAAAACTTTATTTATTTATTTATTTATTTATTTGATAACTCGTGTAAAGCCCATATCACCATGGGGAGCTAGTAGTCTGAGGGAGAAACATACTGCAAATTACATTTCTGGGTAGTGCTAGCAATAAGAAAGTGAAATCCCCATCCCAATTGGGCGTGGGATGATATTTGCGGGTGGGGGGGAGAAGAGCCAAGGTGGATGCTGCTGATTGGAGCATCCATATGGTGCCACTGGGCGGGGCAGGGCCGAGCGGCTTAAATAGCCAGCTAATGGGCCTGCCCGCCCTCTTCATCTCTGCGAAGCTCCCTCCCTCCCCTCCCTGTAAACAGTATGGGCTAGCCGGTTGTCATTAGGAGGCCAAGTAGGAATTTTTTACTCTTATCCTAATTTGGTTAGGAGTTTTTCCGCCTACTTCATACTGTAAGACAGCTGGGGAGTAGTAAATAGTAGGGATGTGCACTGGATCGGACCCGATCCACGATCCGAGTCCGGTCCAGTGGGAAATCGGATAAATTATCCGATTTCCGATCCCGCAGCTGGATCGGCCGATCCAATCCGAACCGGTCCGAAAAAGCTCCGAACCGGTTCGGCGGATCGGCGGATCGGCGGGCGCCCACTGGCGCCCACCGCCGCTTCCATTGGCGGGCGCCAGCGGGCGCCCGCCGATGAAAGTGGACAGCGGGGGGGGGGGGAGGAGGGGGGCACTTACCTTCTCGGCCCGGTGGCTCCCGTCCGGCGCCGGCGCCTACTACTACTAGCAGGCTCCGCGGCCTGCTCTAGGGTGGCGCGCCGGGTGATGTCATCACCCGGCGCGCTACTCTAGAGCAGGCCGCGGAGCCTGCTGGTAGTAGTAGGCGCCGGCGCCGGACGGGAGCCACCGGGCCGGGAAGGTAAGGAGGGGGTGCGTGGAGGGGAGGAGGGGGCGCGCGGAGGGGGGAGGGGGGCCCTTACCTTTCCGGCCCGGCGGCTCCCGTCCGGCGCCGGCGCCTACTACTCCCAGCAGGCTCCGCGGCCTGCTCTAGGATGGCGCGCCGGGTGATGTCATCACCCGGCGCGCTACTCTAGAGCAGGCCGCGGAGCCTGCTGGAAGTAGTAGGCGCCGGCGCCGGACGGGAGCCGCCGGGCCGGAAAGGTAAGGAGGGGGTGCGTGGAGGGGAGGAGGGGGCGCGCGGAGGGGGGAGGGGGGCCCTTACCTTTCCGGCCCGGCGGCTCCCGTCCGGCGCCGGCGCCTACTACTCCCAGCAGGCTCCGCGGCCTGCTCTAGGATGGCGCGCCGGGTGATGTCATCACCCGGCGCGCTACTCTAGAGCAGGCCGCGGAGCCTGCTGGAAGTAGTAGGCGCCGGCGCCGGATGGGAGCCGCCGGGCCGGAAAGGTAAGGAGGGGGTGCGTGGAGGGGAGGAGGGGGCGCGCGGAGGGGGGGAGGGGGGCCCTTACCTTTCCGGCCCGGCGGCTCCCGTCCGGCGCCGGCGCCTACTACTCCCAGCAGGCTCCGCGGCCTGCTCTAGGATGGCGCGCCGGGTGATGTCATCACCCGGCGCGCTACTCGAGAGTAGGCCGCGGAGCCCGCTGGTAGTAGCCGCCGGCGCCGGACGGGCCGAGAAGGTAAGTGGCGGGGAAGGGGGCTTACCCCCCCCCCCCGGAGCCGTCCGCTTCTATCCGCTGGCGCCCGCGGGCGCCAGCGGATGGAAGCGGGCGGCCCCAGGGGGGGTAGGGAGCGCGGGGGAGGGGGTTTACCTGCCGGGGCCGTCCACAGCGGACGGCCCCGGGGGGGGGAGGGAGTTAGGCCCCCCCTTACCCACCCGCCGCCATTTTTTCCTCATAGACTTGCATTGCAATGCAAGTCTATGGGGAAAAAAATGGCGGCCGATCCAAAAATGTACGATTTTTGGGTCGGGATCGGACTCGATCCGGTCCGGGGGGCCTCCGATTTTGTCCGAACCGGTCCGGGACAAAATTGGAGGTCCCGATCCGGGTCCCGATCCGATCCGGGGGGTCCGTGCACACCCCTAGTAAATAGGTGGATTTGTATCAATTCGGTCACTTTAATTTGGTGGTAGGTGCGGGCATCCTTAGGGGCATTTTCAAATGGTGAACATTCTCAGGAACCGTTGAGGTAAAGGGTAATACCTGAGGCCCACATCTGGGAGCCCTGCGGCACCAGATCATGGGAATAAGGTTTACCTTTGAGGCCAACTCTACTCACACATTCGGAGCACTGCGGCACGGGTGTTGTGACAAAGGAAGGCCTCCCAACCCCATATGGGGTAAGACCAAGGGGTGGCGAACGTGTGCTGCCACCTCGAGGTCAGAGAATCGTTCGCCCATTCCTAAGATTTGGCCTGGAAGAGGCCAAGAGAGGATGCCCGCATAGGTTTTACTCCCTTCTGCAGATCTTGAATAAAAGTGGCCCATTTTATACCCAACTTTCTTGTCTCGACTCGTTATTTGCACCCTACACCTCGCAAAACATGTCTGTTAGGAAGCCTGAGAGGAATTGGACTTTTAAAGCCACTGTACCAGAAGTTGATGTGGATGATGTGCTCCCAACACCACAGAAGAAGAAGAAGAGCCTTGGCTTAGTCCAGCCTGTTCTGTGCCTGCTCCATGCATCTTCTGAGTACAGGCTGAAGCAGAGCCAGGAGGAGGTGACATCTGCCTGGGGGCTGCTGATTCCCAGGCTGTGCATAGAAACCCTTGGGGAAAGAACTGGGGAAGCAGCAACAATGAGTGCTAATGGGGGACCAAAGATCCAAACCCTAAAAGGAAAGGGGGCTTCTCTTTTCATGTGTTTGTGTGTGTGTGTGAAATAAATGGTTGGATGTTGGTACCAGGGCACCTCTGAGAGACAGAGGGGGAAAGAGGAAACCCGTCCTTCTGTATATTGCATTTCTAGCATTATTTCCCACTTTTTTATTTTGTATTATCTAAAACTAATGTAAAGCCCATGTTGCTATGGGTGCCAGTAGTCCTACTCTTTTCCTGCTTTTGCGCCCCTCAGTGCCCTCACTACAGAGGAGCTCAGGAATAATATAAATATGGCTTAAGCGTATGAATCCCCCTCTGAAATTTGCATGTGGCATAGCCCCTCCCTCGCATGCACCGATTGGCATCCTCGATCCCCTTCCTCTCCCCGCAGATGACAGCCTGATGACACAGCTGCACCTTGGGCCTGCCTTCATGCCACAATGATTGGCCAAGCAGGGATGTCCATCATCCTGCTGGCAGACAGGCTGCCCTGCCTCTTTGGCATGGAGGAAATTAATTCCTTTCAAAGCTTGAGTTTTGAACTTTTTCAAACTTTCAAACATTTGTTCATGTCTACTCTGCTCAAGCTTCAGTTTAAAACAAAAATGAGGAAAAATGGTCTGGTAGTAATAAGTAATAAACCTTATACTACTGTATTCTTATATGAAATTTTTATATAACATCTCATTTTAAAATCCCAAAGCAGTTTACAACAAATCATAAAATAATTTAAAGAGGCACAGTTTTAATTTAAAATCAACAGAGGTGAAGTTTTTAAAAAGAAAAGCAGTTCCACCAACTACAGTGAAGGAGGAGGAAGACCTCGCTGAAATTTTAATGATTTAACCTGAGAATCGATAAGGAGAGTAAACAAAGTGAGTATGAGAGCTTTCCCCACCTTTTCGACTTTAAACTACCCTCCTTCTGTGAATTTTTCACCAATCATCTTGAAATTTTCAGGTTATGTAAAACCAACATTTCTTTGTGGCACATGCAAATTTCAGGAAGATTGGTGAAAAATCGTTGTTTTTATGGCTGTTAGAATGACCCCCCCATTATCATTTTAACATGGTGGAACGTGTTTTCTCCTGATGCCGCTTAACAAAGGAGGCACTCTCATGCCTCCTTTAATACATAATTATAAAAGCACAACACTTAAATAAGTTAATGGTTTGGAAAATCCAGGGTTTACAAGGACGTTTAGGATGCAGTCCTATGCATGTTTAGACAGAAAAAAAGCATACAACTCCCACTATGCCCCAGCCAGCTGTGCTGACTGGGCATGCTGGGAGTTGTAGGGCTTTTATCTGTCTAAACATGCACAGGATTGTGCATTCAGGAATATAAATTATCCATGCAAATTAGAAATACTAGAGGATTCATTTCCTAGACCTCAAACTCCGTTCCTTCATTCTTAGGTCCTCATCTTCTAAAAATGTTTATGTGAATCTGCCCTGGAAGTCCACGTAAAAAGTGACTCTGGTAATTTTCCTTGTTCTGAGCAAAATACATCAGTGGCTTAGGGATGTCGAAGGGATCTCTCTGGAGGGTCACGTTAGCTCAAGTTTTAGCACCTTGTTCCCCCCCCCCCCCCCCAAACTCTGGCTCGCTTAACTGTGAGCAAGTCCAATTTGATCTCTATCAAGTCAGGTCATGTCATGGGTTTTTGAATGTTGTTGTTTTCTCAAAATTAGCATTGACGCAAATTGCGGCTGCATGTTGCGTAAATCATGCAAATTTCAGCCGTAATTTCAACAAATTATGTTTGAATATGTTTAATTATATTGAATATGTTTAATTAGCAGGATTTGCACAAGTCAAGCATATTTATGGACACAACATGTGTAAATGCCAATTTTCAGATGGCAGAACCCATTTAAGTTTCCAGATTTCAGGAAAAAGCTGCCACCTCAGTTCGCAAATGCAAGCCAAACCGGGGGCCTGGGTGACCCCAAAAGGGCTGGATTTTCCCCAACAGCCATCTCTAAAGTGGCCTGGAAAATTCAGTACAATGGTAATATCACACCGTATAATACTGGATTTTAAAAGGCAGATTTTTTTTTAAAAGTGCTATTTTAAAACCAATGGTCATGTTCTTCAGATTTGTGAGGTTGTGTAGCATATCATCCTTAATGAAATGGAGCTTTAAAACATGTCACTCATAAGCAACAGGAAGGGGATAGTAAAGATGTGATAAAGGAGGCATTCATCCTTGATTAAATTCGGGGAAAGTGTTACAAGGGGCGGAAGATGAGTTTCAAGGATTTAAATGGAAAGCAAACGCGATAGATACTTCCTAAAAAATCCATAATTTGGTCCTAGTTCCTTGAATTTCCATGGGGTGATGGAGGAGGCTGGAGACATAGGAATCTCCATCTTAAAACAGACCAGGCTATATTCAGCCATTTGGCTCAGTATCCTGGCCGAAGAGAAGAGTTTTCCCCATCACCCGCAATTTATTGATTTATTGAATAGATTTCTATACCACCGAACCTGTTTTTAAAATATCTCTAAGCAGTTCGCAATGTGATTCTTCTAACTGGGATTGAAGCTGGACCCTTCCGTGCGGGACGGGTGGGCTCTCCCCATGACCTATGGCCCCTTCTCTGTCACTCAGGCATGCCCTCCTCAGCAAGCCATTACATTTTTTATGCCTGTGTATACATACCTAGAGTGCTGCAAATGATATCATGCGCGTCGCGTGGGGATTTTTTGTTTTGTTTTGCTGAACTGAAGCTCACGGCCTGTGAAAATGCCATCAATTATTAACAAGATGGGGTTTTGCGGCAGGTTGCCACGGTTTCTCTCATGTTCTTCCTTTTATTCCAAAATGGAAATGAGCAGGGCCTACAGATCTCCAACGGGAATCACGCCGAGGCACACATTAACCTTTGTTCATTTGAACATTTTGAGACAATTTAAAAATGAGTACCGCTCAGAGATAAGTATTTGCATATTTGTGCTTTTCAACAAGCTACTGGGAAGGCAAGCAACACGGAGTGACAGTTTCTTGCTTTTAAAAGCAATTATGTGTTAAGATCTTTGGATGAACCCTTTCTCTGTCAGTTGGCGAAGTGCACTAAGCTTGTACAAAGGAGAGAGCCTTCTCTTTGGGGGTTCAAAACTTTGGAACACCCTCCTTAAGAATGTTTGACTGGCATCTTTTCAGTACCACATGAAGAGTAGGGATTTTTCCCCTTGGGCATTTTAAACTGGTTGTGTGGCTTCTGCCTCCTGTATAATTTGTTGCGCCTCAGTTTTATTGTTATAGGATGGATGATGTGATACGTTGTTGTTGTTAATTATATTGCATTTTAGTTTACTATACATGACCCTGGGATCAAAGGTGGTTTATAAATCCTTAAAACAAACAAACAAAAAATATTGTAGATACCTATGTCATTCAGATCTCGCTGGCCCTTTCTACACTGGAGGGGTGTGGAGGGCTCAGGGTGGTGGATCTCGGAAGTAGCTACTTCTGGGATCATCGCACCAATATACATGCAAAATGCTATGGCCCGGCTGCTCCTGGGCTGTCGCAAGTTTCGACTGCCATTTTTTTAAGCAAGAAGAGCGCACGAGCGCTCCAGCGAAAACTGTAATTTTTTTTTAAAAAAAATTATGTGTGATCTGGCTCCCCTCCGCCCGCCATCCTGGGGGTGCCGATTTTGCTATCCCCCCTCTCCTGATGGCACATAAGCGCAGCAGCACTGGGGCGGGCAGCACATTCTTCTGTGGTCCCAGGAAGTTCCTCGGACTGTGGAAGAATAGTTTTTTTTTGTGGTTCCTGAGAACCAGGAAAAATCCCATCCCCCCCCCCCCCCCGGGGACTCTCTGTGTGTCATTCGGACACGCAGGGAGCAGCCGGGAACCATCCCAGGTGTTTTGCCTGGTGAGGAAAGGGCCTCATTTGTCAAAGCAATTTGTCCAAAATGAACCCTAAGAGATAAAGTGTCACACAGGACAGTGCAGGTGGTGACCAGTTCAGGAAGTCTGATGCATGCTTTCCTTCCTTCCTTCCTTCCTTCCTTCCTTCCTTCCTTCCTTTGATTTGTATCCCGCCTTTCTACCAAGAAAAATGGCACTCAAGGCAGCTTACAATCACAACTAAAACATGTTTAAGACAATAGTAAAAGAATGCATTAAAATTCAATAAAAACATAGCAGTAATAGAATAACAACAGCATCCAACCCAACAGATCTGATTACACACAAAAACCTGTTTGAATAAAATGGTGTTTGCCTGCTAGTGGAAGGACAGCAAAGAGGGAGTAAAACAGGCTTTCCTTGGGAGGCAATTCACAGCCTGGGAGTGGCCACTGAGAAGGCCATCTGTCATATTGTCAGCAAAAACACTTCTGACAGCAGCAGTATCAAAAGATGGGCCTCTCCCAAAGCTTTGAAGATCCGGGTAGGCCCATATGGGAGAAGGCGGTAATTCCTTAGTACAAGTTCTTTCTGGGAATTAAGGGATACTCTTTTGAGAAGACCTAGATGCTTGAAGCAAAGCCTTTATGAGGGAGTTATGTAAGACAGATCCTTTGATGAATAAAGGTATCCTGAACATTCATATGCTGAAGAAAAGTGATGTGTTGGTACCATGTAGTAATTTATGAAAATACTGTTATTTATTTATTTATTTATTTATTTATTGCATTTATATCCCACCTTTCTTCCTCCAAGGAACCCAAGGTGGCATACATAATCCTCCTCCTCTGCATTTTATTCTCACAACAACAACCCTGTGAAGTAGGTTGGGATGAGAGCCTGTGACTGGCCCAAAGTCACCCAGTGGTTTCCATGGCTGAGTGGGGACTAGAACCCAGATCTCCCAACTCCCAGTCCAAAACTCTAGCCACTACACCACACTGTATCTGTGGGTGGGATGCCTACTATGATAATGGGATTCTATTAAGGAAAGATACAAAGCTGACCCTCTGAAAGTGAGTTCCTCCCTCCTATTCATATGATGGTATGAATACCTAGCAACAAAACAACTTATTGGTAGCTGGTTTTACAATACTTGGGTTTGTACTTGACCTCCACCCATCTTCATAGCTACTCTGCTGCTGTCATTTGACCTCTTTGTTTTAATAACCTTTCAATGGATATTTTTCAAAGTAGTCATTCTATCTATTTTGATAGGTTTCCACTGAAAAGAGTTTTTTTTTCATTTGTGTAAAAATATCTGCATCCTACCCTCACCTCCCAGCAAAAAATAGTGCAGTCTTAGCAGGTTGTACTATGAGCTTTTGAATTAATGGGTAGATTTATGCATGAAGCTGCCTTCTACCAGATATACTTGTGGTAAGACAGAGCTGATGGGAAGCCCTGAATCTGCCCAGCCTGGTTGACCACCAGCACCTGTGGGCTTCCATGAACTCCAGGACAGGCACAGGTCACAAGGCCACTGCATCCCTGGGCTAAAGAAAACAGCACCATGGTAGCAAGCAATGACTGGCTCAAGAAACGGTAGGGAGGTTAAAGTGTTGTAACAGGACTTTCTGGTTCAGACTAACAAAAATACCTTCCTGTGGTAGGAAGAGTTGAGGCAGAGGAAAACATCTGGGCAGAATCCCATCTTTGGAAACATCTGGGCAGAATCCAATGCTGCCTTTGTGTGCATGGCCAGCCCATGGGTACCACACTGCCTACCAGTGAATTGTGCTCTTCAAGCATTTTGAAATGCTTGAAGGGCCAATTGATATTAGTGAGTGCAAGGCAGTTCCTCATCTGTACGATGTTAGTGTTAATGATGTTATGGGTTTGTTGTGTGGAATGATGGAATATATATACTAGGGATGTGCACTGGATCGGACCCGATCCACGATCCGAGTCCGGTCCAGTGGGAAATCGGATAAATTATCCGATTTCCGATCCCGCAGCTGGATCGGCCGATCCAATCCGAACCGGTCCGAAAAAGCTCCGAACCGGTTCGGCGGATCGGCGGATCGGCGGGCGCCCACTGGCACCCACCGCCGCTTCCATTGGCGGGCGCCAGCGGGCGCCCGCCGATGAAAGTGGACAGCGGGGGGGGAGGAGGGGGGCACTTACCTTCTCGGCCCGGTGGCTCCCGTCCGGCGCCGGCGCCTACTACTACTAGCAGGCTCCGCGGCCTGCTCTAGGGTGGCGCGCCGGTGATGTCATCACCCGGCGCGCTACTCTAGAGCAGGCCGCGGAGCCTGCTGGTAGTAGTAGGCGCCGGCGCCGGCCGGGAGCCACCGGGCCGGGAAGGTAAGGAGGGGGTGCGTGGAGGGGAGAAGGGGGCGCGCGGAGGGGGGAGGGGGGAGGGGGGCCCTTACCTGCCCGGCCCGGCGGCTCCCGTCCGGCGCCGGCACCTACTACTCCCAGCAGGCTCCGCGGCCTGCTCTAGGGTGGCGCGCCGGGTGATGTCATCACCCGGCGCGCTACTCTAGAGCAGGCCGCGGAGCCTGCTGGAAGTAGTAGGCGCCGGCGCCGGATGGGAGCCGCCGGGCCGGGAAGGTAAGGAGGGGGTGCGTGGAGGGGAGGAGGGGGCGCGCGGAGGGGGGAGGGGGGAGGGGGGCCCTTACCTGCCCGGCCCGGCAGCTCCCGTCCGGCGCCGGCGCCTACTACTCCCAGCAGGCTCCGCGGCCTGCTCTAGGGTGGCGCGCCGGGTGATGTCATCACCCGGCGCGCTACTCTAGAGCAGGCCGCGGAGCCTGCTGGAAGTAGTAGGCGCCGGCGCCGGACGGGAGCCGCCGGGCCGGGAAGGTAAGGAGGGGGTGCGTGGAGGGGAGGAGGGGGCGCGCGGAGGGGGGAGGGGGGAGGGGGGAGGGGGGCCCTTACCTGCCCGGCCCGGCGGCTCCCGTCCGGCGCCGGCGCCTACTACTACCAGCAGGCTCCGCGGCCTGCTCCAGGGTGGCGCGCCGGGTGATGTCATCACCCGGCGCGCTACTCGAGAGTGGGCCGCGGAGCCCGCTGGTAGTAGCCGCCGGCGCCGGACGGGCCGAGAAGGTAAGCAGTGGCGGGGAAGGGGGCTTACCCCCCCCCCGGAGCCGTCCGCTTCTATCCGCTGGCGCCCGTGGGCGCCAGCGGATGGAAGTGGGCGGCCCCAGGGGGGGTAGGGAGCGCTGGGGAGGGGGTTTACCTGCCGGGGCCGTCCACAGCGGACGGCCCCGGGGGGGGGAGGGAGTTAGGCCCCCCCTTACCCACCCGCCGCCATTTTTTCCTCATAGACTTGCATTGCAATGCAAGTCTATGGGGAAAAAAATGGCGGCCGATCCAAAAATGTACGATTTTTGGGTCGGGATCGGACTCGATCCGGTCTGGGGGGCCTCCGATTTTGTCCGAACCGGTCCGGGACAAAATTGGAGGTCCCGATCCGGGTCCCGATCCGATCCGGGGGGTCCGTGCACACCCCTAATATATACATATATATATATATATATATATATATATATATATATAATCAATGGGAAGTAGGTTTGTCTTGGATAGTAAGCGGTCTATAAATATTGATAAATAAATAATGAAAACCCTTTATATCTAACACAAAGATTCATTTTTAATAAGCAATATTTTATTTAAGAACTCAAAATGTTATGTGCTTGCAATATTTCACATGGAGCTGATAAAACTCTTCCTTTATATTCTCTGAGTTTTCTGAGAGAAATTTTCTCTTAAAAGATGCAGTGTTGCTTTTGCTAAAAATATTCTTGTAATGTGTCTTTCCTTTTTCTAAGAAGTGAGAACAAAGTGTACAATGTAATGTTTTTCAATCATTGCTGCCGAATTTCAGGCAATGGTTATGCCTTGGCAGTATGTTAATTGTACTGGGAATATAATGGGCCCATACATGCACTTCAGCTTTGGCTGTGGACATGTATATTATGAGGAATAATATACATGAGTATGCAATATTTTATCTACCAACTTACAGCGTCTCCCCAAATTGTTTCAAGATTCAATAGGGCAGGTGCTATGTAAAGTATGACCCACAGCCACTGTATTTCCACAATACCGCAAAATCAGTAATAGCTTTGTGCCTTATACAAAGTCATGCAAGAATACCAAGGCCAGAACTGCAGTTAACTGACACGTCCTCCATTTGAACTCATTCAAATACAAACTGCAATGAAGAAGTTGATAAAGGGAAGGGAGTAAATGAAGTGATGTGAATACAGCACATCAAACAATACAATTTGTAAAATTGGACAGCACAAAAGTGAAAGTTGGATAGTAAAGCATACAAAGGCTCCCAATGGTTAGTATGAAAGAAAAAAAGGAGAAAGAAAAGGGCTAAAGCAATCTGTCAAAATAAAGGAAAACTTCAATATCAGTAAGAAATGAAAGCAGCCATGTTGCTAAAGAAATGACATTTAGGACAAAATCCAAGCTTGGCGTAAGGAGAAGCATGTCTCAGTACAAGGTGAATCATCTTCATCATTATCATCATCCCTGGTGAAATTCTGATCCCATTAAAAACAATGCCACAATGGAAGGAGGCTTATATATCCTTAAAACATTAGAGGTGAAAGACAAGTTTATGCAAGATTTAATGTAATAAAAAAATAAATAATACAGATGTATTTATTGTAGGGATGTGCACTGACCCCCGGGATTGGATCGGATAGCGGATTGGAATCGGACCTGGGGGGTCGGATCGGATCGGATCGGATCGGAGGATGGTCGGATCGGATCGGACCGGATGTCCGATCCGGATCGGACTCCATTTTGAATGCTTTTTCCCATAGCCAAGTATTGTTTTACAAAAACGCCTATAACTTTTTCATTTTTAAAGATAGAAGGATGAAACTTGGGCACATTATACACTGGTTAGGGACAGTTATCTGTGAGAAATTTCAGAAAGATTGGTGCATGCGTTTTGTGGCAATTAATTTTTTAATAAATACCCAGGAATGCCTATAACTTTGTCATTTTTAAAGTTACACACATGAAACTTTGCCACATTGTAGGTGGTACCTTGGGACCTATGTGTGTGAAATTTCAGAAACGTAGGTGCTTGTCTTGTGTGGCAATTAATTTTTAGAAAAATGGGTAGTAGTGGGGTAAATACATTTACACCTCCCATTTTTTTATTTTTGAAGATACAAACAGGAAACTTGGGCACATTACAGGTACCACTTGCCTTGATATGTGTGTGAAATTTCAGAAACATTGGAGCTTTCCTTGTGTGGCAATTAATTTTTGAAACAATGAGGAAAGAAACACCTATAACTTTGTCATTTTTAAAGTTACACACATGAAACTTTGCCACATTGTAGGTGGTACCTTGGGACCTATGTGTGTGAAATTTCAGAAACATAGGTGCTTGCCTTGTGTGGCAATTAATTTTTTAATAAATACCCAGGAATGCCTATAACTTTGTCATTTGTAAAGTTACACACATGAAACTTTGCCACATTGTAGGCGGTACCTTGGGACCTATGTGTGTGAAATTTCAGAAACGTAGGTGCTTGTATTGTGTGGCAATTAATTTTTGAAACAATGAGGGATTCATTGGACAGCACTTGCCCATAGGGATTCATTGGACAGTACTTTCCCATAGGGAATCATTGGACAGTACTTGCCCATAGGAAATCATTGGAAAGCACTTGCCCATAGGAAATCATTGGAAAGCACTTTCCCATTGAGAAATACAGTTATGCCTCCCACTTTTTTATTTTTGAAGATACAAACAGGAAACTTGGGCACATTGTAGACTGGTTAGGGATAGTTATCTGTGAGAAATTTCAGAAAGATTGGTGCATGCGTTTTGTGGCAATTAATTTTTTAATAAATACCCAGGAATGCCTATAACTTTGTCATTTTTAAAGTTGCATACATGAAACTTTGCCACATTGTAGGTGGTACCTTGGGACCTATGTGTGTAAAATTTCAAAAACGTAGGTGCTTGCCTTGTATGGCAATTAATTTTAGAAAAATGGGTAGTAGTGGGGTAAATACATTTACGCCTCCCATTTTTTTATTTTTAAAGATACAAACAGGAAACATGGGCACATTACAGGGAACACTTCACTTGATATGTGTGTAAAATTTCAGAATGATAGGTCCAGGCATGTGGTGGCAAGGTGTCTGCACACACCACTTTGAAGACTGTAGAAAATTTCTCCTGTAACGAACCTAGCGAGAGAGAGTGATCCTAGGCTCAGCCGTTCTGCTTGAGTGAAAGTATCAAAGCAGACAGGAGCCAAGTGCTACTTTGTTTCTCCTTTTGTAATGGATACTAGCTCAGTTGCAGCCAAGCGTGCAACGATCAAAGAGATGAGAGAAAGTGTTTCCTTCTTCTTCCCGGGAGGCGGGAGGGTGCAATTGACAGCCCCAGCCTCTGTGGAAAAATGTTTATAACTTTAAATCTAAAAAATTCGTAGCCACCACATGCCTGGACCTATCATTCTGAAATTTTACACACATATCAAGGCAAGGGGTACCTGTAATGTGCCCAAGTTTCCTGTTTGTATCTTTAAAAATAAAAAAATGGGAGGCGTAAATGTATTTACCCCACTACTACCCATTTTTCTAAAATTAATTGCCATATAAGGCAAGCACCTACGTTTTTGAAATTTTACACACATAGGTCCCAAGGTACCACCTACAATGTGGCAAAGTTTCATGTATGCAACTTTAAAAATGACAAAGTTATAGGCATTCCTGGGTATTTATTAAAAAATTAATTGCCACAAAACGCATGCACCAATCTTTCTGAAATTTCTCACAGATAACTATCCCTAACCAGTCTACATTGTGCCCAAGTTTCCTGTTTGTATCTTCAAAAATAAAAAAGTGGGAGGCATAACTGTATTCCTCAATGGGAAAGTGCTTTCCAATGATTTCCTATGGGCAAGTGCTTTCCAATGATTTCCTATGGGCAAGTACTGTCCAATGATTCCCTATGGAAAAGTACTGTCCAATGAATCCCTATGGGCAAGTGCTGTCCAATGAATCCCTCATTGTTTCAAAAATTAATTGCCACACAATACAAGCACCTACGTTTCTGAAATTTCACACACATAGGTCCCAAGGTACCGCCTACAATGTAGCAAAGTTTCATGTGTGTAACTTTACAAATGACAAAGTTATAGGCATTCCTGGGTATTTATTAAAAAATTAATTGCCACACAAGGCAAGCACCTATGTTTCTGAAATTTCACACACATAGGTCCCAAGGTACCACCTACAATGTGGCAAAGTTTCATGTGTGTAACTTTAAAAATGACAAAGTTATAGGTGTTTCTTTCCTCATTGTTTCAAAAATTAATTGCCACACAAGGCAAGCGCCAATGTTTCTGAAATTTCACACACATATCAAGGCAAGGGGTGTCTGTAATGTGCCCAAGTTTCCTGTTTGTATCTTCAAAAATAAAAACATGGGAGGCGTAAATGTATTTACCCCACTACTACCCATTTTTCTAAAAATTAATTGCCACACAAGACAAGCACCTACGTTTCTGAAATTTCACACACATAGGTCCCAAGGTACCACCTACAATGTGGCAAAGTGTCATGTGTGTAACTTTAAAAATGACAAAGTTATAGGCATTCCTGGGTATTTATTAAAAAATTAATTGCCACAAAACGCATGCACCAATCTTTCTGAAATTTCTCACAGATAACTGTCCCTAACCAGTGTATAATGTGCCCAAGTTTCATCCTTCTATCTTTAAAAATGAAAAAGTTATAGGCGTTTTTGTAAAACAATACTTGGCTATGGGAAAAAGCATTCAAAATGGCGTCCGATCCGGATCGGACCTCGGCGGATCGGATCGGATCGGAGGTTGATCGGATCGGATCGGATTTTCCCGATTTTGGGGCGGATCGGATTCGGATCGTGGATCGGATCCGATCCGATGCACACCCCTAATTTATTGTATTTCTATACCACCTTTCTGAATACAACCAAATACAAAGATTTCAAAAAATAGAAAACAAAATCAAATTAAACATGGTAAAACATTAAAAACAACTTTTAGGGAACAATCCTGTTGCCCCCAGATAGCATCTAAGATGGTCCATTCTCAGATCCGAGGCTGGAGACAGGGTTCTGACCTTGGAATTGGAAATCAGAGCTCCGACCCCACCCTTGCAGCCAGTGTGGAAAGAACTATGACAGCTGCTTCTCCCAGATCCAGAATGCAACCTCAGAGAGGTGGAAAAGGAGGCATTTTGGTGGGCGGGGAAGGGAGGAGACTGGAGAAACCAGGATACAAGCTATCCCAAGACCTTGCCACCTTCCTCCTCCCACCCCCCCAAGATGCTTTCACTAGATGGGCAAAAAGGCCAGTCTAGCAAAAATGCAGCATGGGAGGATGGGGAGGCAGAGATTGCCTCCGCCATTCCTCCCGCTCTTCATTGGATGGTCATAAGCCTCCAAGTTCAGAGGCTTACAACTATGTAACAGGGTTGCACCCTTAAAAACATAACAACCATAACAATAATTTTGAAAAGCTAAGTTAAAAAGATGTGTCCTGAATTCAGAGAAGGGGATTCCTCTTTCTATGCATGGATCATTTTCATGCAACTAATGTGCAAATGGGACCTTATAAGACCCAATTTAATCATGCATAGTTCAGTTTTGTATGATAAGCACATGTGGCCTCCATTCAGATTGGAATAATGGCAGTCAAGACGTGGGGATAAGCTTTTATAAAGCTGTTAACTTCACAAAAAACCATCCCTAAATGCTTTCATTGATTCCAATGATGGCATTTCTTCTTTTAATTTCAAGGTAAAAATGGGTGGGGGAATGTTTACCTGCCCTCCTTGAAGTGCCATGGTCCTGAACTGAATCAGGATCACACATGCTTACTCTGGAGTAAATAAACCAACGTGAGCTATGCGTGATTACAAGGACATTTAGATTGGCTCTAAATCACAGGAATGTGAGAATCAGCAAAACTCAAGCATACTCCTTCTGACTCCAGTCTGTATCAGTTTGTAAGCATTTTTTCCTACATGAAAATCTGTTTCTATCTTCGTGCTTATTTGAAATGCACACATTCCTCTCCCTTTGATTCAAGCATATTTGTACTTGATTCATGCATATTTGTATGCATTTTTATCTTGCACATTTTTGAAATGTAAGCATGCTGTGAAACACATTTTGGGGGGGCCACATTGCAAGCTTTGACCACAGCTTGCTTCTGAGTCCATGTTCAGTCTGAAAGGTTCAAACTGGGTAAATTCTGATCAAAAATGAACTGAAACAAAATTCTCATACTTCCCTAATCATAAGACTCTGCAAAAAAAAAAAAAAATTAAGAAACCAGGGATACAATAGATCTCTCTCCTATCTATGAAAATTTAGTGAGATGGTTGAATTCTGCTCCATACTAGGCACCCAAGAAATTTCTCTTCATCCCTAAGCTCCGTTCTCTTCTATTATGCTTAGTTGGTAGTGCTGTCTGTCTGTATGTTACATGGGCTTATGTGCCACATTTACTTATGCCTCTTCAGTGCTGTCTGTCCATTTTCCAACAGTGTGACTATCAGAAAGCTGAAAACTCTGCAGATGTACCCAACATATCTAGTTATTTTCCAGCTGGTATTATATAGCAAATGCTTCCATATGCGCCTCCTCGTCGGCATCTTCCACTTATCTAAATAAACAGCAGATTGTACGGCTGCTGTCTTCTTTTTGCCTACAGGGCTGGGGAGAACATCTCCTACCAATCAATTCGCTTGTTTTCTCCGGCTATGATAATAATGGCTCATTATCTGGAGGACTGTCTTCCTGCTACATTTTGCATATAGGAATCAAGGAGATGAAGGAGCTCTTGTAGGGTACATTGATATTAATTCCTCTTGAGATCCATTAATGTAACATTAAATATACTAAGCAAAAAGGGTCTCCAACGTAGAGTGCTATCCCAAGGTCCTTCATTGTTTTTCTTTGGCTGTTTTTGCCCTGGTGTATGGGGTTTTGTTTATTACAAATTAATGCCAAGGGCATTTTTCACCCAATTAACTTAACTTAACTTAATTATGTTGCATAAAAGTGCCTCCTTTCCATCTGAAAGGACTTAAAGGAGCTGGCCCTACTATGAGGCAGAGTGAGGCAGCTGGCTCAGGGAGCAAATTGTGGCCGTGAAGTCACAGCTGCCTCCCTCCAGCTATTTGTCTTGAGCCTCCATGGTCGTTCCCATTCTCTTAAGCTGGCATCCTGGTAGCAGTGGGTGATGTTTTCTTCTTGCTGGCCATAACTGTCTGTTTTCCCATCTCACACCAGGGCTGGTCCAAGACATTTTGTTACCTAAGTCAGAGCAGCAAATGGCACTCCATCCAAGTCAAGGTGCATGGTACCCAAAGCCAGCCAAGTTATTTTGACACACAAGGAAGAAAATCTCATGGCCACTTCTCCCCCTCCCTAGCAGTAAAAACACAACAGTAACAAATGAAACAACAAGTAGTTTGCCGCCTTTTTATGACATTCAAAATTTGCTACCTGAGGCATCCATACAGTAGCCATATGTCCGCTTTTACAGAACACAATTCTCTATTTGAAGGGCAGCCAGAAGACAGTCCTCCATCTGAAGGCATCCTCTGTTTGAAGGACAGTCCTGTCCAATTTTGGTTTAAAGCTGAAGAATAGTCAGAAATGTTGCCCATCAACAGTCAGCACCTGAAAAATAGACAAGTCATCTAGTCACAGTCTTTTTCACTATGATGAGATGTACTGTATTCCTATTTAAATTATAATAACTGTCTAAATTAGGGATGTGTATCGTATCATTTAAATGTCCGATAATGATATGATAAAGTTGTTATCGGACATCCGATTAATGATAACAATACGATAGAAAAACCTCCGATAAATATCCGATCCGAAAATTTTCAGCCCAATTATATCGGATTATCTGACTGCCATATAAATAAACCTATAACTTCTGTATTTTAAAAGTTAGAGGCTTGAAATTTGGTCACAGTGCTTATGGGGTATGCCTAAGTATGTGTATGAAATTTGAGATCGATCACTTCAACCCTCGGCTTTATATGAAGTTTTGAAAGATCATGCAACTTTTTGACAGGTCTGAATGAATGCATGTGGCGAGCTGTCATTCTGACCTGTCAGAACTTAAACGTTTTTTAAAATAAATTCATATAAAATCAAGTGTTGGAGGGATCGATCTCAAATTTCATACACATACTTAGGAATACCCCATAAGCATTGTGACGAAGTTTCAAGCCTGTAACTTTGAAAATACAGAAGTCATAGGCATTTTTTCTAAAAATATTCAGCTCTATAGGGCACAATGGGGCTGCAAATTAAATATTGGATTTTTGATAATTGTCATGAAGACGATATGATTAACCTATGATATTATTGGAGATGATAATTTTTTTGGTCCGAAATTCCAATAACGATAAAATACGATATTTTCGGGCGTGCACATCCCTAGTCTAAATGTGCATCTATAGCTATAAATCAGTTTATGTCAATTTAATGCAAATTGCTCTCCATTTTGCTCCTCTTTTTTGGTGATGCATGTCTTCATCTTTTTTGGCAGTATATAACTGGCCACCCCAGGCAGCCACCTCAATCCACCCGATGGTGGGGGTGTCTTTGGAAAGTGTCTTTGGAAAAGGCTACTGCCCAAACGAGCAGGCAATGAAACAGTGAGCCCAGACCATGCAGGCCAGCAGGCACTGCAAATGTGTATGGGCCTGCTCAGACAACACACTAAGCCATGGTTAGGCCACTAACCCTTTTGCAGCAAATGGTTAGTGAACATGTTTAAACCATGGTCTCGTAGCCACCATGGTTAGGAATAGTTCACACAAGATTCTAAGCCATAATGTTTAGCTCAAAATGCTTAACCACCATGGCTTAGAATGTCATCTGAACAGAGTCTATGGCTCAATTTGGACAACACGCTGAGCCTCGGTTGTTGAGTTACCTACTGACGGTTGTTGGAAAAGTGGGTGATCTACAGACAACATGCTGCAGCAGGGGCTGCAAGGAATCGGCTACCACCCCGGTTGCAAATTGCCTACTCGGCTCTGACTGACAGCTCGGCCACCATTTTCCCCGCTCACCGAACTCTGGTAGTCCTCCAGCAGGTATCCCAGAAAGCAATGCGGCCAAAATCCATGGGCGCCGCCATTGCAGCCGATGCAGGACACACCTCCCAAACCCCATTGGCTGCCTCAGTCAGTGGGCGGAACTCAGCAGCCTCAGGCAAAGAGGCAGCCAGGAGGAACAGTAGCACCAATACAACAGTCGCACCCAGCATTGCACCCCAAACGTTGGCACCCACGCCCCAGGGAGCCACCCCTGCCCACCTTATACAGGAGACCTGGCAGCTGCGAGGGGCACCCACCTCCCCCAGCCCCCAGCTCCCAGCCCCCAGCCCCCAGCCCCCTCCCACCTCCCTCCCAGAGCAGCCACCCACACACACAGAAAGAAGGCGAGAGTGGAGTGGCGTAGAAAACTTTATTCAGCAGGGAGACCAGACATGGGCAATAAGGCACATGGGCACCAATATGCCAGGGCAGAACCTATGGAAAGGACAGCTGCCCCCGGGAAGGGAGGAGGCGGCTGGAAGGCACAGTGGTGAAGAGGGGATGGCCGAGGCCACACCTCCAGGGAGCCAAGCATGGAATGTGCCAAGGGGAGGAGGTGGAGAGGGGCGGCACGCCAGGGAGAGATGCCAGTCCACAGATGGAACTCAACAGCCGACGCTCACACGGGGTGGGGGTGGCGTTGCGGTGGGGGTCTACTTTGGGTGGGTTGTTGTTCTCCCTGTTGGGGTGGGGGGGCTACCCCCTGTTCCTGGGCACCTGGGGGTGCTGCTTCTTCCGTCTTCCCCTCCCCCCCATGGCCATGGCTCTGTTCTGGTGCGCTTCCCTGTCTGTTTGGGTGGCTGACTGGGCACCCTGCGTGAGTGTTTGCAGGAGCAGGCTCCTTGTTGAGCTCCATGCCGGCTGCCTGGTGGGGGAGGCGGGCATCCTGGTTGCTATGGCGGCGATGCCAGGGATCTGTTCTGTGCTTGCTTGAGCAGACGCCCGCTTTCTGCCTCTCTTGCTGCTCTGCTCTCTGATTTTCCTTGCTCAACAACTCACGATTGTTGCTTCAACAACGCCCCAATTCGGACAACACGTTTGTCAATTGACAAATCCCCCAACAACTTGCAAATGAGTTGTTCATCTCAGTTGTTGGAAATTGTTACTTTACCAACTGTGGGTTGTTGCTCCGTTGTTGGGCTACATTCAGACAACACGTTTAACAACTCAACGGGTTGTTGCTTCAACAACCCACAGTTGTTAAACGTGTTGTCTGAATTGAGCCTCTGTGTTACTCTGTTCACATGACATATACTGATGCTACTCCTGCAAATTTGCCACATTGATTTGAACTGACAGCTTGCAGGCATCAGGTGGAGACATGAGCTAGCAGTAGCCAGAATTGAGTATGCCATGTGGCTTGCCCCTGAGCTAGTCTGTGGCCCTCAGGTGCAGTGGAAGACACTGTTCCAATGCTAATGTTAACTGCCACTAAACTGTAAACTCCAGACTCAATAACCTCTTTCTCTCCCCTTTCCCTTATTCGTCCTTGGCTTTGGTGATCAAGGCTTCTGATTAACTTGAAAGCATGCTCAATTCTCTGTGACTTTGACTTGGTCCCAATAAAGGCATTCTGCTACTGTTGCTTTAAATTAAGCATTGAAGAATAGCATTGATTAACTAAATCCATATGCTTGCCAATTCCTATTTAGTGACCACAGGAAACAGAGTAGATAAATTGTACATTACAAATGGGGGTTGGGGTGGAATCCAGAGATTAGCAAGCATCATGTTGATTAAGATGCATGTTTTAATATGATTCAGTTAAAAAACAAACAGGGGAAATGAAAAAAAAGAACATTATAAGATGAGGATCATAGATATGATGCAGCTCAAAAGCTTTTCTATATACCTTTTCAGGCTATATTCATCACTCACTGTCATTCTAACTGAGTTTGCAAAGATCCCTCTGGGTTGTGATGAGATATTTACTCTGTGTTACTTCAAAACTGCTTAGCTGCTTTGTATAACAATGAAAGTTTTACATTTGATTTGTCACTTCTGAGTTTCACACTGCCAAGGTGTGCAGAAATGTGCCTGTTTGACAGGGGATTTACTTTACTTTACTTTGGATTGGATCTTGTTCTTTTAAATATTTGTTTGTATTTTATGTTTTTAGCTGTTTTTATGGCATTTTAGTCATTTAATTGTTTGTAATCTGCCCAGAGAACATTGGTTGTTTGGCAGATTAGTCGTGTAAATATTGAATAACTAGTGGCAAGGGCCAGGCAGAATCAGGAAACTGTTTAACAGACCATGGGCCAAACAAACTACACATTACTTTAAGGCAAAGCTAGATGTAGCTAGATGGATATACTAGCATCAGGGTGGGGTGGGGTGAGTCAGCCATTGCTTCATCATTCCAGAATGTTCAGTATATCTGCAGCCACTAATTCATTCAGTCTTAATCTCCATTTTGAGGCTGGGTCTGAATATAGCACTATGAAAGCAGTATGAATGCAGTATATAAAAGGCGGGAGCCACACCAAGCAGGATATAGCACTATGAAAGCGGTATGAAAGTGGTATATAGTATGTGTCAATGAGCCCCAACAGTTGTCAGTGCACTTCTCTATACCTCTATAAAGTAGTAGTGGGGCTCCTGCCTTTTATATACCACTTTCATAGTGCAATATCCTGCTTGGTGTGGATTAGACCTTAGAGTTGATTTGGGAGGTAATTCATTGTAGGGGGACTGCTTTAGGTGTGTGTTTAGGTGAGAGTGGGATGGCTCAGTGGGTGACAAAATTATTGGGAATGCATGAGTGAGAGAGAGAATGGGACAGGTGAGTGAGCATTTTCATTATGGAGGGGATCACTAGCTGTAGCGACCTTACTGTGACCCTACCCTGCACCCACAAGCCAGCTGCCACTTCCCAGCTCACCATTTTGTCAAGTTCATCTTTTTAATCCTGTTTCTGTCTTCTAAGGTGTTTTCTAACTTTTTTAGTTTGCTGCTGAAAGTGGAGCCCAGGTGGTGCCTTTCCTCACTAAGGCCAACACTTGAAAAAGTTGTGCTGTACCATTCAGATACTGATTCTTGTCTTCATCTATCCCACCCCCATAGAGCCACCTAAAGCAGGTTGCATCACCATGCTGCACGGCAGAGGTAGTCATGTTTTGTGAAGACAAAATCACACACACAAAAAAGGAAGGCAGAGAGAAAGAGAATCTGGGGATGGGGGAATCCCTGTACCATTGAGTTTAAGAGTGTGAAGAGTTATTTTTTCCTATTGTTTCAGTTCCATGGCACTGGCCTACTTTTGGTCTTCTTGTAATACATCCCCAGAATAAATGGATTAGTGCTGGGCCAAATCCTGCCCTCTATTTTCAGGAACTTTCTCACTCCCTGAAAAAGAGGCAGATGTTCCTCCTTTCCACTTAATCCCTCAAATGGAAGCTCAACACATTGTTTTTTCTGCCCCTTCCTCGAGGTTGGGGGGGGGGGAGAATTCAGAGAATTTTCTCTTTGGGGAGGGGTACAGGGTTTCCACATACCTTTTTTTAAAGTGTAGCCCATTGCTGAGGGGACTTCTTCCTATTTTTTAAAATGTTTTTTTAAAGCATCCAATAAGCCCTCCTGGGCTCCTGAAAATGCCGGGGATGTTTTAAAAAATATGAAAGAAATAAGACCTCTCAACAACTGGCTACATTTCAAAAGGTATGTGGAAAACCTGTTCCCCTCCCCAAGGAGAAAATTCTCTGAAATTCTGACCTCTCCCAGCCTCATTCGCCCATGTTTCTGTTTATCTCCCACCCCCACAAAATGCCAAAAATGGAATGGTTGAAATTTTCAGCACAGCACTAAAAAGTATTCTATTTTTTGTAATGTAGTTTCTCTGTCCAGATCTCTCTATCAAAGGAACTATAAGCGACTGCACTAGAAAATGTGCTTGAAGTCTTGGAATAAGTAGATGCCTCCCTCCATTTCCTACACAAGAAAAGACATCAGCAGAAAACTGGACAGAATATTCTCAGGTGGCACATCCTTCATGTCTAGTCTGTATCTCTGGGTACAGATAAAAGGATTTCCACTAGAGGTGTGATATACAGACCCTCATGACTTAGCCTTTACCAGACAGAGCTAAGTGTGTTGCATTCACTGCTGCAGATGAAAGGCTTGCAATTTGCAACATCGTATTGTACCGGATGTTTTTGTGTTACACATCTTTATGTAAATAAGCCACTATCCCCAACCATACCAGACATGAACAATTCTGCAGAAGATGAAAATAAAAGGAAGTGTAAAGGATGAGACTGAGGGCTCCTCTTCACGGCATCTCTTTGATGTTGTGGCAGCGGTGGCAGGTGACGTGATGTGCATTTGCACTCGTTCCACCCCTCTTCACCAGCTGGAGCACCACGGTGGGCTTTCCTGCCACCGCCGCCGCTGCCGCACCCACCAAGCAGCATTTTTACAAGAAAGGTACATTTTAAAATTGGGTGGGGAAGAAGGATGGTGGTCTGGGGTTTATTTTTATTTATTTTATTTTATTTTTTAAATGGGATGGGGAAGAAGGTAGGGAGGTCTGTGGAGGTGCGGAGGTGGTGCAGCGAGCTTATGGCTCGCTGGTCCATCCCCTTCCCTGCCCAGCCCATGGCGACCAATCAGTGGTTGCCATAGACTGGGCAGGCCTCCCAGAAGCTCCGGAGCAACACCGACAGATGGCAAAAGCCGTCGTCGCGTCGCTCAAAGCTAAAAAAGTCGGGCTAAATGCCCAACTTTTTTAGTGCAGAGCCAGTGCACAGCCATTTTGATGGAAACTGTCTGTCTAGAGGCAGCTTGAAATGTTTTGCACTTCACGCCTTTCAATATCCCCAAGTTGAAGTTATCACACTAGGTTAAATTGCATCGTGCTGAACATACTTTGTGATAATTTACAATGTAAAGTACATGGATAGATTTGAAAAGAAGAGTGGTTCTTACAATTGTTTTGGTATCTACCTTCTTCACCTTCAGTTGTGTTACTGGTAAAGACAGGAATTATGATATTATAGATCTAACATTATAAGCTGAAGGCAAGATGTGGTATAACTTTATCTGTTGTTGCATTCTGTAAGTGAAACAGATTCCATTGATGCTATCACTAAGTTCTTTTGTACTTGTTTTTTTGTTATCAATGAGGTGATCAGTCCTGAGGTTAGAAAGAGAAGCCTCTTGTATGGAAGATATGATGACAACTACATCCATAGTATTGTTAAAAGGAAATTCATAGAATCAGCATGTCCTTGAATATGACATTTTATTTTATTTTATTTTATTTTAGGTCTGATGTGTTTGAACAAATCAGCATGGAGCCACTTAAAATATTTTTTTGTGGGGGGTCTGCTGCACATGGCAAGCCATTCATATGGACTGGCACATCACACAGTTGTGATTCTAGGTTGTGACCCTGTAATAGTTGTGAACCTAGTGCTGGTTTTGACCTTTAAAGCCCTAAACGGTTTGGGACCAAGCTACTTGAAGGATTGCCTTCAACCATATCAGCCTGCCTGCACTTTAAGATAAAAAAGAGGCCCTTCTCACCTGCCAGCCAGTGAGAGAAATTAAGTGGGTCTCCACATGGGAGAGGGCCTTCTTAGCAGTGGCTCCATGCATATGGAATAAACTCCCACTGGCGGTCTGCCATGCACCATCCTTAAAAACGTTTTATTTTACTATAGCCTTCTCATAAATGAATACTGTTTTGCTGCTACTGCCCTTGTTTTTATTCTTAGTTTTTACTGTTAGCTTTTATTGTTTTTAACTGATATTTTACAGTTTATGGTTTTATTGCTTTTAATGTTTATACTGTTTTATGTATGGTTGTAAGCTGCCTTGGGAGAGCTTCTATCTTGAAAGGTAGCTAAGAAATGTTTTAATAATAGTAATAATAATAATACTCAAAAAGTTATGATTCTGGGCTGTGATCCTGTAATAGTTATTTGAGCAATTCTACCAAAGGGATGAGTGAAACATTTGCACTATTTCTTTTAAAAAACAGATTGATCTAATCCACAACTGTTGGAACTGAATGAGGAACTGAACGCAATTTGCGGTCAGAAATATGTACATTTCCAATTTTGCGATGCATTCTGCAAAGAAATAAAATGTGTGTGACAACATGTGCAAAGAAAACTGCATACAATTGTAAAATGCACAGAAACACATTTTAGTCCAGGGGTCCCCAAACTTTCCAGGTCAATACACACATGTAAGCAGGCATTCTCTATCATTTTGGCAGGACTTCCCTTTTTAGAACCTTATTGCTGACCATTATATATTGTTTTTATGTTGTATGGCTTTATTAATTGTTTTATCTTTTTAAAATTGTTTTTAATATTTTTTATGCAACCGATGGCATTGTTTTATGGATTGTTTTATAGGGGTGTGCACGGACCCCCCGGATCGGATCGGGACCCGGATCGGGACCTCCAATTTTGTCCCGGACCGGTTCGGACAAAATCGGAGGCCCCCCGGACCGGATCGAGTCAGATCCCGACCCAAAAATCGTAAATTTTTGGATCGGCCGCCATTTTTTCCCCCATAGACTTGCATTGCAATGCAAGTCTATGAGGAAAAAATGGCAGCGGGTGGGTGAGGGGGGGCCTAACTCCCTCCCCCCCTGGGGCCGTCCGCTGTGGACGGCCCCGGCAGGTAAGCCCCCTCCCCCGCGCTCCCTACCCCCCCTGGGGCCGCCCGCTTCCATCCGCTGGCGCCCGCGGGCGCCAGCGGATAGAAGCGGACGGCTCCGGGGGGGGTAAGCCCCCTTCCCCGCCACTGCTTACCTTCTCGGCCCGTCCGCTCCCGTCCGGCGCCGGCGGCTACTACCAGCGGGCTCCGCGGCCTACTCTCGAGTAGCGCGCCGGGTGATGACATCACCCGGCGCGCCACCCTGGAGCAGGCCGCGGAGCCTGCTGGTAGTAGTAGGCGCCGGCGCCGGACGGGAGCCGCCGGGCCGGGAAGGTAAGGGCCCCCCTCCGCGCGCCCCCTCCTCCCCTCCACGCACCCCCTCCTTACCTTCCCGGCCCGGCGGCTCCCGTCCAGCGCCGGCGCCTACTACTTCCAGCAGGCTCCGCGGCCTGCTCTAGAGTAGTGCGCCGGGTGATGACATCACCCGGCGCGCCACCCTAGAGCAGGCCGCGGAGCCTGCTGGGAGTAGTAGGCGCCGGCGCCGGACGGGAGCCGCCGGGCCGGGAAGGTAAGGGCCCCCCTCCCCCCTCCGCGCGCCCCCTCCTCCCCTCCACGCACCCCCTCCTTACCTTCCCGGCCCGGCGGCTCCCGTCCGGCGCCGGTGCCTACTACTCCCAGCAGGCTCCGCAGCCTGCTCTAGAGTAGCGCGCCGGGTGATGACATCACCCGGCGCGCCACCCTAGAGCAGGCCGCGGAGCCCGCTGGTAGTAGCTGCTAGTGCCGGACGGGAGCGGACGGGCCGAGAAGGTAAGCGCCCCCCTCCTCCCCCCCCGCTGTCCACTTTCATCGGCGGGCGCCCGCCGATCCGCCGATCCGCCGAACCGGTTCGGAGCCTTTTCGGACCGGTTCGGATTGGATCGGCCGATCCAGCTGCGGGATCGGAAATCGGATAATTTATCCGATTTCCCACTGGACCGGACTCGGATCGTGGATCGGGTCCGATCCAGTGCACATCCCTATTGTTTTATCTTGTTTAAATTGTTTTAATTTTGTATGCTGCCTAGTGCATTCTGCATATAGGTGCTGTTGTTCCCCGCCTCGATCTAGATGGAGAGGCGGGTAAGAAATAAATCGTTATTATTATTATTATTATTATAGGTGGCATATAAATTTAATAAATAAGTAATAAATAATAATAATAATAATGATAATAATAATTTGGAATATTAAGAGAGTGTTGTGGATTCTATCACAAAATCACTGCCAGCATGGGTGTGGAGGCCATGCATAAAATGGCTGCCATGTAGGTGTGGCCAATCACAAAATTCTCATTTTCCATGAGGCAAATTGATAAGACTAGGCCAGATCTACACCAAGCAGGATATAACACTATGAAAGCAGTATGAAAGTGGTATATAAAAGGCAGGAGCCACACCAAGCACGATATAGGGTATGTGTCAATGGGCCCCAACAGTTGTCAGTGCACTTCAAAACCAGTAGTGTGGCTCCTGCAGTAGTAAAGCAGTAATGTGGCTCCTGCCTTTTATATACTGCTTTCATACCGCTATATCCTGCTTGGTGTAGATCTGGCCTAAAAGAAAACTAACTTGCCCAAGAACTTAAGTACAAGACAGAGGTGGGGCTGAGCTATAAAATAATTATTTTGAATCCAAATAAAGATGATGCTGGAAGGCAGGTCTTTGCTTTGTAATATGCCAGCCCCAATATGCCAATTCAAGAATAATTAAGGGTGTAATCCTATATAAGTTTAGACAGAAAAGAAGTCCTATAACTCCCAGAATCCCCTCCCCAAGACAGCCATACAAGCTGGGGAATTCTGGGAGTTATAGAATCTTTTTCTCTCTAAACATGCATAGAATCATGCCATAAAAAGATCTTAAGAAATAAAATAGAAATTAGGAGGGGGAGGGAGGCTGCTGGGCACCGAGAAAGGTGTCCATAGGCACCACTTTGGAGAGCATGTATATGGATTTCTGTGCATGAAAACAAAAAGAATGGAACCAGGAGTGAATAACGTTTGATTGATTTGCTCATTCGTATTGAACCAGAGTTTGGAAGTGCGGTATGCGGTCTCACAGAAGCTGAAACTACTACTGATGGTAGAGAAATGCCTGATATGCTATGTTCCTTAATCATGTTTTTCTTCAAGTATTCTTCTTTCAACATGAATATGAAAAGTTCCTGTAATTGACCATATTTGGTTGAGAGAACTCCAATAATATTTTTAATTTGAAAGTGTGTGCTTCACAGAATTTCTGGGCATTGCTACTTATTCACCCTTAGGATTGCTTTTCTTTTCTTGTATTATTTAAGCATATAAAAATATTAAAAGACCTTTGGAGCATGGTCTTTGTTTGCCAAGCTCTGATGGAAGAAATAAATCCGCCAGACAATTAAAATGATTATTCAAGCCGATTAGCCTCTTTTATTCTTTTTCCAGAAGTTCCGATGCTTGCCTTAGATTGGTTTGCCCCCTATTTTTTTTAATAGACAGTTCTCTCACTTGCTATAATTAAATGTGTTCTTTATTGCCGTATTATTTATTTATTTGTCGTATTTGTTGATGTTCCTGCTTGGAGATTAAAATTTACATTTTGCTATTGTTTAAGTTGTTCCTGGTCTAATAACAGCGGCTGAAGCTCATTAAGGTATTTCTGCATCTTATATGAAGGGAATTACACAGACCTATCCTTGGAGTTAAGTTATGGGGGAAATGACATTGGGTTTCACTGCAAGTACAAGTGCTGCAAAAGTCCAAGCCATTAATTTTAGTTTGAAAAGAGCAAGTGACAGACTATTGGGGTTCATTCCATTGGGAGTTTTAATAATGAATAATGGTCGGCCACCATGACAGCAAGATAGATACCAAACTACTTTTAGTGGTGCCATCAGGGCAGGACTTTGGGGCAGAAGTCCAGGGACTCAGCAGAATGAGCAGGAAGGCCACAAACACACCAGGGATAGCTTAACACATTTGGAAGGAAGGCAAGCAATGCATCCTGCTCTTTAAAGAGGACACCCCCATAAATCCATTAAATACAGAGTTAAATGGCCAAACTATTCTAAAGTAACCTCAGCTGTGTCCACGGAACCCCCAGATCGGATCGGGACCTCCAATTTTGTTCCGGATCAGATCAGAACAAAATCGGAGGTCCCCCGGATTGGACCTGACCCCGATCCGAAAATAGGATGTCCGATTTTCGGATTGGCCGCCATTTATCCCCGTAGACTTGCATTGGGGGAAAGAAAGCTTTCCCCCAATGCAAGCCTATGGAGAAAAATGGCGACAGGGGGGTGAGTGGGGGCCTAACTCCCCCTCCCTGTCCCTCCCCCCTTGCGCTTACCTGCAGGGCCCTTCTGCTCCCATCTGCTGGCGCCTGCAGGTGCCAGTGGATGGCAGCAGACAACCCCGGCAGGCAAGTGGGAGCCCCCTCACGATCCTCCTTACCTCCCGGGGCCCCTCCACTGCCATCTGCTGCCACCCGGGCGGCAGCAGATGGCAGCAGAGGGCCCCTGGCAGTTAAGCCCCCCCCCCCGGCGATCCTCCTTACCTGCGGGGCCATCCGGCGCCTTCCCCTGCATAGATCTACTGAGGACTAGGCCACGAAGCCTACTTCTCAGTAGATCTACACAGGGGAAGACGCCGGACAGCCCTGCAGGTAAGTGCCCCCTCCCTCACCCCCCTCACGATCCTCCTTACCTCACGGGGCCGCTCCGCTGCCATACACTGCCGCCCAGGTGGCAGTGGATGGCAGCAGAGGGGCCCCAGCAGGTAAGCCCCCCTGGCGATCCTCCTTACCTGCGGAGCCATCCAGCGCCTTCCCCTGAGTAGATCTACTGGGGACTAGGCTTCACAGCCTAGTCCTCAGTAGAGCGCCATCACCTGGCACTCAACTGAGGACTAGGCCGCGAAGCCTAGTCCTCAGTAGATCTATGCAGGGGAAGGAGCCGTACTGCCCCACACGTAAGTGCCCCCCTCCCTCCTCCCTCCTCCCCTCACAATCCTCCTTACCTCCCGGGGCCCCTCCACTACCATCCACTGCCGCCTGGGCAGCAGCAGATGGCAGTGGAGTGGCCCCAGCAGGTAAGTCTCCCCTGGCGATCCTCCTTACCTGCGGGGCCGTCCGGCACCTTCCCCTACGTAGATCTACTGAGGACTAGGCTTCGCGGCCTAGTCCTCAGTAGAGCGCCATCACCTGGTAAGTGATGGTAAGTGATGGGTGGTAAGCCATCACCCTGCAGGTAAGTGCCCCCTCCCTCCTCCCTCCTTCCCTTCGTGATCCTCCTTACTTCCCGGGGCCCCTCTGCTGCCATCCACTGCCGCCCAGGCGGCAGCGGATGGCAGCGGAGGGGACCCGGCAGGTAAGCCCCCCCTGCTGTCTGCTTCCATCAGCAGGCGCCCGCTGGCACCCACCGATGGCAGCGGACAGCCCCCCCAGGTAAGCCCCCCCACTCCTTACCTTGCGGGGTGTCCTCCTCCATCCGTTGCTGGCTGTAAACTACTATGAACTAGGCCCCGCGGCCTAGTTTACCTGGCACTCTCCTGTAAACTAGGCCACAATGCCTAGTTTGCAGTAGTTTACAGCCGGCAACGGGAGGAGGAGGATGCCCTGCCAGGTAAGCCCCCCCTCGCTGTCTGCTTCCATCGGTGGGCGCCTGCTGGCACCTGCTAATGGAAGCAGCGGTGGGTGCCAGTGGGTGCCCGCTGATCCTCCGATTTTTCCCGAACCGGATCAGGTCCTTCCGGACCGGTTCGGAAAAGATCGGATGATCCAGAGGGGGGGATTGGAAATTGGATAATTGTATCCGATTTCCCCTGGATCGTCTCCGAATCGTGGATCGGAGCTGATCCAGTGCACACCCCTAATAAATATTATATAATATTATATAATAATATTATATAATAATATAATATAAATAATACCCCCCACCACCAGCATCTGTAAGTTATATCACCAAATGTGGAGCAATCCTATTGTTGTGTTGGAGCACTCCATGGTTTGAGCACACTGACGTTTCCTAGGCCCTGCCAGACTCTAGCCAGCGGGCTGAAGTGTGAGACAAATGGCATTTGAAGACCTACCTCTGGCTCCCCCTTTCCTTTACTAATTCTCTCTCACTGCTTGTCTAAGGGGCTAATCAAACAGGGTGGGAGCATGGGGAAATCACATTTCCCTACCATTGCTTTGCCTCCTGCTTCTGTCCCACAATAGATGAACAGCTCCCTCTTTCTTTACATGAGGAAGAAAGAGGAAGCAAGCAACAACCATGTGGTCCATTCAGCGGGCATTGTTATCGCACTGCTTCTTCTGCACACAGCAAGAAATGGCAGCAGGTGCCTATCTACACAGTCCCTTGGAACATTTTAAATTGTATTTTAAAACATTCCAAATAGGTGCGTTCTAAACCGTCTTAGGCCACATTAAGGAGTACTCACATTACAGGAAAAAACTTCTTCAGTCTTCAAAGTGGTGTGTGCAGTCACACACTCTTCTGCCCCATCTCTTTCTGTTTCGTTTTTACAATGAGTTTAGGGCAAAGCATTGTGGGCGTTGTAGTTCAGTCACCCACTTCCTCCTTAGTTCTTCTTTCAATCCCTAGCTTTCAATGAGTATAGAGCTAAGGATTGTGGGTGTTGTAGTTCACTCACCCACTTCCTCCTTAGCTCCTCTTTCTTCCCCACCAATCAACTGCTAAGCATTTGGGCGCCGGTAAATGAAGCACTCCCCCCATAAATCACAAACGGTAAGGAAGGACACATTATTTTACTTAAAACTATTTTTTAAAAGTAAAACCGTTGTATGTAGCTGAAGTGAGTTTTAAAAAACCTCGGGTATACATCATTCAAGGGAGTGCGTCATGTGGCCCAAAGAGTTTTTGCAACCCTTATAAAACATTAAAAACCTAGCATGTAGATCGGCTCCAGGTATCATGATAGTAAAAAATATCAGATTTTCTGGGTCTTATTTTTTTATGGAAAAAAGAGAAGGAGGGGGACGTGTGGGAGGGAAATGTCATCATCAAAAGGACCAGTGAACATCTGTGAGTGGCCAGTAACAAGCGTGGTATAAAACGCTCATCTGATGATGCTCTAACTCTTTCCCCCTGTTGGGGCAAGGTGAAGGACAGCCTCCCTCACTGCATCCATGCAACGCCCCTGAATCCCTCTTCTTTCCCCTTCATGATGTCAGTGCTCCAACACCACAGAAAAAATGCCATGGAAAGTTCTATGGGGGCTCAGAAGGGGGAGCATTTAAGATCAGATCTCCACTTCCAAGTTTGAAGCTCAGACATGGTCTGATCTCTCCTATGGCCCCTGGGACACCATCCTTGGGACCATAGGATTGCCACCTAAAACAAATAGATCACAGTTTTGCAAGATAAAATGCAGCTGCGGGACCCCTAATCCACAGTGGGGAGTAAAAGAGCTAAACATACTAGGTCTTGAACTGGATTGGTTCTTCTGCTCTTACTTTTGGTTACAAAAAGAAAAAAGCTAGCTAAAACAAATGCCAACCAGGACTGTAACATAATGTGCAGTTTGTTCCTAATATTACCTAACTGCGCCACTGCATTTCTCTGTATTCATCAAATCACTCTGCAGAAGTGCATTATTTATTTTTCTAAGAACTGATGGGTCTTTTTAAAATGCATTTAAATAAAAAAAAAGTTGTTCAGCGTTTAGTGCATAATGTAGACAGTTGCAGCAGCCTTATGTCCTAAGAGGAGCTGCACACATTACTCTTTTCCTGGATGAGCATGAAAGCAGATAAAAGTAACTGTGGAGGCCTGCAATTTTACTCAGAGTAGTGTTACTGAAGTAGGGATATTTGATCCTTTCCCTCTGTGTCATTTCCCTAATACGAAGAGTTATTATTCTCATTGAGGGGACATACAGGTGCCATTATGGGATCTGTATATTCTTCCCAGCAGGGTATATCATGGTTCTCTCTCTCTCTCTCTCTGGGTGAGTGTGTATGTATGTGTGAGATTTTTATTGGTGAAATGGCATGGGGGAAAGGATTAAATAGCCCTCCCCCACAGCCATTACTCTGTGCAAAATTGCATCCCCTCCTTGATTTGTTTCTAATAAGTCAGGAGAGATCCCATCACAATTTTCCTGTGTCTATCTGTTTTAGCCCTAAATCCATAACCAGGCAGGATCAACACTACTGCTTTATAATAGGGATGTGCACTGGATCGGACCCGATCCACGATCCGAGTCCGGTCCAGTGGGAAATCGGATAAATTATCCGATTTCCGATCCCGCAGCTGGATCGGCCGATCCAATCCGAACCGGTCCGAAAAAGCTCCGAACCGGTTCGGCGGATCGGCGGATCGGCGGGCGCCCACTGGCGCCCACCGCCGCTTCCATTGGCGGGTGCCAGCGGGCGCCCGCCGATGAAAGTGGACAGCGGGGGGGGGGAGGAGGGGGGCACTTACCTTCTCGGCCCGGTGGCTCCCGTCCGGCGCCGGCGCCTACTACTACTAGCAGGCTCCGCGGCCTGCTCTAGGGTGGCGCGCCGGGTGATGTCATCACCCGGCGCGCTACTCTAGAGCAGGCCGCGGAGCCTGCTGGAAGTAGTAGGCGCCGGCGCCGGACGGGAGCCGCCGGGCCGGAAAGGTAAGGAGGGGGTGCGTGGAGGGGAGGAGGGGGCGCGCGGAGGGGGGAGGGGGGCCCTTACCTTTCCGGCCCGGCGGCTCCCGTCCGGCGCCGGCGCCTACTACTCCCAGCAGGCTCCGCGGCCTGCTCTAGGATGGCGCGCCGGGTGATGTCATCACCCGGCGCGCTACTCGAGAGCAGGCCGCGGAGCCTGCTGGAAGTAGTAGGCGCCGGCGCCGGACGGGAGCCGCCGGGCCGGAAAGGTAAGGAGGGGGTGCGTGGAGGGGAGGAGGGGGCGCGCAGAGGGGGGAGGGGGGCCCTTACCTGCCCGGCCTGGCGGCTCCCGTCCGGCGCCGGCGCCTACTACTCCCAGCAGGCTCCGCGGCCTGCTCTAGGATGGCGTGCCGGGTGATGTCATCACCCGGCGCGCTACTCTAGAGCAGGCCGCGGAGCCTGCTGGAAGTAGTAGGCGCCGGCGCCGGACGGGAGCCGCCGGGCCGGAAAGGTAAGGAGGGGGTGCGTGGAGGGGAGGAGGGGGCGCGCGGAGGGGGGAGGGGGGAGGGGGGCCCTTACCTGCCCGGCCCGGCGGCTCCCGTCCGGCGCCGGCGCCTACTACTCCCAGCAGGCTCCGCGGCCTGCTCTAGGATGGCGCGCCGGGTGATGTCATCACCCGGCGCGCTACTCGAGAGTAGGCCGCGGAGCCCGCTGGTAGTAGCCGCCGGCGCCGGACGGGCCGAGAAGGTAAGCAGTGGCGGGGAAGGGGGCTTACCCCCCCCCCGGAGCCGTCCGCTTCTATCCGCTGGCGCCCGCGGGCGCCAGCGGATGGAAGCGGGCGGCCCCAGGGGGGGTAGGGAGCGCGGGGGAGGGGGTTTACCTGCCGGGGCCGTCCACAGCGGACGGCCCCGGGGGGGGGGAGGGAGTTAGGCCCCCCCTTACCCACCCGCCGCCATTTTTTCCTCATAGACTTGCATTGCAATGCAAGTCTATGGGGAAAAAAATGGCGGCCGATCCAAAAATGTACGATTTTTGGGTCGGGATCGGACTCGATCCGGTCCGGGGGGCCTCCGATTTTGTCCGAACCGGTCCGGGACAAAATTGGAGGTCCCGATCCGGGTCCCGATCCGATCCGGGGGGTCCGTGCACACCCCTACTTTATAACAGTAGTGACTACTGTTGGGGCGCATGAGACATTCCATATACCATTTTCAAACTGCTTTCAAAGTGTGATATCCTGCTTGGTGTAGATCTGGCTGGCCAGTTTTGTCATGTGATAATCACACATGCGTACACACATACCCCGATAACAACACTCTCTCATGACCATCACACAACAGTGGTGTGAGGGGGTGTTCCACCCTTTGCCTTTGTGCCATTTTCCCCAATTTAAATCATTCCCATCCATGAATCGAGCTACATGTGGGTTTCATGCTTTGGCTTATAATATGAGGCTGGTTTCCAAGAAAAAAAAGTGGAATGTGTGAAATGACCCTGACAATTCCCATTTTATTATTTCTGCTCCAAGTTTCTAACCCTTAGGCAAGCCATGACTACTCATAGCTTCATTGTTGAGGGGATGGACCTCTCTGTATCCTGAATATGTGCCCAATTTTCATGATGTTCAGTCATTTCCTAACACTTAACCATCTCTCTCTCTCTGGCAGGATCTACACTACTACTTTATAACTGTATTGAAATGCACTGAGAACTAGGGATGTGCACTGCCAGGAAAATCGTATCGGAATCGTAACTTCTGATTTTTTTTAAAAATCATATTGGATCGTATCAGAGGTGACACGCTTCGTATCGTATCCAATTCTGATACAAAAATCGGACATCCAATTCTTGAATCAGATGCCTATTTTGCCTGATAAACTTGATTTTTGAAACTAGGTATGAATGGGCAGCAAACTCTGATAAGCACTTTATTACAGGGTAAGGACAAGACGCTTACTCTGCAAGTGGCAAAATTTGTACACTGTATAATAGTCTGCAGAACTCAAATATTGAATAGCCAGCCTTTATAGATTTTAGGTACCTCTTCCCCTCTTATGATAGTTATATATTTTACTCTTTTATAAATTTTAATGAGTGTAAATGAACATTGTTTCAATGTTTAAATGCTATTTGCTGATGTTTGGCCTATTGGCTGTGAATAAAGTTGTTGTTGATTGTTCAATGCGCTAAAATGAAACATAAATGGCTGTAACTTTTTTATTTTAAAAGCTAGAAACTTGAAACTTGGTCACATTGCAGATGGAATGTAGTTACTCATGTGTGCCAAGTTTCATAAAAATCTGTGCAAGCATGTATTTTCTAAGAATTTTTGAAAGATCGTGCTTTTGGGTTTGACAGCTGTCAAACCCAGAACCACGATCTTTCAAAAATTCATAGCCATGACACGCTTACATGGATTTTTCTAAAATTTTGCAAACATGACTAGCAACATCCCATCTCCCAGGTGCCCAAGTTTCATGTCTGTAACTTTTAAAATAAAGAAGTTATATGTGGTTCTTTCCCCCAATGCTAGCCTATAGGGGAAAATAGGCTTGCATTTGGGGTATGTTTGTTATTTTAAAAGATGGAAACATGAAACTTGTGGACATTGCAGATTTTATGTTGCTAGTCTATAGGGGAAAATAGGCTTGTGTTGGGGGAGAGTTTGTTATTTGAAAAGATAGAGACATGAAACTTGGGGACATTGCAGATTGTATGTTGCTAGTCATGTCTCCCCATGTTTCATGTCTCTATCTTTTAAAATATCAAAAATTCCCCCAACGCAAGCCTATTTTCCCATATAGGCTAGTGTTGAGGGAAGGAACCACCTATAACTTCTTCATTTTAAAAGATAGTGTGGCAATACCCCACATTTATGTTCCCTTAGGTATGTCTGGTGAGTATGTTTAGAGAGCTTGGAATGTTAGACTGAGTGGGTGTGGCTAGTGATGCTATAAAAGGGTTTGGACAGTCAGTTAGTAGTTAGTTGAGGTTTGTATGTGGGTAGGTGTGGATAGAGTAGGGAAATAGGTAGTGTGAGAAGAGTGTGTGAGGAAGGAATGGATATAAAATCGTAGGGATTTAGGATTATTAGTACTTGGATTGTTATTACTAGTATTATTAAGAATAGGCAGGTTTTAAATTGAATTTGTCGAAACTAAGAACTATAAACAACAATAAACATTTTCTTTATTTTGCTACCATAAAACCATGCATCAGCTTGGCTTTGTTACCTGCTCTATTGGTTCATAAATCCACCAATTACATTAAACCTTTAGCCTAGTATATCCACAAGCAGAACCTATTTCACAAAGTCTTTGACTTGTTCCCTCACAGAGAAGGAAACAGTAGTGTTATTTTGCTCTTCCCAGGCTTATTCAAGTGGTGGCACTTGTCTTGAGAAGGGGTGCTCATGACCAGACCTAATATATAGATGGTGTGGTGGCACAGATAGAAACATGAAACTTGGGGTGACATGACTAGCAACATACAATTTGCAATGTCCCCAAGTTTCATGTTTCTATCTTTTAAAATAACAAACATACCCCAAATGCAAGCCTATTTTCCCCTATAGGCTAGCATTGGGGGAAAGAACCACCTATAACTTCTTTATTTTAAACGTTAGAGACATGAAACTTGGGCACCTGGGAGATGGGATGTTGCTAGTCATGTGTGCAAAATTTTAGAAAAATCCGTGCAAGCGTGTCGTGGCTATGAATTTTTGAAAGATCGTGGTTCTGGGTTTGACAGCTGTCAAAGTAAGTTTGACAACTGTCAAACCCAAAAGCAAGATCTTTCAAAAATTCATAGAAAATACATGCTTGCACAGATTTTTATAAAACATAGCACACATGAGTAACTACATTCCATCTGCAATGTGACCAAGTTTCAAGTTTCTAGCTTTTAAAGTAAAAAAGTTACAGCTGCTTATTTCTCCAAGGCAACCTTATGGAGAAAATGCGCAAAAATGGTTATCCGATTTTCCGATTTTCTTGGATTAAAATCGGACCAGAGAAAATCGGATCGGAAAAAATTGGAGCTCCAAGGGACTGCATCGGAATCGTGGATTGGATGCTCGATTTCCTCCATTTTTAATCGGTATCAGACATCAGATCTGATACAATGCACATCCCTACTGATAACTGTTGGGGCCCAGGACACATGCCATTTATCATTTTCAAACTGCTTTCATAGTGTTATATCCTGTTTGGCGTAGATCTGACTTAACTCTCTCTCTCTCTCTCTCTCTCTCTCTCTCTTCCCCCCTGCCTCTTTCCATGGCCCCTTTCCTTATCTGCAAGCTTTCATGTACCAGCAGTCTTTCCTAAGAGTTGGGAGGAGGGGAAGAAAATGTTGCAGTAGGTAAAAATAAATATATGATAAATTGGCATATAACACTTGGTTGAGTAGCTCTTGAGGGATTTCACCCAGTTTATTTTCAAGTATATTCACCCCTAAAATATAAAGAATGTAAAGTATGTAGTATAAAATATCTATGTCCCCTACCAATTATAAGGGGTGTGTGCATGTATTCTTTGTTGGATTCCATTCAAAATTCAAGACATGTTCCAATCCAAGCAAAATGGCTCCAACAAAAATATACACATGCACCCTTCAAAAGCAGTACAAGTGTTTTGTACTCAAGTATCCATTGCCAAGTCCTTGAGAAGCAGCGTACAATTCCCAATAAACCTGCAAGAATGATTCAAGGTAACAGGCTCATGAATAGCAGCTGGAAAGACTTCTGGCTTGCTCTCAGAGCAAAAACAAGGGTGCACAAATAAGGCTTCCAGAAGTGGCTGCATCCAGTAATTCATAGAGCTGTTTAAACCAATATTTTTGTATCAAACACTCCAGGATAAATCCATATGTCCAGCTTGCAGTGCAGTGCATAGATGCCATGCAAAATTTCTGTCTCCTTAGTTTTGTTTCAAATCTTCTTAGAGCTTGGGTAGATGGCTTCCCCAAAGCTGGGTAATGTATAGGCATCATGATGGCAGATACTGTAAGATTCAAATAGTACTTTGCTAGAAGATAATGTATCCAAATGGCTCAGATGATAGCTTTTATTGGACCAGCTGTTACAGTTTGGTGGCAAGCTTTCAAGCTGCACAGGAAGGAAAGGGGGGAGGGAAACTCCTCTGCAGCTCAAAACTTGAAAATCTACCAGCACAGCTGGTTTCATAAAAGTTGTCATCCAAGTAACACCTACAATCACTTCACAGATAATATTCCACAATTTCCTGATGCAATTCAAACAGTCCTTACCCTATGCAACAATCAAATCAACCCTCATCGCCCACCCCCTATATATCAACTGACTGGTTTCCCCTCCCAAAGCTATTATGCTATATCCTAAAATGAAATAAAATGAATTAATTTCTATAACATGTGGTTTTGATGGAAGCCAGATCTGCATCTCGTGTCCTATCGATATGATCCCATCATGTTGATGCTATATTTGTCTTGCACATTTATACTTTGTAATGCACACAATGACATCTGTTGCTGTATTTTGGATGATACAGAATAAAAAGTGGGAAATGAGGCTAGAAAAGTGGTATACGAAGTACGTAATATACCCCAACTGTTATCAATGTACCTCAATACTGATAAAAAGCACTAGTGTAGATCTGGCCCTGTTTGAGGCAATTTATTCTTCTACTTTGTGACACTATAATTTTTGCTAAGGTTTACAGATTATATATCATTTCAATTTGCTCTTTATCACCTCGATTTTCTGCAAACCCAGTAATTTCACCATCAGTTCCAATGGTTTTTCTATCACAGTTATACTAATGTCCCCAGGTTGTATACAAGAGAGTACCATTTCAGATTCTGACTGTCCTTGGTTTACCATGGCAACTGCTCCCAGGACCCCTCAGGGATTCAGAGTCAGGGCAGCCTGTACCTTCAATGTCATGTAGAGCTAGGTGCCTACTGCAGCATCCACCCAACTTCAGCATTTGAGTGCAAGAATGTATTTTGATGCTCTTATAAGACGATGTGCTGCTGATTACCAGGGATTGCAATGTTCAAGTTGAAGAAGAGGTTATTGATCTGAATATAATGTGGGGAGACATGATTTGGGAGAGATCAATGAACTCATTCAGTTTGGCTCCCTATGCCCTTTTGAAGAGTTTATGCTAAAATCAAACATCACTGTCTGCAATACTACAGCTAGAGGCCTGTAGAACAGTACCAGAGGAGCTACAGGATTTATATTGTTATTTTTTTAAAAGGGCGGGATACCATGATCAAATATACATGACTTGAAAGTGTTGGTATTAATAAGGAAAATGTCTTCCATCTTTGCCTTGTATCTCTAAAAACACCCATGTGGATGGTTCACAAATAAGCTGAGTGACATAAGAGATGTAGTATGTGCAAAACCCAATTAGCAAACAGTTTGATGCATAGCAGAGCATTGGGAAGAGAAGCCAGAAAATGAACTGCAGGAACATATGGAGCAGCTATTCGCTTATGTTCTAAAGATTATTATTGCAAGGAAAACATGCATGGAAATAACAGCAGTGCATTTCAAACACAACAAGCTAACCTAAGCAGCAGTGAGTTTCAGGCAAAACGTAGGCTGACCATATGAAAAGGAGGACAGGGCTCCTGCAACTTTAACAGTTGTGATGAAGAGGGAATTTCACCAGGAACTAATTGCATACAAATGACACTGGCTGAAATTCCCTTTTCTCTACAACTGTTAAAGTTACAGGAGCCCTGTCCTCCTTTTCATATGGTCAGCCTAGCAAAACGTTCCTGAATATGGCAAAGTGTATGGAAAGATTAATGCAAGACAATGCTGCAAAAAGATAAATATGGAAGATGACATAGCATTGGACACACACCCAACTACTCACTCAAAAAAGAATATTTGTTTGACTAAAAATGGAAATGTGTTCTCTCTATTTGTTGCCTATGCACAATATTAATTCTAGTGTGGTAGCCTTAGTTGCACTCCATTCTAACACACTAGTAGGTTGGTGGGGTTTTCTATTCCCCTTCCACACACACTTTTCTCAAGGATTCCAACAAAGCAAAATATTTTATTCTAAAATGTTAGGAATGTAATAGAATTGAGAAAAATGCCTTACTTCCACGCCCGGCACAGCCTGGGGGTGGGGAGGCTATTGTGGATGGGGTTGGGAGACGAGGCATGGCGGCATACCTTAGGCAGCCTCCCCGTAGCGCCACCAGAGAGGGAGGGGAATCAGAGTCCATTTATTGCTCTCACCCTCCCCTCCTCTGTCTCTTTGAAATGCAGTTCCCTCCCTCCCTCCCTGTAGGCAGCATGGGCTCACTGGTCATCCTTACGGGGATGAGTAGGAATTTTCTGTTCCTAATTTTTCACTGGTTATGAGTTTTTTTGCCTACTTCACACTGTAAGACAGGCGGGGATAAATAATTAGGTTGATTTGGCGTTGTTAACAATTTGGTTACATTTACTGTTAGGCAGGTATGTGTGGGCATCTTGAGCAGGTTAGGATCGGTGAGCATTCAGAGGCACCATTGCGATGTTCGGTAATGCCCGAGGCTCCCCAGCTGCGACTTTTACGGCCCAGCTCGCAGAGATAAGGGTTACCTTTGAGGTCAACCTTTCTCACCCACTTGGAGCTGTATGGTGTGAGGGGAGGTGACATGGAAGGCCTCCCTACCCCAAAAGAGGGAAGCCTGGTAGATGGCAAATGTCGAGGTGCCACTCTCAGGCCGTGAATGTTTTGCCCGATAAAACAACGGCATGAGGCCGGATTAGAGAAGATGCCCGCTTAGAATTTCCCTTTCTGCAGATCTATTAATAAATGTGGCCCTGTTTAAATCCCAATTTTGTGTCTGCCTCGTTATTTCCCACACGCCACATTCCTGCAATCAGTCAACGTACACACAGCAGAGTTGCATTTTATAAAACTTCTATTGCATCAAGAGATCATAATCAACATTACACACCTTGACTTTAGCATAAAAACAGGAACAGAAAATGTGAGAGGAGGTTGCTCAAATCAGAAATAAAAGAAAAACAAGCAGGTGGAACCAACTTTCAAGATAAATTACAGAGCCACCTACTGCTCCAGCAGACCAATTACAAGTTTAGTAAAGGATTGATCTAACTATATTCATATGTTGTTGACTCTCCAACAAAATAAAATGGCTTATTTGAATTTTAGAAGACAAACTTTGGAACAAGAATACTAAGAAGTTTGAAGGAAAAATAAAAGAAGGTTTTAATTCACTTCTCTGAGGGGTTTTGTATCTTCACCTTTCAAGTAACTTGGGGCAAAACAGTCATTATTTTAGGTTGCAATCCTTTGTAAGTTTAGACAGAAAAAAGCCTACAATTCTCAGTATTTCCCAGCCAACATGGCTGGCTGGAGGAATGCTGGGAGTTGTAACACTTTATTCTGTCTAAACGTACATAGGATTGTGCCCCTAGTCTATATATATCAGTCATATGTATTTTTCATTTTTTACTCTAGAGTAGGTGCAGGGGGTAACCTTCATTGGGATCCTAGAAGGAGCTACGGGGCTTTTAAGATCTGGATTGGACCCCCAGTCTATTGGTAAAAATGGGGGTGGGGACATACCTGCTAGATACAGATTAAAAGTAATGTCTGTTTTGGCCCACGCTCAAAGGAACTCTTGCAATACAATCAACAAGTCCATCTGCATTTTTTAAAAAATCTTTTGATCATTGAAAAAGAATGGAAGTATGTGCAATATAGGAATCTGTATAAATACCACCTTATCATAAAATATTGATTTAATATATTTGACAGTTGTCCTGGCTGGAGGGTTCATTTTAACTTTAAGGACTTTCAAGCAATTTGATTTGTTCCTAGAAGAAAATAGAATCCTGGTTTGGGGATGGACTAACCTCTGTCTATCCTGCCTGGAGCTCACCAAGCCCCCACTGGCCACCTTTTTCTGCTCATCACACTGTGTAAGCCGCTGGATGATCCAATGAGTGCTTGGCAAGTGCTGCATGGTTGCCTGTCCCCTTAGCAAGCCACCATTTTATATAAACATGACTGTCACCTGGCGCACTCCTGTAAACTAGGCTGCGAGGCCTAGTTCGCAGTAGTTTACAGCCGGCAATGGATGGAGGAGGACACTCCGGCAGGTAAGGAGTGGGGGGCGGCTTACCTGGGGGGGGCTGTCCACTGCCATCCGCTGCTGCCCGGGCGGCAGTGGGTGGCAGCGAACGGCCCCGGGAGGTAAGGTGGACCGCGAGGGGGAGGGGGGCACTTACCTCTGGGGTCGTCCGCCACCTTCACCTGCGCAGATCTACTGAGCACTAGGCTTCATGGCCTAGTCCTCAGTAGAGTACCAGGTGATGATGTCATCACCTGGTGCTCCACTGAGGACAAGACCGCAAAGCCTAGTGCTCAGTAGATCTATGGCAGGTGAAGGCGGCGGACGACCCTGCAGGTAAGGAGGATTGCGAGGGGGAGGAGGGAGGGGGCTCCCACTTACCTGCCGGGGCCATCCGCTGCCGTCCGCTGGCACCTGCGGGCACCAGCGGACAACAGCGAAAGGCCCCGGCAAGTAAGGAGCACAAAGGGGAGGAGGGGGCTTATCTGCTGGGGCCATCCGCTGCCATCCGCTGGCACCTGCGGGCACCAGCGGACAACAGCAGAAGGCCCCGGCAAGTAAGGAGCACAAAGGGGAGGAGGGGGCTTATCTGCTGGGGCCATCCGCTGCCATCCGCTGGCACCTGCGGGCACCAGCGGACAACAGCGGAAGGCCCCGGCAAGTAAGGAGCACAAAGGGGAGGAGAGGGCTTATCTGCCGGGGTCGTCTGCTGCCGCCCACGGGCGCCAGCGGATGAGAGCAGAAGGCCCCTGCAGATAGCACAAGGGGGGGAGGGACAGGGAAGGGGTAGTTAGGCCCCCACTCACCCCCCTGCTGCCATTTTCCCCATAGACTTGCATTGGGGGAAAGCTTTCTTTCCCCCAATGCAAGTCTATGGGGAAAAATGGCGGCTGATCCAAAAATCGGACATCCGATTTTCGGATTGGGATCGGGTCTGATCTGATCCGGGGGACCTCCGATTCTGTTCTGATCTGATCCGGAACAAAATTGGAGGTCCCGATCTGGTCCCGATCCGATCTGGGGGGTCCGTGCACACCCCTTATTTATACCTTGTAGGACACACAGTGATATTTATTGCGGTAATTTGGATAATGTGGAATAAAAGCAGGAAATGACATAATGAAAGTGGTATATTGAATGTGTAACATGCCCCAATAATTCCTAGTGCATTCAATACTGCTATAAAAAGCAGTAGTGTAGATCTTGCCTAGGTCCCTGATTCCCTGATTTGAATATGACCAAATGCAACTATTAAAGCCCCAATATGACCAAATGCAACTATTAAAGCCCTTTTGGGGGGGGGGGGTGCATGGGCTAAGAGAAGAGGTTCAAACTAATTCATATTATCTTCATAATAAATCAGCAGCAACAGCTGGCAAGTTACTTCACTGGTGGAAATCACCCATGTCACTGCTGCTGTGTGGTGATTGATGTGGGAGAAGAGATCTATTGGGACAATTGTGAACGCAGACAGGACATAGCTCAGCCAGCCCCATTCAAGGGCACAGTACTTACTTTTGACTTACTGGTTAACAGTCTCATGATGCAAGTGCAGGATGTTATCAATGAGAACTGCTGGCCATTCAGAAGCTGCTGACTGAACCACCTTCTGCCTCCACTGCCATCTCCCAATGTTTGCCTAGAAAGACATGCTTTTCCATCACTCCCCAGAAAATGTCCTCACTACCACTACTACTTAGGCTCACATTGCTGCTTAATCCTATCATGACAACCATTTTGATTTTGATGATATCATGCGAGCCTTGATACAGCTTTGATTTCTTTGAAAGAATGTACACATTGCAATAAAAAAATGACATAAGTCAGCATTATAGCAGCCTCCTCAGAAGTTCTTAAATTGGACAAATACCTATGTAGTGAGGTCCCTGCTGTAAGCTATAAATTATTTTATTATGTATTTAGTTATTGCATTTATAGCTTGCCTTTTTTCCTCCTTAAGGAACCCAAGGCAGCATACATAATCCTCCTCCTCCTCCTCCTCTCCATTTTATCCTCACAAGAACCACCCTGTGATGTAGGTTGGGCTGAGAGTCAGTGACTAGCTCAAAGTGACCCAGTAAGCTTCATGGCCGAGTGGGGACTAGAACCCAGATCTCCTGACTCCCAGTCCAACACTCTAACCCCTACGCCACACTGGCTCTCTTAGTTTCCCTTTTAATATTTTGTCTGTTAACTTCCTTACATTTCACACCTCACTACCAATGTAGTGAGAACCTACTTATACTAAGATCAGAATTATCTTGCTTCCATCACATTTGGTTTACACCATCATATTAATTCTGGGATTTATTTTTAAACAGGGGGGTGATGGTGTCCATTTTCTAATTAAGTTCATGCTGCAATCATCAACATGTAAAATCAATTCCAGGTTCTCCTGCTCACATGCTGCTTCCTAGAGGCCTAAAACTCTCCTTGCAATATTCCGCTCAAAAGCAGGACTCAACAGTATCACGTTTCGCCATGTTTAAAGCAACTAATTATCATTCTGATCTCTCGGGGTCAGACACAGTTTGCATATGTCCTCCAGTGTCCATGTTTGCTGCCCCTCCAATTTAGCTGTCATGGACAAATTGAATCAAAGGTGATTTTCTACTTTCCCCGAGCCCATTAATGAAAAAAAAAATCTAATAATGTTCTGTGAACTGACCCCCGAAGTGCACCACTTAATTCTTAGGCTGACATAGAGAACTTACCATAAATGATTATTCTGCATCCGTTACTTTTTAATCCATGCAACAATATTTTTATCTGCTTGGTGCTTAGCCAAGTGTTATAACGTGAGCTACAGGATCAAGTGCCTCGCCGTCTTCTAAATATATCCATGGCAAAGAAAGAATCAACCACAAAGAGTCTTGAACTCTCAATCTCCTGCTCCAAAGTCAGAGGACCTATCGATTAGTCATCAGACGGTGCACACAGGGGGGGATCATCCTGCAACCCTTCTGAAAGTGCTTCTATTGAAGTCATTTGTTAGAAGAGTATGCGACTTCCCTGAAGACACAGGCTATTTTCTTTTATAATATAGTGCAGTCAAATTTCCTCCCTGCTTCAGCCACATCTTTTTGGAAGCTTAAAAAGTGAATCCTCAGTCAAACTTTAGGGAATAAAATGGAGGCAGAGGATCAAAACTCAGCTCAGCACAGCTCCAACTCTCTCAGCAGCTGTTGGAGCACTGGGGCTACAACAGACTGGCATATCAAAGTACATAATGAAGCATCCCATTATGCATGCCATCTGTGTAACCTTCCACAGACAAATGCTGTTATAAGTCATCATAGTGGTGTGGTCCAAAATAGGAGAACACTATTCAGAAATGGAGGCTTATGGGCCAAATCAACAGGGCATGTGGTGAACTTCACCTAAGCCGTGGAGCTTCTGCATACCTCCTTTTTGAAAGTTCAGGGCCAACCCCAAACCACAGGACAGTATTCCAAAGTAGTCCTATCTTGCACTAACCTGAAGGCTGACACTTGTTGCCTTGAACAAGGCACTAAATAGTAAAATACAGCTGACTGAAACGTCCAAGGATTTGCCTTCCATTTATCAATAGCATCTCAGTTTCAAAAGCAGTCCTTGCATAAACTGAAGATGGCTAAATATGTCATGGCTCAATATGCTTTGCTGTTGATGTATGTAAACCAAAAGACTCGGGTTATTTATAGGGCTGTATGAGAATTTTATTTTCACTCACAAAACATACGAGCATTGAAGGCACACAGCTCCAAATGCAACCATTTTTGTCTCCATCAAAAATGTTTGCAAATCGACAAAGGTGGGCTTGCATTCAATTTGCACAACTTTCCCTGTTCGATTTCCACATATTAACTAATCTGCACAAATTTCTCCCATAGACTGATTCAGCTCCATGTCAGTCCATGGAGGAAATTTGCACGAATTAGGAAATCTATACAAATGTGGACGAATTGGCACAAATTTTACATTTGATAACTGCTCGGTTTGTGCAATTTTTCCAGGAGCACAAAGTGAGCAGTGATCACAAACACCAATGGGAATTGGTCATGAGATGCAGGAATAAACATCAGCCAGTGTTCAGAGAATCCTGCCAATTTTGAACATGACTCCTTCACCCATCCTTATTTATTTATTTATTTATGTGTTTATTTAATAATTTTCTAGACTGCTTTTTAGTGTAAGCAAAGTGGATTACAGAGGTGTGCACCAACCACAAGATTAAGCTCTGAGCCCAATTTGGCACTTTGGAAAATAGCCCAGTTCGGCTTGGATTGATTCATGGGCCATCTTTGAAATTCATGGGCCATCTTTCATAAATGCAAGGCTTTGTGCTTCCCATTGACTATCATGGGAAATAAAAAACCTGCACTAACTTTCCCCCCCTGTTTATCAGAAGTGGATGACATTTACAGTCAATTTGTATGAAAATGGAGTACATCATAGAGATGTCCCAGGCCAGAAACCTGTGAAGTTTCAGATGGATAGGTGCAGGGCCTAGGGATTTGTTTGTTTTAATAGGTTAATATAACTATTCTAATAGGATGATTCATGTCTCACACACACAACTGAAAGACATCAGACTGAATTCAAACTATTTCCTTTTTCCCATCTAAGCATAGGGAGCAAAATTGATTCCCTACCTAATTCTACACAAGGACGCTCACACAAACAGACAGAATGACTGAGAAGTCAGAGTAGGCTATCTCAAAGGATTTTGCAGGAAGAAGTATGAGAAAAGGATTGAGTTACAACAGGAAGGAAAGGATGATTTTAAATGACATTAAACAAACAAAACTTGCAGTCAAGACACCCCACCCTACCTAGTAAGAAACAATCTATCACTTTACATTATTTTACATTAAGCTGCTACAGTGCACTGAGAAAAATGGAAGACAGTAAGATTTTTTTATGAAACAATAGAATTCAATCCCTCCCCCAAAGCACAGTAATTGGAGCTTATGGTCAAATGTGTTTTAGGATCAGAAGATGGACCTGTCAGTCAAGGGTGGGTAACTTGTGACCCTCCAGATGTTTTGGCCTGATATTATGGGATGGTGGAAACTGCAGGGTAACACATTTGGAGAACCAGAAGTTGCCTGCTTCTGACTTAACTGCACCCTAACATCCCAGATAAATCTAGAACAAGTAGATCCTCATCTAATTCTATTTACTAAGTGATCTTTGGGCTTCCAAGAAAAGGAGAGGGCTAGTGACTTTGCATCTGGTTCACAAAATTTCTCAGATGACCAACTGTGAGGGACAGGAAGTGAACCAATTATAATAAGGAACAGGAAACAATGGTCACTTTTATCCCATGAAGGCAACATGATTTATTGCTTTCCAAAGATGAATCCAGAGGTGGAGAAGGAAGTGAACAGATCACACTGTTGACAGCATCTTCCTTAAAAATACCTGATGACAGCTTTTAGTGTAATGTAAGTGATATCCTACACTTTTGCCATGCAGTAATCTGCAATGTATTTGTCAAAATGATAGGTATCAAGAGAGAGCATAAACATTAAGTTCAAATTCATCCTTCCTGTATTGTGTAAAGAGGAAGGCACTAAAATATAAATTTTAGTGACATTTTTATGATGAAAAAAATATTGCTCTTATTTTCATCCATTATTTGTGGGAAAATATGGCATTTGCTTGGTTTCCTTAGTGTAAATCAGGAGAAGTATATAACTCATGTTGCATAGCTAAGCCTTCTACTATTCCCACCCTCCTCCAAAGCATGAACTATGAGGTTCACAATTCAAGATGAGAGGAGACATACTTGGTTTAACTGAAAGATGACATGAATGCCAGAGCAGTGGGTGAACAGGCAAGTGCTTGATAGCCTATTGATTACTCTAGGAAAGGAATGGGAAGACATATAGCAACCCCATTGTCTAGGGACCATTTTGATCAAGAAAAATCTATTTCATAAAGAGGAGTGTTTTGTGAGGAATTTGGCTGACCCAAACCGATCATTCTAGTTAAAAGGCAAATATAGACTGCCAAAAGAATAAAGAAAGGATTTTCAATTTAATGATGCAGTTAGGGAAATTTAGATTCTGTTCTTAATGGTCTTATCTCCCCTATTTTAGGATGGGAATATATATTACTTCACTTCAAAATGTGAACCAACCCGTACACTATGTACAGCATCTAAGGCCCTTTTCTAGGTGCCTCCTCCGAGGGAGGCTCGGAGGGGGCAACACGGGAGAGGGCCTTCTTGGCAGTGGCTCCCCAATTATGGAATGATATTGAAGGCATGGCCTGCCTGACTCCAACATTGTTATCTTTTTTGTGCCAGGTTAAAACTGCCCTCTTCCATCAGCATTTGACAGCATATAATGAGTTTTGGATCAGGTCCTGGATTGTCTTCAGCTGATTGTTTAAAAAAATGATTGTAGATCTATGTTGTCTGTATAGGTGTGAGCTATAGGGATGCTGTGGGTGCTTGACTAGCCTAAGAGTCTGGCGGACTTCCCTACATCTGCCCCCAGACCCTGCTTCCTGGGCTGTGCAGCTTTTGTGGGCCCATTCCTCAAGCGCCCCACAGCACTGCGACCACTTGGCCGCCATCCACTCTTGTCTCTAGCCTTCACAACAATGTGCACAACAATGGAGTGCACAACAATGTGCACAACAATGGAGTGTCTGGAAATTGCACATTTCCCACATTCTGTAAAGGCCAAATTTATGCAAGATTAAAGGTATGAGTGCTCCAATGCAGGCTCTGGACAAGGGTGGGAGGCCTCACAGCTTCATTGGATGCTCGCTGGACTGGGAAGAAGCTTGTGCAGCTCTGCAAGCAGGGAAGGGCAGTGGCTTGGTGGGCGTTCTACGGAGCCAGATGCGGGTGAGTCCATCCCTAGCTATCTGTTGATATGTTTTTATGCAAATGGTTTTATACTTTGTATAATATATTTTAATGGTTTTTCATTTTTCTGAATCGAGACCTTTGGCTGTTGGCCGTATAGAAATATAATAAGTGAAAATGAATGAAGAAACCAGCCCTGCTGTGTTTGGGTGGCCCTTTGACTCATTCTGCTGAGTGGGGTCCGGGAATCCCCCCCCCCCCCAAACCTGCCCTGATGGCACCACTATTTCATTGCAACCATGGTCTCTATTCTGTTGCAGATACAGGCTGAAAATCAGAATGTCATATAATATTTACGCTTACAGTGTATAAACATCACTCAACATTTGCCACACATGCAGCTCGATCCTATGTTTAGTTAGGTATGTTTAATCCCAGTGCTTTCCATGGTCATGCCATTTCTGAAAGCCTTTCCCTGTTCCAAAAATGGTTGACAATCTCATTTACAAATTAGGTAGGCTGGAAAAGGGTGCAGATCCCTCCCTTTCATGCACACCATTTTATGACTGGTGACCTCCAGCAGATTATTGTGTTTTTTAAAACCTCGTCCCAAACAAGCATAATTGGAACAAGGGAGTCTCTCAAGTTACCACAGCTGATGAATGCAGAACAATCCAATTTCACTCCTGAGGTTTGCTGGGTCATGAAAATCTTATTGGAATAGAATTATAACCCAGTAATTCACAGCTGCCGAGTATTTACTCTCCAGGTAATGGACTACGGATAAGGCTGTCTCCTAGCCATATGGAATGCAGCCACATGGACAGTTACTGGAGTTGTGTCCTTTGTATCAAGAATTCCACTGTTAGGGATGATTCACTAGTTCCTGGTGAGGCAACAGACTGACATTATTGGAATTTGAAGTGGGGAGGGCTCTGTTTTATTAATACTGTATATTTGTCCTATCCTTTACTAGGAAATGGGTTCTTCCTTCTCAAATGAATTGTGAAATTCAGGTAGAAGCTTGTTCGCTGACACATGCCATTTTCTACACAGGTGCAAAATGAAATGCATGGAGGATAGGATCAGAGATGGCCCACCTGAGCCTGACTTCCAGTGGTGCAACTAGAATTTGGCCTTTAGGCCAAAGTCTGGGGTCTAACAGAGTCCCCACCTCCAATGCAGCAGGTGATCAGGGCAGCTTATGAATGATGGGTGCCTGCCAGGCAGATATGTGGATAGAGATACTTATTTTAGTGGGGGGGGGATGGGGGGGTTAGCATAAGGGCACCAGCAGCAATTTTGTTTCTGTATTTATGATGGTGCTATAATTTGAAAATATGAAAATGCTTATGCTCATTGTATTATTGTTATTTCTTTTCTTTCTCGCTCGTGGCGGTTTTTCTAGATGGACATGACGGGCTTTGCCAAGTCATGCTGTCTTTTACAGATTCAGGAATTTCCTGACAATTGAGCATGTTTTAAGCAGGATTGCTTTCTGGATGTTGGTATGGATGTATTTCTGTGTAATTTTTTGATGTGATGCCGGTGACTGAGGTGACTAATGGAATAATTGTGACCTTTTCATGTTGCCATAGTTCTTTGACTTCCATGGCCAGTGATGTATATTTGTCTCTCTTTTATTCTTCTTTTTCAACAACATTTTTGTCATTCAGTATTGCTATGTCGATGAGGTATGTGTGTTTTTCTTTTTTGTCTATGACATGTTTGCAGGGTATTGTCTTGTTGGTATGAATTGTTCTGTCCCAGTATATTTTATGATCTGTATTTTCCAAGATTGTTTCAGGTGAGTATGTATAGTATGGTGTAGGTTGTTTGATAAGGTTGAATTTGATGGCCAGTTGTTGGTGAATTATTTTTGCAGCTGTATTGTGTCTGTCTGTATATTCCTTCCTGCCTGAATTTTTTATCCTCCTGTTATGTGGTCTATTGTTTCTTGGAATTGATGGCATTTCCTGCATAGGTCTGTTGTTACACTGTTATCTTTTATGATATATTTTTGGTAGTTCTTGGTGGCTATAACTTGATCCTGTATAGCTATTAGGAATCCTTCTGTTTCTGGAAATAACTCACCCTTCCTGAGCCATTCGTACGATTGTTCTTTGTTCATTCATGGGTTATGTATTATGTTATAGTGCTTCCCATGGAGTGCTTTTTGTGCCCATTTTTCTTTTTTCTCTGCAAATGTGAGTGGTCATGTTTGGTCTTCGTTTTGTAGTGCTAGTTTGAGTGGGGTGTAATTTTTATCTGCTGTTACTATGGCTTTATGAATGGGGTGTTTTTAGTGTGGAAGAATTCTCTGAATGAATTTATCTGTTTAGCATGCATTGTGTTAATGTCTAGCAGACCTCTTCCTCCTTCTTTCCTGCTGATTGTTGTTCTTTCAATGCATGACTTAGGATGAAGCATGCTGTGTTTTGTGAGTTTGGTGTGACTGAGTCTGTTTATTTCTTCAAGTTCAGTGTGTGATCAGTGTATGATTCTGAATGAGTATGTGAGGATGGGTATTGCGTAGGTGTTGATGGCTTTGAAAATGTTTTTAGAGTTGAGTTTAGGTTTTAGGATTTGTGATAGGTGAGTTTTATATTGCATTCTTAGTTGAGTTTTTACTGTGGAGTGATTGATTTTTGTGTTTTGTCGGAATCCTACGTATTTGTATGTTTCATTTTCTTCCATGTTATCTAATATTTTGTTATTTAGTGTTTCTGCTGTTTCTTGTTCTTTCCATTTTCCTCTTTCTATGTGTAGCATCTTGCATTTTTTCATCCCAAATTCCATTTTCATGTCGTCAGTTCCTCAGTGATTTGCAAGAGGCCTTTTATCTGTGTCAAGGTTGAAGCATAGATTTTGATGTCATCCATGTACAGGAGGTGATTGATCCTGTGCTTTGCGTATTTTTGGTGTTTTATGTTGATGCCACATGTGGTCTTGTTAAGGGTTTTGGATAGTGGATTGAGACACAGGCAAAACTATAGAGCCCTGAATGCGTCACCTTGGAATATGTCACATTTGATATTTATTTTTCTGTCTTTATATTATCCTTGTCTGCTGTTAGTTGTATTGTCATTCTCCATTATTATTATTATTTATTTAATTAATTAATGGCTTTGTGTCTTCTTCTTGACTCTAACATATTGGGAATATAGAAGCAGTTGAAAAGCAGAATAGGGCTAGGGAGGAGGAGAAGAGAAATGTTGCTGGTATGGTAGTCTGTAGCGAAGTCCCTGTAAGACCATTACATCCAGGATCTAAAATTGCCTAGTTGAACCACTTTTGGTTTCCCCTTCTGTATGGTCAAAGAAATGTGTGACATGTAAAATGTGAATAGGGCCATGGATTTGCATAGAACAGCAATTGTATGGACTGTACACATTATGGCATAACAGAATGTTATGCCAGAATGACATGTTCCCTCAACTGAAGACATGATTGCATGTTGCCTCAATTGAAGACATGGCCATCTGTTGTATAACTTTTCAGCTTGCTAATGAACACAGGAGGTTAGCAGATGTTTAAAGCAATTTGAAGATGGTCACTGCTCAATGATTTTAATGTCCAGAAAATAAGAAGTTTGATGTGGGGGAAGGGTTGCTTATCCAAGGTACTGATTCCCTTCTATTTGGCACTGGTTAGGCCTCATCTTGAGTACTGCATCCAGTTGCGGGCCCCACACTTCAAGGAGGATGCAGACAAGCTGGAAGGGGTTCAGAGGAGGGCAATGAAGATGATCAGGGGTCTGGAAACAAAGCACTATGAGGAGAGACTGAAAGAACTGGTCATGTTTAACCTTGAGAAGAGAAGACTGAAGGGATATATGATAACACTCTTCAACTACTTGAAATGTTGTCACAGAGAGGAGGGCCAGAATCTATTCTCTGTCATCCCAGACATTGAATAATAGGCTCAAGTTACAGGAAGCCAGATTCTGGCTGGACATCAGGAAAAACTTACTAGCTGTTAGAACAGTATGACAATGGAACCAATTACTAAGGGAGGTTGTGGGATCTCCCACACTAGAGGCATTCAAGAGGCAGCTGGACAGCCATCTGTCAGGTATGCTTTAAGGTGAATTCCTGCATTGAGCACGGGTTGGACTCTATGGCCTTATAGGCCCCTTTCAACTCTACTATTCTAGGATCCATCCTTAGCACTGATGACATTTTATAGTGATATTTTACTTGGAAGCTGCCTTCAGAGATGCTTAAATAGAAAGGCAGGTTGTACAGATGTTAAATAAATCTCTATTTTGTAAAAAAAACAAAAAAAACCTGAAAAAACTGCCAGGAACCTCAAGTGCTCTGTACCTATGAGGAAGCAAATCCTGTAGCAGCAGCTGTCTCTGGAACTTCCCATGACTCAGTGTTGTGGAAAAGGCCTCTTGCAAGAAACACTGTTCTGTAATATGTGGCAAAAGTGTTTCTGGTCCAGATATCCTAGATTACAGGTTGATCTAGGTTATCAGGAGCAGGAGCAGGAATATGGGCATGTGAACATGATATTTCCCCAACCTGCCAGGCAGTTAATTACAAAGGGGTCCAGCTGGGCTGGTTTTCTAGGGCAAATTAAAGCTATTTTAGCAGGCCTCAATTGCTACTCTCCAAATGTATGAGCTGGCATGAATTCTATTATCCGGTAACAGGAGCAAATATTTGAAGGCCCACGCATCTGTCACCGTCCCGTTTATTCACCTCTCAGAATGTTTTAAAAATGCTTTTGTTAGATGCTTTCAAGATAGGCTGTTTCACGTGTAGATTTATCTGCAGCTGTCTTAGGTTGGTTGAATATATTAAATGCATTCACATTTTAAATTCATTTTATCTAGATGCTATTATCATTTTTCGACAGCGTAAGAGGACAGAGCAGGCACTTCCCTTTAGATATTCACTTTAGAATATTTTCTTCGGAAAAACGTCCAGTTTAAGGTGGTGCCATTTGAATTCTTTCATGGACTGGCTATTGTTTAGCCATTAGAAGAGTGTGTTGAAACGGAGAACAATTTCCTTGCACTAAAATCAACATGTAATACGATCAAGAGCATTATTTTTTTTTTTGCACTGGATTGACTTTCGGTCATTCCATCTTCTTTCCTTTTAAACAATGCTTTTTTTCCTTTTTGCATACCTTAGGCTCGCTGTTCAATGGAAAATCGGCATATAAAGAAAAATGGAGGATGGAGGTTTACAACTGGTCAGATGGGTTTGCACTCTCCCTAAAAGACCAAGTATGCAGTTTGGGAGTCCTCTTGAACTTTGAGCTAACTAGGGAAGCCCAGGTTGCTGCGGTATCCAGGTATGCATTCTACCAGCTTAGGCTGGTATGCCAGCTGCAGTTGTATCTGGAGAGGATGGACCTTGCTTCAGTTATCCATGCATTAGTCACATGCAGGCTGGACTACTATAATGCACTGTATGTGGGGCTGCCTTTGAAGATGGTTCGGAAGCTTCAGCTAGTGCAGAATGCGGCCGCCTGAGTATTGGTGGGGACGAGGCGATCTGACCACATGAAGCCTATACTGTGCCAGCTGCACTGGTTACCTGTGTGTTTCAGAGCCCAATTCAAAGTGCTGGTTTCAACCTTTAAAGCCCTAAAAGGTTTGGGACCAAGTTACTTAGAAATCTACCAGCTGAAAAGCACCATGGGAAGCACCACTGTCAAGATATTCTAATGAACTATATGCACACACGGTTGATCCCCTACTTACACTCCAGGAGGTAGAAGAGATGAATGAAATTATTAAGGATTTGGGACCAGCCACATCCACTTTTTGTCAGCATTTAATGCTCACAAAATTACTAAAGCTTTCCATTTAATTGCTGATGCTTCACAAAAGTTTACCATGTAAATCCATGCTTATCATCATTACAGAATTGTAGACAGTTCTGTACTGGTGCTGTAGTCTCATTAATCGCCATTCTTAGTCAAGGATTATGATTTGCTGTATTTATCTTCAACCTCGAGGGGGGTTAAATAGACATATTAGAACAGAGACTGAAATATGACTTTCTGTTGTCAATACATTTATTAAATTAATACTCAAGTAAGGATGTGTTGGTCTGGAAAGAAATCTTGCGTTGTCCCTTTTCCTGTCCCATATCTATCTCTTCCTTCACTATTGGAGCCATTTCAGTTGGCATTCTGGCCAACTGCATTGGTTGCTGCATATGATAAGCTGGCTTGTTTCGGACAACACTTTAGTCAATGGTGGGTTGAGTAGCCAACTCAGAGTTGGTTATTTTGTGGGTACTCCCCACACAACTTATTCCTACACAACTGTGGGTGGTTGGGGCTGGTGTTGAGTGGACTAATAGTCAACCCGGCATTTGACTGACACAGCCCCCGCCCCTATCCCCTCCCTCCCTCCCTCCTCCCTCGGTCCTCCCGGTGCTATCCCAGCAGCCTCTGCAAGTTGCGCCAGTTGTAGCAGAGTGGCAGCCTCTGCTTTGGTTGCTCTTGCCACCTGCCTCTATGGGCTTGTGTTTTAACCCACTCACCCCACACCATTAATACACTCACCACACAACACTTTAAACAACTGGCTTCAAGCTAAACAACTTGCAAGCCAGTTGTTTCTCTCAGTTGCTCATTTGGGCGGAATAGCATATCGTCAGTAGTTTGTGAGTGGCATGTTACCCTCCACACAACACAATAAGCAACACAACTGACGATTGTTTTTCCCCACCCTCCATTGCTTAATGTGTTGTCTGAAACCAGCCACTGCGTTGTGAGACAGGAGAAGTGTTGATACTCCTTGAACTCTCACCAGCATTCAGTAACGTTGATCAGAGTATCACCAATTCTGTGGTGGATCTGCTCCTACCTGGATGGTCATTTCCAGATGGTGGTACTTGAGTAGTATTTCTCCATGGAGCCTCCGGTATGAGATTCTGTAAGAGTTGAATCCATCCTCCATACCGTTTAACATTTACATGAAACTGCTGCATGGGGTTATCCAGAGTTTGGGAATGTGTTGTCATTAGTATGCCGACAACACACAACTCTACTTCTCCTTTTCATCTCAAGTAGGCATGGTGGTGAATCTGCTGAACTAGTGTCTGGCCTAAGTAATAGACTGGATAAGAACCAATAAACTGAGGCTCAATCCAAACAAGACTGAGACTGCTGGTGGGTAGTTTTTCTGTCTGGATGGGGGAAATACAACCAGGTCTGGATGGGGTCACCACTGCATTTCAGTGGTGGGCAAAATGGGGTAGGGGCAAAGTAAGAGCTTAGAGCTCTCACTGCCAGTAACTAGGCAGCAGGGGAGCATTTCCTTGAAGAATGAGGGAGGAGATGCACAAAACCTGGGAAATCACCAATCGATTGGCAATCAGGGGAACGTGGTGTGGCCATCTGGGGAGACTGGATTTCTAGGTGGGCCAAAGGTTGTGCACTTGTAGGCTCTTCTTTCTGATGGTAGGATTTCATTCACCCTTCCATACATATACTCTACATAGGGATGGTTAAAGATTGGACAGCTTTTATGTGTGGAGTTAAATTGGGGGGGCTGATTAACAATGGCAAGTCATTATCCAGTGTTGCAGTGAACAGGCAATTAACATTTATGTGTGAACTAGTCACACTCTGCACACCAGACTCCTGCCAGCAGGTGTGTGGGGCAAACTGATGATCCACGGGCACCTAGAAAGAGCTTGCAATTGTTTTTTTTTAGTGCTGGGCTGAATCCTACCCCCTATTTCTGGGAGCTTTCTGTTTTTTCTGCCTCTTTCACAGAGGTGGGGGAATTTGGAGAATTTTCTCATGGGGGAGGGGGACAGGATTTTCACATACCTTTTTTTAAGTATAGCTGGTTGCTCTCAGGGCCCTTCTTGCCATTTTTTATTTTTCAAAACAACAACAACACCCTCTTCTTACAGCATTTGGATGAGCCCAGCAGTTCTAAGTTAATGCCTATTGGAGACCATGTGACCTCACTCTCACCAAAAGGCATCCAAAAAGCATTCCTGGGCACCTGAAAATGTAGGGGTGTTAAAAAAATAAAAAGAAAGAAAGAAGACCCCACAATAACTGGCTACATTTAAAAAGGTAAGTGGAAAACTTGTCCCCTTCCCAAGGAAAAAAATCTCCAAATTCTCACCTCTCCCAGCCTCTTTCACCTGAGTTTTTATATCCCTGCACCCCCGATTAAATGCTGAAAATGGAGTGGTCAATTTTTTTGGCACAGCATTAGTATTTTTTAACCATGAGCCATGATTTTGCATAAAATTGCAGGTGGGAATATTGACTGAAATCATGATTTGTGCAAATTCACTTCCGTAAATAGCAATCTTTGTGCAAAATTGCAGGTGCAAAGGACTGTTTACACCTGCTTTTTATGACAGTGAATTTGTACAAATCTCAATTTCCATAAATATTCCCAGCTGTGATTTTGCGCAAACCCTCATTTGTGCAAATCACGATTTACACACATACACACAAAAGATAGGCGACTGTGTGCTGGCATCCGGGGCGGGGGGCAAGCTGGTGAAAACCTGCTGACTTCCACCCCCAAATCAGGTTCCTCCAATATCCCTATGCTTAAACCAATGTAAATTTGCTTTAGTTTTTTTTTTTTTAACGAACGTATTTCTCAGGATTTCAGGAGGCAGAAAAATGAATAAGAATGGGTTGGGGGATTCACAGATATTTTCACTGGGGCTGGGAAAGCTAAAAACAAAACTGAAAAAAAGAAGAGATGAGACAAGGTCTGAATTCACCTCAAGACTCTCAAATTTCAAAATGCAAGACTTGTTATAATAGGGAGTCTAATGACATAGTTTTCTTTCATGACAGACACTTCTCTGCCCATTTGATATAGAATACAAACTACTTTATTACAGATACTTTGAAACCTAGCAGAGCATGGAGGTATCCATGGATTCCAATATTTGGTTTCAGAAATGTGAGATTTAACATTTCTGAAGAGCTAGCATGAATACAGCAAATTTGACTCTGTCTGCTCTGCACATGGACAGGAATACATACAGGTGCTGCGTGAATAAACATTTCTTTGTAATTCACTTGCTTTCTATAAGTAAAGATAAGGGTCTTCTGTATTTGGGGATGGGGTGGGGATTCTGTCCCCCACAAAATCTGAAGGGTTAAAAATCTTGATCAATATTAGAAACCTTTTCTTCCCAAGAGTGTTTGAAATGCAACTAACATTTTACCTTCTTCTTCACTGAAATCTCTTCTGCGGTTTATTAAACTTATTTGCATGAGAAGAAAAGGCTGTAAACTTGATAATCAGGTTCTTTTTGCAAGATAATAGGGAAACTTAGATTTTATAGATGCATTATCATTGATGTTCACCACAGTGCCTTCATCTCATTAAAAAAAAAAGCCTATAGAGCATTTCTTACCTGCTTAGACTGTTAAGGAATTAAAAACTACATATTCACTGTAGATCATCTATTACACAAAGTTAATGAATGTAAGCATCTAAATTTGGAGACTTATGGCCATCCTATGCAGAGCAGGAGGAACAATGGTGGTGAGATCTGCTCCTTCATGACCACACACATAAGACCAAATTAATCATTCTGTTAACCATAAATACTTTAGCTATCCAAGAAAGGTTTCCTCATGCTGGTGTAAATGCACACATCCCTGATTCATATCAGGACCCTGGTGATACAGAAACAGGGATTTAAACCTTTTACCCCACCCATCCCCACAAATTCCCATGCACCCCCAAAACATACAGGCAGCCAGTGCAAGCGAGCCAGAATCGGTGTTATATATCCAGAACTTATTGTCCCTGTTACCAGTTTGGCTGCCTCATTTTGCATAAGATGCAGCTTCTGAAGCATCTTCAGAGGCAGCCCCACATTGAGTGCATTGCAGTAATCTAACTTTGAGCCTATCCACATTGCCCTTAAAACGACTGATATTTTTTGTAAAAACTTGTTTTTTTAAGTCATTTCATTATGTGGTAGGACACACTGAGCAGTACTTACGTTTCATAGTGACTGCTTCCTCCGTCCTCAAAGTGTTCACTGGTGTATTACAGGGTTAATTCCTTGACTCTTCTTCTTTAGTTTTTGTTTTGCAGGCTGCTTGAGTTAGGAGACAGAAGTGGGCGGGTCAAGCAGCCTGCAAAACAAAAATGAAAGAAGAAGAGTCAAGGAATGAACCCTGTAATACACTAGTGAACACTTTGAGGACAGAGGAAGCAGTCACTGTGAAATGTAAGTACTGCTCAATGTGTCCTACCATGTAATGAAACGACTTAAAAAACTACATTTTTAAACAGAATATAAGTCATTTTAAGGGCAATGTGGATAGACTCTTAGATGTTACCAAAGCAGAGACAACTTAAAGCAAGTCATCACTGTCCAGATAAGGGCATAGCTGGGACACCAACCACAGTTGGTAGAAGGCAGTCTACCTGAGCTGCAACAAGGATTGCTCCAGGAGGACTCCCAAGCTATGGACCTACTCCTTCAGGTGGAGTGCAGCCCCATCCTGAATAGGTTGAGCACCCTCCATCCAGTCAGGAGAAACACCCACTAACAACATCTCAGTCTTGCCTGGATTAAGTTTCAGTTTACCAGCCCACATCCAGTCCATTGTCGCAGCCAGGCAGTGATTTAGCACATCCACAGCCTCACCTGAAGAAGGTGAAAAGGAGAAATAGAGCTGCATGTCATCAGCATACTGATGACAGCACACTCCAAAACTCTGGAGGATTGGAGTCAATGGTTTCATGTATATGTTGAATAGCATGGGGGTCAAAACCACCTCCTCAGAACCCCATACTAGAGAATCCATGGGGAAGAGCAATATCCCCCCGGACTTCTGGAGGTGACTATCCAAACAGGAGTGAAACCACTGTGATGTTGTGCCTCCCACTCCCAACTTAGACAATTGTCCCAGAAGAATTCCATGGTTGATGGTCTCAAAAGCCACTGAGAGATCAAGGAGAATGAACAAGGTCACACTCTCCTTGTTTCTGTCCTGATATAGGTCGTCCTACAGGGTGACCAAGTCTGTTTCCATGCCAAAACTTGGCCTGAACCCTGAATGAAATTGATTGATTGTCAATTGTATCACAAGCCACTGAGAGATCTCACTTTGGAGTGTGGAAATGATGTTTTTATATGCTACTGGAACAGGGAGCCTGCCAAGAACGTTACTGTCAAGGATCCACCAATCTTAGAAAGTTGCCTTAAACCATTTCAGACTGTCCATCTAGCCCAGTATTATCTTCCTCTGGCTGGCAGCAGCTCTCCAGCAAAGGTATTTTCCATCACCTGCTCCTTTTATCCAGGCTCTCTGAGATTCTCAGAATTCCAGCTTGAAGTTTGGTTTGCCTTGCTCCCATTTTTGATCACAATCTGTTTTGCTTTTTGTTTGAATGGAGAAAATGTGCATTTCAGTGTGCATTTTTTAAAAAGGTGTGCACCAAAATGTACATTTTTTTTTCAATAGACCAAACTGTGAAAATGCTTTGGGGGGATGTTTAAATGTGCATTTTTAATGTGCACATTTTTCTAAAGCATCCCTTTTGCAAACGTTGATGCCAGCTCAGCAGTGTGTGAACTTTCTCTGAAAACGGTGCTCCCATTTGCTACTGGGGTTGCAAATGGAGCAAATTTTAGTTAAAAATGAATCAAAGGGCAATGAGGCATTTATTGTGCACTTGTCATTCCTTATTCATGGTTGTTTGCATTCTTAGACAATATTGTGACTCTCCAGTTTTGCTTCTGTTTTTAAACAGCACTGTTGGCATTTTCTTTTTTTTATTTTTAGAACAGGGAAAATGCAGCATTATTTATGAAAGTGAAAGAAAGTGCATTTTCCACTTGTGCATTTGTGCTGTTCCACATTGCCACCTAGAAGTGATGTAGCAGATAGTTAGAAAAGGAAACACCCTTCGTGTAGTGCTCGTATATCAATTCTGTGGGGCAACCAAAAGCAGATACTGTGCATTAACAGCCTCATGTAAACAAGTTCAAAATGAATTTCCCTAATCCAGAGATGCCAAGGACTGAACCTGGGACCTTCTGCATACAGTCTGCTCTGCCATTGAGTTATGGTACCTTCAAGTTGAGGACAGGCGCTACTTTGAGCCTCCTTTGATGGATTGGGATGAGAATGCTAAAGAGTAAGAACAAGTTAGAACTAAAGGTTTACAAACCTTGTGTTAGCTCTCTACAGAGAGGCAAAGGTACGATATATGTTGAAGGGGAAGAGGGGGGAAATAAAGAGATGAAACACATATGCATGGTGTAAAATATGGGCCACATTTATTAATGATCTGCAAAGGGAGACTGGGCGGGCCCTATTCTTCCCCAGTGACTATGCCAGGGCTTGTATAGGGCGAAAACATTCTATGTCTGTAGAGTGGCATCTTGCGATCGCCACCCCCAGGCCATACCCTTTTGGGGAGGGTAGGCCTTCTCATGTCGCTCCCCCCGGGCCACCCCTACCTGCCTGAAATTAGTGACTGAATTGACCTGGAGCAAGTTGAGTTGGCCTCACAGGTCAGCCCTATCCCCCCACTGGGGCCACACGACCCTCAGTGGAAGACCTCAGGCATGACATGTCACCTGAGCTCACCATCCCTTTCCTAATCATGCCCGCCCCTTCCTGTCTGAAATCAGTGACTGAATTGACTTGGAACCAAAAATATAAGAATTTCCTAAGATACTCTCTCCAGACTTACAGTGTGAAGTAGGTGAAAAAAAACCCATAGGCCAGGCCAATCAGACTATGGGCAAAAATTCCTTCTTGGCACCCAAACGGGTGACCAGATAAACCCACACTGCATACTGGGAGGGAGGGAGCTGCAAAAGAAGAGGAGGGAAAATGGGTGTGGTGGCCTGATATAGGCTTCTCCGCCCCACCCTGGCAGATGGTGCTACCATGCTCCCACCAATGGGGAGAAAGCACGTCTCTCCCTTCCCCCCCCCCCCACAACTGCCTCCCCGCATCCACGTGCTGGGACATGGGGGAAGGGCGTATGTGAATAGATTCCAACTGTGTAGGTGTTGCGAAATGGGTGCTGTCTAAGATACAGTGAGGATCTGTTGCTGTGTTAAGGTGAGAGGCCAAATCGAGCTATAAATTGTTTTCCTGCAGAAACTATGACTTTTTGGACTATTCTGCTTTCAGTGTGATCATTGTTTCGGCACTGAGCAATAAAACATCATCTTTGGTACCAGAGCACTGAGATGGCCTGAGCTGTTTGCCAGGGAGCTTGCACTTTGGAGTATCAATTTCTTTTTTATTAAAGGGCAGAAGGGGGTAGGAACATGGTGGCGCCTTTTATCTTTGAAACATTATATTTCCTATGCAATTTTGTGCAGCCTGGGGGGGGGAAATCCCCCTCCTTTTCAGACTCTTGGACAGCTCAGTGCAAATAGCCATAGGTCTGGGGAATCAGAATTAGGTAGAGGATAGCACTTTCCCCCCCCCCCCCCCAAGGTATGCTGATCTGGCTCCCCTCCCTACTAATTTGCAAAGTTTAAAATTATTTTTTAATAATGGCAGGAGGTTTTCAAGGTCACAGGGAAAAGCCTGCTGATTGAATATGAGCCCAGGTGGCATTTGAATTTCTCTGGAGTGGTTATAAATACCTCAGAAAAATGGGGCTGCTTGAGTTCAGGATTCATTATCCATTTTTTGAAGGAAAGGAAATACAAGAGGAATATGCAGACAGACAGTTATTCCTTGAGTCGGGCGGAAATCATCTTTAAAATTGCATGGATAATTCAGGTTTTTCAGTTTCAAAAGGGGCTGGATTTGATAAGTGGATGGCTAGTTCCTCTTTTAAATAGCATGTGCTTTACGGCAGGGCTGGTTGTGGGCACACACTGGCTGCAAGCCCTAAAACTTTTTTATTACCACATTGGCTTTTACTATGTGAGTTTTATTGTTGGTCACCTCCGTGGGAGGGCAAGTAATGTATACTTTAAAATTAAATAAAAATAAATAGTGAATATATAGAACTGCAACTAAAAGACTCACTGTAGAAAGGCAGGCTAGGTGAAGCTAACCTGGCCTCAGCCCTCTGGGATAGGACCACTGTCCCAGAATTAGTGCTGTAATTTAGCTCTTGGTGATGTGTTCCTCCCTGAGACTAGTGCTATAACAGGCTCAGGGCCTTTTCTTTTCTGTAAGCCTTTATTTCTCCACAGAAACCTTTGTAATGTGGTTTCAGGCTTCATTTCCCCTACCAATTCTTCTGGTTTGAGGAGAGCTTCTCAAGATGCCTGGCTCATGAAAGTTATTGCCTACTTTACATGACTTCTTTATTCCCTTGAGTCATTTTTAGAGATGTGTGACAGCTCACCAGCGTGTACGTGTATGTGTATGAGAGAGTGTGTGTGTCCCTCTGGGTTTGTCAGGCATCAGTGAGCAAATTGAAGCCTAGAAAGAAAACAGCCGATAACCACCAGTGACGCCCCCAGGAAAAAAAAAATGAGGTGTGTGTGTGTTTAGAAAGGGCAAATTATGTTTCTAGGTGGGTGTGATGTGCCCCATCTTTTAATATATCTGAAAGAAAAATAACAGAATATTTCACAGTAAACTTCCATCTTAAATACAGCATTTCTGAAATAAATGGGAAAACGGTTACTTTAAGCCTACACCACAGAAGGGGAAATTAAATTGAATTTTGAAAAAAATAATAATTTGTGGTTAACATTCCTTTTTCTTTTCTTTTTTCTATTAAACACCCCATATATAAATAGTAAATTAAGTTAATTCTCTCTCCTACATGCCAGATGTTTCCCCTTTACCTTTAGTGGATTACCAAGGGTCTGTTGGCATCTTGAAGTGTATGTAGCCTTTGTTGGCTCAAGAGCTGCATCTGAACTGTAGAAGAGCTAGAGTAATGATAATATATGAATGCACGTGTATATGTGAAAAATGCCTTTCCTTCATGTAATGACAGGAATCCAGCAATGGGAGTCTCACACCCTGCTCCTGATAACCACCCTCCTTTCTTCTGTCTGAACCCATAGTTGGCAGCCTGATCAGGCTGCCCACTCTTCCCTTTTATAGTGTAGTTTGTCGTGGTTGGATTCTCCTTTTTCCATTCTTAAGTTTGGTTCATGCTGAACATTGAGGATTTCCCCTTTTAAAAATGTTTTCATGAAAATGCCTATGCTGTGCACATTTCTTCTGGCATATGATTTCCTCTGCTATGTACATTTTTGTAAGCAGTTTTTCTAACAGAATGCATTTTTGAACATTGTTTTAATGAATATACTCATTTTTTCTGTGCCCTCTCCTAATACATTCATTTTTGTGTACATCGTTTGATCGCAGAACTCAGCTGCATAATTGGGAGAAGTGCAAATTTCAAAGGATAACTGAGTTTCAGTTTCCATGTTGGTTTAAAATTGCTGAATGAGACAGGTTTGCATTGAAATTTCTCCTCCATCCCTGTTACAGCATTCACATGCACAGGAGAGAGAGAGAGGCCATGTCTACACCAGCCATTTATCCTGGGGTTGTCTCTAGGTTGTCCCTGTGCATCCATATGCCACGCAGGGGATCCCAGGATCAATGGGGAATGACCTAGGGATGACCCCGGGATAACTGGAACTGGGAATATTCCAGTTTTCCCACGGTCCCAGGACCATCCTGAGGAGCGCGGCTGGTGTGGCGAATGCTCCCAGGCTCCTGAAATGGGCACGGAGCTGCGCAGGGTGGCTCCATGCCCATGGGGGTAGGGGGTAACAATTTCACCTTCCCTGGGATGATGGGTGTATGTGGTGTGGTTCCCCCATTTTTTTGGTGGATCAGGGCCACACGACCAGCTCCTCTTCTTTTTTAAAAAATTGCGGCCATGATGTCCCTCTTCCCTTCCGGGATGTTGTGTGGCCATCTAGACACTGGGGGAGGATCGCGGAAGCAGGTAAGTCCATGACCCTCCCCCTCCCTCCCTGTACACCCTTAGGCTTAGATGAGCCCAGAGAGAAAGAGAGAGAGAGAGAGAGAAATGTAGAAGAGGTGAGGTGGAAGACATGGGAAAATACATGTATGGATGGGGGTAGTGAAAGACATATGAAAAACTGTGTCAGCAAACACCCTCACACATTCAGCACGTGGGACTGTGCTGCCTAGCCATGCTCCTGACATCAGCATGCTTCCCTAGCTATGGTCCTAACATCCATATGTCGAATTGAATGCTTGACCATGTGGAAGTCTGAGGTGTTGTAAATGTGTGGAAATCCATGGGTAGTGGCCCTTTCATATGTTAAGTTGATCATATAGATGTTGTGCGTGTGGCTCACCAGTGGACACATGAAAGATGTTGTCTGAAAAGGCCTTGAATCTCCTTTACTCTGCTCATTAGGAGTTGTGTGAGGGATGTGTATGCTGGAATTTACCTAGCCAAAACTTTGACTGTGGGTCCCTAATTTCAAATGTATCTGTTGGGTGTCAGGTGCTTCATAGACAATTCACAGGGCTGGCCCTGTGAATTGTAGACTGAAGACTTGGCAATTTGTCATGAGAAAATGTATCTCTGCTTCTCTGGTATGTGCTTATCTCAAATGGTAGGCCGAAGGCCTTGAAGGTTCTCTGAGAATTAAACTATACTTTGCAAAGGTGGGGGCTATCTTCCTCACACTGTGGCGTCATCAGAAGAGGTTGAACCGTGCCGCCCTGTTGGCACGTGAGTTTAGATTACAGGCCTGAAGCCCTGTCTATCAAAGTAGCTTGGAATTGCCCAGCCTCCACACTATATTGCCTTTGTCCTGAGAGTAATTCCGTTGCTAGGAATTATCTCGTCTATCCTCTTGCTGCTCTGCTGCTGCTGTGAGTTACTATCTGATGTGGAATTGTGTGATGCACTCTGTACATGTTCTATTGCTGTGTGGACTTGTTACTTCTAAAGAACTCTGCCATGAAAAGTGCACTGTGGCTTTTCATAGGTTTGGACTTGAGATTACTGTTCTGGATTCGTGTTCTATAGCTTGCTGTCTCCCTCCATGGAGCCAAAGTTACGGGCAGAGGGAGGCAGAAGCTGATCGTTGCTGTTCTGAAACTCGTGTGTGTGTGAGACCTGTGAGAGGACCTTCCTCAGAGCTAAAGCTACGTGAATTGGGAAGGCTCCCTAGGTCGAAGAGGTTCATTCCCTGGCTTCTGGCTTCCGTGGTCAGCTCAGCGTTCCCTGACAGGCTGAGTGAAGATTTAGTTGCCAGTTGACCGATATACTACTGTTAGGAGGCCTAATCCTAGAGTCTCTCTATGTTCCAGAGGATTCCAGTGCAGCGTGGCCGCTCCTGCCCTCTAAGGACTAGAGTTAATCTCTAAATGTCAGTCCCTGAGTGAGTGCTGTTCTCATTAAGCCGTTCTACCTGAAAGCTGTGTGGTCCGTCTTCAGCTTCAAGTGTGTGTTTGCAGAAATGAAACCGTTATGCTTTGAATTCCGTGTGATTACAATAAAAGAAATCTCACTGTTATTGTTGTGTATCAGTGTACCTGAAGTCGTGAGCAAGAACTTTAGAGAGTTAGCCAGAGTCACGACAGTATCATTAAGAAAGTAACAATGGCAAAATACTTTGTTAGCAGCTCATCTGTGGCATTCCTTGTTAATATGTATCACTTTCCTCAACTCATGACACAGAGGCCAAATTGTAATTTTATCTTCAATAACGTGTGTGTGTGTGTGGCTTCCCCCCCCCCCCCACATTCATCAGAACAGGATGTAGAGTTTAACTGAAGATACTAATGACATATGGATGAAAGACTATAAAAGAGCTTGTGTTTTTTGCCTCTCCCATGTTTAAGATGATGTGGCAACTTCTGAAGTTGTAGATTACAGAATTTTTGAATTATTAAGGAACTTCATCAGCATGTGTGTAGTGATGTTCAAACACACTGACAATGAAAAATTCCTGGCTCTTTTCTTTCCATTTTAATTAGCTTGCAGCTTTGGGGGAAATGTGCATTTCTGCAGTATTATTAGGCATAAAATAAATGAATTAAAAAGCTGCTTAGGTTTCATACGGGGTTGGGGATTTGCATACCAAAAAATCTCCTGAAATATATAAGCTTCCTTTCAGGTCCATAGTGCAGTAATTATTCCCCCTCCTCTAATTATCCAATCATTCTGTTTCTCCATCCTACAGTTTTAGATCAGCTGAGACATGGGAATGGGAGAACCAGGGATGTTCGAACTCACAGAAATAATCTTAACTTCTTTTTGAAGCTCAGTTCGGCTCACTTCCCGTTTAGTTTGCGACCCGGTTTTTGGGGTGGTTCAAATGGGAAAAGTGCACATTTCAAATGAGGAATGTATGCATTTCTCTGCACATTTTTCAAAAGTGTGCACTTCCCCTCACTGACTAAAGTGTGAAAATGTGCATTTCAAGTTGAACATAAAAATAAATAACATGCACACATTTTTTGAACGTGATCGCAAAGTCGGGAAAGTGCAAACTTTTTTATTTTGGAAAATGCACTCCCAACCATATACTGAGACACACTGCATTCTGCTATGTCATAACATTAGACACTATCTATTTGAAGATATCTTTCATGCCTTATGGCACACACTAATCTGGAAAAGTTACTCAGTAATACTTTTTACATCAATTGATTTTTTAATCTGTTCATAAAACCTGCATGGTTAAAAAAAAAGGAAGTTTGTATTGTTTTCATTCTTCCAAAGCAATTAAAATATGAAATACTTTATGCCTTAATAGTGTGATCCTCAAAAAACAATGGGTAAAGAAATTCACATATTTTGGGTGTAATGATACCTTCTTTTCAAGGCAGAACAGGATAGGAAGCACTCAATGTTATTTTATTTCTGATCATGTTGTCACCATCCTGGTTTCTCCTGGACTTTGAGGCTCTGGGGGACCTCAGAATTACAGGACTGCAATGTTCAAAGGAAAGGGAGGATGTTTGACAGTGAAGAAGCCACTGACCAATGAGGTGAATTCTCCATAGGGAGAGGATGCTAGGAAAAGCTGGCAATTAAAGCAAGGGATTTTGGAAAAGCAGCTCGGCTCCCTGGACTCTGTGAGCTGGCCCAACTCGCTCTGTGTTGTAATGTGCAAATCGCAGCTATAGATATGTAAATTGTGGTCAGAAATTGCGAAACCTCCAGCTGCAATTTGCACAATTTAGGCTTCTTTATGGCTGCAATTTGCACAAGTGATGCAAATTATGGCTTGCAGGACTTGCAGTACCTATGCAGCTTGCAGCTACAACTTGTATAAATGACTTTTTTTTACAGGAAAAATGCCCATGAAATTTCCTGTATTTCAGGGATGGAACCCCCAGCTCCACTCATAAATGCAAGCCAAGCTAGAGGGCTTGGGGAAATCTGGCAAGGATTTTCGCATGATGTCCATCCTTAGTTTTAACAGCCAGTTGTATTTTTTTCCTTTTTTTTGGCCAGCACTTATGTCTGAAAGTTGAGAAATATGAGAGATACCTGGGTTATGTGAATTGGAGGGGGGGAGGGTTGACATAGTCATAAGCATTTGGTATTGTGGCTGAAGATGGTCTTTGAGTAGACAAGGAGGATTCTGAACAGGAATGGGGGTTTGATTACATAGGGGGGATTAGTACGGCAGGGTACTGCAGGGATACTTTGTGCTTTTGCTCCCACCTCCATTGGTTGCACAGTGACTACTAGGGGTGTGCACGGACCCCCCAGATCGGATCGGGACCCAGATCGGGACCTCCAATTTTGTCACGGATTGGTTCGGACAAAATCGGAGGCCCCCCGGACCGCATTGAGTACGATCCCGATCCAAAAATCGGAAATTTTTGGATCGGCCGCCATTTTTTCCCCCATAGACTTGCATTGCAATGCAAGTCTATGAGGAAAAAATGGCGGCGGGTGGGTGAGGGGGGGCCTAACTCCCTCCCCCCTCAGGGCCGTCCGCTGTGGACGGCCCCGGCAGGTAAGCCCCCTCCCCCGCGCTCCCTACCCCCCCCCTGGGGCCGTCCGCTTCCATCCGCTGGCGCCCGCGGGCGCCAGCGGATAGAAGCGGACGGCTCCGGGGGGGGTAAGCCCCCTTCCCCGCCACTGCTTACCTTTTAGGGCCGTTCTCTCCCATCCGGCGGCTACCGCCAGCCGGCTTTGCGGCTTGCTCTCGAGTAGCGCGCCGGGTGATCACCCGGCGCGCCACCCTGGAGCAGGCCGCGGAGCCCGCTGGTAGTAGCCGCCGGCGCCGGATGGGAGCGGACGGGCCGGAAAGGTAAGGGCCCCCCTCCTCCCCTCCGTGCGCCCCCTCCTCCCCTCCGCGCGCCCCCTGCTTACCTTCCCGGCCCGTCCGCTCCCGTCCGGCGCTGGCGGCTACTACCAGCGGGCTCCGCGGCCTGCTCTAGAGTAGCGCGCCGGGTGATGACATCACCCGGCGCGCCACCCTGGAGCAGGCCGCGGAGCCCGCTGGTAGTAGCTGCCGGCGCCGGACGGGAGCGGACGGGCCGGAAAGGTAAGCGCCCCCCTCCTCCCCCCCCGCTGTCCACTTTCATCGGCGGGCGCCCGCTGGCGCCCGCCAATGGAAGCGGCGGTGGGCGCCAGTGGGCGCCCGCCGATCCGCCGAACCGGTTCGGAGCCTTTTCGGACCGGTTCGGATTGGATCGGCCGATCCAGCTGTCGGATCGGAAATTGGATAATTTATCCGATTTCCCACTGGACCGGACTCGGATCGTGGATCGGGTCCGATCCAGTGCACATCCCTAGTGACTACATAATTCTGTAGAGATGTTTTTGTGCAAATAAATAAATAAAAAATGGACCACTATTTGACACTATGAATTGCAAGTATTGGGACTGCAGCAGGGTAGAAGAATTAAAGCCCCTTAACATCCCCCCATGTTAGGGTCCCAATCCAGATCACTAGCTGTGTTTAACTGGAGTGAAAGCAAACAAGAGATGTCGCTGCTTGCTGTGTCATTAATGTCATGTCTGTTTTGGACTTTTGGATCTGGACTTGCTGCTTGTTCATCTAGCTAGGCTAGCTCAGACAGTCCCATTTCCAGTTCTACAGTGAACAGACTATAAGCTTAATTATGTCAGCAAATCTTCAGATGTTCCTGGTCTCTCAGCTTTGTTAGCTAAGCAATGAGATTGACCTGATAATTCTCACACACCAACCCTTATTTCTGTGCTCTCTATCAAATGTTCCCTTGTCACTTGATGGCTTCCAAATGTCAACCAATGGTGATCTTCTCCACTTCCTAGTCTGACCGTCAGATGTACGTTTTTCAGTTTTACCTGGCCCAGGAGAGTTCTTCAACAAAATGTTTTGAATTGTTGAACCAAATGACTGTAGGAATGTTGGTGTATGGGGGGAAATTATATATTTTACATGAAGTCATGCAACTTTCGAAGGCATCACAGCTTTATTGGGTAGAATATCACATTTCAGTAGCATTCTTCATAAGGAAAGAAGTGATTAACTTTGCCACTGAGCTCTTGAGAAAATGAATGAATGGATAGTGTGTCACATCCAGTGGATTTATATTTAGCCTTTCTGTCTAAAGTTCTAAAATGAATGTTCTGAAATTGATTTGAATGAGGATGAGGAATAAGCATTTGTCCTATTATCCTTCTTGTAACTTTCTTTGACATCAAGCAGAAGACAGATACTAGTGCTTAACCACCAGAATCTTTAATGGAAATCAATGGATTTTTCCCTCTTACAAATCATCCAACTAAAACTCTTTTACAATGTAGTTCAAGCTTGATTATGAGTTTGCTATCATGCTCTAAAGGTGGCAGGGCAAACATCAGCATCCGCCTCATGGTAACATATTCCATTGTGAAGAGAGACAAACGCTGCTGCATTGTTCACATCACATTTTTTGAGGGTGGTGTTACTGAGGGTGGATTTTTCATTATCTCAATCACCCACCCTATAAATAATTAGTTCAGTAATCCTGAAAAAAGGCAGCCTGTATAGTAACAAGAGCCTTGGAGCATTAAATATAAAAACTTGATCTTATGGGCTAGAGTTAGACTCCACCCCTTGGACTTTCCTTTGCTCTGCTTTTCAGTTCCAGTTCCAGTTGTGTTCTCTACCCAGCCAGCAATAAAGAAGCATGTTTGTTTGCCTGCAGAAAGAAGTAAGAGTTAGTTTATTCTGCAGTTATTATGATGAGTAGACTAGAGTTGGGTGCTCATTGCTAAAGGGTGAAATGGGATTATTTAAAGTGATCTCAAAAACAATATCTATCCTAAGTTACCCTTTTAAAGCACTCACTATACTCACAATTATAGTAGCAATTTTCCCCCCTTCTTTTTCTTGTGTACTTGATGGCAACAGTTGAAAACAGCCCTAGAGGAATGGAAACACTGCTGTGCACACTACAGTTAGATGGCTGGCTGGCCACCTAGACTGTAACTCAGGCCTATTTTCCGATTTTCCCAATGTGTCCAACTCGGCATCAGACCTTTCCAGGGTTTCTGGGCAGAAAAATCAACCCAGCAACTAGTAAAAAATGATAATAAATCCAATTGCTTTCCACAATTAGTTTCTAATCGCTTAGTTAGTCCTTTATATAGCAACCAGTTATAAAGTTTTCCTTTGATTATCCAACAGGAAGGAAAATCTAAAGGTCAGAAACAAGACTAGGGCAGGATCTACGCTACTGCTTTAAAATGGTTTATAACAGTAGCGACAACTGTTGGGGCCCAGGACACATTCCATATACAGTTTTTAAACCATATCCTACTTGGTGTAGATGTGGCCTAGAAGGAGGCACCCTCAAGGAGTAGGCTGACCATATGAAAAGGAGGACAGGGCTCATGTAACTTTAACAGTTGTAGAGAAAAGGGAATTTCAGCCAGTGTCATTTGAATGCAATTAGTTCCTGGTGAAATTCCCTCTTCATCACAACAGTTAAAGTTGCAGGGGCCCTGCCTTCTTTTGTATATGGTCACTCTAGTATAGTGCCTGCATCTTTAACTCTGCATGGATGTTGCTGATGGTCATTTCCTATACTGTTAGCTTCAAAATTGTGAAAGTTTCAGATACAAGAGAAACATACCAATGAATAAATTTATGAATGTTGCATTGCTGGAGGCACTTGGAGAGATATCTGCAGACTTCATTGTTTGATAAACATTGAATGCCACTCCATATGGCCATTGGGAGGACCTGACTGAGAATTTGCCACATCACCGTGATGTTGCTGAAATCAGTATCGTGATGCATGGGGCAGGGATGTAGCTACTCATGGCAATATGTAGCTACTCATGGCATAGGCAAGACCTATGGTAAGAATAATTACTAAAGAGATGTGGGCAGTGGACACACATAAATGAAAATGGTTGCTATTATAATCAAAACATATGGGGGTGGGGTAATTTGTTCCCTCTCTGGAATTCCTAGAATATTTTTCCTGAATAGAACATTCACATTACCTCAAAAATTCACTTTAAACACATTGGCCTGTTTTGGACGACATGATAATCAACCGTGTGTGGGGAGAACAATTGTCAGTTGTGTTGATTATCATGTCGTCCGAATGCTGCCTCCATTGCCTAAAATGTTGTCTGAATGCTGCTGATGAGCAACACAATGGACAATTGTCCCCCCCCCCTTTGATTATCATGTCATCCAAAACAGGCCGTTGACTGGGTTCACACAATATGCTAAGTCACACTTAGTGGTTGAGTGTGGGTTGTTGTTAAACTGTGGGCTGTTCATTGAGTGTGGCTTATTTTTTGCAAACTCACAGTTCAACAAACAACCCATGGTTCAACAACAACCCACACTCAACCATTCAGAGTGGGTTAACATGTTGTATGAACTGCCTCAATGCAATGACATCCTAGGTCCTAGGCCTTATCAATCTTACTCACTGTATGGGAAGTTTCTTTACCAGTCCTAGGCTCTGCTGAACAGGACATCCATTGCTTGTGAGAGCAAGATGATACCTAATATCAGGCAGGGATGTTTAGAACCCCCTGAGAAACTCAGTGTTGTGAGTCAGTTAAGGAATCAGCCGGAGAGAGGGAACAGCTAAGCCTGGAAGTGTTGGGGGCGTGGCACTTCATGGAAGCAGGCAGGGACCAGCTAAGATTCAATGCAGCTGGCAGCAATTGGTAATTAGTCCACTTTCCATAAAAGTCTGGCCAATGCTCAGCCAGATCACTGGAAGCAATGCTAGTATCTGGTGCTTTTGCCTTTACTCTGTGCTTCACAGCTCTGTGTTCATGCCTAGACTTGTCTGACCCTTGGACTGTATCTTGACCATTCTTCTATGTGTTCCTGTAACCTTGTTCTTGCCTGGACGTATCCTGACCCTTTGGACTGGGCTTGTGGCAATGCTTCTATGCCTTGTGATTCCAAGATCGTTCAACTTGACTTTGGACCTCAACCTCGGCTTTGCCCAATTGACTGTTTTCTCGGACTTGGCTATCTACATTCTTCAGTGACAGCCATTAGTCATAACACACACATGATTCTTCCAAATTCATTGTTTATTTTGTATAAGCAGCAACCTCAGGATTTTTCTGTGAAAATTTAACTCTGTTTTTAAATGTAACTGTGCTGAGAAAATGTCCATGGAGATTCTATTTTGAGCAGAAGATATGTCCACTAGTATACATATTCAGTGACAAACAAAAGAAGCAGCCCATGGTTTTCAGATATTCATGCCATAATAATCCAGTTAGGGGAGGATTGATAGGAAACCTGGCATGCTAGCAAGTAGGGATGTGCACGCCAGAAAATATCATACTTTATCGTTATTGTAATTTCGGACCAAAAATATTATCATCTCCAATAATATTGTAGGTGAACCGTATCGTCTTCACGATAATTATTGTAAATACGATATTTAATTTGCAGCCCCATTGTGCCCTATAGAGCTGAATTTTTTTTAGAAACAATGCCTATAACTTCTGTATTTTCAAAGTTACAAGCTTGAAACTTGGTCACAATGTTTATGGGGTATGCCTACATATGTGTATGAAATTTGAGATTGATCCCTCCAACCCATGATTTTATATGAATTTATTAAAGATCGTTTAAGTTTTGACAGGTCAAAAGTTGCACAATCTTTCAAAAATTCATATAAAATACAGGGGTGGAGGGATTGACCTGAAATTTGGCACATATGTGTAACAACATGTGCTATACATGTGTATAAAAATTTGAGATCGATCCCTCCAATCTTCGATTTTATATTAATTTATTAAAGATCGTGCAATTTTTTGACAAGTCTGAATGAACTCAAGTGGCGACCTGTCATTCTGACCTGTCAGAACTTAAATGCTCTTTAATAAATGCATATAAAATTGAGGGTTGGAGGGATCGATCTCAAATTTCATACACTTAGGCATACCCCATAAGCCCTGTGACCAAGTTTCAAGCCTCTAACTTTGAAAATACAGAAGTTATAGATTTATTTATATGGCTGTCCGATAATCCGATATAATTGGGCTGAAAATTATTGTCTCCGATGATTATCGTAGGAAGTTGTATCATATCGTTAATGTTAATCGTATGCACGATAAAGAGCATATCGTCTCGTTATTGTTCATTTTAACGATACGATACACATCCCTACTTGCAAATGCCATTGATGTTGCACAAGCGTTGATTTCCATTAGTGCAACTAAGGATGGATGGACTCACTGGGATCCAGGAGTGTAGGGCGCTTGTGGCCTTGCTGCTGCTGCTTGCCACTGCATGGTCTGTGAGCACCCTGAGCCACTCACTTCCCCTGTGAATTGCCAGGTTCTCCCTCCTGTCCAGAAATGCTAGGCTTACACTGCCTGGGTAGATCTGATCTTGTGCACAATGGCTACCATAAATAGCTATTTCCACAACATTAGAGGCATAACGGGCATTAGAGGCAACATTAGAGGCAAGCTGGCTCTGGTGATCTGGACGGGGGATTGCCCACCAAATTCCTGGACACAGCTGGACGTCAGCTGCAACGTAAATAGTGTTATCAGCTAGGCATATTTGTATCTTTCCCCTAGCTTTTTAAGGTTCCACAGCACTTTTTATGTTATTGTATTCTTCCTTTTTTATTAGTCTCACCTGAAAGCTGGTTGATACATTTGAAGGAGCTGTGGAAGAGCAATTTTGTGATGCATACTTCTGTCTCTGCTCCTTCCCACATATGAAGAGTTCTTCTCACACCCCTTCTTCCTGAATATGATTTTTAATGATGTTTTCTTGACATTTTTAAAAATCGTTTCTTCTCTGCAAGAGAATGCTTCTTTGAAAGCCACATGAACTGATCCAGAAATTTATGCATGAGAATCCTCCTTCTTTAGCCTGCTAAATTAGAGGGTCTGCTTTGCAGTGCAGTCAGAGACAGATGTGGTCTCCTGATTTATGGCAGTAATTCAGCTTTGTTCTGCAACATGACTTAGAGAGCTCTGTCAAAATTATTGGTTTTATTTTCAGTTGGCTAACTTAACTGTTCATTAGGGCTCACTGCTTAAAGGTGACCTGGAGGGTTTTTTTTGTTATGTTTTATTTTTTAGCTTCCCTCACTCCCCTATTACTTCTGGACCTGTGCCTTCCAATTGTGAGTGAAATGTTTAAAGCTTCTTCTGTGAAAATACTGTTGTAGTACAGACTAAGAACAGAGAATAAGGGTGCTTTCCCCACTCTCATTTATTTTTTTTACAACAAACAGCAACGGTGCTACAATTCCCCCTCCGCTGGGTTGAGAAACTGAATGGGTAATAACAGAGAGACTCCTTCCAAAGAAGTAGAGCACTTAGCCAAGAAAATACATAAACCACTAAAACCTCCAGGTTTGGGCTAGGACTGGAGAGACCAAGGTTCAAATTCCTGAACCTCATTGGGTGACTTTGGGCCTGTCACTCTCTTTCAATCTAACCTACCTCACAGGATTATTGTGAGGATAAAAAGAGGGGCATATACACTGTCTTCTTAGAGAAAATGAGGTACATAAATGTAATATGTCAAAAAAAATATATATGTGGGAAATGTTAACTTTTCCCAGCATACCCTTGGTTCTTATCACACAATGCAGATTTTACCATGGTAACATAATATCTGTCGACAAACCTCTGTCCTATGACTAGTTCTGTGTCACCTTGTAATATATAGACGCTCAGATCAGAACATACGAAGAGTCATGCTGGATCAGACCAAAGGAATGGGTGGGAGAACTAGGGTTGTTTGGGCTTGCCAATGTCCTCCAAACTTCACTTTGAAGCTTAGTTTGGCTCACTCCCATGTTCATTTGCATATTTTATTTTTACATGTTTCATTTCCATTTTTTTTGGTTCATTCAGATTAGATAAGTGTGCATTTCTGTACTCATTTTTCAAAAGTGTGTGCTTCCCTCATTCCCCATTGACTAAAGCATAAAAATGCATATGAGGGGAATAAATATTTCAAAGTGCCCATTTCTCTCTCTCTCTCTTTTAAAAGACTCATTTTTCAAAAGTGATTGCAAGTTTTGGGATGTGTGATCATTTATTTGCAAGAGGGATGCACTCCTATTTACATTCATGTTCAGGGTTCTGAACAGGGCAAGTTTGAATGATTTTCAAGCAAACAAAATTCTTGTACATTCCTAGCCTATCTGGTCCAGCTTTCTTTTCAAATGGTGGCAGGCTAATCATCTGTCTATGGGAAGGCCACAAGAGGTACATGGCTGCAAAAGCAACCTCCCCCTCATGTTCCCAAGCAACTGTTATACAGATCGTGCTGCTTTTAACACTGGAGGTAATATATAGCCATCATGGTTAGTAACCATTGATATCCTTATCTTCCATGAATCTGTCTAATCTCCTTTTGAAACCATCAAAGTTGGTGGCCATCACTACATCCCGTGGTAGCAAACTCCATACTTTTACTATGCTCCATGTGTACTGCCTTTTATCTGCCCTGAATCTCCCACCAATTAGCTTCATGGAATGATGCTGGCTTCTAATATTATGGAAGAGGGTCTTGTCCACTTTCTCCACACCATGCATAATTTTGTACACCCCTATCACGTTTCCCTATACTCACTTTTTTTCTCAGCTAAACAGTCCCAGATGTAATCTTTCCCAATAGGGGAGTTGCTTAGCTTCTTGATTATTGTAATTACAATTTTCTGCACTTTTTCCAACTCTGCAATATCCTTTTTTTTTTTTAGGTGTGGTGACCAGAATTCTACACATTCTTCCAAGTGTGGTTGCACCATAGATTTGTATATGGGAAGTATCATCTTGGCAGTTTTATTTTCAATTCATTTCTTAATTATGCCAAACATGGAATTCCCCCCTCCTTTTTTTTCTTTTTTCTTTTTTTACAGCAGATCATGCAGGGAATCAGAGTGGCCATGATGCATGTGGGGATAAAAAGCTTATGTGTGAAGTAATGGCCTTATCAGGGTAAACCCAGGTGATATATGTTTCCAAGGTCATGTATTCAGGGTAGAGAGATTTTTCAGCACTTACTATATTACTATCGAAAAGTATGAATCAAGACTATCTGCCCATGGACCTTCTTCCCAAAACAAACATGTTTTTTCATACCATTTCCAAAGGCGTGGACAGCAGGGGGAACGGCTGGCAATGGGTGAGGCCAGTGCTGGCCTCACTCTTTTTTCCCCATGCAATCATAATCTCATAGAGGATACTTCCCAAATAGGGTTCTGTATGCACATGCATGCATAAGCTCTATATGTACAGCTGTGACCCGTCTTGTATGGAGAAAATCTACAGAGATACAATTTGCATGCATGCGGGTTCTTTCATATGCTGAGCTGAATGCATGAAAGACATTGGTAGACTTTATGAATGGGTTACTGGAAGAGTCCAGCTGAGACTTCTTGCTAGCTGATATGATTTTATTTACTTGTTAGTAGGTGGTCAGTGATAATTATATGCTTCAGAAGGGCTTCTCTTACTTTTTCTCAATCATCTGATGTAATACATAATATCTTAACAAAAGTTCATGCTCTTTCTATGTAATCATTTCAGTTAAACCTAAAAGTACAACCAGACCATTAAAATTCTTAAGTTTCAAGTTTTGAAGGGAATTCTGTACAGAGAACATGCTATTGGGTTATATCCAATGTTAGTCCCACTTAGGGTGGATCATTGAAATGAATGGGGTTTACAGATAAGATTTGATACAATCCATTGGATACAACTCTTAGAACTCTTGTTTTGGAGGAATTTTGCTTTTGAATTCCTGCAATATTAGATTTTGCAGTAGATTCCAGGTTTTTATCCTTCATTCTTTGTTGGGGAATTATCAGTGCAATTATTCAAACAGGGAAGCCACATCTCTTTTCCTTTGACTGCTGTGAAGGAAAGGAGACCTTACACACCAGATTCCCATTACTAGACTGGAATCTTAGACTCAGAGAGCCAGTCAGTACATAGTGGGCAGTATCCATCACTAGCATAATTGGGAGATAGCAATTGTTAAAGCAATCCAAAATGAGTGGAAATACTCATTCCCAGAACAAGTCAGGTCAGTGGAGCTCTCAAAAAGGAGCCCTACTGATTGGTCCCAATTGGAAGTGACAATTTCTGCTTATTTCCGGGGATCCTTTACAAAGCACTTATTCCCTGCTGGGCAAGCGATTGGTCTGTAGCCCAATCAGCAGGAGTGCAGTGGCCATGTTGGATACTGCCCATTAATTCTCCTTAAGTGCAATGCAAAAAAATGCTAATTCCATATTGTTTTTTAGAATAATAATAATAATAATAATAATAATAATAATAATAATAATAATTTTCTTACCCGCCTCTCCATCTGGATCGAGGCAGGGAACAACAACATGATAAAATACATAAAACTGATTAAAACATGACACATATTATTAAAACTGCATTAAAACATCCTAAAACATCCTAAAAACATCCTTAAAATATTCTAAAATTCCACTGGATATGCCTGCCGGAAGATAACAGTCTTTATAGCTTTCTTAAATTCTAAAAGAATGTTAAGTTGACAAGTCTCCTCCGGCAGGTCATTCCACAGTCTGGGAGCGGCAGAAGAGAAGGTCCTCTGGGTAACGGTTGTCAGCCTAGTCTTGGCTGACTGCAGTAAGTTCTTCCCAGAGAACCTGAGCGTGAGGGGTGGGAGAAGGCGATCCTGCAGGTAACCTGGACCCAAACCATGTAGGGCTTTAAAGGTAATAACCAACACTTTATACTTCGCCTGGAAACTAATTGGCAGCCAGTGGAGCGATTTTAAAGCTGGCGTAATATGGTCACTCCTAGATGTACCGGTGACCAACCTGGCTGCCATATTTTGAACTAGTTGAAGTTTCCAGACTAGAACTAAACTTCGGTGCTAGATCTCATGAAATGTGCTGTTTCTCATGGCACAAAAGAGCTAAGTTACATTCATATTAAGATGAATTGAATTATTCTATATTTCTCTAAAATAATATTTATTAATATACCCATAATTATTACTTATATTTGGAATATCTAGATATCAGACAATATAAATACATTTTTCATAATATAAATTATAATGATTAATTTCAAGAAAGAAAAGATCACATCTAATTAGTAAATTATTAATATCTGATTTTCTCAGCAGTAGACTCAGAATTGTTTATTGTTTTCTTCCTAAGGTCTTAGCAAACTAGTTTTATTCTTGCGTCTTTACTCATCAGTCACTTATGCATGAAACTATTTCCTGAACATAGTTTGTTGTTGTTAATAGGATGTAGCAGTGGAATGTCATTACTAGATATTGCATATGAAATAGGATCTACAATTTCAACAGCAATGGATCTTATGATGATTAAATTTGGAATATTATTGCTACTTCATTTACAACTTGATTTAATATGGTAATTTTTCTCAGTCAATCTCATTACATCACAAGTTCATGACCTGATTATCATGAGAGAGTCAGCATCATTTTGCATTCTTGTCAAAACTTCTGTGTGGTTTGTAGAAACATTCCGGTGGCAAACATGTGATAGAGACTTTCCTAAAGAAATGGAAATACAACTCACAGGGTGGGCAATTGTGTGTGTGTGTGTGTGTATGTGTAGGATGGGTGGATTCTGGGGCACATTTTCACGTGTCTGTGCCTAACCCCATGAGGCAAACTCCATGGAGTTGTCCGCACTCTGTGAGGTGCCGGAAAAAAAAACATGGTGGTTTGCTGCTGAACATTGGTGGGAAACCACTAAGGAAGCCTGAAGTGGCCAAATCTCATTTGTTTCCAAGTGAGGTTTGGCCATTTTAGGCTTCCATAGTGGTAGGAATTTGGGTGCAAAGTGGCAATGGTTTTGGTGTCACTGTGAATTTTGGCAGTTCAGCAGCAGTGGCAGGGGACTGGGGGAGCTGCAGCAGGAAGCAGTGAGGGCCAGATACTGTCTACTCCCACTTCAGTCCCATTAGAATCAATGGGGCAAGTTAATTAGGCTAAATCATGGGTAATCTAGTCTGGGTCCATAGTCTTTTACTACATACACAAGCTCTGCCCAGACATTCAGGCAAAGGCTTACAGTGGGAAGAGGGTCGGTGCTATCTCCTCACATCTCTGGATGTGCTAGTCCTGTTCCCCTCAGTTCAGACCATGCTGTGTTGAATCAGCAAGATATGTACAGGAGTTCTATTCATGTTCACTGGAATGAGAGCAGAGTTCTCTGATAAGGCAAAGTCCGACCTGACTTAATGAGGGCAACTTGGGCAGCATGCACAGCCCTGCCCCAATACCCTACTTTAGGCCCCTGTGATTTAGTTTTCTACAATGCGGTTTGACTAAGTCATGGGAGTGTCTTCCAATTTATATTAGTTCTTGATTCTCACTGACTTTAAATGCTGAAGATAATATGATTTGGGACGTGCTTGTAGAAACAGGAGATCTAAGACATGATGCACAATGGTTAATCTTTTAGGGCACAATCCTATGGATGTTTAGACAGAAAAAAAGCCCTACAATACGGAGCATCCCCCAGCCAGCCATGCTGGTTGGTGAATGCTGGGAGTTGTAGGGCTTTTGTTCCTGTCTAAACATGCATAGGATTGTGCCTCTAGTGATCCATTGTGTTAGCTGTTGAAGGGAAGGGACAAAGGTCAGCGGTAGAGCACATATTTGGATCCAAAAGGTTCCAAGCTGAAACTCCAGCATCTCCAGCTAGAAAGGATCAGGTTCTCTTTCCTTTACATTTCAAATACTTAAAAACAAGTTAAATAATCGTTTTTGATCAGCAACCTTATGTTTTAGCCTATTTCTCCCATCGGCCCTAGCAGCCAGCGTAGCCAATAGCCAACGGTGAAGGAAACCATTTGGAGGCCCACAAATTGCCCACCCCTGTTGTATATAATCTCTCTCTTTTCTCTTTTGTATTAAGTGTGTTTGTGTGTGTGTGTGTGTGTGTGCACGTGCATTTAATCATATAGCAGGTGATGGGAAATGGTATAAGGGTGATCCTGGTAAGCTGTTGTTCATATAGTACATAATCCTGGGCTAGAAAGATGAATAGTTGGGATTGGTATCAAGGAACTTCCTATGTTCTATGAATTACAGAGAACTCTATTAAAGAGAGAATTAATGTTTAGCTACATGGAAAACATTCAGACTTAGCACGAAGAACCAAATACTATAGATTTATGAAGCTACAATGGCATCAATAATAGCTTTCACTCCAGCATTTGATGTGGGTCAACTCAATTCTGTCAATTTTTTTTCTCTATTACTGCCCATTCAGTTTCAACTCCCAACCATATAAGCTTACTGTAGAATGTAGCAGCACTTGTAAATTTTAGCGGAACACTGATTTGAGGTCCCTGCAGCCTATGATGTCTTTTTCCACAAAGCATTCTGTGCTGCATTCCCTGGGGGGTTCTGCTCGGCAAATAGATTGTATTACTGCTCTGTGACTATTTTGTAGTGAGCAACACAAATGCTCTCCAATACTTTTTCCCAATGCTACCAAGAGTCTGAATCTAATCAGAATCAGAGATATTGAAATTGAACCAGCAAAGAGGCAGGAGCATAGTGTTGGCTCCAGAGGGAGGTAAGGGGAGGGGAGACTTAGAAGCATACAGTAAATTTAAAGAGGGAAAATACATCCCGAAAATATTCCATAGTCTCATGTTACATGTATAGGTCATCTTCATCTCACATGAATTGGTTATGGTATGGTTTACCCTACTGTGATGACTGGTGTAAGAAATAATTCCAGTGGCTTAGGCTGACCAGATAAAATCCAGCTCAGGGCTCATGTAACTTTAACAGTTGTAGAGAGAAGGGAATTTCAGCCAGTGTCATTTGTATGCAATTAGTTCCTGGTGAAATTCCCTCTTCATCACAACAATTAAAGTTGCAGGCACTATACTAGAGTAACCATATACAAAAGGAGGCAGGGCCCCTGCAACTTTAATAGTTGTGATGAAGAGGGAATTTCACCAGGAACCAATTGCATACAAATGACACTGGCTGCAATTTCCTTTTCTCTACAACTGTTAAAGTTACATGAACCCTGAACTGGATTTTATCTGGTCACCCTAAGTGGCTTCAAGCTGTGCCAGCCCAAGAAAACAAAGGATAATGGCACCCAGCTTGTGAAAGGTGGCAGTATCATGAACCAGGAAAGAAAAACAGACTGGTGTAAGGTTAGGCTGACCATATGAAAAGGAGGACAGGGCTCATGTAACTTTAACAGTTGTAGAGAAAAGGGAATTTCAGCCAGTGTTATTTGTATGCAATTAGTTCCAGGTGAAATTTCCTCTTCATCACAACAGTTAAAGTTGCAGGGGCCCTGCCTTCTTTTGTATATGGTCACTCTAGTATAGTGCCTGCAACTTTAACTGTTGTGATGAAGAGGGAATTTCACCAGGGACTAATTGCATGCTGGCTGAAATTCCCTTTTCTCTACAACTGTTAAAGTTACATGAGCCCTGTCCTCCTTTTCATATGGTCAGCCTATGTAAGGTTGTTCTGCGACTGTTCAACATGTTTGCAGTGGTTGGATTGAAGAACCAACAACACTAGCAACATTTGAAAGAGTGCTATGTAGGTGCTCTTCACGAATGGACTTACATCTGGTCTGTCTTTACTGAAATTTATGTGTAATTTTCTTTTTTGTTTTTAGAACGTTGTAATATTTGAAACCGAGGCCTTTAAAGTATGTAGTTGCACTTGTTTTTTTTAAACTTATAATAAAAGTGATAGCAAATGTTTGCATGGGTCGGTAGGAGGTAGGTGAAAAGGAGTGAAAAATGGGGTGAATAACTTCTGGTTTTCTTTGCAGGCACTTTTCACTTTTATTTTTTAACAGAGACAGTAACACAATCAATGGTCCTTCTCTTTAAAATGTTCCCTGTCTATATTTTGAGCTTAAAACAGTTTCCCCCCACCCCTTTTCCTGGGGTGGAAGCAATCCTCCTCTATCTGAGGCCATCTTGTCCCAACAATTAGGTATGTGCAAATCCGCGAAATGTGCGCTCCCCGAAATTCTCTGAACTCCATCTCAAAACTCATTCTGATACAAGTCTATAAACTTGTAAGCTTTGTTTTTTCCCCCTTTCCACATGAAAATCCATCCATATCTTTTGTGTGTATTTTTCCAAATGTATACATCAATCATTTACATCTTTGAAACATATGCATTTTTCTCTCATTGATTAAAGCATAAGTGTGTGCATTTTCATGAATGATGTTGAACCCTTTTTTTCATCTGAGAATAAGATTGCAAGCTCAGAAATGTATGGATTTCGACCACTGATTGTATCTGAATCCATGTATGGACAAGAAGGTGCAAACATGGTAAATCCTGATCAAAAATGAACTGAAACAGAATTCTCCCTTACCCACAGTCTGTTTGAGGAAGCATGCTATGTGTAACATTCTTCTTCAGGGTTGAGATAGCTCCTGATGGAGGATTGCTGCTGCCACAGGAAAGCAGCAAAAATGATGTGGCTCCAAATCCACACTGCGCTGGTTAAATGATGCAGCCATGGATTCGAAGCCAGCCTGGGGCAAAGAGGCAAAGATGTGCAGCTGAAAAGGTGGGGACTTACCCTGACTTTTCCAGCCAGAGCACGGTCAGCCCAGCTCTTCTGCCAGTCTGTCCTAGCTCAGAGCCACTCCAGGGGCATACCCAGGTGAAAAGCAACATCCTAGGTTGCCAGAAGCTGTGAAAGGAGAGGACCCAGTGACCTAATGGCCACTGGAAAGCCCTCACTGCCTCCTCTCATTAGGACTACTTGCCGCAACCATGTACCAGCGAGAGTGTGGGGTTTGTTAGCAGAGTGGTGCCAACCCAGTGCCATGAAGACAGTCCCCTGGTTGGAATGAGCAGAGAATGTTCTGACTTGCCATGGACACATGTGGTGAGTTATCTGGCATGCAGGTGGTGATGAGTGAGATTTTTGTCAATCATTAATGACATGTTAGATCATTCAAACCAGTTGTTTTTATTTATTTTTTAAATGACGTGATGGGTTAACCTCCTTAGCTGTTAATTTGAATCTCCCCTCCCCCTCCCCAATTTCCCCTTGTTAGGGACTGTATAGTGTAGGGACTGGAGAACACAGCCTGTGAATTGAAGAATTTTAGAAGTTCTTATTTTATCCGTTGATCACAACAAAACACCTTTTATCAGATGGCATGCACCACAGTGTCCTGTCTAGCTATGCAGAAGGGCACAGCATCTGACAATGAGTCATGGGCTTGCATAGATTAATGGATCTAGTTTTAGCATCAAGGCTGTCATAAAAAGGGGTAGTGCTGAAAAATAAAGTTGACTTTTTTGTCCTCTTTGTCATCATCAAAGTGAGGAAAGGAAAAGGAAAACACCTGTGATTCTACACCATTATCAGGGTATACATGGCACACTGAAGAAACTATGTTGATCCAAGTGTTGCAATTATTCACTATGGAATAGGATTGCTGTAACCAAAATCTGTTATTTAATCTAGACATCTTGTTTGTTTGTTGTTGTTTATTTTGCATATGTCAAAAAGCATCCACTAAATTCTTCCACAGCATTTTGATGAACCTGGATTGAATAGTCTGTAATCTGTAGTCTCTCGGTATGGTATAATTCTCACAATCATGTTCTTTGTTTCTGGAAGTCATTGCATCAAAATTATTTCATACCAAATCAACAAGAGATGCCACTATTTTTTCACATTAATAGCCCTCTGATTGCAGCCAGTGTTTTCATGACAGCTAAACTGTTATTAGTCAAATTATTTTTTGCAACTACCATTTCTGTTGGTATATTTGCAGGAGTAGACATTGATTGACGAAACATAAGCAATTAAAAAGCTAGCAGGAGGAAGTGTAAACAGGTTATGTATTCAGATATATTGTGATGGCCGCATGTATTCAAATGCCAGGCCTGGGTCCAAACACTACAATATTGGTTCTGTAAATATCATAATCTTTCAATTCCCTGGTAGCCCAGGTTTTTACAGACTCGCATGTATCCCCATGGACTGAAGCGCTAGCTCTAAAAGTCAACTCAATAGGGCTTTCTCCTGGTCTACTGCTAGCACAGACTTTTGAATACGTTAAATGGACAATCAAGCGAAGACTACAGGATATTGATTTCCAAGATAGCTGTGGGGCTACTCCTAGCCCGTGTTCCCCCCGGTTGCTGGGGATATCAAATTTTGTACCTAATGAAGGGATGGTTTACCTAAAAAGGCTTTCTGTCCCTAAATACAGAAAGGCCTTTACTATGGCACGATTTAATGTACTGCCATCAAAACTGTTGGAAGGCAGGTATAAAAAAAATCCCTGTAGCCAATAGATGTTGTCCGTGTAATGGCACTGAAGTTGAGAGCATTGAACATGTATTGTTTTCTTGTATTTATTATAACCAAGTTAGGGAAGAATTATTGAGACCACTTTTCCAGGATTACCAAGGGTACTCTAAAGAGTCCCTGTTAATTTGTCTCCATGAAGGTCAAATGATTATATTACCAGACAAGTAGCTAAATTCCTTAATAGAATAATTGGTTGTAGATCACAGATGGGGGTGGAGTGATACTATTACATTTATTAATGTCATACTGTTACTTGTTTTCTAATGGACTATTGACTGTAAATAAAGATTGATTGATTGATTGAGATATGATGTGATGGCCACGTGTATGCTGGGGTGGACCATAAAGAATATGAAACGGTTGCTTGGTCAGGCCCAAGAAATTCAATTTTTGGTATGGGGTTGTAATTTGTGTGCACATCACACATTGCTGCAACACACCTGTGCCTTTTCCTTGTGTTGTGGGCACATATGCTTTGATACTTAGAGTCACATGCCATGTCATATTGAAGTCTACACAGAGTGGTACAAAGACATCAGAACTGGGAATTTAGCTGCACTAATGCACAACCTTTCTCTCAAAAGGTTATCATCCAAGCACACATGCAGCTAACTCTAACATAGTGGTGGACACCATCTGGGGGTCAGGGGGGTGGATTACCCCCAGATCCCACAAGGGGAAGCACCCTACCCCTGCTGCCCATGAAATTGCAGCCACTGCCAAAATTACTGCTGGGAGGCTACCAGGAGCACAATTCTGCTTGCAAACATACTTCCAGTGAGCCTTATGGGCTGCCACCACAATAGCAAATTTAACAGCAATTTCAGTGAGGGTGATGGAGGCAAGAGGGCCAGAAAAATTAAAAATGGCCATGGGGGCCACATGAGGCCCATGGATCATGTGTTGCCCACCCCTGTTCTAACAGCTAGAGAAAATGTAGGATAAATAATTTATAGGTAATATCTTGACAGGCTCCTACTTCTCTGTCTATATCTGGCCCATAGAGATGTGATGTTTCTTCTTCTTCTAATGCTGAGTGTAATATGACTAAGTTATTTTACACTCCACATATTTTCTTTACTTTATAGATAGATGCTCATACGCTATATTTTAAACATTTATTAACAACAAGCAAGTGCATTCAAGACCATTATAGGCAGAAATTGTTACCATGGGATTTGTTGATGAAAGTTACAATAAGAAAAGAAAACAAGACAAAGGACAGTGCATATATTACCAATGCAGTTTTCTGCTAGCAGAGATTACTCTTGCAAGGGAGTAACCCCACCCAGTATCTTCCCTTTACTTTTATGCTTTTACACTTGAACATAACATATGATTATTTTGTGTACTCAGATCGAATGGTGGAGTCCCAGATCCAGGGATTCCTGGATGAGACGGATTATCTAGATCTGGTTATGGGACAGAAACAGCTTTGGTTGCCTTGGTGGGTGACCTATGCCAGGAACTGGACATGGCGAGTGTGTCCCTGTTGGTTCTGCTGGACCTATCAGCGGTGTTTGATACCATGGTATCCTTCTGGGCTGCCTCACTGGGATGGGACTTTGAGGCACTGTTTTACAGTAGCTCTATTCTTTCCTGGAGGGACAGACCCCGAAGGTGGTGCAGGGAAACTTCTGTTCTACTCCTTGGCTGCCGCCTTGTGGAGTTCCTGAGGATTCCATTCTGTCCCCCATGCTATTAAACATAGACATGAAACCATTGGGAGAGGTTGTCCAGAGTTTTGGGATGTGGTGCCACCAGTATGCTGATGACTCCCGACTCTACTACTCGTTTCTACCCAATTCCAAGGAAGCTGTTTCGGCGGTAAACCATGCTGATACCCATCCAAAACATTTGGTGAAAATGGCGGACAGGTCCACTCCCTCACATCTCCGATACTCATGCACATGCCCCTCACAGCTGATTGGCTGTTCGCTGAGCCCAGAACTTGCAGTGAACAGCAACTACCTTGCAAAGGGGGGGGGGGCACACATCAAACGTTCTTCTTAATGGAAGCAAGAGAGCCAAAACAGAAACGCAGCAAAAGCAGTCAGGGATACTCCGGTAAAACTGAGAGGTGGAGCTGAGATCAATGCGGGAGCAGGTGAACATCATGTACCCAGTTAGTGATGACTGTGATACAATTCTGCAATAAATGGCTGGTGTAGACTCCCCCTCAGTTAGGAAAACTGCTTGCAAAAAATTGTATAGTAGGCAAATCTGAATACAAAATTGCATACATTTGGAGAAATGTGCACAAAACACGTACAAAAGTTTATGCAAACTTTTTTTTTAAAAAAATCTCAATATAAATTGAATGGAAGAATGGAAAAAGAAGAAATGGAGAGAACCGAAACTGACAGATTCAAGCATTCTATACATTACCATGGCACTGTGATCTGTCTATTCCAGGGGACAGCAAGAGCCAAAAGAAAGGGTTGGATCTTGTAAATTGAACTATGGAGTGGTGGTGCTGGTCAATGGTGGAAAAAAGTGGAAAGATTGGGTGGAAGGAGATCCTTGCCAAGAGTTTAACATTAGTTGGGTCCTACCTAAGCAGACAGGAAAAGAGTTCATGACTTCATGTCAGTTCATTTTTTTATCAGGACTTAGCCGGTTCACACCTCCCAGACCCAAACACGGATGCAAAAACAATCTTCACACCATTGATGCTCACATCTGGAAATCAAAACCAAAAAAACACACAATCTGATATGAACATGAGATGGAATGAGCTTCGAGGTGGAATTTGGAGAACTTCAAGGGACCTGGGTTTTGCTCGTACGGACATGCCTAGTCATGGTTGCACACTCAGGGCCGTGCAGAGCTGGTAATATGCCCAGGCCAGATGGGAAGTGTGTGCCCCCCCATTTCAAACTGCTCATTCACCCAATGGGGTGTGCCCACCAACATGTTTGTTCTATATAACACCTTCATATTAAACCTGTTCTACAACACCTCAATGTTGAATCAGAAATTAACATTTATTTTTAGTTGCTGTACAAATACAAGCAACAACATCAGAACAGTCCTTCTTCATTATCAAACATTATGATCATCATCACCCTCACGGTATCATCATCATTATCATTAATAACTATCATCATCATTACCTCACCCTCTGCTCCAGAGATTATATGCCATGGAGAAGATTGAGGAAAGAGACGTAGTAAGGACAACCATCCCAACTTAGGCACATATATCCCCGCCCCGCATGCGGCATGGCCCTCTGGAGCTTGTAGTCTGACCATGGTATTCACGATGGACGGCTTCTGTACCATTCCTGCAAGGCGGGTTCCTCGCTTCTTGATGGGCTGTTTACGCTATGGAAGCAGTAGCGTAAACTGGGGGGGGGGGACCTCCTCATCTGAGTGCCCCTTCAAAATCGTGGGCCCTGGTCCAACTGCCCCCCCTGCCCCATCCTGCCCTGCGCACGCTCATTTTGTCTTATAGGGAGGAGGGATATTATTCCGAGGAGAGCCATATGTTCATTTGTGAAACACAAACATGTTTTTGAAGAGAACTGGGAGCAGGTGCCAGGAATGGGAAACATCAACAACAACCCCAGACAGTAAGCAGGCAGGCTTCTCACCATTCACACTGGCTGATCATATTTAATCATACATTTGGAGTTATTCATATTCATTTCCCTTTTTTCACAAGCTTCTCTCTCCTCTCCAATCCTGAAAGCCCAGGTATGAATTTCTCCACATCCACTGCCTTACACTTTTCTGTGGATGTTCACTGGCAAGCCTGATCAATACCCCAAGCTCCAGCTTGGATATGCAAAGCTTGGGCCTCATCAACAGCTCGGCTGCTCCATCTCAGGGCGCACAGTTCTCTCAGCTGGCACCCTGTTGCTTAAATAATAAATTGTTTTAGAAGTGTGGCTCCAAGCAAGAGGCAGCTTGAGAAAAAAATGTGCCTCTGCAGCAAGCTGCAAAACTGATTGGGTGGCAGGGACAATTGCTAGCGTTCCCATTGGCTGGCTGGCTCTCCTCTCGCTGTGCCCCTGCAACTGCCACACAGCAGATAGGCAGTGCAGGCCAAACTCTGCCATTTTTAGCACTTCTTTAAAAAAAGGATGTTTATTGTAACGCGTAGATTGGTTCTTTAAAGAATGTTGGAGGGTAAGGCTGAGGAATCTTGTTTCATATTCCAAAGAGTCACAGCCAATCAGAGTAGGCACTGCTGGGCAAGATGAAACCAACAATCTAACTCAGACAGTTTCATTTTAGCAGCGTTCAGGGATTCAGCCTTAATGTGTGAGAGCACAAAGTGTGTAGGGGGTCAATGGTGCATGTGCTGGTCCTGCCCCCAATACACCTGCATGCGCCAGCAACATCAGCTCCATTCCTGATCTTAGCAAACTTAGCAATGTGAGGTAAGAAATGAATGATTATTTTTTTAAAAAAAGAAAAATAGAGGGAACAGGGATTTTGGAGGATGATGGGGGAGGAAAGAGAGAAAATAGCAATGAATGGCAGCATCAAGAAGCCATAAAACAGATTACTTGGATTATGTTCAGTTATATGGAGACAGGATCTACACTGCTGCTTTATAGTGGTATTGAAGTGAACTGACAACTGTTGGGGCCCATGGCACATGCCATATACCGCTCCCATACAAGTTCCATAGTGTTATATCCTGTTTGGTGTAGATGTGGCATGAGCCCCAACAGTTGACAGTTCATTTCAATACCTCTATAAAGCAGTAGTGTAGATCCTGCCTGAGTCATTTGTTCAACATGGACTAGCACAGCAACTGACATGCCTCAGTGGTCTCAGTAGTATTCATGCAGGTGTTTCGACTATAAACATATAGTCACAGATCATTCATTTTGGGCCACTTGTCATCCAGTACAAATGAAACAGCCCCATCTCTCCAGTTAGCACCTGAAGCGTCATTTGTGGCAAACTGTGACTTGGAAAGAGCACCTGGCAATGCCCCTAGAGCAGATATCATGCACCATGTCAAGCCACAGGGAAATGAGATTAATTGAAAGATCATTGACTTAATATATCATTTCATTTATTGCTATTGTGTTAATGAGGGGATGTGTGATACAGGTGCTTTCTACACCAGGGCGTGTAGAGGGGCGGAGGGGCGGCGAACCTGGAAGTAGCCACTTCCAGGTTTCTAGTGATGAATTCACATCACCAGTGTGACGACCCGGGCTGCTCCAAGGCCACTGCACCCACCATCCCCCCTCATTTAACAGGAAAAACCTTGTGAAATCAGGGGTCTCCCCCCCCCACCCGCAATCCTGGGGATGGCAATTTTGCTTCCCCCCTTTCTGATGGCCTCAGAACTGCGCAGTGCAGCTCTGTGGCCATCTGTGCTGCCATGCTTACTCTTGCATAAGCGCAGCAGCACAGGAGCGGGCAACCACATTCAGGATTTTTCTGGATCCTGAGAACCAGGAAAAAATCCCGTGCCTGCCCCACCCCCCATCCCTGGGAGCCATGCCACTTCAACCCTAACCTTAAACTGGGAATTAACCCTACTCTGAATTTCCCACTGAGAAGTGACTCCAGCTACTACACATCAGTATTCAAGATCTCCTGGTTGCCCATTCATTCTTTTTGGCCCTGCTATGGTCTTTGGCTTCATGCCTGGGGATCCATGCCTCTTCAACCCTAACCTTAAATTGGGAATTAACCCCAACCCTAATGTATCACTGAGAAGTGGCTCTAGCTACTAAACACCAGTCTTCAAGATCACCTGGTGGCCCACTCATTCTTTCTGGCCCTGCTAGGGCCTTCTGCATCTCCACTTCATGCCTGGGGAGCCATCCCTTCTCAACCCAAACCCGAACCTGGGAATTAACCCTACCCCTAATTTACCACTGAGACATGAATCCAGCTACTAAACAACCGTATTCAAGATCTCCTGGTTGCCCAGTCATTCTTTCTGGCCCTACTAGGGTCCTCTGCATCCCTTCTTCATGCCTGGGGAGCCATGCCTCTTCACCCCTGACCCTAACCTGGGAATTAATGCTAACCCTAATTTACCACTGAGAAGTGACTCCAGCTACTAAACATCGGTATTCAAGATCCCCTGCTTGCCCACTCATTCTTTCTGGCCCTGCTAGCGTCTTCTGCATCCCTGCTTCATGCCTAGGGGGCCATGACTTTTCAACACTAACACTAACCTGGAAATTAACCCTAACCCTAATGTACCACTGAGAACTGGCTGTAGCTACTAAATGCGCAGGGTGGGAGGCAGAACCAATTAAGTATATTCAACGCAGATCTTTTATTCTTGAAAGGTATTTTAATCTTGGACTTCCGGTGAAGAACATGGACGACCGAGCAGCAGGGTTTTGAGCTCTGCCGAGTCTGGTCAGCGTCGGCTCTCTGGGAGCTTCCCAGATGGAGCTTAACATTTCCCAGAAAAGGGAAATGCAAGAAGCATGCCACACTTGTCCTGTCAGCTCTTCCCATGGGGTGATGCAGCCGTATATCGTCGAATTCTCAATATGGGAGAATGGGACGTGGTCGACATCGCTTGGACGCTGATTCAGAATGGAAGGTCGTCCTGTCTTCATTCCCCGTAGAATGACAACATCAGTGGACAGGGTGCTTTTGCAGTGAAGTACGGAGAGGTAAGGGTCAACAACTGGTAGGAAGATATTTAATATTTAATCATCCTCTCCTAGTATGTAGTGAGAATATTTATCACTTATTATTATATGGAAGAAACACAAGAAGATTATTAAGAAGATGAGTTGTTGGGAAGTCTCTCCAGAATTAACTACAAGATTGATTAACTTTTGTTGTTTCAAAGGAGAAAAAAATGTTGGTTGTGAAGAGTTATTGCGGCAGTGATTAATTGTTCTCAATACATAGAGGTAAAGGAATGTTTTTTTAACACACTATCCAGTGGGTGAGTTGATTTATCTTCTTCAAGAAAAGTACAGAGAAACATCTATGGAATGAGGTCTGCGAGAAGAAAATTGACTGTTGTGAGAGAATATTTAAGGATTTTTTTTTAAAAAAAACCTGCATGTTAAAATGGTGGACAGAGAGAAGGACAGACGTGGTGGAGAACAAAGGGAAACACGGCCATTTTCAGATGCAGAAATGTGTTTTGAGCTGTGATGGAGAATGCTGGAAGAGATGGATTGATTTTATACAAGACTGGAGTTGAGATGTGGAAGATATAGGAGGTTGGAGAAAGGTGGATTTATGGAGAGACTTTGGAGAACTCGGCAAGAAGGATTAACATCATGATGTGGTTTTGTTTTTTGGACTCTTGTGGGGCATGTCTTTTTTTTCTTTTTCTTTCTATTCTTTTTTATTTCTTCCTTCTTTCTTTCTCTTTTTATTGATGTTATTTTTATTATTATTATTAGAAGGATATACAGTATGAATAAGAATAGATTTAAAGCTGTTGGGATAGAAGCGGTTTGGAATGGGTAAGGGAAACAATGATAATGAATAATGATGAAGCAATAAGTATTAGGCGTTTGTATAACAGGACTGAAATAATTGTAGATTGGATTGAAAACTTTGCTGAAGCTATGAATTTAAAATTGTTACAAATTTAAAAATGTTCATAAGAAGAAAATAATGAAATAAGCAGTAAAGAAGTTTTATGTTATAGCAAGGTTTGTTTAATTTTATAATTAAGTAAGAGAGGAGAAGAGAGTTTTAAGAGAGATATAAGGGGTCTGTTTTAATAACTTTTAATAATTGAAGTTTGTTTTAATAATTTTTAAAGCTGTTTGGAATGGGTAAAGGATATAAGGATAATGATGGTTATAATAATAATGATGAAGCAATAAGCATTGTGTATTGGGATTGAAATAATTGCAGATTAGATTGAAAACTTTGTGGAAGTTATAAGTTTAAAATTGTTTTGAAGCTGTTAATTGAGTTAAGCTTAAAAATCTTTATAATAAGAAAATAATGGAATATGGAAATATTTGAAGTAGTAAAGAAGTTTTATGCTGTAGCAAGGTTTGTTTAATTTTATAACTAAGTAAGAGAGGAGAAGAGGGTTTTAAGAGAGATATAAGGGGGGTTTGCTTTAATAATTTTTAATAACTGAAGTTTGTTTTAATAACTTTTAAGAATGTAGAGAAAAAGGGGAGGATGGGTCTTGTTTTCTTTTGTTTTCTCTCTTCTTTGTGCTTTTACTTTAAAAGAATTTATAAAAGGATTGTGGGAAAAGTAGGGGGTCCTTTTAACTGTTGTTTGTTTTGTAAGTCTTGTTTTTGATGTTTTTATGTTTTTATGTTATTGAAACAAAATAAAAATCTTTAATTCAGAAAAAAAAGGTATTTTAATCTTGAAAAGCCTACGTGTTTCGAACTCCGACCGAGTTCTTCCTCAGGGCAATCTATAAATATAAAAAATTATAACAAGGTATTTTCATTTCAAAAGGGAAAAACAAATTCCAAATGATTTAAAAAGCTCATGTAACTAAAAAAGTTGCAACAATCATTTCAAAACATACATAGAGACATTATTTACCAATTTAAATACATATCTTACAGGCTATAACATGACAATTCAAAAATACAACAAACATAGGGTGACCAGATAAAATCCAGGTCAGGGCTCATGTAACTTTTACAGTTGTAGAGAAAAGGGAATTTCAGCCAGTTTCATTTGTATGCAATTAGTTCCTGGTGAAATTCCCTCTTCATCACAACAGTTAAAGGTGCATGCACTATACTAGAGTGACCATAAACAAAAGAAGGCAGGGCCCCTGCAACTTTAACTGTTGTGATGAAGAGGGAATTTCACCAGGAACTAATTGCATACAAATGACACTGGCTGAAATTCCCTTTTCTCTACAACTGTTAAAGTTACATGAGCCCTGACCTGGATTTTATCTGATCACCCTAGTAACAAATAGGAAAGATTGATCTGTTAATAAGAACTCACATACTTCCTCAAAAGGTTGCTTCAGGTCTTTTGCTCCAAACACACTGGATCTCTTAGGCATAATGAATAAAGAAGGCTGTAGAGCGTATAAGGAGGGCTTGATGATTAAATGGGAACAGCTGTTTATCATAACAATGCTGATAATTCCAACGATTCATTAAGACCTGATGGGCTAGTCATAGTCAACCTAATTATCCATCTCGCCTCTCTGTCTAGAAGGATTCTATCCATTTTTTCTTTATAGTTTATAGAAGGATAGATCTTTCAATTTATGTGATTTTTCTTTCCAATGGTGTATGAGTGGCGCTCCCTCAATTCCACGTTTAATGTTAGTTATATGCTCACCTGATCTTAACACTTCTTGTAGTATTGCCAACATATAACTTTCTACAAGGACAGATGATACCATATACCACAAAAGTGGTATTGCATTTAGTGAAGTCTTTCAAGATATATTCTCTATCATCTGAGGGGGTCACAAAATGTTTTAGTTTAAGGGAATGACTGCAATATTTGCAGTGTCCACATGGGAAATGTCCTACAGGGGGACCCAATCCTGGTAGGAGAGGTTGTATATTCAAGATGGTACTTGTTTTACCTGTACTACTTCTAATTTTCCAATCCCCTATATTTTTTGTTCTTTTATAGGCAATATAGGGTTTTTCATTACAGCCTCTTATATCCTCTACCAAATGCCAGTGTTTCCTTATTGAATGTCCCAAGGCAGTGCTGATGTTATTAAATGGTAAACTACACACCAATCTATTATTTATTGTTTTTGGTTTGGGTCTCAATAGAAGACCCCTATCAATTTTGTCTACTCTTTTTTTAGCATTTTGTATGGATTGTTTTGAGTATCCTCTCTGTAAGCAGTCACATTGTAAAACCTGAGATTCCATCTCATAATCTGATTCTTTCGTACAGTTCCTTTTAATTCTAATCAATTGACCATATGGGACATTGTCCCTTATATGTTTGGGGTGTGAACTATCATACCTTATGAGTTTGTTTCTATCTGTAGGCTTTCTATATAAGGTAGTACACAATTTGGTTCCTTCTTTTTTACGGATATATCTAGAAAATTGTTATAAATTTTTATATTTATAGATTGCCCTGAGGAAGAACTCGGTCAGAGTTTGAAATGCATAGGCTTTTCAAGATTAAAATACCTTTCAAGAATAAAAGATCTGCATTGAATATACTTCATTGGTTCTGCCCCCCCCCCCCCCCCCCCGCCTTTGGCTTTTGTTTCTCTCACTCCCTTATGGGGTTCCCTTTCTCCTCCTGACACTGTAGCTACTAAACACCAGTCTTCAAGATCACCTGGTGGCCCACTCATTCTTTCTGGCCTTGCTAGGATCTTCTACATCCTCACTTCATCCCTGGGGGGCCATGCCTCTTCAACCCTAATGCTAACCTGAGAATTAACCCTACCCTTAATTTACCACTGAGAAGTGACTCCAGCTACTAAACGTCAGTCTTCAAGATCTCCTAGTGGCTCACGGATTCCTTCTGGCCCTGCTAGGGTCTTCTGCATTCCCGCTTCATGCCTTTGGAGCACTCCCTGTGCGTTTGGTCTGGTGTGGAAAGGACCTCAGTGTTATAAAAGGAAACGTTGGTGGAAATTCCATAGAAGCAACAGTAAAGACAGCTTCACTTTGCCCATTGTGATAAGGTAAAGATTGATTGATTGATTGATTATAAATTTATATACTGCTTATCAAAGGATTTCTATTCACATTCATTTGGATGCAAAGTAGAATTCTCCATGCAATTAATAAGGCAAGGTCAGGTGTGTGATCACATTGAGTGCTGTACTCAAATGAACATGAGTAAAACTCCTGTTCAAAACACAGCAAGGCCTGAACTGAGGTGGGTAGCGCTGGCACCCCTGGAGATTTAGGGGGCCAGAGCATGCATGGTTCTTATCATAGTAATACTTTAAGACCCCATGCATTCTCCTCAATGCCTGGACAGGGTTATAGACTCAAAGTTAAGTGCCCCAAGGCTAATAGGAGAATTAAGATGTTGGTCAAGAGAGTTATAATTCACCTGTTGACTGTGGAATTCAATACAGAAGGTCTAGGAAGATCTTACAAGAGCGTATTATGGTCTCGGGTGGAGCAGGATGGGAAGCAAAATACACAATAAAGGTGTCAGTGTGGATTCAAAGTGTCACATTCCTCCTGGACATCCTGCAAGAACATGCAAAACGGTTAAGGTGTAAAGGTCCCATATGCTACTATGCACAGTGATATCCAGCTCAAGGTCCCTTATTCAGCTCCAGGATAAGCTTAAATCTCTTCTGCCATTCCATACCCATTATCCAGAATACCTGGATATTCTGCAGACTATGTCATGCATAATGTGCTTCTGTTTGGCTGTGGTCAGGGCCACCTAAAGGTTAGATGGACCCCACCCCAAGCAATGGGCCTTGCGGTGAGCCCCATTCTACATCAATAGCCCCATTGGTGACCCACCTTCACCCATCTACCATTTTAATTTTAACAGCATTCCTTGGACAGCATTCCTTGGAGCAATACTTAGTAGACCCAGCCCATAGCCATGTAATTCATTGAACAGGAGGTTCATGTGCTTGGTTTCAGCTGCCTGAAGATCCCAGATGCTGCCAAAAGCCCCGGCTATGACTTAGATGAAGCGCAGAGCAGAGCAAGCAAGCAAGCTTCACTGCCTGACATCAAAGGTTTGACTGAGGAACAGCACAGGTTTATTTATTTAATTAATTCATTAATTACACATATCTCTTAGAAGAGATAAAGGAATGAGGAACTGCAGATCCACAAGTGAGCATATCATTTTCCACTTCGCTGATGCTGCTCGTACCATTATACCTCTTGCCTTCCTCTCCTCTCCATCTCCTGGAAGGAAAATGCCAACCACTTATCATTTACCACTAATGTTCCGGAAACTAGTTTCCTCCTTAAATGGTCCCATAGTTCTCTCCCCACCATGGTCACTCTTTTCTTCATCACCTGTAAAGTGACCTCTGTTATGGCAGTAGCACCAGCAAAGCCCACTGTATGGCTGAATTCGGACAACACGAGAGTCAATGGTGGGGTAATAATCAACTTTACAGTTGTTCATCTAGGGGGTACTCCCCACACAACATGGTAATAAATAATCAACTGTGGTGTGGATTAGGATCAGCGCTGAACTGACTATGGCAGCATTCGGACTACACGATAGTCAATACAACTGACGATTATTCCCCCCCCCCCCCCGTTGCTTATTGTGTCATCCGAATTCAGCCTATGTGTGTGCTGTGAGCTCCGTAAGAGAAGACTTTATGATGTTTGCTACTCCTTTTGATCAAAGGGAGTGACTTGGCATGAGAACAGCAAGAGCAGCAACACTTTCCAACTTAAGTTTGTTTTCTTCAGACAGCAAATCAAACATCAGCCCAAGGAAAATGCTTTCCGAATTAGGAATATTTGATTGCAAAGAGCAGATACGCTGGAGCTTATAAAACACTTCCAAATGAACTGATAATGCTCCTTTATTCTAATGGTCTGCAGTACGCATCCTCTTTAGCTGAGTTTTTCCTTGACTAAAGTGATGTTGTATTGATTAAACCTGACAAAATCAGATTAAACCGAAGAAGGAGTGCAGCAGACACTATGCATAAATAATATTCCTTTTTTTTTTACCTCTCACCAAAGAATTTGGCTTGAGGAAGTAGGAAAGCAATGAATTGTTCCCCCAAACAAGTAAGTGGTACATTGCCGGATTTTTTTTCATTCAGGATCCATCTCAATACAATGGCCATTGAGTCCAAGTCCCACAACAAAGCTGTGTTTCTCCCAGAAAGCAAACTGATAAAGTCAACAACAGACTGATTCACCCCTGGGCTGTTATTTTTTTTGTAATGAAAATGTATCATGGTTTACCTTTGATTTGGGATGTATGAGCATTTTGTAGCGATTCATTTATGATTAGAATTTGCCCTGGTCACAACCCCAAATGCGAACACTTTTTTTCGAGAAAAGTACACACATTCCCTAACTTGCAGTCATGCTTGAAAAATGAATAATAGTTTTGAAAAATGGGTACATTAAAATGTGCATCCCCCCCAATACACATATTCATATTTCAGTGCACATTTTGGTGTGCACTTTTAAATATATTGTTTTCAATGTTTACATATTGTTTTTAATGTTTAATTTTTGTAAACCACCAGAAAGCTTTGGCTATGGGCTGGTATGGAAATAATCATAATCATAATCATAATAATGTGAGATATATGCTACAGTGGGACATGGGAGAGGGCTTTCTCTGTTGTGGCACCCCGGCTGTGGAATGCCCTCCCTCTGGAGGCCCGACTGGCGCCGGTACTGGCTTCATTTCAGCGCCAGGTTAAGACATGACTTTTAAATAAAGCCTTTAATGGCTAAATCCACCAGTCTGCACACTGTTTTGTTTTAATTGGATTTTACTGTTTTAATTTTTTTTATTGGTTTTAATATATTAATGACTTAATTTGTTTTAGAATTGTATATTTATTCTATTTTATATGTATGATTTTATCTGTACGCCACCGTGAGATCCTTATGATATAGGGTGGGATATAAATGTTTTAAGAAATAAACAATCATCATCATAATAATAGAAAATATGTACCACATGTGCACTTTCCCCCATTTGAATGAAAAGAAAAACAGGTAACAAATAGAAATGGGAGCGGGGCAGGCCAAACTTCGAAGTGGACCTCAGAGAATCTCAGCCATCCTGAGCATCCTTGATTCTCCCATCCCTGCCTTTGATGAACAGGCAACAGGTCTATGTCAAGAAATATTAACAATTCATGACCATCAATAGTTAGATCCACTTTCTCCAAGTCGTTTTCCTTCATTCCTCATTGTCTCTCATATCAGTGAAAATGGCATTCACTGTACTATTTGAGCTGCTAATGGCTTTTCCTCTGGGGAAACTCTGTAACATCTTTCTCTCTCTATAAGAGGCATTCTTTCCATTTGTATGGGAGCTATCAGTGTCTATTTGAAATAATCCCACAATTCTGTTGCTCAAAAAAAAAAAAAGGTAACCAGCTCAGAGGTTTTGCTGACCTATTTACCTGTGAAAAGCTCTAGTCAGTGTTCAACAATGTGCTTAAGCACATCTAATCCTAGGCTGGAAGTTAGCATTTAGGGCTGCAATCCTATACTCACTTACTTAGGAGTAAGCCCCACTGAATTTAATAGGACTTACTTTTGAGTAAACATGTATAGGACTGCACTCTCAGTTTCTTAGCCACATTGTGGTGAATTTGCACATCATATTTACTTCAGTGCAATGGAAGAAATATAGGATAAACACAGCCATCTGAATGTTTCTAGTATGTACCCAAAATATAAATTCATTTTGCCTGTTACATTCTACCGCTCATAGTATGTGGTCATACTCAGGGCCATCCCTACTTTTAGGCAGAATGAGGCAGTTACCTCAGTTGGCAGATGCTCGGTGGTGGTAGCTCCCTGGCCGTTCTTCTCCATTGTAGGACAAATTTGTATATTCCAGACAGCCTATCTTTCACCCAAGATGCTAACCTGCTGCTCTTTGGTGAGATGGGGGATTCTGTCCCATAAGAAGACTTCAAGTAAGAGTCAACTGCCAGTCCTATCAGCTTCTGTAGGTGGAATGGAGGGGACACCATCATGTCTTTCACCTCAGGAAGCAAGTTGTCTTAGGCCAGTCTTGGTCATACTTCTTATTTCATGTTCCTCAAAGCAATCAGAGGAACAGAGGAAGCTGCCTTACACTGAATAAGGCATTGCCCTATTTGCTTAGTATTGTCTATGCTCAGTGGCAGCAGTCCTAGAGGATTTCACACAAGGGTCTTCCCCAGCCCCAGCTGTAGATGCCAGTGACTGAATCTGAGGTGCAAGCTTTGGCCCTTCGACCTATCATGGAGGAACAGGTAGTTCTGCCAAACCATATCCTCAAGCCTTTCTCAAACCGGTGACCCCCCATATGTGTTGGACTACAATTCCCATAATACCTGCCCATTGTATATGCTGACTGGAGATGATGTGAGTTGTATTCCACACTGTCAGGAGGGATCATGGTTGGGAAAGGCTAATATACTCACTTCTGCCTCCTTTGTTTTTCCAGACCATTTCAGGACAACTTCTTAACCATTCTGTTTGCAGATAGTTGAACATCTCAATACCAGCAAGTCTCCGGTTGAAAACAAAGGATAAGGGGAGAAATCCTTCATATTAAGCCACAAATAAACTGCCACCACAGTTGGGCAAATACTATGAATCTCTGTGATTCAGAATTTTCACAGCATGAAATCCTTGGCTACCTTGTCATTCAGACATCGGAGAGGTAACTTTATTTGTTTCATTTTTATTCTACCTTTTGTCTACTCCTAACAAGATTGCCTAGGCTGAAAAATAGGTATATGACAGGGATCACCAGAAAGCTTTATGACTCAGCAGGGATTTGAATTTCTCCAAAGGCAGCACTTTCTCTATTGCACCATGTTTGCCTTCCACATCATGAGTTTTGCTGAAGTGAATATTGGCCAAAGTTCACATACATTTGCAGTTCCAGGTTTAAAATCTGTTTAAATCCAAAGTTTCCCTCTAAAAATTAGTTTGTTGTGCAGAAATATAGCTTAGCGCTATTATTTGAACATCTCCAATCCCCTATCCCAAATCCTAAATTTGAACATGATTGTCTGAAAGGATTCTTTGAACTGCTATACTAACAAATAAGTGTGTTAATTCTGTCACAAGGACAGCTATACCAATGGAATGTTGACAACTTTAATATGCTTGAGGTAACATTTGTATGCTAATATTATTGCACTGTCACCAGAAGCAGCTTAATAAGAAAGCACAAGGTATTGTGGGTATATACCTTGGCAGAGTGGGGCAGAAGAAGATTTAATTCCCCTGTGTGCTGTGCTACAGAACACCCACAGTAATACTATATGCCTGATACTATTAAAAGATTGAAAGCATAACAGGATGGGTTTATTTATTTTATTTAGCAAATTTATGGATCATCTCTCTGCTCAATGGACACTTGAGGCAATGTAAATTTAAAATAAAAATGATAAAAATAATTTTAAAATATATTAAACTACAATGAAAAAGACTTTCTCTGTTTACCTCAGACAGGATGCTCCTGCAGCCGCATTGGTGCTATGCATTACAAAATTGGGATTATAGTTCCAGCTCTTACTGTTCTATCTGTCACTATAACATGAACTAAGTTATGTAGTTATGGCATAGTATATGAGAAGAGATAGATGGTAACACAGTAAAAAGCTTAATTGCTGCTGAGGCAGAGGTAGTTTGGCTTTGGTCAGGGAGTTTTCCTTTTTCTCTGAGGTAGATAATTTACCGACATGGTACTTGTTAATTTTAGCTAAAATTGAAGTGTAAAATTGTAATTAGAACTCACTGCATGCTATGCACCACTGCTGCTTTATGCTTTGTCTAAGAAATCTAGTATAATACCCACATGGCCATTTTGGAGGTGAGCATCTTGAGATGGAGCCTCTTAAGATGGATCTGAGGGGGGAAAGAACGAAGGCCTAACGTGTTCAACTGGCTGCTTACAGAACAATGATAAAGAAAAGAATTTGTTCAGCTTGCAACTGGTTGATACCTTAGAAAGTTTTGCATGTTAGTCATCTAGCTACAAGGGAGAAACACATTTCTGCAGAGATTAATTAATTAATTTCAGATTGGCATCTGAACTGAGCAGACAGGAAATGTGAAATGTCAAGGGCAAACATTTTATGTTTAAAGCAACATCTCGTGGTTGCCTCCAACTTTTCATATTTATATGCTTTCAAAGCAACAGCCTAATGAGGACTGAGCATGCTCAATGACCATGGAATGCTGTTTGGATGGTGGGTGAAAATAATGGAAAAGTGGATGGCAGCAGGAATGGAATGGAAGATCTTGGAACATGGCTGTCTAACTTGAACAGTAAATGGAAGCACTCCACACTTCAACATTTTGCTACAGATCCCGCTTGTTGCTAAATCACCTACCCTTTATGACTGTTAAAATATTACTTTGAACTCTTGAATTGCTCTGGGTAAATGCTTTATCTCTCCCACACCTATGCCTCTAAGATGATGCCATTAAACTTTGTGGTAACTTTAAAAATAGATTTGAGATGATAGATCTGTATTCTATAACTATGAAACAACATGCAGCAGAAATGTAGTTCTGATGAATTAGGCTATTCTCTTTGGACTTTCATGCCACAACAAGCTAGCCATCTTAAAGGACTTTCTCACGTGACCATCTGGATATATTGTTAACTGTGTCAAACAGGTTTGGCCTATGGTGTGGTGGCTGTCTTCTTCTAATTGCAGCTTTTGCAACTGCATCTGAGCTTGTGATCATTGGTACAGCTAGGTAATTTTAGACTCTGGTCGTGAAGAACTTATAGGGCACCCTTTAGACAGACATATGTAATACCTCAGTTGTAAAACACACAATGAACACTTATCTTTTCCCTCAACAACTGCATGTTTTTTCACAACTAACATTCCTGATATGACAGAACAACAATCCTAATCCTAATCCTAATAATAATAACTTTGAGTATGTGAGATTTTGCATTTTAAACTCACTTCAATCCCATAGCCTTCATGACTACAGGGATAAAGTTTGCTTCTGACACCCTCATCATGTGCCACTCACTGGGTCATTTAGGGGGCTCCTGTGCTGTGCTGCCCTGGACTTTGGCCCCAAGGTCCAGTCCTAGCTTTGTTACTGCTTGTGACACACATAGGTGGTTCATTGTAAACTACAGCAACTAGGAGCCAACAATGGCCGGCATTGCCCCATGGATGGAATGGACGTGAGAACAGGATCTATGACTCATGGTTTAAGGTGTCTTCTGAACACGGTCTGTTTTCCTAACTTAACCATTGTGGTTAAAGCCGTGGTTTAAGGTGTCTTCTGAACGGGGCCAATAGGACTTTATGGGTTTAAACTAGCTTTTCAGGACTAAGATAATATCATTCTTAAAAAAAGAGGAAAGTAGGCTTCTGTCTGTTCATAGTGGGCCAGCCAAATGACTCAGCAGAGAGCTACAGAAGAAGCCCTGTAGATGTGGGTGGTGGTGGGTTCAGGAGCACTTATCTCTGGCCAGTTAACAGCTTTTAATGTATTTCTTCTAAATGAAATGGACCTATAGACTAGAGGTGCATCCCAAAGACATAAATCACTTTGCTTAAAAATAAGGGCATGTCTGATGGTGCAATTATAAGCATATTTCCCTCCCTTAAAGTACTGCTGATTAAATGTGCTGCCAGTGTTAATTATATTGTTAGCGTTTATAACACCAATAGAAAATAGCCACGACACATGCTCTTAGAATACTTGACTTTTCCACAGTGTGACTCTGAACACAATATATGCAAAATTGGACCTTTTGGTCTTGTTGAATTGTGCATCCCACCCAACTACTGGATTCCTTTGCTTCCTCCCGCTTGCAAAATTTGAAATGGTGAAACTCTTTGTGGCTTAATAAGAAACATTTTTTGCAGTTCAGCTATTTTAATAGAATGTATAATTACATAAATCCAATATTCCTTTGTTTCGGACTTAGTTGCTGCTCTTCATCTTCCATGCAAACCAGAACCTGAAATTATTTTTTTAAAAAAACCCAAAGAGACTGATGAAGCCTACAGCTGGCTTTTTGCAGTGGTTTAGTCTGTCTCAGTACTTCTGAGTCTGAACAGCCTTGAGCCACTGGAGGCAATAAACCTCAGCTTTATAAGATCCTGGGCAGGCATAACCACTGATTTACCACTGAATGCCTCTTTATACGTGCCTTTATTACTAGCTTAGGTGATGTTGCTTTCTAATGCAAAATGGTGCCAGCTATTTATAATAACTATTTAAAACATTCCAAGGCTTGCAGAGAACCCAGACGTTTCATATATGCCTGTGTGTAATAAAATAAGATGAAGTCAAGGAATGTTGCATATTACAGAGCCCATGGTATTAACATTTTTATCACCATCCTGGGCTATTATTTACACATTCTCCTGGGTTTTTTTTTCCAGTGGCAGAGGTTAGCCAAACCAGAGGAACCAACCCTTGATTTGTTCCTTTTTCTATGCCTGCACTGCATCCCATAAAAGATAATGCACTCCCAATTACCCCAGGCTTGTCTTTCATTATTGACATGAGCCAAATCATTGCTCTAACATGAGATGATAATACCATATCGCCTCTTCCTCCTGCTATCTGGGTCCATCAGCCGGCCTGTTACCCATTTGTAAAGCCTCATCAAAGGTTCTGATGGGCCCCCGGGAGCTCTTTTTGTAGTTTTTGAAGGATAGTTTTCATTTAAACTCTCCATTGTGGGCTTTAATGCTCTCTGAGCAACAGCCCTGTCATGTAAATGGAGGAAAATAATCACCACGTATATGCTGGGGGAGCTGTTGTTACACAGCACTTGTCATGAAACATGCATCTATTGAGTGAAGGAGGAGGGGAATCGAAAAGATATAAAATATAGCCATGGCAAGAAGAAGGTTAAACTGCTGTTATAAAATCCAAGCATCTAAAACATCCTTTCTCTTGCAGTTCTTCTTCTGTGGTGAGGTTATCATTCCTTAGCTTTTGCATCACGGTTGCTCAGGTTATCATATAATGTAATCTTCATGTCCAAGAAGAATAATGCGCTGAACTTTAAGTTATCTGTATCTTTAAAATATATAGTCTCACTTGCTGACATTCAGCCAATTCTACTTTTCTTTACATTAAAGAACCCTATTGTGTTCAATAGGACTTACTCCGGTTAAGCAGGCATACATTTGTAGTTTTATTCCTGGGGTGGGGTGGGGGGAGAGTTAAAATTGAGAAAATGCTTCTACATCAAATAGAAAGCTCAGGTTTTGTATCCATACAATCTAGGGCGACCAGATAAAATCCAGGTCAGGGTTCATGTAACTTTAACATATGTAGAGAAAAGGGAATTTCAGCCAGTGTCATTTGTATGCAATTAGTTCCTGGTGAAATTCCCTTTTCATCACAACAGTTAAAGTTGCAGGGGCCCTGCCTACTTTTGTATATGGTCACTCTAGTATAGTGCCTACAACTTTAACTGTTGTGATGAAGACGGAATTTCACCAGGAACTAATTGCATACAAATGAAACTGGCTGAAATTCCCTTTTCTCTACAACTGTTAAAATTACATGAGCCCTGACCTGGAATTTATCTGGTCAGCCTAATACAATCAGATACACCATGTGTTGGAAGCAAAGAGATCCTAAGAAGAACATAAATCATTTCCTCTCATGTAAACTGGGAGTCCAGAATTTCCATTTATTCACTCTTCCACCTGTGGCCTCTCATGCCACAGCCCACACAATTGCTAAGGGTATCGCATTTTTTCAGGAAATGCCCTTCCTCTGCGTCCAGCTTGCCTAGCCAGGGGGAGGCTATTGCAGGTATGTGGGGAGAGAAGAGATGTGCCCAAATGCTATTGGGCAATCCGAGCATGCCACTTGCTGGGGGGTGGGGCGGCTGAGGCATTATTAGCCCACTGTGCCCAACTCCCTCAGCCTCTTCTTTTGCGGTTCCCTCCCTCCCTGTATGCAGTGTGGGTTCACCTGTTCGCTGTATTGGGGGCCGAGTATTTTTGGCTCATAGTCTAATTGGCAGTGGCTCTGTGTCTTTTTGCCTACTTCACACTGTAAATGGGGAGAGGGTATCTTTAGGAAAATTGATTATGTTTTGGCATTAAGTTAATTTGGTCACATTTGCTTGCAGGCTGGTGGGGGCGGGCACACTTATAGGAAAGGGATGGTAATCATTAGGGGTGTGCATTGGATCGGATCCGATCCACGATCCGAATCCGATCCGCCCCAAAATCGGGAAAATCCGATCCGATCCGATCCGATCAACCTCCGATCCGATCCGATCCGACGAGGTCCGATCCGGATCGGACGCCATTTTGAATGCTTTTTCCCATAGCCAAGTATTGTTTTACAAAAACGCCTATAACTTTTTCATTTTTAAAGATAGAAGGATGAAACTTGGGCACATTATACACTGGTTAGGGATAGTTATCTGTGAGAAATTTCAGAAAGATTGGTGCATGCGTTTTGTGGCAATTAATTGTTTAATCAATACCCAGAAATGCCTATAACTTTGTCATTTTTAAAGTTACAAACATGAAACTTTGCCACATTGTAGGTGGTACCTTGGGACCTATCTGTGAGAAATTTCAGAAACTTAGGTGCTTGCCTTGTGTGGCAATTAATTTTAGAAAAATGGGTAGTAGTGGGGTAAATACATTTACGCCTCCCATTTTTTTATTTTTGAAGATACAAACAGGAAACTTGGGCACATTACAGGTACCACTTGCCTTGATATGTGTGTGAAATTTCAGAAACATTGGAGCTTGCCTTGTGTGGCAATTAATTTTTGAAACAATGAGGAAAGAAACACCTATAACTTTGTCATTTTTAAAGTTACACACATGAAACTTTGCCACATTGTAGGTGGTACCTTGGGACCTATGTGTGTGAAATTTCAGAAACATAGGTGCTTGCCTTGTGTGGCAATTAATTTTTTAATAAATACCCAGGAATGCCTATAACTTTGTCATTTGTAAAGTTACACACATGAAACTTTGCCACATTGTAGGCGGTACCTTGGGACCCATGTGTGTAAAATTTCAGAAACGTAGGTGCTTGTATTGTGTGGCAATTAATTTTTGAAACAATGAGGGATTCATTGGACAGCACTTGCCCATAGGGATTCATTGGACAGTACTTGCCCATAGGGATTCATTGGACAGTACTTTCCTATAGGAAATCATTGGAAATCACTTGCCCATAGAAAATCATTGGAAAGCACTTGCCCATTGAGAAATACAGTTATGCCTCCCACTTTTTTATTTTTGAAGATACAAACAGGAAACTTGGGCACATTGTAGACTGGTTAGGGATAGTTATCTGTCAGAAATTTCAGAAAGATTGGTGCATGCGTTTTGTGGCAATTAATTTTTTAATAAATACCCAGGAATGCCTATAACTTTGTCATTTTTAAAGTTACATATATGAAACTTTGCCACATTGTAGGTGGTACCTTGGGACCTATGTGTGTAAAATTTCAAAAACGTAGGTGCTTGCCTTGTATGGCAATTAATTTTAGAAAAATGGGTAGTAGTGGGGTAAATACATTTACGCCTCCCATTTTTTTATTTTTAAAGATACAAACAGGAAACATGGGCACATTACAGGGAACACTTCACTTGATATGTGTGTAAAATTTCAGAATGATAGGTCCAGGCATTTGGTGGCTACGAATTTTTTAGATTAAAAGTTATTAACCTTTTTTACACAGAGGCTGGGGCTGTCAATTGCACCCTCCCGCCTCCCGGGAAGAAGAAGGAAACACTTTCTCTCATCTCTTTGATCCTTGCACGCTTGGCTGCAACTGAGCTAGTATCCATTACAAAAGGAGAAACAAAGTAGCACTTGGCTCGTGTCTGCTTTGATACTTTCACTCAAGCAGAACGGCTGAGCCTAGGATCACTCTCTCTCGCTGGGATCGTTACAGGAGAAATTTTCTACAGTCTTCAAAGTGGTGTGTGCAGACACCTTGCCACCACATGCCTGGACCTATCATTCTGAAATTTTACACACATATCAAGTGAAGTGTTCCCTGTAATGTGCCCATGTTTCCTGTTTGTATCTTTAAAAATAAAAAAATGGGAGGCGTAAATGTATTTACCCCACTACTACCCATTTTTCTAAAATTAATTGCCATACAAGGCAAGCACCTACGTTTTTGAAATTTTAAACACATAGATCCCAAGGTACCACCTACAATGTGGCAAAGTTTCATGTATGTAACTTTAAAAATGACAAAGTTATAGGCATTCCTGGGTATTTATTAAAAAATTAATTGCCACAAAACGCATGCACCAATCTTTCTGAAATTTCTCACAGATAACTATCCCCAACCAGTCTACAATGTGCCCAAGTTTCCTGTTTGTATCTTCAAAAATAAAAAAGTGGGAGGCATAACTGTATTTCTCAATGGGCAAGTGCTTTCCAATGATTTTCTATGGGCAAGTGCTTTCCAATGATTTCCTATAGGAAAGTACTGTCCAATGAATCCCTATGGGCAAGTACTGTCCAATGAATCCCTATGGGCAAGTGCTGTCCAATGAATCCCTCATTGTTTCAAAAATTAATTGCCACACAATACAAGCACCTACGTTTCTGAAATTTTACACACATGGGTCCCAAGGTACCGCCTACAATGTGGCAAAGTTTCATGTGTGTAACTTTACAAATGACAAAGTTATAGGCATTCCTGGGTATTTATTAAAAAATTAATTGCCACACAAGGCAAGCACCTATGTTTCTGAAATTTCACACACATAGGTCCCAAGGTACCACCTACAATGTGGCAAAGTTTCATGTGTGTAACTTTAAAAATGACAAAGTTATAGGTGTTTCTTTCCTCATTGTTTCAAAAATTAATTGCCACACAAGGCAAGCTCCAATGTTTCTGAAATTTCACACACATATCAAGGCAAGTGGTACCTGTAATGTGCCCAAGTTTCCTGTTTGTATCTTCAAAAATAAAAAAATGGGAGGCGTAAATGTATTTACCCCACTACTACCCATTTTTCTAAAATTAATTGCCACACAAGGCAAGCACCTAAGTTTCTGAAATTTCTCACAGATAGGTCCCAAGGTACCACCTACAATGTGGCAAAGTTTCATGTTTGTAACTTTAAAAATGACAAAGTTATAGGCATTTCTGGGTATTGATTAAACAATTAATTGCCACAAAACGCATGCACCAATCTTTCTGAAATTTCTCACAGATAACTATCCCTAACCAGTGTACAATGTGCCCAAGTTTCATCCTTCTATCTTTAAAAATGAAAAAGTTATAGGCGTTTTTGTAAAACAATACTTGGCTATGGGAAAAAGCATTCAAAATGGCGTCCGATCCGGATCGGACATCCGGTCCGATCCGATCCGACCATCCTCCGATCCGATCCGATCCGATCCGACCCCCCAGGTCCAATTCCGATCCGCTATCCGATCCGATCCGGGGGGTCAGTGCACATCCCTAGTAATCATTCTGTGGCACTGTTATTTGGTGACAGGTGATGCCTGAGATCTTTCCACTGAGGGTTTGTGGCCCCCGGGGGATAAGGGTCACCTGTGAGGCTGATTCACCTCACTCCATCTGGTGTTTTACGGCCCGGGGGAAGGTGACACAAGAAGGCCTGCCTACCCCAAAAGGCATAGGCCTGGTGGTGGCGATCACCCAGATGCCAGTCTTCAGGCATAGAATGCTTTGCCTGATATAATGCCTAGCTAGTTGCTGGTGTAGACTAGGGCCTGCCCAGTTTTGCTTTTGCAGAACTTTAATAAATGTGGCTTGAATTTTATACCATTCATACTTGTTTCACCTCTTCATTCCCTCTCTGTTTTCGCCCACAAGTTCAGGACACTACAACAGAGAGTGTGGAAGGGATGGGTATGCCCCATAATATGAGGGGAAGTCCACCCAAAGTTGTTGGAACTATATCTGAACAGAAATTTCTCAGAAAACATTTTTATGAGAACATCTGAGATGGTTCTTTTTCCCATCCCTGTCAAAAGAGAAGATTTTGCAGAATTTTCTCAGATGATTATGCACAATTTGGTGGTGGTAGTTTTCCAGTATACAGAAGGATGTCAGAAAGACATGGAGGAAGAATGGTTCACCATATCAACCAAGGACCAAGCCAGGATAATGCTGTCTGGTTAAATGCTTTCCCTGGGCTGTAAGTAAATTAATTATGCCATTCCATTTTACTACTCCATGACTTTTTTTTAACTGCAGTTGGGAATGTTTTTATTGCTGTTTCTTAATACTGTTTTTTAATACTGTGAACCTCTAAGTGATTTGATTAGATTTAGTGGTATATAAATGTCACAAATAAAATGAATAAGAATAAATAAAGGATAATTGATTTCAGATAGACAGTTAAAACATAGGTTTGTTTGCAGACTTAGCTATGCTTTGAGTAGACCATTTAAGTCAATTGGTCTTGTTAGCCATTATCAGCCACTAAATCTGGATCCTCCTGACTTTGGCCCTTTCTACACCTAAGGGTCTAGAGGGAAGGAGGGAGGGAGGGGGACCTGCTTCCGGGATCGTCCCCCAGCTTTAAATGGAAGTGCAACATCCTGGGAGGGAAGGGGCATCGTGCCTGCCATTTTTTTTTAAAGAGAGAGAGGAGCTGTCTTGTGATGTAAAAGGTAAGGGAGTCCTTCTGAGCCCCCCCCCCCCCCATCCTAGGGATGGCAAAATTGCTTTCCCCCCCATGTACATGGAGCATGCCTGTTTTAGGACCCGGGACAGTGGGAAAACTGGGATATCCCCAGTTTCCTCTATTCTTGGGACATCTCAGGGTCATCCCTAGGTCATCCCTGGTTGCCCCCAGGATCCCCTGGTGTAGACATGGCCTATGACAGCAACAAGCTGCTTATGTAGACTGTGAAATAACTTTTTCTTGGGGGTTTCACACACAAACTGAACTACCAGCTGCAGTCTGTGCTATTCTCATGTGTGGAAATGTGTGCAAGCGAGAGACATATTCACAATTTCCATGAGTTAAAGTGCTGAGTAAATTACCATCTCACTCCTTTCCAAAAAGCAACACACTGGAGTGAATGGAAAGGCTACACCTTTTTGGTGTAGAGTTTCTGTCAAAGGCCTTCTGGGAAGTTCAGGTCTCTTGAAAAGAGGCAGCCACGACTTTTAGGAGCTTAATGGAATGCACTAAGAGGGCTGATTCCTTTCAACTTGGACTTCTGTCACTGTATTCAGAGACCGGCTCTATAGTCCCTAAAATAAATCGGAGATCTCAGGTTTTTAAGCAAGTGATTTTGCTTTTGTAACATATATATATTCCTATCCCCTGGATTTAATAAGAAAGGAAGATGAAGAGTATTGGCATACCATTGTGTTTCATCCCTTTTATACACAGGCCATAGTGATAGTCTGCTCCTCAGGGCCTCTACAAGCTGAACTTTATGCTTATTGAATCTCTTGACTTTGAGTCATTATCTGATTCTGGGTGGGATATTGATTTGGTCTGGACCAGCTGAGCAATATATCATTGGTCCCTTTTTGTTTACTGCCTGAAAGCATGATGGTTCTATTTATCTTTAACTGAGGTTTTAGTCTTTGTCACAGGCTGTTATCATTTAGAGAACATGCACAAATGCATCCCAACACAAAAACCAGATTCTCAACAGCTTTCTGGGGGCACTGCACTGGCGTGACACAAATATTGAGATAGTCTTTTGGTGATGTACTGCTAGGGTGACCAGATAAAATCCAGGTCAGAGCTCATGTAACTTTAACCGTTGTAGAGAACAGGGAATTTCAGCCAGTGTCATTTGTATGCAATTAGTTCCTGGTGATATTCCCTCTTCATCACAACAGTTAAAGGTGCAGGGGCTCTGCCTTCTTTTGTATATGGTCACTCTAGTATAGTGCATGCACCTTTAACTGTTGTGACGAAGAAGGAATATCACCAGGAACTAATTGCATACAAATGACACTGGGTGAAATTCCCTTTTCTCTACAACTGTTAAAGTTACATGAGCCCTGACCTGGATTTTATCTGGTCAGCCTATGCACTGCTCTAGTAGAGGAGACACAATTTAAGTTTGAGTTTGCAAACAGGTGTGTGTGGGGGAGTTAACAGGTGTACAGTGTTAGAAGAAGAAAAAAAAGTCTTTCCATTGGGTGTAACTGTAATGTTTTTTTTAAAACCAGCAAGAAAATAGAGATATAGCTATAGCAGGTGTGGGGTCAGACACTAACATGTTCTGACATAACTTTTCATACCACTGAGGATGCCAACACTTTTGCAAAGTTTTGATGTTTGACCCATGCTCTGCAAAACTCTCTCTCTCTCTTTCTTGCCAAGCCTTTCTATAAAATCCTTCATGTCAACTCAGAGAAAAGTCTCATTGAGTTCAATGGGCCTTACTCCCAAGTATGTGGGTATAGGATTGTAGACTGATGCCCTTTCTACACCAGACGTTTCGCCTGGGATGGCCCCCGGCTTGTCCCTGTGAGTCCAAATGATGCACAGGGACTCCCGGGGGCAGGGTGGGGGTGGGGGTTGGCCATGGGATTTTCCAGGGATAAGGGAACCCTGGAAAATCCCACATCTTCCGTGGTCCTGGGAACTTCCAGGGACCGCGGAACATGTAGCCTCCCGTCCCGGGTGCTGCCGTGCTTACCCGTGAGTAAGCACAGCAGCACCAATGAGTCTGGAGCCACACCGTGCAGCTCCGTGCCCATCAGATGAGGGGATGGCACCAGTTTCACCACCCCCTGCAGAGCAGGGAGAAGGGTAGGGGCCCACACACACACAAGTTTTTTTTAAAAAACTTACAGTTTGAGGAGGACTGCTCCTGCGCTCTTCCCGGGTTAAAAAAAATGGTGGCCATAATGTGCAACGACCTGGGAGGAGCCTAGGTCATTGCACAATTATGTGTGAATTAATGTGATGATCCCGGAAGCAAGCACATCCAGGATCGCAGCCCCTCCACCCCTCTACACTCGTCTGGTGTAGAAAGGGCCTAAGGCTCTAACTATTCTGTGGTTCACCTTTCTCTTACAAAACCTCCCAGCTTATATATGTTTCCTGGCCAGGGATGAGCTAATGAAAGCTGAGGTGGGGTAGACACACCGTTATGTATTCTTGGCAGTTCACTTGTGAACGACGTGTGTGTGTGTGCATGCACATGTGTGCACACTGGGTAAGATGACATCATACTATTACAGTCATTACTACCTGCTGATGGTTGTCTACCATGCAGGGGCACCATGAGGATGCTAGTGACCAACATTGAACTGGGGAGGGGGGTACTGCCAGAATTGCCAGGATGCTGTGGCTATGTAGCTATTTTTCCTCTGTGTAGCTATTTTGCCTGTACAACTAATATTATTCTTTCTGCTTTTCTGTTGGGAATGCAAAATATGTTACACCTGCATTGGCTCTAGTGTAGCAGCCAACCAATATACTGGGACCTATCTGCCATATTTTTCATTTTATCTGTGCTTATAACAAGCGTATTAATTTCCTGTCACTATACTAAACTACAGTGCTACAATGCTGGTTGGGTGGGAGGAGCTAAGCAGAATACACAGCTAAGATAAATGCAGCTGGCTTGTGTTATGACAGTGTTTCCATAGGTACCGCTTCAAAATATAGCCACATCTATTTTGAGACAGAAATATTGAGCAAGAAAGGCCATAGTAAGCATCTTTTAAAACGGTGTTGAACTTGAGAAGACAACATCAGCTGTTGCTTAACTAATGAAAGTGTAACATATGTGTGCTTCCCCAATTAGTCTTCCTTGAACTGGTCAATGTCTATTGATGTCAATGGAAAAGCTCTCATTGATTTGCTGAAATATTGATTCAGTCCCAAGGCTCTGGAGCAGCACTTGGTGTATTTAATGGAAAAGTTTTCTGGCTTAAAAAGAATAGATGTTCATAACCCAAGTGCAAGACCAAAATAGCTGCTTCAGAACAGGATTTAGAAAATATTTTATCACCATCACCATAATCCAGAATCTAATGGTGGAGTTGTGGCACCTTGTAAAGGAACAGAATTGTCCTCCATTTTTGTATTAGTTTGTTTTTATGATACTTTGGGATTAAATCCTTTTGCTAGTCAGTTTCAGCTAATGGGCTAAAAGTTTCATTAGAATGTAGAGATGTGGATGTTCTGTTCAAAGCAACAGGAGAGAATAAAATTCAACAAGAAGTCAGAGGACCAGTGAAAAATTTCAACTGCATCAGTGAACCTGAACTATCCCTCTGATTGGGATAGTTTCCCCACTGGGGAGAGAGAAAATAGAGCTGTAAAAGGTCAACCAACATGATCAAAGGTCAACCCTATGGGGAAAGATTACAATTTTTGGGACATTTTAGTTTAGAAAAAATGATGAGTAAGATGGATATGAAAGAGTTGTGTAAAATTATGCATGGTGTAGGAAAAGTGGGTCACCCAATTAAGCTAAATGGTGGTAGATTCAGGACAGACAAAAGGAAGTTTTACTTCACACAACACATAGTCAAACTATGGATGTACTGATGGCTGCCAACCAGATTGCTTTAGAATGAGATTAGTCAAATTCATGGAGAATAAAGTCTTCAATAACTACTAGTCATGATGACTGATATTCTCTCCAATATGAGAGTCAGGCCATGTCTACACCAGACTTTTTTCCTGGAGTTGTCTCGAGGTCATCCCTGTGCATCTAAACGATGCACAGGGCCCCCTGGGGGCAACCAGGGACAACCAGGGACTTTCCCCGAGATATCTGGGACAACGGATTTCCCAATTTTTTCCGCAGTCCCGGGACCATCCCGAGGAGTGTGGGCAGTGTGGCCGCTGCTCCTGGGTCATCCCTTCTTCCCCATGAATAGCGGGGTTGGGCATGGAGCTGCATGGGGAGGCTCCATGCCCATGCTTCCCCCAGCAATTGCACCATCCCTGGGTTGGAAGGTGGGATTGGGTTCAGGTTTTGTTTTGTTTTTACCCTTTACCCTGGATCGGGGCAGTGCAACCGGATCCTCTTCAAAAAATAAATGGTGTCTGGAATGCCCCTCTTCCCTTCCAGGATGTCACGTAGCTGTATAGATGCTGGGGAAAGATTGTGGAAGCAGGTAAATCCGCGATCCTCCCCCTCCCTCCTACTACAGGTGTAGATGAGCCCTCAGTGTGTGTTTCAAACCAGTTGCTGGGGAACATGAATGGGAGGGGGTGTTATTGTGGTCATATCTGGCATCTGGTTGGCCACTCTGGGAACAAAATTCTGGACTAGCTGGGTCTTCGTTTCTATCCCGTAAGGATCTTATGTTATTATAACTTTGATCATTACATTACAACTGAATTGTGTATAAAATGATTACAGTGACCATTATAAAGCAGTATTGATGATAGCACAAGCATCCTGGCATTACATTTCTAGTGGGATATAACCCCACTTAACTTGATTTAGGAGATAGAATGCAACTTCTTTATAAGTATATCCAGCAATTACACTAGATTATACAGCTATTACACTAGCCTATTCCCTGGCCCCAGTATGTATGAAATGCTGAAGGTAACTGCAGCCTTCGAATCACAATGAAATATTCCTTAGCAAAAGCTTTCATTTGAAATTTCCTATAGGCCAAGGTTACATTGTTCTATGATATTAGGTTCTCCTTCTGAAGTGGAACTTGGAAAGGCAGTTTAAACTATATACCACCTATCCTCTTGAATTAATTGGAATTAAATGCCTATTTCTGTTGGATATATATTGAGCTCCTGGTGTAGTTCTGTAATTTCCCCTATGCTGTTGCAAATCCTTTTTTTTATATATAAAAAATGAGGGTTTGCATTGGCATGGTGAAAATTGCTTGAAACCCATGAAGAGTGACTTCATGTCAGTGACATATCACATGAAGCAGCTTCTATGTGACAATTATAGTGTTTCAAATAGTCACTCACGCGGTGCTTGCTTCTGTGTAACAGGCCTACATTTTGGGGGTGGGCAATACCATAATATAAGATAGGTCTTATAGTGAAAAGGCAGCTTTGAAAACTAAATGCAGTTAAGCAGATGAATATCAGTGCATTTATTAAGTAATTATCAGTTGTGACAGCTTCCCCCCCTTTCCCTTTTTTATATCAGTTGCCAAATAAAATAAACCACCCCTGTTTTGTGTGCCACTGCAATCTCCAAAGGCACTTTTTTCAAGCATCACTTTACGATTGTACACTTTGTACGTACAGCTAAATTGTGCTTATAAGCCTGGCTATCAGCCAGACATACTTATTGTCTTACCTTTCCCAAGAGCCACCCAACTTGTTACGCTTATAAATTTTATGTGCTCTAGTACATTAAAACCTTGTTCTTTTTATGTTGGGTAAATTAATAGCATATCATTTGGCTGATTTAATTTGTTGAAATCTATTGATCAACTAAACGATGCTGGTGTATTTACAAATCCCTCAATGGTAAAAATGTACTTGTGATGCGTTAAAATGTTAAAAACAGGCCTGTGTGTTTATTATATGAATGGACTAGAATGGCTTGTTACTGCATCTTTATTTAATGTGTGTAGGTATATACTGCTGGTGATCTCAGATGAGAAGTAAACAAATGGAATAATAGATGATTCTACATTTCAGCAGTGAAATGTATTAGGATTGGTTTGATCAAATGATTTTCACAAGTATCTATGTCATGTCCCTCAGGATATATATATATATTTATATATATATATATATATATATATATATATATTATACACCTCAACTTAACATATGTTTTGATTTAACTGAATTCTTCTAGAATATAAAGGCTCTTTAGTTATGTGTCTGCTTCGTGGTTACTCCCACACTAATATAGGTACATGTAAAGACTTTTGCTCGTGTGGTTCTTCATATTGAGCTGTGTTTACATTTAAGCTGGGCTGAAAATGCCCCCCTTCACACAGCCGTTCATCTCCCAGGAAAGTGGGGCTGAGGATGGTGGCATTGCCTGTGTCAGCCATCCTTTGGTCATGAACCTGGACAAAAGTGTTTTGTTTCCTGAGCAACTAAACACTCTGCGCTGTCATACTTGGTCAGCCTTCAGTGTCAGAGGTCTGGAAAACCGAACTGACCTCCTTTAATTGGAAGCTGCATCCATTTCAAAGATATTTAAGGTGGCGAAGAACCCCAGGAAAAATTACGAAACAAAGCATTGAGTTTCTGAAAACATTTGCCAGGGACAAATAGAGGAATCACACAGGAAATTGATTATTATAGTGTTTGGAAAAGAAGAAAACAAAATAAAACGCAAAGTATAAAACAAAACACCCCAAAAATCATTCACTGAGTAGATGTGTACAAATAAATAATTATATCCCTGTATGTTCAGAATAGTTTACTTCTGAGTAAGTCTGCACAGAATCCAGCATGGCTTTTTCCTACCTTTTTCCTCCCTCTCCTCGTCAGTGGGAGTGATTCTGCCAGCCTTCAAAACTGCCTCATTTTATCTCAGTTGACAGTTTCTTGATATACTGACAGGAATGGAGGAATTCAGAAGACTGAAGTACTGGCGCCATTCTAGCTTCAGAAACTGAGCAAGCTCGACCTAACTATGCCATCAATTGTTCCCATAGGCTCTCAGAGGCAGAAATCCTTGATAATTTTCAAAATGCTGTTCAGAATTTCACCAGTCTAATGAAAGACGCCCCCCCTCAATAAGCCTGAATAAAGTATATCAGTAATTTCCCCCAGAATTTGAAAGAAATATATGATACACTAAGCCACATCTTGAGTAAAAAGTACAAACGTGTAAGTTTTCAGCACCCTTTGCCTTGTTGTTATCTATGGCAATTTGTATAAGATATAGTTGAAATTCTGCAGGTTATAGACCTCATCAGACAAATTGTGAATGCCAGGTTTCAGGTTATTAGCTCTACAGGTGTCATTTTTATAAGCAGTGGAATTTTGAGGCTTATAATGGTAGAATCTTTATTTATTTATTTATTGCAATTCATCTTAACTAATGCGGTACCTTCTATACCCCTTTAACATGCAGTGATGACTCCCAAAGGCCTCGGCTTCAGATCCAATATTGTCTCATTTCTCTTTTTTCATATCTGGCACATGAGAAGGGGGAAAATATTGGCTTAAAAATAAAGAAATATACTTATGTTTAAGTACCATTGAAATCAATAAGACAGTTCATTGTGACTAATTTATGTACCATCATTTCAACTGGGCTTCATGTGACTCTCTTTGGATTTAGCCACTGTCCTTATTCCCTTACTCTAGACTAGGGGTTCAGGGTGTAGAGGGAGGGAGGAGGGATTGCAGTCTTACCTTCTTCCATGATCCCCCCCCCCCCCAGCATCTAGATGGCAGCATGACATCCCAGAAGGCAACAGGGATGCTGAGGCTGCCTTTTTTTCCTTTTTAGGAAGAGGAGCCGCGTGTGGCGGAAAAGGTAAGGACTCCCCCCGCCAAACCCCATGCTCCCACCCCTGCCATCCTGGGGATGGTGAAATTTCTGCCCCCCCCATTGGCATGGAGACCCCCCCCTGAGTGGCTCCGTGCCCATTTCAGGCCTCAAGAGCACACAACACACTAGGCATGGTCCTTGGGATAGTCCTAGGACTGCGGAAAAGGTGGGATATCCCCAGTTTCTGTTATCCCGAGATCATCCCTAGGTCATCTCTGGTTGATCCCTGGATCCCCGGTGCATCATTTGGACACACAGGGACAACCTAGAGAAGACCCTGGGATAAATGCCTGGTGTGGACATGGCCTAGGTGTCAGCAACTGGCGGTACCTTTTCTAAATCTGGCCACCTAAGAGTGCCACCTGGCCCTCCCTAAAAATATAAACAAAATGAGTGGAGCAACTGGCAGCTGTGCAAATACAATTTGCCATGTTGCAGTTGGGATTTTGTTTCACCACAATCCCCTATTCCATTTTTAAAACTGATCCTCTGGCAAACTCAATGATGAGGGTTCTAGATTGTTGGGATGAATAACTGTTGAGCAATTATTATATCTTAGTCCTCATCTACTTTGAGTACTTACTGCTTCCTTCATAAACTTTATGTCTTACCAGTGCCTTTTTGTATATGGTTGTTAAAATGTATTGGGATTTAAAGCCGGGAATGACAAAGGATCCCTGACAACATCTAATGTTCAATCAAACTGCAAACCCTCAATACCCACAATCCCACTCGGACAATAATTTACTTCAGCAGCCATCCCCTCCTCCTTTCCATTATCACAATAGGTTTCACTGTTTTTGCTAGCAGGTATCACTTCTGGAAGAAATCGAAGAAAAAACAACGCCATACCACACAGCAGGTAGGAGACTATGATTAAATAGCTCTTTCACTGATATTTGCAAAGCATGCTAATTTACTTTCTTCTCTGTGATTTCCTAGTGAGCCACTTACCTAATTTTGGATCATTAATAAGGATTTTTTTTTTTTAATTTAAAGGATGTGTTTTAAGACTGGTACCACAAGTGCTTAAGGTTGCAGTGGGACTCACTTTTGTGAAGACATGTATAGGATTCAGCTGTAAATAAATGCATTACAGCTTGGGTTACAGATTTTCTTTCTTTTTCTTTCTTTTCATCAACTGAAAGGAGGAAATCAAATTTAATACATGGGGCGAGGGGAGCAATTCAGGCAAAAATACACACATGTTTAACCAGTAAGATGTAAAAGTATTTTACTTTGATTGGATCATGCCCTTTTGCATGTATTTTCTTTACAAAAGAAATTAAGCTTGAGTGCATCAGTCAATTTTTGTATTTAATTATTTCATTAATCAGAGCTTTAAATGTGACTTTTCCCATCAAAGGTCTGCTCTATGGAAATGTAAGATGTTCCAAGATTTTTTTAAATTTAGCAATGAGATTAAAATAACATTCCAATCAATACCCTTTTTGGGGATGCCATTTCATTGAGAAGAAATTATTATCTTATTTTCATAGATTCAAAATGCCACCAATATTGAGACACTGAATATTTAATTGGCTGTTGATTTCATTTTGAAAACTGAATTTTCCATTCAGTCTTCCCTTCCTTAGATGTTTCTGATCAGATAGTTATTCTAAACTGAGACACTCTCGGTTATTCTGCACTTATATGGAATTAAATATGCAAAGTTCTTTATATTCTATTACTCTATCCGACAAACCCATGGCATCATTAACACTCCTATTTTACAGATGAGGAACTCAGCTGTAGACAATGTGAGTTATGAAAATGTCACTGATGACCCAAGTAGAGATGGGAAAACAGCTTTGTACTTGATCACAACACCAATCAGCCCTTCAAACTTTTGAAAAGAATGCTTGAATTCTCAAAGATAAAGCTATTCTTCATGAGTTTGTCTAAGGGCCGATCTACACAGTCCTTTGGAACGTTTTAAAAAGTATTTTAAAACGTTCCAAATAGGTGCGTTCTAAAATGTCTTAGGCCACATTACTGAGTACTCACATTACAGGAGAACAGTCTTCAGTCTTTAAAACGGTGTATGCAATCACACACTGTTCTGCCCTGTCGCTTTCTCTTTCGTTTTTTCAATGAGTTTAGGGCAAGGCATTGTGGGGGTTGTAGTTCAGTCACCCACTTATTAGTTCCTCTGTCATTCCCTAGTGAGTATAGGGCTAACAATTGTGGGTGTTGTAGTTCACTCACCCACTTCCTCTTTCTTCCCCACCAATCAACTGCTAAGCATTTGGGCACCAGTAAATGAAGCACTGCCCCCATGAATCACAAACGGTAAGGAAGGACACATTATTTTACTTAAAACGATTTATTAAAAGTGAAACGTTGTATATAACTGAAGTGAGTTTTTAAAAAAACCAGATATGCAACGTTATAGGGAGTGCGTCATGTGGCCCAAAGAGTTTTCATAACCCTTATAAAACATAACCCTTATAAAACGATCATATGTAGATCGGCCCTTATTGTAAAGATCTCCTAGTCATGGTTACTAATCCCTGAATATATCCCTGGGTACCAGGTGCCAAGAAATACCAGGGATAGCTATCTCCATCACACCATTTTTGGGGAGCATTTAAAAGCATCCAGCTTGCCATTCTACAGAAAAGGGATCGGCAACATGTATCCTGAGAGCCAAAGGAGTCCTTGGCTCTGAAGTGTGGCAAAAAGGCCAAACTTAGCTTTAAAACAACTGCACTGTGAATGACTACAGTTAATAATATGATTGCCATTTTTTTTTGCGTTTGATTTCCTTCTGTCCTAAATATTTCAATTCTCTTCCCCCCACACACACCATATGTACTATCTATAAATCTGAAACTCTCCTTAATACTATAGTGAGCTATAGTCTATGAAGGTTTATGCTACAACAGATTTGTTAGTCTTTAAGGTGGTACAAGACTCATTGCTGTTTTTGCTGCAATAGACTAGCATGGCTCTCCTCTGGAAATTGTTTCAAAGAATTCTGACACTTGAATTGCATTCAAGATGGTTACCTAAATAGAGACATCCACATTTTTCTCAAGGTCTTGGTAAGTATCTGAAGACTTCAAGAATGAGTAGTTTTGAGTGCAGCAATGGAGTGCTATGAAACAACCAACAAAAATGTGGTGAGCCTACTTTTTAAAACAACAACAAACAAAACAAAACACCACCACCTTTGAGTTGAAGCTGAAAACTATTGATAATCTCAACTCCACCCGAATGAAGATTGATCTGCTCCCCACCTCCACTGCCTTTGAGTTAAGAACATATTTTTTCAAGTTTACTGTATAATTTTTTCAGACTTGCTGTATAATAGATTTCATTGATCCTCAAATGGGATATCAATGTATTCATGAGCTTACTCTGTATTAGCATATATTTTCCCTTTGTACAAAGAACGCAGAGCAAAATCTTAAATATTCCAGACATGAGTCAGTGGCTCTTTGTAACCTCCCTGCCCACCGAAAGTAAAATGGAATAATGCATTCTCAGAGAACGTGATGATTTTCATTGGATATGTAATTCATTTATAATGTATACTTTGATTTCCTTTGTGATTGCTTTTATTGCACAATAATATTCACTTCAGCAGCCATTATTCAATTGTTGTTCATGCATGGGAAAACTAAATGATCTAAAACAGAGAAGGTATTCCAATTTCTATTTTTTTATATATAAGTTCACTTCTACAGTGGAATTTATTTTGCTTTTTTAACCACGGAAACAAAAAATGAAGCAATTTCAAACACTAATATGTTTGTATTAGGCCAAGCAGTACCTTCCTTCTTGATGTTTACTGAATGGTTACCAGAACAGACAACATTATATTTCTTTAAGGGAGCCTATTTGATGGTTAGTAGTGTTTGCCAAGTACTTCTCAGCATCCTTCCATCACAACATTGATTTCTGCCACCTAGCTGGGATTTCTCTCTTTATAAATCTCTTGACTGACTCATAATAACAAATCCACATGAAGGTTTTTGCCAGATATAACTTCCTGTCTTAAAGCACTCCTGTCCAGGTTCAAATGCCCCTTTACTCTGGCAACACCATGCTTTTCTTGCCTAACACCTAACTAGACACTTCACTGAGACTGTTTAAAACAACATTTTGATAAAAGATGCGCTTTTAAATAGACATAAAGTTCACACATCATTGTCTCAGTCTGTGCCTCTATAGGTGGTACCGAAGTTGACACTATGTACAATATCCGTTGCGCTCGCAAAAGGGGCCATTAGTGCAACACCAATAGCAATAGCTTATGGATGGGTTTTCTAGAGAATTTCCTTGCATCAGCGAATGCTGTTGAGATTGCATTAGAGATCCCTTATGCTAGCACAATGTAATTCCTTGAACTTGTGTTGACTTGGATACTACACTATGTAGGGTGACCATATAAAAAGGAGGACAGTGCTCCTGTATCTTTAACAGTTGCACAGAAAAGGGAATTTCAGCAGGTGCCAATTGTATGCATGCAATGAAGTTCTCTCTTCTTCATCACAACAGTTCAAGCTGCAGGAGCCCTGCCCTCTTTTGTATCTGGTCACACTGCCAGATACAAAAGAGGGCAGGGCTCCTGCAGCCTTAGCTGTTGTGAAGAAGAAGAGGGAATTTATCCAGGTGCAGCAGGCATACAAATGGCACCTGCTGAAATTCCCTTTTCTGTGCAACTGTTAAAGATACAGGAGCCCTGTTCTACTTTTCATATGGTCACCCTAACACTCTGTGACCTCCACTACCCTATGTCACCTCCTTCAGGGCACATTTGGGAGGGTTTATTTGGGCCCAAATCCCAAAGTGAAACAAATAGGGTGGCCAAATCAATTTGGTGGTGGTGGTGGGGAGACATAGAATTCCAGCATAGGAAGGCTGTTCTCACCTCCCCCAATCTTGTTCTTCTTTTCTCAAAAGTCCTCTTCCTTTTCCTTTTTGTCTTCACTAAATATTCAAAACAATTGTTTTTCTTTTCCCCTTCATAATGTCACCAAGCAAGCTATTACTAAAACAGGCCTTCAATACAGTAACAAGAGTAGGCCTCAGGCCTATATAGATACATTATAGCCTATAAGAGGTCACACAGTATCTACAGAGCATTATACCACATAAATGGTTATACACGACATTTCTCCACGCTCCTCTTCATGGTTTATCATTTCAGTTTGACTATTTCTAAATCCCTCAACTTTTCCACTTGGCCATGAACCTCAACAATTGTATATCCCAAATGTTGAGCTCAACTTCCTTTTTTCAGTGTCATAATGAGTTTAACAGTTAACTGCCCAGCACTTTTCTTGCCTGGCTTGTACCAGAACTAAATATGGTCTTGAAAGATGGTAGCAGGGGGACAGAGGATGTCACAAAATCACTTGACTCTGAGAGTCAGGGTTTTATGAAGAACTTTTGCTGGTATCATGTTTTCTATCTTTCATTGAGAACTGAAGCTTTCTGACTACACTAAGAAGTAATTGACTGTACCAAATAAATAAGGCATTGCATGGTGAACCACAAAATGAATAGGAGTATCTGACCATCTGAACAAATAAACTTGATTAACAGCCTGTTGGAGAAGCTCTATGTGTCAATACAACATTATTGGCTTGGAATTCATGTTGAAAGAGAAGTTTATCTCAAGAAGAAACCTGTTGTGGGAGATACCTCTTCCCTCTGAAAACCTAGGTGCAAAACCTCACAAATCTTGAAGCTTCTTTTCTACAAAGTGTCTTTCAAGACATGCTCATGCCACAATTAGCTGAGCTTTGCTAAAACAAATTCTCAGAAAATCCATTTCATTGGTTTGATTAATGCATCTCATAAGGGATTGTGCTCTTCTTTTATCTGCTGCAGACCTAGCCACTGTCATGCATGTCTTTACAGCTTCAGGGACTTCCTACTGCAGTGTGCGCTATGTGGGGCTGTGTGAAAAATGTTTGGAAGCTTCAGCTGGAGGGGCAGAGTGCAGCTGCATAATTCCCATCAGGACAGGATGTTTCAACATTTGAAGTGGCTGCCATGCCAACATCATTCACCATGCTCATACTATCTTATAAACCAAAACTCAGAGAGGGGCCTCACACTGAAAACCAAAACACACCGAAGTGGAACCACTGATATGAGTCAGCCAGTTTTTAACTAGTGTGCTATGCTGTATCACGAAAGTGCTATAAACATGTAAATGAATATACGTATGCACCCAAGAGGGTTCAAATTTCATCTAATAGTTAATCTAATCTAATGTTTTGGCATACTATCTTAAAAGGCCTGAAATCAGGCAGGAGGAAACTCTGACCAATGGGACAAATATGACTTGTGGGTATTTCTCATCTGGTCCTTCAAGCTTCTTCCCCATGCCCTACCTCTTCCTCCGCTTGAACTCCAATCTACACCTTATGTCAAATCATTATGAATGTGGAATAAAAAGCAGGATATAACACTATGAGAGTTGTATATGGAATGTGGATTGTGCCCCAACAATTATCAGTGCACTTCAATACTGCTATAAAGCAGTAGTGTAGATCAAGCCTAAGAACAGGAAAAGGACTACCTCCAATCTTTAACAGCATGGTTTGGGTTTGATATACCTTAGAATTCTCATCTTCTAGGGGAGAGAGTTCCACCAACATATGCCTCCACAGAAAAGGCTTTGCACCTTGTTCCCACTAATCTATCCTAATTTGGTAGTGGGACACAGAGCAGGGGCTCAGATCATGAACAGAACATAGGGGCAGGGTTATCAATTTATTTATTTATTTATGTATCTGTTACATTTCTGTACCACTGATTCTAATAGAATCTCTCAGGAGTTCACAACACTAGAGTACAATGATAAAATACAACATTAAAACACACCATAAAAACACAGTATTTAAACATCTCCAACAATAAAAGAGTAGTAAAATGGAACAGAAGAATGGAGTGGCATAGTTAATTTATTTAAGGCCCAGGGAAGGCCTGGATGAACAAGTGTGTCTTCAGGAGGCATTTGAATGATGCTACATTTTTGGCCTCCCGAACTACACGAGGGAGAGTTTTTCAAATGGTGGGTGCAACTACAGAGAAGGCTCGCTGTCTAGGTAACTCATGACAACTTTCTGTTTGTTTTGGAATGACAAGCAAGACCTTTCCCGACTAAGGCGTCACACAGAAATAGAGTTGGGTGTCATCAGCATACTGGTGCAAAGCAACATACAAGGCAACCAAGACTTCCATCCAAGGCAAGGCCTAAATCCAGGCAGGAAAGGATTTACAATCTATTTCCTCCAAGAAGTCTGAGTTGTGTTGCTACCACCATCTCCAGAACCTTTCTTTAAAATGTATGACTGGCTATCTGTTGTGACTGGCTCTAGACTAGGCTTCATCAGCAAGAGTCTGACTATTGCTTGCTTTAAGGAGATTGGACAATATGCTCCCTCAAAGAAGCATTCACCATTTCCACCACTCACCCAGTCCCCTTCTGGTAGCTTTAACTGCTTAAAATGAATGAGGATCCAATGAGTGCTTATTAGGCCATTACATTTGCAGAGGGGTTGTGTTTGTGTGTGTGTTAGGGATGTCAGAGGAATCTGTCTGGGGTGGGTGGGTGGATGGAGTTGCTCAAGCTTTTGAGCAGCTCATTGAGTTGAGCCAGCTCACAGATGTCCTGGTTGTTGTTTTTTCTCAATAACAGAAAGTTGTGCAAATTGCAGGTGCAATTTGTGTAAATTATGGAAACTGCACCTGCAATTTGCACACTTTCTATTGATGGGGTGGGGACACAAGAGTTTCACAGATTTTAGGAAAAGCCCATGGCTTGGCTTATGACTGGAAGCTGAGTCAGGAGGACAGTGGGAATCCATCAGGCCCCCAAAGGGGCAGAATTTTCAAACAATGGACAACCCATGTGCATAAATGTGCACAAGGCTAGAACCGTGCACAAATACCCTCTCAACATTCTCCACCTTTATTTGTGAATAGGGAAATTGGGAGACAATTTCACTGAATTTCTTGAGATGAAGGAGAAATTCTCACCAGTTTCTCACACTTAGGGCTCCCCATTTGCGGGGCTTGTAGCACAACTTCTGTTTTGATGAGGTTTTGGTTTTTTTTTTTTTTGTTTTTTTGCTGCAACACATGAATTTTGCTGACAGGCTGGCCCCCATTTTGCATCCACCACAATGCAGGTGTGAAGGAGTGGGCAGTGGTTGTGTCTAGCTCCAGGGATGAGGTGGAATTAGTCCTCTACCAAAAGCTGTCCTCCAACATCCTGAAAGTTTCCTTCCCCATTCAAGGGGCTTCCATTGTTCTGCCACATTCTTAGACAGTTTTATAATTATTTCTGTGGTGTTTTTGAGCTTACCTATTCACAGCTAGCCTCCCAGGCTGCCTGCACATCCTGATCTGAAAAAACCCTATGGGAGGAATTACGTCATAATGCCTTCTACTGGGCTTTAATTAAAGTGTAGGAAGCTAAGGAGGCTACAGGCTGTCAGAGAGAAGATAGTACAATGAAAACAGAACACTTGTGCTTACTCCTCAGCCATTTCCTAAGTAAGTCAAACCCAAGAAACCCAAATCCAACACATGAGAAGTTCTGAAATTTCTTCACCGTTGAATTTATTTTCGAAAGCAATTTCTCTTCTGTCAAATTGAATGACAATGGTAAAAAAAAATATGGGAGAATTCTTTGGCACAGCACTGCACATGGCTATTGAAATTATTCATATAATGGATTGTGACCACTAGATAAGGATAATTAATAAAAACTTGACAGAGACCCAAACTGCAGCAATCCTAACTGCCACCAATAATGCATTCTTCTGCATAGACCTGACTTTAAAATGAGAAATTAAATTAAAGTTTTAATTTTCAATATAATTTTTTACTCCTCCTATTCAGCTCCTTGACATAATTCAGGCAAAGGCCCAGGATGGGAAATTTTCAGGGCCCTGAACACGAACGCTCTGCCAGAGCCAAGCTCTGTTCTTTTGTGTGCTTACTTAAATATATGCAAAGCTGCTTGTACTCTTCTGCCACACTTGTACATTTTTTATGCCTCTTTAGCTGCTTGATTTATCTCCACACCCTTTATAAGAATTCCCATTGACTGAAGTGATACTTATTCATGTGAGCCAAGCTGATAAACTGCAGACCCTGCTTCTGCCGAATGTAATGCTGTGCTGATTATGCCACCACAGATGTTGTTTTCTTTGGGTACGCAAAACAGCTTTTTCTAACAGCCCTTCCCTTTTATCCCTCCAAGGGTCCCCCTGTCAAATGGCAGTAGTCCAAACAAGCAAAGGAACAAACAAAACACAGGCCTGGCTCTCCAGCTGATGATAAATCATCCCTAATGGCTGCTACTTCATCCAACCTGTCTTGATCAAGAAAGGATCAGCTGACTGAAGCCATGTAGAACAATTGTATCGTGCATTTTTTTCCTGGATGGTGTCATTTGGACTGCACATGGGGAATAGTTTTTTCCACAAAAATAAGTGACAAGACATGAGTGGCCATTTCTACACCGGCCATTTTTTGTGGGATTGCCCCTGTGTCATCCCTGTGTGCGCAAATGAGGTACAGGGACTCCCGGGGGTGGGATGGGGACAGACACAGGTTTTCCCCAGGATAAGGGACATTTGGGAAAACCCAATTCTTCCTGCGGTCCTGGGAACATCCCGAGACCGTGGGAGGTGTCGGTGCCCATCCCAGCTTGTGCCCGTAAGTGAGTACCAAAAGTGTGCACAGAGCCAAGCGGTGTGGCTCTGTGCCCATCAGGGGAGGGGGGAAGCAAGTCCACCATCCCCAGGATGGTGTTTGAGTGCCCACCCCGATTTTGGAGGGTAATTGGTTTTTTTAAAAAGCCTACCTTTTTAATGGAGCACAAGTGCGCTCTTCCAGCTCTTTAAAAAAACTGGCGGCCATGATGGCGTGACAGCCCAGGAGGAAGCTGGGACATTGCACTTCCTAATTTGGAAGAGGGGGACAATCCCAGAAGCAGGTATGTCCGGGATCGTCCCCCCTCCCTCTCTCTACACCCATAGCTGTAGAAAGTGCCAGTGAAGGAATTGGTTGTTTAAAAAATAATAATAAAAAAAAAATCTGAAAAGACTCAATAGGGAAAACAATGAATAAACCCTGGAACATAAAAATGTAGAAACCAGCGATGATTCTACCCTAGCTTTTTCCCTGATATGTTTTTTGTAAGTGCAAATATGATGTTGAGTATAATCTCAGAATATCAAGCAGGCATTCTTTCTCATATCCCACTCTATTTGCGAGGCGAAGGATGAGAAATGACGAGACGACACACAGAAATTGGGATTAAACATGGGCCACTTTTATTTAGCTCAGCAGAAAATTCGGGGGGGGGGGGGGGAGAAAGCCTAAGCGGGCAATTTGGTATGGCCAAGCCTGGCCACAGCTGGGATCGGGTGAGTCATTCACAGCCCGGGTAGTGGCGCCTGCCATATCGCCACCCCTGAGCTTCACCCATCTTGGGGTTGGGAGGTCTTCTGGCGTAGTCTCCCCCCGGGCCGCACGGCTCCGAGTAGGCGAGGAGGGTTGACCCCAAAGGTAAGCCCTATCCCCTCAACTGAGGCCGCAGGGTCTCAGTGGTTGGCCTCAGGCGTTACCCATCACCACAACAGTGCCAGTGAATGCTCACCATTAATAAAATTAAATTGCCTGCACCTACCACAATTAAAAGTGACCAAATTGAGAACCAATCAGCCTATTTATGCACCCTGACTCTTTTACAGTATGGAGTAGGCAAAAAAACTCCCAACCAAATTAGGTTGAGAGCAAAAAATTCCTACTCGGCCTCAAAAAGACGACCAATAAAACTCATACTGCCCAGAGGGAGGGAGGGAGGGAGCCGTGCCGCAAACGCTGAGTCTGGGAGGGGTGTGCCTGCCTTAAAAGGCTTCTTTCCCCTCCCAGCTCCGGTGGCACCATGTGGGGCTAGCCAATGGGCAGCCTCCATGCCTCGCCTCTCTCCTCGCCTGCAAATTCCCCCCCTCCCATATGCAAGCAGGGTGGGGTAGGCGGCACTAATGAACTTTGGATCCCAAGTTCCTACTGGAGCAGATGTTGTAGGACTGCAACCACTGGGATATCTCATCATTGTTATGTGAGGCTGATGGGAATTGCAGCCCAACAACATCTAGAGGACCACAACATGCCCACCCCCTGCATGGAGGAAAAGGAGCCGTTCTTGTCATGGATTCCCCCTTTCCCTCACATACCCCTGTACCCCCTAAAAGCTGCTTTGGAGGGTTGGGAGTCCTTCTGCAAAAGCTTGGGAGGGGAAAGGAAGAATCAGTGAAAATCACATTCCCTGCCTTCCTCCAGTGAGATCCTCCACTAAATCTCTGACTCCAGTAAATGGAAGGAGCTTGTCCATTCTAGATCCAACTCCCTGTGAATATCTCTATTTACAGGCATCATATTTAGAACTATGAAATTATTGGACAACTGGTTCATTAAGGGTTTACTTTTTATGAAAAGAGTCTTCTTTCTTTGGCTGTCAGATAGCAAACATTTTTTCTGGCCTCATGTTAATACTGGCAGTATTGCCATTGGGTAGGTTGACCAGATAAAATCCTGGTCAGGGCTCATGTAACCTTAACAGTTGTAGAGAAAAGGGAATTTCAGCCAGTGTCATTTGTATGCAATTAGTTCCTGGTGAATTTCCCTCTTCATCACAACAGTTAAAGGTGCATGCACTATACTAGAGTGACTATATACAAAAGAAGGCAGAGCCCCTGCAACCTTAACTGTTGTGATGAAGAAGGAATATCACCAGGAACTAATTGCATACAAATGACACTGGCTGAAATTCCCTGTTCTCTACAATTGTTAAAGTTACATGAGCCCTGACCTGGATTTTATCTGGTCACCCTACCATTGGGGAAATGGAAAAGTACATCAAGAAGATATTAGGCTGTGCTGTACAAAAAGCACCCTGTCAATTTTGTCTTGACAAGCCAGATGTATTGATCAGCTAGTTTGTTGCGAAAGATTAAGCAGCCAGAGCACAGATTAAGGGCAGGTGGATCATAAAAATGTCCATATTGCTGTTCTTTTCTGAAATTACTTAACAAACTAAAATGATTAGTCTTTGAGACTAAAATCTCTTGAAGTGACTCTCAAATCAAAATGGTTTCTGTGAATTGCCAGAACAAAGATGCAATCAGTTTGACAGATCTGTAAACTGGCTACCATAACTGCTGATGGAATTTTCTATCATTTCTGCTGTTGCTGATATATTCCAATTTTGAACTAACATATAGAATGCTAGCTTAAACTTACATCCCATTATTTTGACTTGGGCACAAAACTACATATCACTTTGGAGCTCTATGATTCACTTTGGAGCACCATGTTTTGGCTAAGAGCAGTTCCAGGGGGTGATCTGCATAGGGCTCAGTGTGAAGTGGGAAATTGTTTTAAAAGGTTTTTTTTTTATAAAAAACCTCATCTGTGCCATGGTCCCAATCCAAAGTTTTCTGCATGGCTGCATTTATAAAAATAAAGTTGAGTTGGGAATTAGGCCTGCACTTGCTCATATACCTTTAAGGCAGTCTTCCCCAACCTGGAGCACCCTCCAAATGTTTTGGACTTCAGCTCCCATCTACCCCAGTCAGCATGGCCAATTGTCAGGAATGCTGGGAGCTGTAGCCTGAAGTCTGCATGTGAGAAGAGGAGTGATAGGCAAGGAAGAGAGCATATGGACTTGCTTAATAAACTATTGCTTCTTGCTTAATAAAGCTTTTAATAATAATAATAATAATAATAATAATAAGCAAGCATTGTTATGTGCAAATACACACATTGTTCATAATATTTTTTATGGAAAATTATATTATATCTGTTTCCATTCTATTGCCAGATTTCCTCCCCACTCAGTTAAAAGATAAATCTAGGACCCCCTCTAGATGGATTCCGTTTGACGCCTGTTCCTCCGATTATGCGCATCTTCTCGGAAGCGCTTTATCGTAAATGCTTGTATGCATGAGGTAATAGAGCACTCAACAGGTAACCTTACCGGTTGTTTGAAATGCGCTTTACAAGTAGTTAATGCGGAGAATTGCTTGTTCACATAGGCAAAATGCGCTTTAACGGCCGGAGCAAAATAAAACTCGCTATTTAAAGCGCATTCGATAATGCGCATAATCAAAGAGAAAACGCGCCTCTATGCCCGATTTGTGCTCCATTCTTGTAGAGGTAAATTTTTTTAATGCGCCTTGAAAGAGCTTTAAATGCCTCTTGTAGAGGCAGCCATAGTTTGATCTAAGTTATTGCTCACAGTGATTTCAACAATATTATACCCTTACTTTCATGCATAAGGACTTTAGAGAGTTAAGGAAAGAAAATAATGTCTGAATATTTTCCTGTATGTCTGAGAGAGCTTTTGCTTTTATTGCCTCTGCTAATGCATTAAATGTGGATACTGTTGTTGATAAAACACTTGAAAGAAAGATACTTTACTTACTATCATGGTGATGGATGTCAAAATGAAAAGTGCTGAATAAGTCTAGCATGCCTTCAAGTGGCAATTTGGCTCCTTTCAGGTTACTCTGGGTATATTAAAAATTGAGCTGAAAGTTCTCATCCACATTTGAATGTGTTGTCAAAAAGTGAACTCTGTTTTCAGGTGTTGTCCGGCTCAACTCCATTTTGAATAGCATGCCCGAGCCTTTCAGGCTGACATGATTAATATATCATGCATGATAGTGTGTAAATGTGGCATACCATTTTGCTTCCTTTCGCGCTAATCTAATGAAGCACTATGCAATGTTCTCTGTCTTTAAGGATACATCATGCCATTTGCTGTGTCTTTCCTTATTGGCTGCACAGACCCATTTGGTTAGGTCACCGATGCAATGTGCCACCATGCAATTAGAGGACATAGGCAATTTTTACACTAGTCATTTCAGCTGGGATGGCCCCCGGGTGGTCCCTGTGCTTCCAAAAGACACACAGGGACTCCCCGGGGTGGGGGCGGCAGCAATGGGATTTTCCAGGGATAAGAGAACCCTGGAAAATCCTGAATCTTCTGTGGTCCTGGGAACTTCCCAAGACCGCGGGACATGTGGCCGCCTGTCCCAGGTGCTGCTGCACTTACTCACGAGTAAGCACAGCAGCACAAATAAGCATGGAGCCGCACTGCGCAGCTCCATGCCCACCAGGGGAGGGGGAACACCAATTTTGCCATCCCCAGGATGGTGGGGGGGAGGGGGGCAATTTCATGCACATTTTTTTAAAGACTTACCTTTCATAGTAGAGCGCAAGAGCACTCTTCCCTGTTTAAAAACAAAAAACAAAATGGCAGGCACGATGTGCAATGACCTGGGAAGAAGCCGGGTCGTCACGTCCGATGATATGGAGTGGGGATGTGTATCGTATCGTTAAAATTTCCAATAACAATACGATAAGGTTGTTATTGGACATCTGATTAACAATAACAATACGATACAAAAACCTCCAATAAATATCCGATCCGAAAATATTCAGCCCGATTATATTGGATTATTGGACTGCCGTTTAAATAAACCTATAACTTCTGTATTTTCAAAGTTAGAGGCTTGAAATTTGGTCACAGGGCTTATGTATGCCTAAGTATGTGTATGAAATTTGAGATCGATCCCTCCAGCCCTCGATTTTATATGATTTTTTAAAAGATTGTGCTCATTCAGAAGGAGCACGATCTTAAAAAAAAACATAGAAAATCGAGGGTTTGAGTAAATGCTCTGATTTTTTTCCCCACAAATGACCAGCCAGATCCCATCTTCAATGTCCCACAAGTTTCAAATTTTTATCTTTAAAAATGAAGAAGTTACAGTGGGGGGTGGGGCTTTTGGGGGACCCCCTATAACTTTTTAATTTGAAAAGATAGAGACATGAAACTTTTTGGACATTGCAGATTGGATCTTGCTAGTCCTGGCTTCCCAAGTTTCATGTCATTATCATTTCAAATTAAAAAGTTATGCATGCGTTTCCCCCAATGCAAGCCTATGGGAAAAAAGCAGACAACAAGATGACAGCACGGAGGCCCGGTCAACCTGCTGTCAATAAAGTTGCACGATCTTTAATAAATTCATATAAAATCGAGGGTTGGAGGGATTGATCTCAAATTTCATACACATGTCTAGCACATGTTGCTACACATATGTGCCAAATTACAGATCAATCCCTCCACCCTTGTATTTTATATAATTTTTTTAAAGATCGTGCAACTTTTTTACAGGTCTGAATAAACGCACGTGGCGAGCTGTAATTCTGACCTGTCAGAACTTAAACGAACTTTAATAAATTCATATAAAATTGAGGGTTGGATGGATCGATCTCAAATTTCATACACATACTTAGGCAAACCCCATAAGCCCTGTGACCAAGTTTCAAGCCTCTAACTTTGAAAATACAGATGTTAGAGGCATTTTTTTAAAAAAATCAGCTCTATAGGGCACAATGGGGCTGCAAATTAAATATCGGATTTCTGATAATTATCGGAAATACGATACGATTTACCCCTGATATAATCCAATCCAAAAAATTTTTTAAAGTGATTTCCGATAATGATACGATACGATAATTTTGGGCATGCACCCTCCTAATGTGGAGTACTGCGATGATCCTGGAAGCAGGCACTTCTGGGATCGCCGCCCCTCCAGCCCTCTTCCCGTCTTATGTAGAAAGGGCCATATAATGCAAGTGATGGCAAAAACCTCATGCATCATGCAAAGTGCTGTAGTTCATGATACATCAAAAAATATCTGAGAGAAAATGAATATTTCAACTAGAGAGTATTTTATTCACCAAACAATTTTGTCTTCTAAGGGGGTATTTGTCACCACATATAATGAATGAGATGGAGAATATTTGCTGCAATATGAAGGGATCATTATCTATCTATGGAGAGAAAGAGAGAGAGAGAGAGAGAGAGAGAGAGAGAGATCTTAGCTATTCATGGCCTTGCTATTAAACAGCAGATGCTTGAGGGCAGGAAATGATGGCAAGGGTAGAACAGAGCTGCGTATGTGCCACACAGCCAGCTATGTGTCCCTATAGCTAACCTGCTACCTTCAAGTGAAGGGAAAAATCCATAACGGAACCAAATCAATTCGGATTTTTATGAATCCAATCTGTGGATTCTGCAGTGGACCAGCTTTTCCCCTGTCAGGTGGAATTTTGCACAAATTTTGTTGTAGACATTTTTTTAAAAGGCCAAATATGCATTTCCCTCATAGGCTAAAATATAAAAAATGCACAATTGGGGGAATTTGCATATTTGTGCATGTGTGAATTTGCATCAGTTCACATTTGAACAAATTCAGAAACTAGGGTGAAACATCTGATTCTGGCGACGAGTGGACAATGGAAAAAAAGACACCTGACAATCCATGAGACACAGATGGAATGGACTTTACACAATTCATACATCCCTAACTGTTGCCAATGTTGTTGCATGATTCCTGTGCCAGTCTGGTCATGTACTATAAATAGTGTGTGTGTGTGTGTGTGTGTGTGGATATATATATATATATATATATATATATATAGTGTGTGTGTGTGTGTGTGTGTGAGAGAGAGAGAGAGAGAGAGAGAGAGAGATCTATCTTGTCCTTCACATTATCTTGGGTTGGTCCTGAAGATTCTTGTATAGTTCACTTCATATCTTATCCTGCTTGCTTAGTAAGAACAGCAGAAATTATGAGCCAGTTTATGCATTTAAAGGTGCAGGCACTACACTAGAGTGACCATATACAAAAGAAGGCAGGGCCCCTGCAACTTTAACTGTTGTGATGAAGAGGGAATTTCTCCAGGAACTAATTGCATACAAATGACACTGGCTGAAATTCCCTTTTCTCTACAACGGTTAAAGTTACATGAGCCCTGTCCTCCTTTTCATGTGGTCACCCTAGGTGTGGCCAAAGGCAAAAGGAGTGTGGCAAAAGGGGTCAAATACCAGCATATTTTAGCTTGAAACATTTCAACCTTTTGGGGGGGGAAACTACACAGCAGCCTGGAAATTACATAATGATTAATACTTAGGGAAAGGGGATGGGGGCATGGTCAGATAGGCAATCACGGAGGGCTAAATTGGGACCCCAGGGGGGCTAGATATGGCCCACAGGCCTTAAGTTCTTCACCCCAATTTTATATCCTCCTAGCTGAGATACATATCAGTATTTTTGCATCAGAATTCATTCTCATTCCAAGCTGAGCTGACCAGTTCATAATCTTGTCTGTTCTTTCCACTAGCTAAAGTCAAGTTCATGTCATGTATATTCAATAGGAGACAGGACAGATGTAGCAAAATGGTGATTGTTGAACTATCTTTGAAACTTGATCAATTCGAGCCTGCTCACAAAATTGTTGCCTGTTTTCTAAGAATGTAGTGGATACACATAGTGGGGGTGGGTTAATGCTGTGAAGTTTGTTCGACGTCTGATTCTCTGTGTCATGCAAGTATGGTTGGGTACTGGATCTGCTAAATGCTCTGCAAAAAGAAAAAGAAAAGACACTCAGAAAAGCTCTGGGATGGCTTATTGGGATGTTTACATTGTTGTTGTTCCCCGCCTCGATCCGGAGGGAGAGGCGGGTTACAAATAAATATTATTATTATTATTTATTATTATTTCATGAAAGAGCTTGTAGATGGGATTGAACTGGCCTCCTTTCCAAATGTGTTACTTTAACCATGACAGGGCAAACTATTGTTTGCCTCAAAAAAACCCCTAGAGAGATGGCTGCCAGAATTATATAAGAGCTTCACGGAGAAGCCATTCTAGTTGCTGATGTCTTCTTGTTTTCTTTTGGGAGGAAACAAAAATCTATTCTAGATAATAGATATGAAACTGGGCTGTGGGGCTGTTGAACATATGGGTAGGCAAATTGTCTCCATAACCTTTTCCTCTTGTTTTCTGTAAGTGTTTTGATCTAAGTTCTGCTAATGTTTCCTTTCCTTTCTTGCTTGTCACTGATGGACAGATGTTCTCCCATAAGGCCCTCTCAGTTCTAATCAACCGGCTGGGGAACTGGCACAAGCCCATGACCAAGTCTAACATGAATTCCACAAAGGTTGCAGCAGCTACACCACAAACAACACCTGTGTCATCAAATGCATCATGGTCTTATCAATAGTAATGTTAAGTTTAAAATACTCAAATAAGACCTCTCAAAGCTAGTAAAGACAGACCTTCATAATTCAACTGGAGATGTTACCATACCACTGTGTATGAAATGGAGTCTAAAATGGGAACTTCAAAGTTGCATATAACTAGTGCACATGCAAAAATTATAATCATAACATTAAAAACCTCAAGATATTAGAGAAATTGCAAGACACCCAATGCTAAAAAGGTGACTTAAAGTCTTGTTTTGTTTACTTGTGGTGCTTTTTTAAATTTTTCTCTGCTATTTGTTTGGTCTTCCTATTATACTTGCGAGATCCATTTTAGCCCCTTCCACACACAACACATCCAGGTTGAATGAAGGTGCAGGGGAGTGAGGAGCAAGCTTGTGGTGATGAGCCCCATCTCCAAATATACACTCAAGAAGATGGTATAAACATTAGGGATGGATTGAGTCAACTCCATCTGTGCTTGCCAGGTGCTCGCCGAACCACTGCTGCTGCCCACCCTTACTCACCACTGGAGGGCCTGACGAGCACCCAGCGAGCAGAAGCTGTTTACAGAAACTGAATGAACTGGGAATTGAACCTCACTTCAGCACTGGCAATGGGATAGCATACTCCATCACAAGCAACATTTAGGGGGTCCAAGATAGGTTGTCTCTCATATGCTGCTCTAGCTTCCTACAGAGAGGGAGAGCCCTAGAGTTCATGGGAACAGTCAGGGCTCTGCTGCTGCTGCACCCTGACCTGTCGACTGAGGCGATTGTTTCATTTTGACTAACGGACGGCCAGGCCCTGCAGTTACAGTGTATGAACAACGTTGTTGATGGAATGCATGTAGCCTGCCCTTATGACATACCCCCCTCCCCATACAAAGATATGTTCATTGGCTCTGGATGCGTAATGTAAAAAGAAGTATACCTGCATACCAGTGTTGTGCATTCATTAGCCCCATGGATGGAAGGAAGCCATTTTTGGTGGCAACATCACTGGAGGAAGCCATTTTTGGTGGCAATGTCACTGCTTGAGTCAAGTCTAAGATTTGGGGTAGAGAAGCAAAACTTCTGTTCATGGACGATGAAGTTTGGTTTGAAGATTTGTAATTTACTTGGTCCCATGGGCCAGTCACCGCTTCGTTCTTTTTAAAATGGTAATTTATGCTTGTGATACCATAACAGTATATGTTATATGTTTAAAACCTTATTTTTAGATTTACCTTGAAAAATATGTATTGGTGTTAATTTCATTACATATTTAATTGTCTCATCAGAATTATCTCTAATAATATAGCTAGTTTCTTTTCCTCAGAGATGATCATCTTGACCTTTTATAAAACTTCAACATGCAATTACATAAAGATAAGTATCTCCTATAAAAGCGGAAGAAATAAATTCCTGCTAGTCATATGATTGCATTAGATATTGCCTTTGATAGAAAGTGGGTTTTAAAGAGTGTCACTCTTCGAATATGACATTCTGCCACTGTCTTCACTAGATCAATCTGTAAATCAAAACATATTTTTGTAACTGCCTAAATCAGACATGATGTCACTTACGCGCATCAAGCTACCTTTCCCTCTTTATCCATCACTGTCAATACAGACAGATAACTCAAGGAGAAACATTTTATAATAACTACCCACTAGTTTTCTATAACAGAAATATGATTTTAATAAAACTATTTAAAGTGGGAGTTACTAAAAGTAGTAAACCAATTATTTTGACTTGATCTAGACTTACATTGAAATCATGAACAAGATTGGTCTTGTAGGCATTGATGTGACGCACTCAGAATTTTAAGAAGTCAAGATTCTGAGCTTTATTATACAAATAAATAAACGAGTTTTAAATAATTGCCCAGAATTACCATGATATGGTTAATGAGAAAGAAGCGTTAGGATTTTCTTTCATTTTCCATTTTAAAAAGAAGTATGTAATTATGCTATTTCTTGGATGAAGCCCACATTATGCCTCAGGCTCTTAGACAGAGGAATTTAACTCATTGTGACTTGCACTTTTCCAACCTTGTAAACAGCCAGCTAGCCCTGCAGCACAACTTCAATCACTTGCCTTAATATCCAATAGCACTTCAGCCATCATCTCTAAAATATTGCTCTCACCACAAGAGTCTAACATCTTCTATGTAAGTAATTAACATTCAAAATAAATAATCTGAGCACCAATGGTTAGAGCTTGATGTGTTCCCTGGAGGGGCCCTTCCTCTGTCAGAGGGCTCTAGCAGGCTTAACTGGCTGCAATGGCAGAGCTCTGAGCAGCGCTCAGAGCAGAGCTCTGAACAGCCACCCTTTTAATTTCCCATATTGCACCATAGCAATGTTAGATCAGACGCATTGTGGGAAATTAAAAGTGTGTCTTTGAGTGCAAGCCAGGAAAAACAAAAATAAGGGAGGCCCTGTGTGGTCCTTCCCAGAACCTGGGCAAATGGCCCAGACTGCCCAGAAGGACGCAATTGTCCAAAGCTTATGACACCAGATCTAATAATAATAGTTAACAATGGAACTCACAAAAGGAAGCAGACTCTTGACTGTATCCTGAGCAGACCCTAGGATGTCATAGAGGTTGTTGATAGCAGCAGCTTGATAACAAGAGTGATCACAACTATAAATATTCAAATATACTCTACAATAGAAGTGCTCCCTGTGGTGGTGCTGAGACCTTTGAGAGGAGAAGCTGCAAGGAAACTGGGGTTCTCTCAGGGGGACAAGCAGCACACAGACAGACTGGCCACTACTGGCTGAATCAGGGATCCCCAAACATTGTGAGTGAATGGACTCATTTGGCATTTTCGGAGTGTTGTGGCCTCTCTCACTAATGGATGCCATGGAGGGATTCCTTTGCATAAAATGGCTGCCATGGTGGGCATGTCTGGACACAAAACACTCACATGAAAGGCAAACCAGGTCCTTTCCACACCAGGCTCTTTGCCTGCGATGGCCCCAGTCTGATCCCTGTGCGCTGATGGTGCGTATTAGGTACTTCCTGGATCACCCTGAAAGGGCCCCGGTGAGACTAAAAGAAATGAAACTTGCCCAAGAACCCACATACAAGGCAGTGATGGGGTCTGAACTCAAAAGCACAAAAGGCATTATTTTTGAACCCAAATAACGAACAATGGAACTGGAGGGCAGCTCTTTGTGTTGCATTATACCAGCCTCCCAGGATTTAGGGGGAGGAAAATAGCTTTAAAAAACTTTTAAAAAATAACAAAAAAAAATCAGGAGAGGCCATCAAGGGTCTGTGGCACATTAGTGATGTGTTGTGGACCCCAGAACTAATCAGATTAGAGGTATGCAAGGCACAAGGACAGATGGAAACAGACTAGAGAAGAGCCTGAGAAGGCAGCAGGCCAAGAGAAACCAGGGACTAAGAAGGGAAACTAGTAAAAGGCCAAAAAATGAGGGCAATGGAACAAGGCCAAGAGGAAGGCTTTCAAAAGAGAAGAATTTGAGCAGAGAGGAGAGAGAGAGAGAGAGAGGTGGACAGGAGCTGCAAAGGTGAGGAAAGTTGAAATTCACATATTAATTTGGAATAACAAATCATAGTTTTTGTATGCATCCCTGGCAAGTGGAAATTATAGCAAAGATATAAAAAGTAGCCATAAAATATTTCAGTGCAGCAGAAGCATGACACCAGCCTGGAAAGCATTGGGATTGTAAAATGACACAGGTGTAAAATGAACATCAAAAGAAGACAGGGAAATTGCAGAGAAATGGAATTAATTATTTGCATCTTGACTTCACAGTAGAAGATAATGGAGAGATATCCAGACCTAAACAATTGTTTTCAGGTAGTTTATTTGATGAAGTGTCACATAGAGGTAGAAGGAAAAGGCGTTTAGGAACAAGTGATGAATTAAAAAGTAATACATCACCACAGCCAGGTGGCATTTGCCAGAAACTTCTTATGCAGACTAACAATTAAAGTTAGGCTTCCATTTTGCACTGTACACAGTGCTTCATACTTAGGCTGACCATCTGAAAAGGAGGACAGGGCTCATGTAACTTTAACAGTTGTAGAGAAAGGGCAATTTCAGCCAGTGTCATTTGTATGCAATTCGTACCTGGTGAAATTCCCTCTTCATTACAACACTTAAAGCTGCAGGGGCCCTGCCCTCTTTTGCATCTGGTCACTCTAGTATTGTGCCTGCAACTTTAATTGTTGTGATGAAGAGGGGATTTCTCCAGGTACTAATTGCATTCAAATGCCGCCAGCTGAAATTCCCTTTTCTCTGCAACTGTTGAAGTTACATGAGGCCTGTCTTCCTTTTCATATGGTCAGCCTACCATACCTAGGATCATTGAAGGGCATTGTGGAGATGAAACTGTGGCTGCCCCAGAGAAAATTTGGAGAAAATTCTGCAAAATGACATAGGATGCAATCTTATGCATGTTTAGGGAGAAAAACATCCCACAACTCTCAATTGTTAAACATACATACAATTGCATCCTCAGTTACTATCCATAATATTAAATGAATTTTCCTTTAACATGTACAGTTTAATTCTATATTTATACTTTTGTTTTCTGGAGAGGGAAAGGGATTCAGAACTTTTGGGAAATGTGAAAGTTGGTGGAGAATGAAGGGCAAAATCCTAGGCCTATTTAGACAGAGTAAAGTCCTGCAACTTCCAGCATTCCCCAGCCAGCAGTTGTAGGACTCTTTACTGTCTAAACTTGCATAGGATTGCACCTTTACTTTTTCTAGAAAGGGAGGAGAAAAAGAAATACCTCAGAAAAAAAGGTCTTCTGGGAAATTTCAACTCAGTTCTACATGATACGCCACCATACTGACTGTAATCCTATACATATCTACACAGAAGTAAGCCCCTCTGAGTTCCATGGAAATTACTCCAAGGTAAGTGAGTACAGGATTGCTCTTTTCTGAGTCTTAATTCTTATAATATTCTAATACTACTTTTCTCTTTATTCAAGGAACTAAGGAGATGTCAATGGTGAATGCCAGGCAATACTGCTGAAGAAAAGAAAGTCTTCACTCCCCCCACATCTTTTGGGGGGGTGTCTATTATCATTCTTTCTCTTTTTAAAGAATAGATGGTGAAGAAAACTCCCTTCAGTATTTAAAACCACTTTTCTTGTTGCATTATCTGAGTTGAACACATGAGAGGAACAGCAATGAGAAGATTTAGGACATTTTAGTATAGTGAATGGATTTCTTTTCATTAACGGACTATAAATTCTGTGCGCAAAACCCACCTATTGAAGTGGCAAGATTTCTATTGATTTTAATGAAGATGGATTGCATCCTCCAATGACAGTTGTCCTACTCCCCATGATTTTAGTGACAATGGGATTTTTGTTTTGTTTTTTTACAGATAAAGAACATGACTCAAGGAATCAGTAAATAGAAATCAGATCATGGATTTCTCCTTGAATCCTCACTCTGAATTTCCTCAATTTTAATTGCAAGGTGTTGGCTGTTTAATCACATTGCTCCCGACTTGTAACATAGCCATGTCCTCTTGTCTGCTTTGAGCAAAGATAAAATCATCCATTTGTTTTGATAGAGGACTGGCAACATGAGTCTTAATGTAATTCTGTGTTTGCAGCTGTGGAGTTCAGGACGGTCTATTTCTTGCCAGCTTGTGCTGAGGGGAAAAGGCATTGCCTGACTTTATTTGTGTGTGAAATCAAATACCATCCCAGTCTCTTCGCACAGATTGTACGATGGATATTTGAGAAAGGTGATGAGAGCTGATTTCAGATGCCATTGGGTTACTTGATAATGTGTCATTGTTAGTGACAATCCAATGCCTTCATATATATGCATGTGACAGGGGCATAGATTCTAGGGATGTGCACTGGATCGGACCCGATCCACGATCCGAGTCCGGTCCAGTGGGAAATCGGATAAATTATCCGATTTCCGATCCCGCAGCTGGATCGGCCGATCCAATCCGAACCGGTCCGAAAAGGCTCCGAACTGGTTCGGCGGATCGGCGGATCGGCGGGCGCCCACTGGCGCCCACCGCCGCTTCCATTGGCGGGCGCCAGCGGGCGCCCGCCGATGAAAGTGGACAGCGGGGGGGGGGAGGAGGGGGGCGCTTACCTTCTCGGCCCGTCCGCTCCCGTCCGGCACTAGCAGCTACTACCAGCGGGCTCCGCGGCCTGCTCTAGGGTGGCGCGCCGGGTGATGTCATCACCCGGCGCGCTACTCTAGAGCAGGCCGCGGAGCCTGCTGGTGGTAGCCGCCGGCCCCGGACGGGAGCGGACGGGCCGAGAAGGTAAGCAGGGGGTGCGTGGAGGGGAGGAGGGGGCGCGCGGAGGGGGGAGGGGGGCCCTTACCTTCCCGTCCCGGCGGCTCCCGTCCCGGCGCCGGCGCCTACTACTACCAGCAGGCTCCGCGGCCTGCTCTAGGGTGGCGCGCCGGGTGATGTCATCACCCGGCGCGCTACTCTAGAGCAGGCCGCGGAGCCTGCTGGTAGTAGTAGGCGCCGGCGCCGGACGGGAGCCGCCGGGCCGGGAAGGTAAGCAGGGGGTGCGTGGAGGGGAGGAGGGGGCGCGCGGAGGGGGGAGGGGGGCCCTTACCTTCCCGTCCCGGCAGCTCCCGTCCCGGCGCCGGCGCCTACTACTACCAGCAGGCTCCGCGGCCTGCTCTAGGGTGGCGCGCCGGGTGATGTCATCACCCGGCGCGCTACTCTAGAGCAGGCCGCGGAGCCTGCTGGTAGTAGTAGGCGCCGGTGCCGGACGGGAGCCGCCGGGCCGGGAAGGTAAGCAGGGGGTGCGTGGAGGGGAAGAGGGGGCGCGCGGAGGGGGGAGGGGGGCCCTTACCTTCCCGTCCCGGCAGCTCCCGTCCCGTCCCGGCGCCGGCGCCTACTACTACCAGCAGGCTCCGCGGCCTGCTCTAGGGTGGCGCGCCGGGTGATGTCATCACCCGGCGCGCTACTCTAGAGCAGGCCGCGGAGCCTGCTGGTAGTAGTAGGCACCGGCGCCGGACGGGAGCCGCCGGGCCGGGAAGGTAAGCAGGGGGTGCGTGGAGGGGAGGAGGGGGCGCGCGGAGGGGGGAGGGGGGCCCTTACCTTCCCGTCCCGGCGGCTCCCGTCCCGGCGCCGGCGCCTACTACTACCAGCAGGCTCCGCGGCCTACTCCAGGGTGGCATGCCGGGTGATGTCATCACCCGGCGCGCTACTCGAGAGTAGGCCGCGGAGCCCGCTGGTAGTAGCCGCCGGCGCCGGACGGGAGCGGACGGGCCGAGAAGGTAAGCAGTGGCGGGGAAGGGGGCTTACCCCCCCCGGAGCCGTCCGCTTCTATCCGCTGGCGCCCGCGGGCGCCAGTGGATGGAAGCGGGCGGCCCCAGGGGGGGTAGGGAGCGCGGGGGAGGGGGCTTACCTGCCGGGGCCGTCCACAGCGGACGGCCCCGGGGGGGGGAGGGAGTTAGGCCCCCCCTCAGCCACCCACCGCCATTTTTTCCTCATAGACTTGCATTGCAATGCAAGTCTCTGGGGAAAAAAATGGCGGCCGATCCAAAAATTTACGATTTTTGGGTCGGGATCGGACTCGATCCGGTCCGGGGGGCCTCCGATTTTGTCCGAACCGGTCCGGGACAAAATTGGAGGTCCCGATCCGGGTCCCGATCCGATCCGGGGGGTCCGTGCACACCCCTAATAGATTCCTTCTACTACCTTGTGAATTCAGGGAACATTTCTTGATATTTATAGATTATTATACTGGCTTTCAAGGAGCTCTTTCATGCAATTTGCAACTATGCATTATTGATTTTATGAATTTATTCCACGTTGATGGATGTATAGGTAATATATATCACCTCAAAACATTCCCCACACATTTCCTGTCAGCTGCAACACACAAGGCAAACCAGAGAACACCCTGATGGCTTCATCAGTGTGATATCGGTACTGCTTCTTTGTTATACGCATCATGGCTACAGTTCTTCATGATCTGGTTCTGTTGTTGTGCTAAGGCATGAGATTAAAATGAAAACCTCCATGAGATTCCTTTCAGTTTATTGCTGGCATCCATATCTTTGCTAAAGAAGCTTAATGCCACCACTTGCTGGCAACCAGTGAAGCGGGATAATCAAAATTAGCTCCCATTCTGTTTGTTTATTAGCCACATGTGCTGCTAATAACTCCTGCATCTGCAATGATTTTGGCTGTGCAGTTCATATGTTTGTTCATTTCACTGAAAGTGGTTGCACACTTGCTTCACTGTGTGCAGGATTTACCCTAATTTGTATTTATGAAAAAGCATATATTTTGGCAAAATGTCCCCATAAATATTGTACACTCTATTTTAGATTGCAGCAGTGTGGCCCTTTACATGTTGGATTTCGCTGAACTAATAAACCAGGCCAAATGATTGGTATAATACATATGCACAACTATGCCAATGTGCCACTCCAAAAATTTAATATGACATGGATGTGGCAGCTGTTATGCTGCAGTGTGTTTCGAGCAAAATAGATCAGCATACAGGTTTAGAGTCAGAGTGTAAAATAATCTGCATGGCCTGTGATTTCAGCAAAACGTAAAGATGGGGACAGGGGATACATTCCCGTTTTAATGTGTACAAAACTGAAGATATTTTGTAAATTTAGGATTGAAACAAATGAATTCAAATATGCATTGTATTAGGAAAATTGCTTGCATAAATGTGTATACTAGGCAAAGGTTCATCTATTAGGAGAAATATGGACAAAAATGCTTCTGTATTTTCATGAAAACCTATTTTTTTTTTAAATCCCCAAATCCAAGATGAACTCAAGTTAGGATTGAAAAAAGAGAAACGGAAGAAACTCAAACTAACAGAATCATTCCTTGCTATTTACTGCACTACCAGTTAGGTGAGGCTAAATTGGTTATATTGCCCTCGTTCCTTTTCGAGGAAAAAATTCGAACATCACTGAAACTGCACTTCAAAGTAGAGAGAGATTTGGAGCAATTATATCTGATCTACCCCATCCACTGACATCTTCAACTTGTGAGGAGCATCTTGTAGGGCATGGGTGAGTAGGTTCAGACTGTCGGGGTCAATTTACCATCTCCAGAACCCACCTTAGGCTGCACACACACATACGCACTGCTGAAAATACTGCTGCCAAATTCCTGCCAAGGTGGTGGGTGCACCTTGTTTTAATGCATAGTTCATACTCCTGGAAGTCCCAGGGAGCATGGATTTTCATTAAAATGAAGTGTGTGCTCAGTGGTGAACTGGGGGCTGCAGAAAATGCCAGGGGACTTTGTTGGAAGGAGATCTGGGGTGAATGTTGGAGTCACACAGAAGTTCTTATGTTCTGGTCCTCTAACTAGGGCTTTATCCATAGTACAGCTTTCAATTTTGGAAAGCAGCTAGAATAACAGCCAATGCACAAAAGTATTGAGCAACATGCTCAAAGTCAAGTAGGAATTCTGTGTCAATGGCATTACAGAACCATCAATTTCCATAGTCCAAGACCTAAACAGAAATTGTTATCTGCATCTGAAGATGGCTACTTTGGTCAAGTGTTGTTCCATTGAACTCATTGGATCTGTTGTTGTTGTTGTTGTTGTTGTTATAATTATTTGTATCCCTCCTTTTTGACAATACTGGGACTCAAAGTGACTTTACAGAATTAAAACATATGCAATTAAAACATAAATAGAAATATACACAAGTAAAAATATAATTAAGCCATCTATGTATTTAAAACATTTTTAAAAATTAAAAGTCAAATGACAATAATAAAAAAAATCCACCGCTATTATGATTAAACAAAATGAATGATATGTTATTCTACAGAATGAATGATATGTTATGATTCACAGTGCAATCCTATATATGTCTACTCAAAGGTAAGTCTCAGTGAATTGAATAGAACTTCCTGGGGTAAGGAAGCTTTAAACTGCAATTCTGCACCCACTGAACTCAATGGGACATACTTCTTAGTAGACATGTTTAGAATTGTGCTGTTAATCTTTTGTATCATTGGAAATCTGTGTGAAATGAGCTTGGTTATTTCCGTTGTTCCCTTTGGGCTTGCCTAGACCTTGCCTGTACAAGAACAAAACAACAACAAAAAAGCCGCTCTGAATTATATGTAACGTATCTTGAATTGGGTTGGAAAAGATTCAGATAATTACAGTATTACAAGGGCTTGATGTTCTCATTTGTTATTTGCTATTATGGCTGCAACAGAGAGTAATTGGCTTGTGTGTACTTAATGCACTCTGTATGTCATTAAGACAAGATTGTTCTCCGCAACCAATGCTGTCGGTTTTACTTCAACTAATGAAAGCTTTAGTTTGAAAAACATTGGACTCTAGTTTCTAAATGAGATTTTTTTCCTTCTTTCAAAAAGAAAGTTGCAGGTATGTAAGATTGCAACAGTTATTACTGTAGAACGCAAATGTATTTATTGACACAGTTACTTTGTTATTTATTTATTTATAAATGATTTTTTTTTAATGTACCTAATAGACAATGTTTTCTGATTGGATGAGAACATGAGAGTTTCAGTGCAGAACAGCCTGTTCTTGGATATGAGCCATTCACTGGGATTTTTTTTTGAAAGGGAGTGGATACATCCTTATAATAATTACATTAGTAAAAACCATGGCAAAAGATATTGGATTCACTTTTTTTTTTTAATGTGCCATACCAAATACTTCCAAAAAATGACATTTTCAGTGTCCTACCAAAAGATCCTAGGACTGCATTGCCACAGCTGACAGCAACTCTGCACACTCAGGACCAATAAGGGTTTTCAACATGGCTGCCGTAGGCTGAGTTAATAATAATCAGAATAGGCCCTCAGTCAGAAATGCCAGAAGGCAGTTGTTTCCTCATATGAATTCAGTGTTCAGACCTTGTGATGAAAAGATTCAAAGAGCATTGAGTTAACTAAAACATCCCTCACTGATTCCAATAGTAACAGATTTTGTAAGTTTGTGCAAGCATTGCACTAGTGGTTGGCCTAAGCCTTTTTCAGTTGTATCCACGTGGATAAATGGATCCATGTATAAATGTAGGGGAGAGCCAGGCCAGGCCTGCTTAGCCTGCCCCCAGACATTTGTACCTTAGGTGGAACATCTGAATGGGACTACATGCATCTAGTTCTAAGTGTGTAGGCATATCACATATAACCTCAATTGTGCATTATGTGTGTTGGTGCCTCTTTCAGACCTTCCCCTGATCATGTGGTGGTGTGGGTGTAAGGCCAGCAGTGCAGGCCCACACCTCACTTCACATGTTCACTGAACATATGGGTTCAACTTCTGAAAAGGGTTATGGTTAGTCATTAGTGAATCAGAACACATGAGGTGAAACCATAACAAATTTAGAACAAGAGTATTATGTGGAGACATGAAATAGTATCAAAACTCTGCTTCGCACAGATGGCCCAGGGTCATGGGTGGTGGTGTGCAGTCTGGGTCCCTCAGCGGCAGTGGCAGCGTACACATGACCCCTACTAGTGGCAGCTGCAATATTGCACTTCTGAGGGCAAATGCTGAAATGAGCCAAAATGCCTATTTCTGGAAGGGCTCATCTTGCACATTCCAGAAACTACATCATGGATCCCAGTGGTAGAAGCTGCACACATGCTGCCACCCATGCATGTTCCACGTTGGATACAACACATGGTGAAATAACAGATCTCTAGTTGAGCCTGTTCAACTGAAATTGTCATGATCAGTCGACTTCACTGGGGATTCTTAACAGCATCACAGAATTAGTCTAACTTAGATGTCCCCTTGCTACATGAGGAAAGTGCTCATTTTGTTATGTTTGGTAGGTACCCTGAGCTTTTTTATAAGCAGCATACCCTTGTTACACCAGGAAGGGATGATACTACCAGCTACTACCAACTTTGACTGATACGCCAGCTGTGCCCCTTCCTAGAGTTGGAAGACCTAAAAACAGTAGTGTGCACGCTGGTAACTTCGAGGCTTCACTTCTGCAATGAGCTGTACATAGGGCTACCTCTGTGCCTAGTCTGGAAACTTCAACTAGTTCAAAATATGGCAGCCAGGTTGGTCACCGGTACACCTAGGGGTGACCACATCACACCAGCTTTAAAATCACTCCAGTGGCTGCCAATTAGTTTCCGGGTGAAGTACATAGTGTTGGTTATTACCTTTAAAGCCCTACATGGTTTTGGGTCCAGGTTACCTGTGGGATCGTCTTCTCCCATACACTCCACCCCACATGCTCAAGTCCTCTGGGAATAATTTATTACAGCTGGCCAAGACTAGGCTGTCAACTCTTACCCAGAGGGCCTTTTCTTCTGCCGCTCCCAGACTGTGGAATGACCTGCCGGGAGAGATCCGCCAACTTACAAGTCTTCAAGAATTTAAGAGAGCTATAAAGACTGATCTCTTCCAGCAGGCGTACCCAGTTGAATTTTAAGACTTTATTGATTTTAATAATGTATTAATTTTATATACTTTTAATCAGTTTATGTATTTTATATTGTTGGTATTGATGTTGTTACCTGCCTCTATCCAGAGGGAGAGGTGGGTAAGAAATAATAATAATAATAATAATAATAATAATAATAATAATAATAATAATTTTGGCGTGATCAGACTGAGAAAGAAGCTGATCATTATTGGCAGCTTTCCTCCTCCAGTAGACACCAGTCCTGTATCCTTCTGAGCACATAGCACCAGTAGGAACAATTCTGTTCTCCCTCTATGTATGTTCAGACGAATGGCAGAGCAGTGCCATTGCCAGAGTGTAATATCCTGTTGGCTACAGAGATCAGACTAGCTCAGAGGGAAAGCTGTATCACTGCCTTTTCTTTAATGGTAGGAGTCATATGCTAGGGAAGTGCTTCGTAGGGGAATCACATGAGGGAAGCACACAGCTTCTAAAAGTGTCAACAGATGAGGTGTTTTGGGTGGTGGTGGTGGTTTGTTGGTTTTTACCGCCAAAAACTTTCAAGATGGGCTTTGCAGATCTCATTTCCACAGGCATTGTTCTGTTGTGAAGATCTTGCCTCTTGACCCTAATAAAACAAAATCAGTCCACAGTTTCCCAAACATTTAAACTGATGGGAGATACCTGCACCTAATACTTTGGAGAGCTAACAGCAGTCACATTAGACAGTATTTCTATACCAACTAATAGCCAAAGAAAACTGGCATAGATGGATACTCCTAGATATAACCTTACATAATTGATACTGCTGAGCACTCCTGTTCATGCTTTGAACCATAAAATATAATTTCTTACACATATTTCTGTTCCATTTTCGTGCTAAGGTAACTGATCAGATTGCCTTTCTTAATGCAGAAATAAAGATGAATAAAATCCCCAAATATATGCTCAGACTATTACTCCTATTACTTATATTACCTATAACTAATTTAGGTGTTGAGTGTTGGCCTAGTCCACAACATTCTACTAAATGCTAAAAACAGCCATACAAAACAGCATTAGCCCTGCTGAGCCAGCATCTGGGAAGAACTACAAAGCCCTCCAGGAAATTTTATAAATCATTCTGTCCACTGGTACACCTACAAATGCTAATTCCAGATGGTAATGGACAAGTGATATGAAAAGGCATTAGGGACAGCTGGGTATGAAGAATAATAGTAAAAACCCTGGAGGTATCCAAGTGGGAATGTCACCAACATTCTTCATTGTGAATCATGATAACAAATTAATTCTATTCTAGCTTATCTATATTGTCTAACTGCAATAAAGTTATGGTTAGTTCACACATCCATGTTTGTCACTCGATGGCTTCCAGAAGTAGATTGCCTATCCAAATCAATGTGACTGAATGAAATCCAACTCATATTTTAGATAACAACATCTAATTCCATCTCTTTCCCTTGATGTTTTCCTCCATTTTATCCCCCCTTTTAACTTCATGACATCACACCTGTCTTTTCTATATAAAGTTGATAAATATCTACTATTGGCTTGGCCTGAACAGGAAATGATTATATCTAATAAAGCAGGGTATTATATCCAATAATCCGGGATTATTATATCTAATAATCAGGGACTGGGGACTGCAAACCTGTTATTTGTACTTGATTTCTCAGTGGCTTTTGATACTGTTGACCATGAATATCTTCCTGGACTGCCTCCATCACATGGGAGTTGGAAGCACTGTTCTACAGTGGATTGACTCTTACTTGTGGGGTTGGTTCCAGAAAATAGCATTGGGTGACTGTGCCTCAGCCCCATGGCAGCTGAACTGTGGGGTGCTAATGGGCACCATTTTGTCCCCAATATTATTTAAAATCTATGTGAAGTTATTGGGAGCAGTAATCAGGAGATTCAGGGCAAGGTATCACCAGTATGCTGATGACATCCAGCTCTATATCTCTGTAACATCTGAATTGGGAAAGGCCATGAATGTTCTGAACTAGTGCCTGGATATAGTTATGGCTTGGGTAAGAGCTAATAAACTGAAGCTGAATCCTAATAAAACAGATACCCTACAGGTTGGCAGTTTCCAGGTCCAGGAATTGGGCAGTCTGCCTGTTCTGGATGGGGTTGCACTCTCTCTGAAGGAGCAGGTTCATAGTTTGGGGGGCTCCTGGATCCATTTTTTTTCACTGGAGGCCCAGATGACTTCAGTGGGCTGGAGTACCCATTATTAACTTCAATCGATATGCCAACTATGCCTATCCTGGACAGGGATAGATTAGCCATGGTGATCCATGAGCTGGTAACCACATGATTAAATTGCTATTATATGCTCTTTGAGAGGCTGCTCTTGTGCCTGGTTCAGAAGCTGCAGGTAGTGCAGAATGCAGCAGCTAGGGTGCTCAATGGGACACCCAGCTATGCTCATATAAAATCTGCTATAAAGAACTGTACTGACTTCCTATGAAGTATGGAGCCATGCTCAAGGGTATGTTATTTCCATACAAAGCTGTAAACAACTTGGGATCAGGATATCTAGCACATTGCCTTCCCTCTTATGCACCCAGCCAACCATTAAGATTGTCAGAGGAGGTCTTGTTGATCATTCTGAAATGAATGGAAGTCACCATGCAATACTTTGATGGTGGGCCTTCTCGGTAGTGGTGCCCACCATTTGGAAATCCCTCCCCTTTGCAGTCTGGGAGGCAGAAAATGTGCCATTTTTCAAATGCCTCCTGAAAATGCAGTTGTTCATCCAGGCTTTCCCTGGCTTGTAATTAAATTAACTATGCTGCTCTGTCTTAGTGCTCCTTGTATTGTTTTTATTGTAATTTGGATATTTGTTTTTCAAAATATTGTTCTTAAATGTTATTTTAATATTTATATGTAAAGTAGGGGTGTGCACATAAAAAATATCATAGTTTATCGTTATCGTCATTTCAGACCAATTTTTTAATGCTTTTTATGGTTTTAAATTTTGTATATCGTTTTTTTAAAAAAATGTTCAATGTTTTTAATTTTTGTAAACCTCCCAGAGAGCTTCGGCTGTGGGACAGTATATAAATGGAATAAATATTAATAATAAAATAATAATTTTTATGATTGTCATTCAATTTTTTATTTTATTTTGTTTATTTATTTTATTACATTTGTATACCGCCCCATAGCTGAAGCTCTCTGGGCAGTTTACATAAGATTAAAACAATTAAAAACAATATACAAAAATTAAAACAGCAAAAACATGCAATATACACACAATACACACATACATTTAAAACCACTATAATAACTTTAAAAAGCTATGGTCCTAAAAACAAAACAAACCCAGGGTCATCAGATATTGCTAAATGCCTGAGAGAAGAGGATATTTGATGGTAAACAAATTGCTTTCCCCCCAAAAAATTGCCCAAAGAGAGGGAAATATTGGTAAAATCCATGGTGGATGCAGGGTTCTTAGGTTGTTGCTGGGGGAGGGGGAAAGGAGGAGAGGAACATCTACTTCAGTATTGTATTCTGAAATAATTGTCATGCGTGTTTCCCTGCCTCGACCAATCAATTAAATGGAGCAAGAGTGATGGAATGTAAGTTGCAATGAAGTCAGGAGACAAGGTAGGCTGAACTAGACATTACAGAGGTGGAAGTAAGAACAGGACACAAGCCTCCCATTTTCAGTAGGAGTCTATGTTCTTTATTGACATGTAGTTAGCACTTAAAGCAATTTCCAATAGCATTTTATCTACTTATTTCTTTGTGAAAGGTTTACTCCTCTTTATGTCTTGCATAAAACCACTAACTAATAATGAAAGCACATTAGCAAGCTAAAAGCAGCAGCAAACAACAAGTAAAATTAAGGATTAGTTTAATAATAATAATAATAATAATAATAACAACAACAGATGCATAATAATCCTAATAATAAAAATCAGCATACTGCATTCAATATAAACTACTGTCACTAGAACAGGACCAGAGACTATCAGTTGGGTGTCAACTCTGACTAGAGGTTCAAAAATGACAGTTTTGGAATACAATCCACCAAGTATTATTTCTGTGCCATTTTTCCTGTGCATGCCATTTCTCCCTTCATGAAAGAGAGCATCTAGGGCTGAAACCATTGCTCATTTAATGCAAAATAGTGCCCAATCTGAATGCATGGTTCATATTGGAAACTCATTATCGACCTGAGTACTTAACAATGAACTTTTCCATTTCCATTAAAGATATGATAGACACTGTGGAACTCTCTTAATAACTGCAGGCTTTTAAATGATTTGTAATGATCCAAAGTGCTCAGGGTGAAGCTACTCTGTATCAATGGAGCAGAATGAAAGGAATCATGATGAACATCATGTAGCCAAAAATGACAAAACAATTTTAATCTTTAATTCCCATTTCCCCCATTTGCTTACTTTAATTCAACTCATACAGTTGCAGCCCTTATATTTTAATCGACAGAATCAACTCAGCACATTTTTCTCAGAAACTGAGAAGTTCTGCTGCTTTACTGAGGTCAGTGAACATATTCCCTCCCTCTTTTTCATTGCCAGAGTTATTAGTCATGAATTATCAGGAAAGGTATGAAATATCAACAAGCAGGGGAAATTCTGAAAAAGAGTATAATCTTGGGCCTGTTCTATAGTTGCTTAATATCTGCCACTGTGCATATGAATTCCTGATTTCACATACCTGTTGAGGAGGACCGAAGTGGCTATGATATGATTACCCAGGTGAGGAAACAGACCATTGGATAGTGGTAGATGGCACACAAACACAGCAACTCAACACACAACGGCAGTGAAAGGGGCAAACTCCATTTGACCCTTCTTTTGAGAATGTTCTTTGTTGGGCTCCCTCAAATGGTTTCAAGCACAACTGTGGACCAACCCAATTGTTTCAATATTTGTTGAAGGAAGCAATGGGCTTGGTCACCACTCCGTTCTGTCCTTCCCTTTTAGCTCATCACTTCCTTCATTTACCAGTATGTGAACTAGCAAAGTCAAAAAGTCTCCGAGAATTTTCTTTATTGCTTCCCCAAACTGTTGGTGAATTGCACATGTTCCCCTCTCCCCACAGGATTGTTTGGTGAAATGTTCATCCCAAGTTCACTGCCCACAAATAGGGTAGACAATTTAGGGAGGCCATTTTCCGCAATGAATTATTAGGAAACAGTTTGAAAGCAACACGGCAAACATGTGATGGTTATGTGACAGAGCGGTACAGTTTTCAAAACTGGTAATTGAAGTTATTAGTGTTATGTTTCAGCTGGAATAACAATCTCTTCCTTTGTTATGACTACTCAATTATGTTAAAAACCTATCACAATAATGTTGCCTGAACCAATATTGTATTAACCACAGTTAGACCGATAGATGCAAAATACTGGAAACATGAACACAAATTAAAGAAAAAGGAAATCATTTTGTGAAGGGAATTAATTTTGTGAAATTAACTAAAGAACAAAAATCAAAATATAGCAACATTTTGGAAGTATGGAAGCTAGTAGTTAACTAAATAACTAAGGGCTCAATCCTATCAGGATAGTCAGAAGCCTCTGAACTCTGGCTATCCAATGCAGGGTGGATGGAGCACAGAGGAGTATCTAGTTTTTGCTAGATGCTCACTTTTGAGTATCTAGCTGGGGAGCTTTGGAGCGGGAGAGAGGGAGGCTTCACAGCACATAGGAAGCTCCATAAAGGAGCTTCCATCCTCACCTCAATGCCCCTGGGCATGCCCCTTTCTGCCCTTTCTGCATTCCCAACCGCGGTGAAGGAGCCAGTGCTGAGAGAACTGCTCTGGCTACAGTGCAGTGGGTAGGGGAGGGGCAATTGGTTTCTGGGAACTGAAATAGCCTATGGCCATCTAGACAGTGACTGAATTCGGACAACACAACAGTCAGTGGTGGGGTAATAAAGAACTTTACAGTTGTTCATCTAGGGGGTACTCCCCACACAACATGGTAATAAATAATCAACCGTGGTGTGGATTAGGATCAGCACTGAGTTGACTATGGCAGCATTCGGACGACACGATAGTCAAAACAACTGACGATTGTTTCCCCCACCCCAGTTGCTTAATGTGTCGTCCGAATACAGCCACTGTCTGGTAGCCATAGGAGTGCTCCCTAACCCTATTAGGGCTGGGTGAGTCTGTCATTCATCTTGTCTACATATTGGATTTCTGTTTCCACATGAAAATTCCAATGGATTTTTGGGCTCTTTTAATTCACAGAAGGGACTACAATTATTGCTGAGTTCTCCTTCTCCCCTGAAGTCACCTGCAACAACTCCTACAATGTACCAGAGGATTCCCAACCCCTGGGAGCAGCTTTTCAGGGGGCACAGGGGGTTCCAGGGAGAATTGCCTTCCTCCAGCAGGAGCATCCCAAGAACAGAGTTCTACATATAGGAACTCTAGATCCAAGCCACTGTGTTTAAAATATGGATTTGGATAAATATATACATAGCTTAAAACACTAAAATAAAGGAGATATTTCAGCAAACATATAGATTTATGGAGGGAGGTCAGGATAGTTAAAAACAACATAGAGCTTGGAATTTTTTAAAAAAAAGGAAACTAAAATTATTAGGGGTGTGCACGGACCCCCCGGATCGGATCGGGACCCGGATCGGGACCTCCAATTTTGTCCCGGACCGGTTCGGACAAAATCGGAGGCCCCCCGGACCGGATCGAGTCCGATCCCGACCCAAAAATCGTACATTTTTGGATCGGCCGCCATTTTTTTCCCCATAGACTTGCATTGCAATGCAAGTCTATGAGGAAAAAATGGCGGCGGGTGGGTAAGGGGGGGCCTAACTCCCTCCCCCCCCCGGGGCCGTCCGCTGTGGACGGCCCCGGCAGGTAAACCCCCTCCCCCGCGCTCCCTACCCCCCCTGGGGCCGCCCGCTTCCATCCGCTGGCGCCCGCGGGCGCCAGCGGATAGAAGCGGACGGCTCCGGGGGGGGGGGGTAAGCCCCCTTCCCCGCCACTGCTTACCTTCTCGGCCCGTCCGGCGCCGGCGGCTACTACCAGCGGGCTCCGCGGCCTACTCTCGAGTAGCGCGCCGGGTGATGACATCACCCGGCACGCCATCCTAGAGCAGGCCGCGGAGCCTGCTGGGAGTAGTAGGCGCCGGCGCCGGACGGGAGCCGCCGGGCCGGGCAGGTAAGGACCCCCCTCCCCCCTCCGTGCGCCCCCTCCTCCCCTCCACGCACCCCCTCCTTACCTTTACGGCCCGGCGGCTCCCGTCCGGCGCCGGCGCCTACTACTTCCAGCAGGCTCCGCGGCCTGCTCTAGAGTAGCGCGCCGGGTGATGACATCACCCGGCGCGCCATCCTAGAGCAGGCCGCGGAGCCTGCTGGGAGTAGTAGGCGCCGGCGCCGGACGGGAGCCGCCGGGCCGGGCAGGTAAGGGCCCCCCTCCCCCCTCCGTGCGCCCCCTCCTCCCCTCCACGCACCCCCTCCTTACCTTTCCGGCCCGGCGGCTCCCGTCCGGCGCCGGCGCCTACTACTTCCAGCAGGCTCCGCGGCCTGCTCTAGAGTAGCGCGCCGGGTGATGACATCACCCGGCGCGCCATCCTAGAGCAGGCCGCGGAGCCTGCTGGGAGTAGTAGGCGCCGGCGCCGGACGGGAGCCGCCGGGCCGGAAAGGTAAGGGCCCCCCTCCCCCCTCCGCGCGCCCCCTCCTCCCCTCCACGCACCCCCTCCTTACCTTTCCGGCCCGGCGGCTCCCGTCCGGCGCCGGCGCCTACTACTTCCAGCAGGCTCCGCGGCCTGCTCTAGAGTAGCGCGCCGGGTGATGACATCACCCGGCGCGCCATCCTAGAGCAGGCCGCGGAGCCTGCTGGGAGTAGTAGGCGCCGGCGCCGGACGGGAGCCGCCGGGCCGGAAAGGTAAGGGCCCCCCTCCCCCCTCCGCGCGCCCCCTCCTCCCCTCCACGCACCCCCTCCTTACCTTTCTGGCCCGGCGGCTCCCGTCCGGCGCCGGCGCCTCCTACTTCCAGCAGGCTCCGCGGCCTGCTCTAGAGTAGCGCGCCGGGTGATGACATCACCCGGCGCGCCACCCTAGAGCAGGCCGCGGAGCCTGCTAGTAGTAGTAGGCGCCGGCGCCGGACGGGAGCCACCGGGCCGAGAAGGTAAGTGCCCCCCTCCTCCCCCCCCGCTGTCCACTTTCATCGGCGGGCGCCCGCTGGCGCCCGCCAATGGAAGCGGCGGTGGGCGCCAGTGGGCGCCCGCCGATCCGCCGATCCGCCGAACCGGTTCGGAGCTTTTTCGGACCGGTTCGGATTGGATCGGCCGATCCAGCTGCGGGATCGGAAATCGGATAATTTATCCGATTTCCCACTGGACCGGACTCGGATCGTGGATCGGGTCCGATCCAGTGCACATCCCTAAAAATTATCAAGGGGTTAGAGCATCTCCTTTGCGAGGAAAAGGAGAAAATCTATTTGGGACATCAAAAAGGCAAATAGGAGAAATCTGTTAGAGGTTAAATGTTGTGGATATAAATCCATATCACCATAATAGAAATTTTATATGCAGATAAATTCATTGGCAGCTGGTTTAGGACAAGCAAAGGCCCTCATAAAACATATAATTAACTGAAGGATTCACTCACAGAAGATGTGGTCATGAAATTAATGATGGCCGCCAATTTGGATGGCTTTAATAGGGGGTTGGATCAATTTCTGGCTACTAGTCCTGATGGCTACATGCTACCTCCAGTATCACAGGCAGTAAGCTGATATAAACCAGCTGCTGGGGAACATGGGGAAGAGGGTGCTATTGCACCCATGCCTTGCTTGTGGGTTCCTCGTGGGCAACTGGTTGACCACTGTGTGAACAGAGTGCTGGACTAGATGAACACTTGGTCTGATCCAGCATGGCTCTTCTTATGTTCTTATGTTAAGCTAGATATAAGGCAAGTATAAGGCAACTTCCTATGATGGGCTTGTCTGGTTTTCAGTGATCATCCATATATTATTACTGTATCATTTCAGACTGATACAGTAATAAGACTGTTGTGGGAGGCTGCATATCTAAAACTTGTGCATGAATGCTTAATATAAAAATGTATTAAATAAACCAAATATTTAATATTCCACTCATGGCCAACTCAACAGTTGGATCAGTAGAAAGTCATATGTATTTCAGATTATATGTCAACCGTTTTTTTGTTTTTTTTTGTACTACTCTGAAAACATAAGCCCGATTCCCACCCCGCCGGTACAGCTTGAGCAGGGGGTGGCATTTGCTGGTGGGAAGGATGAGAAGACATTTCACATGTGCTGGCATGTGTGCAATATGAGGCGTGGGCAGGGTGATGCCTATAAAGGCAGGCCCCACCAGTAACCCGGCCTCTATCACTTTCTGGCTCCTTCCCTCCCTCTAACCAGTATGGGATTAGCCAGTTGTTTCCTTTGGAAGGGCTGAGTAGGAATTTTACCTGCCATGGATTGGCTTTTGTGTACAGGTTTTTCGCTTACTTCATACTGGGATTACTTCTAAGTGGAGGGTGAGTGAATAGGCTGATTGGCAAGTTCAGAGGCCTGCTCCTCAGGGTTGTGCGGCTCTCATGCCAGCATATGGCTTGCCTTTGGGGACCTTCCTGCCCCACCTATTCAGAGTTGTGTGGCACTGGTTGGGGTGATGCAGGGTGGGCTCCTCCCACTTGTAAGAAGTGCATCTTAAGAAAGGGGCTGGGCTTACCCGACCCCTGACTTGGTCAGCCCATAAGACAGGCTAGTGTCCTGTAGAAAGAATTTAATTGATTCCCACACTTTCACATGCAGATCCAGGGAGGGGTGAATTACCCACATTAAATAAAGAGGCCCTAGTTTATCCCAGGCTCTGGTGTCCATGTCATTATTTACCCAGTTCCTTCTCCACTCACAAAAGAGTTTCAAAGGTATAGCTTACAATACTGAGCAAATAGAGTTTCTAACTTTTCATCCAACTTTTTCACATATTCCTTTATCAGCAGTTTGAGCTGCAGAAAATTAGCAGGTATTAATGTTTAGTTCCATGCCATCGCATGAAAAGTTTCACCTGTAGATTTCTGCATACCAAATCGCTATTAAAGACAGATTCGGTTATCTAAAACTAAGGTAGTAGAAAAAAAAGGAACACTCAGAGCCACAATATGCATGCTTACTCAGAAGTAAGTTGCACAGCGTTCAATGAAGCTTACACCCAGTAAAGTGTACATAAGATTGCAGTCTAAAATTACTTCCAACTAATTTCTCATTGAGCTTCAGGGCATCGTAATTTCACCGGAATAGCAGTCAGAGTAAAAATGGTGAATGGTGCTTTGTAATCCATTGTCGTTTCTTATATGTGCAAAAGAATTAACTAAACTTAAATGGTTAATTAGGTGACTAATAACACTGAAAATGCTGTTGCATGCTTAAACTGACAATTGTGCCTGTAGGCACACCCAATTGTTCCTGAGCTGGCATTTAACAGTAATTTCATTGCTAATAAATAACAGCCACGGAAGGACAACCTAATGGAGCCCTTTAATATGAAAATAAATGGATTTAAATCAATGCAACAACTCACAGAATAATGGCACCTTCAGCAGGCAATACTGTCCTATGATAGTAGTAGATATCATTGCATTTAATGTTCGACAGGCAGGGTTCTGCCTTACTTTTTTGCAATGTGCAGAGAAAGTTTTCAGGATGTTATGTTTCTACCAGTTTTAATTTAACGATTTAATACGGTTTTAACTATGTAAATAATTTGTGTGTATATTGTTCTGATTTTATCTGTATGCCACCCTGAGATCCCAGTGATAATAGGGCAGAATACAAATGTTTTAATAAATACATAAATAAATAATTTCTCTCCCTTTGAATTCAGCACATGCTTATCCCATTGAAGTCAATAAAACTGAAAAGTCTTGGTTGGAGCTTCTTTAGAAATCAGACAGACTTGGACAATTTGCAAGTCACATTAGTCAAAGGCAATGTGCAACCATACCTTGGGTAGAATTCAGTGGTATTGTGGTAATAGTGTTAATAACGTTGCACTAGCGTCAACCAATGGCTGCACAACTTAACCACTGCAATGGGGAAAAGTGGTGATTTGTTGCCGATATTTGGCCAAAGCACTTAAATTTTGAAACAAATGGCCACTTTTTCTTGATGCACTACATTGCACCAGACGTGGTTTATGCTAGTGTGACATCATTAGTGCTAGCGCTGAGTCACCATTGGCTATTGCCCATTATGTATACCAAATTGGGGTTTTGCTTGTATGCGCAGATGGATTTCAGGACCAATGCAATGTGAAGGTTGTTTTTTTAGCGCAGGGAAATAATAGCTTAAATGTCTTATCTGATGTAACTGCTAGTGGAAATGGCTAAAATTACAGTGGGTTACAGTACATAACTTTATGTATTGAGAGCAAACATCCCATGGAGTTCTAAAGGAGCACATATCCTGAAGGAACAGGCATTTATCTGAAGGTCTGAATAGAGCCTATGTGTAAATATGCTATACATGCAAAGAGCATTTCTGTGCAAGCAGAACAATGAAGAAGCCATGGTCCCTGACTATGCAGACGTAGGCTCTGTTCAGACCTTCATGTCAACATGGAGAGTCAGAAGGAGGGGCACTGAGTGCAACCCTCTCTTCATGTGCCCTGTACTTCAGCCAGGAAGCAGCCCATTGAGGTACTATGGATGTTTTGCTCTTGAAGCTCAGAGCCGTCTTTAGGTACAGAAGGAAATAAGGACATGCAACTTCAGCACCTGATGGGTAGGCAGTATGAAAATCCTCGATTGTTCATGTCTGGCGGAAATACTAGGAGCAGTGGAGGCTGGTGGCTCTGATTTGGTGAGGCTATGAATCCATTATGGGTATAAGGATAGCCCATTTAGAGTTCTGGCTGGTTCTAACTACAACCCAGAATTAGGGTTGTCGCGAACGCCTGACTGGGCTTCTTTAGAAATCAGATAGACTTGGATTTCTCACCATAATTTGCAAGTTACCACAGTGAAAGGCTGTGTGCAGCCATACCATGGTAGTATTCAATACTGAAGGGCTAGTATTAATGATGTTGCACTAGCATAAACCAGCAGCTGCACAAAGTAGGAATGTGTTGCCAAAGATGGTGACAGCAGTAAAATTCTGTGCTAGTGCGACATCATTAGTACTAGCACTGGGATACCATTGGCTACTACCTGTTTGGTATACTAAATACTACCAAAGCTGTTAAATATGCAGATAAATAAGAATTTGGAGAGCACATTTTTTTAAAGCTTTCAATCCTGTAACACTTGGAGTAAGTGTTATTGAATTCCATGACACTTATTCTGTGTCCATGTCTACACTATGTTTTTTCCCCCCTGGGTCGTCCCTGGGTCATCTCTGTGTGTCCAGGGACTTTCCCTGGGATATCTGGGACTGCAGATTTCCTGATTCTTTCCGTGGTCCTAGGACCATCCCGAAGAGTATGGGCAGTGTGGCCACCATTCCCAGGTCATCCCTTCTTCCCCACAAGTAAAAGTGGCTTCCAAAACAGGCATGGAGCTGCACGGGACGGCTCCATGCCCTTCGGGGGTGAGGAGCAGCATTTTTGCCATCCCTGCGATGGCAGGGGGGTTTGGGGGCTGATAATGGCGGGGATTTTTTTTAAAAAAAACTTCACAGTTTTGTGCACGATCGCGGCCTCGCAATTGTGCGAGTAAAAAACAAAAAAGGAAAAGGCACCTGTGACATCCCTCTTGCCTTCCAGGATGTCGCGCTGGCATGTGAATGCTGAAGGACGATTCCAGAAGCAGGAAATCCCAGGATCCTCCACCCTGCATCCCGGAAAGCCCTGTGGTGTAGAAAGGGTCTGACGAGATGTTTAAAATTATTTAAATAATAATAACAATAAGAATAAGAATAAACAATAAAATATAATATAAGAACGATAATACAAAATTTGTTTTGATACTTTTCTGGGGACTTGGGCTGGAGAGATGAGAAGTATATCCTCCTGATCAAATTATGCTGCATTGACATTAAACCATATAAAACAACCATTTCAAATTTTACACATTTTGAGTTTCAGAATGGCATGTCTTTTGAAGCCATGATTAATGGAAGGGCATTATATGAAATGATGCCCGGCTCGTCGCTTCCTAATTTCATCTTGCTGTTGCTGCATGAACATAAGGCTCTGTCCCTTCGCTGCATCAAAGGATCCAAAGATGAGGAAGCAACTTCAATGTGCATTTTTCTCCTGTGCATTTCTTCATTAAAAAAGAAAATTACGTTATTCAAGTGTTGCTAAATAAGGATTTTTAATGGCTTTTGTGGGGCATGAAAATTTTAATTTCCATACAGAGTATTCGGCGAGGTGCTATGTATGATCCAGGGTAAGAAAGCCAAGCATCAAAAGATCGAGAAAGGAGAACCTTTTGCTTTTGAAGGCCGGGCATTGTGACTGACAATGTTTTTAGGAAGCCTCACCATGGGTCCTTAGACTTCAGGTGACCAGATAAAATCCAGGTCAGGGCTCATGTAACTTTAACAGTTGTAGTGAAAAGGGAATTTCAGCCAGTGTCATTTGTATGCAATTAGTTCCTGGTGAAATTTCCTCTTCATCACAACTGTTAAAGGTGTGTGCACTATACTAGAGTGACCATATACAAAAGAAGGCAGGGCCCCTGCAACTTTAACAGTTTTGATGAAGAGGGGATTTCACCAGGAACTAATTGCATACAAATGACACTGGCTGAAATTCCCTTTTCTCTACAACTGTTAAAGTTACATGAGCCCTGACCTGGATTTTATCTGGTCACCCAACCTTAGAGGAAAAGACAGCTATCAGTTACACCAATGAATCCGATAGTTATTTAACTGTTGAAAGCAGTTCTGCTTGAACCCGCAATCTCAATTTTCTTCATCAAGCCACGCTGGCCCCAAACCCTTTTTAAAACAATGGCCTTTAAAAAAAATATCTCTCCTACTATTTAGGCCTTATGCCATATTTAGCCAGCATAATGATGATTAAATAAACATTCAAAAAGACATAATTAAACTTAATGTATTGCCCATAAATATCTGAAATGTAGCATAGCACCATACTAGAAACAAAACATTACAGAAGGTGGTTTTTAGTTTAATGTAATATGTAGAGCTTGAAGGATTCCTACAGTCAGATCTTCTGTAGAAAATATTAAGACAGCACATTCACAGCATGGGATATTCTTCACACCACCAACTCTACAATCTCATTATGCAAATTAGCCGGCTCATGTCATTACATTTCCACATTCTAAGCTCAGTAACACAGATGTTACCCTGCACTCACTTCCAGTTCAGCTTTATTTTTATTTACTTCCGCCTTCAGAATAGCCAAGTTAAGGCCTCATTATGTCAGTCTGTTTTAACAGTCACAGTCTACTCAGAGCCCTTATTTGCTAGAATGCTAAATCAACACATATGTGACCTTTCAACGTTAGAGAGCAGTTACTGAAATTAGGCTACAGTATTGCCCCTTAATTCTGTCTTTCCCAACCTGGTACCTTCCAGGTGTATCGGACTACAATTCCAGTCATCCACAGGTCACTATCTCAGTTAAGCAAAAGAAAGAAAGACAGACAGACAAACAGAAACATCCCCCGCAATTCCCATCTCCACTTTGAGTCCTCATGCATTCTTCAAATCACCTGCTTCATGACCCAATAATTGAAGTCAGGCTCCCCAGAATGGAGAAAAGAGGTCTTCAGGTCTAGAGTTCGTTATGGTCATTCACAGCCTTAGTTAGGCCTTGATAGGGCTGCCCACCCAATATTTCACTTTTAATTTTTTTCACAGCCTTATGGAATAATAATGTTTAGTGCAGCATCTAGTGACTGCATTCATTCAGTGTGTGTGTGTGCAATTTAATTCCTATTTGTTATTCCATTGTTTGCTTTCTATTTTTTTTCAGAACTGATTTGAAAACAGTTCACCTGGGGTTGGAACCAGATTCAACCTGGATCAATTGAGCTGATGAAAGTGGACTTTCCTGCACCATCTTTTTCATTTCAGCCCCCCCCCCCCCCGAAAAACATACACAGAAGGTCAGGAGACCCTGCTGAGTGGGGTGAGTGGGATCCCCCAAAATTGCTCAGTAGGACATTCTGCAAGCAGAGGTCTTTCTCTCATGGAAGTTCCTGATTCCCACTTTTTCTTTCTGTTTCATTTCATTTTATTTTGCATTTCCCACTGCTTTCAATGGATACCTACCCAGATCATTTTCTGCTTCCTATAGCTTTGGTGTTTTCCATCCCTAATCTCTCCCCCCCCCCCAACAGTATTAGGTCACTCAAATAATATCAGTTCAACTCCTTGCTGAAGGTGGTTCTGTACATTGCATGAAAGTGCCAGCAGAACATGTAGGGTAATGTGTGAAGGATGAAGTTCGACAATATCCATTTTATCAGGCTGAAGATGCACAAGATCACATATTATTCCAGAAATATGGGAAGAGGAAACCTCAGTCACAAGCGCTTCTGTGTAATGTCTACTGTTCAATGAACACTCATTTTAGGTAGTCCATCTGATTTCAGATAACATGTTTTATATGATGACGTTTAATAGCATCAAGGACTATTTGGCTTGGTATATGGCTTTTCTGAAAAATGATTTGAAGGCAGCAATTCCATTACCTGGGAGCAAGCCTCATTAAACACAGTGGGGCTGACTTCTGAGTAAACATGAACAGAATTGCACTGGTAGTCATTCTTGGTTAAGTAGGGCAACATAGATCACAAGCTGATATGCAGAAAGGTACATCACAATCTTTGCAGGAAGGCAGAGGGATGTTCTCACAATTGCTGACTGCTGAACTGAGCCTTAAAGTTTCACCTTTTTCTAAACCTTTGAAAAAGGAGAACGCCTTACAATAAGCCACTAAAAAGTCTGCTGATGCAGTACACAAAGTGCATCGCTTCCTGGTTTTTATGAGAAGATATGTAGCTCATCTTTCAAGCACAAGTCTGCTACTGCTGGTGAAGAAAATAAATCGTACAAAGAGAAAGTAAGGTTAGGTTTCTGGCTAAATGCTTGCTTCTGGTGCCACATCAAACTCAGCTGGGCTTACTTCTAGGGATGGTGGAGAAATCTGATTGGGCGGGTGGAGTTCAGTGTGTTTTCCTACACTTGGGCCACCTGGACTTCATTTTGGTTCCTGCTGGGCCATCTGCCTCGATCTGCAACGAGTTGAGACATTTTGCAGATTTTCTGGAAATTTTGAGCATTTGTGTGTGTGTGAGGGGGTACGTTCGCGATTTGTGCATGTTTTGGAGCAAGTTGGACAAAGTACAGCCAAATTTGTGCAAATTACAGCAAAAATTGTACAAATTAGGGCAAATTGTGGAACTTCCCCACGCCCCCTCAGATGCAAAGTGAGACATACATGCTGTGGAACTCAGTTTGAAAAAGATCTGAATTCCTCAGACAACAGATGTCGCTACTTACTTTTGAATATGCATGTATATTCATTAACTTATTTATTTATTACATTTCTGTAGTATCCAATAACACCCCCCCCACACACACACACATGCATCGGGTCCTCATGGTCCAGTCAGGTGCCCCAGCAGTGAGCACAGGCCACTGCTGAGCGCTTGTGAGGCCTTGGCAAGCACTGGGCAACTGTGCCAAAATTGCACACTTCCCCCCCTAAAGGTTTACCCTAGTGGCAGTAGGGCCTTTAATGGCCCATTGGCATGGGGGGGGGATGCTACGGAAATTGCTCCTTCACCCCTTCCATGCTAATGCCAGCCGCCATTGATGTGAAAGGGGGAAATGCGCAATTTCCAGAGCTTCCAGAAATTGCGCACTTCTCCCTTTCGCACCAATCCTGGCCACCATTAGCATGGAAGGGGGAAATGCACGATTGAGGCAGTGGCTGTGGGTGACTACCAAGCACTTGCCAAGGCCTCGCAAGGGCTCAGCAGAGGCTTGTACAGCCCAGCTCATGCGGGCAGATAGCAGCAGCCATGGGATGTGCACCCGTGGGGCAAGCACTCACCGATTTCACCCATCCGTACTTCCATTTATGTTTCCTGAATCTCCCACCAATCAGCTGCATGGGATGACTCTGGGTTTTAGTATATTGAGAGACACTAGAGGGAAGGGAATTCTGTTGTTTTTTTTTAAGTTTCTAGCTATTTTATCTTAGAATATGAGAGGATAGACTCCTGAACAAATTACAAACCGGGCTTGTTTGCTTCATGGTAGCTATGAAAAATTAATGGAAAATAGAAACATATTGCTGTATAATTATTCTAGCTGATAAATTCTAAGATCTGTTTACAGACTTTTAAACTGACACGTATAAAAATAAATGCAAACCAATCAATTTTACGTACACCCTGTAAAATATATATCTTGTCTTTCAACTTTCTGTTCCCTCCCCCTTTTTATAACACAGTTTACTGGGTAGGGGGGGAACTATTGCATTTCAATCCATCTAGGAATAGGATTGCTGCAGCTTTTTAAAAGTAAATTGGCTTGTGTGGCAGATAAATAAAAATTTTAATATTAGCCTGCCAGCTATAAACAGATTTCATTATTAATATGAAATGTCACATTATCTCAACTAAGTTATACATGTGTCATTAACTCGGAGAGAAAATATGCAAATTTTACAATGTTTTACCTCAAAATCTTTCAACCATATATGCGGGGGGGGGGGATTTTTCATAAATAAGTACAAGGGGAGAGAAGATGATAAATGCTAAGCTTACACTGCAATCCAGGTTTACTCAGAAGTAAATCCAACTTAGTTCAATGAGGGTCTGTTTATATGCCCTATTTTCCCCATGGTGGCTGCGCAGTGGTGATGTGTCGGTTATACAATGCAGCCACCAATTTGCAGCCACCATGGGGCTTTTCCCTGAAGCTATGCATTAAAAAATTTAGGGACTTACTGTGACCTTTTGCTTTGCTATGAGGTCACCACTATATTTCCTCATCTGTTGGTGGTGACCTCCCTTCAGCTTCAGACTGAGAGTGTTAAGGGGCAGTTCATGACCACTGATGACAGGATGCCAGAAGGACGAAAAAGCCGGGCAGAGGGCAGGCATGGCCTGCCAAATGGCAGCTGAAAAGCCCACACTCCCTCCTGCCATGGAGATTAATTGTCCCCACCCTGCAGCTGCGATTCTGCAGGGTTATAAGGGAATGTGAGGCGCCACGAAGACACTCCCAATGACTTGAAGCACAACCCTAAGTATGCTTATTCAGAAATACATCCCACTCTGTTGGTTTCCTCCCAAGCAAGCATGCATAGGATTGCAGTTCGGTAGCACAAATTGTATGCATGTCCATTCAGAAGCAGGGTGGCCCTACCATTAGGTAAAGTGAGGTGGGTGTCTTAGCAAATGCCAGGAGATGGCAGCAAGTTTCTGAAGGAGGGAAACCTATGAGCCATGCATGTGGTCTGCACCCCCTAAACTAGCCTGCTACCTTCAGGTGCAATGGAGGTTGCTGTCCTATTATCAGTATTAAACAAAGATTCAGTTACTAGTCAAGTTGGCTTTTGTTCATAGAATGGGAGGGGGTCCATCTTGTTCTTTATCTGAGACAGTAAAATATCTTCAGTCAGCCTGCTCAGAAGAAAGCCTTGCTGAATTCAGTGAGCTCAGAAAAGTGTGTACATAGAACTGAAGACTGCATTTGCCCCCCTTTTCTCACATCCATTTTATTGTGAAGGAAAATAAATAAATAAATAAAAAAAGGGATGGTTAATGCAAGGATTGCTTTAGGTCTGTGTTTCTAAGTTCTTGCCAATTAATATTATACATTTCAGAAGAAATCCTCTTTCTGCATTTTACATTTGTTAGAAAATGTAAAATCAATGTTGGGTAGATAAAGTGTCTCTTGACTTCATTGGAACCACGTGAATTCCTGTTATGGAAGATTCTGTACATTTCCATAATCATTGTTGAAGAGAGCATTCACTCTGTTAAGCAAAATGTATAAAACATGCACTTTCCTGGAGCAAATATATGCACTGTTTGGGGGGGGGGGGGTTAAGCCAATTAGCTGGTTTTGTAAAATGTTTTCACCCAAGAGAGTATATATATATATATTTGCGGAGCGAAGGATGAGAAATGAAGAGGCGACACAGAGTTGGGATTTAAACAAGGGCCACTTTATTTATTTACAAGAAAAGCAAGCATAAAGGGGGGAGGTAACCTAAGCGGGCATTTTGCATGGCCAGCCAGGCCATTGAAGGGGTCGGGCGAGACATTCACAGCCCGGGAAGTGGCGCCTGCTTTTTCGCCGCCCCCCGAGCTTCCCCAATCTGAGGTGGGGGTGGCCTTCCGGTGTCGTCTCCACTCGTGCCGCAGGGCTCCGAGTAGACGAGATGGGTTGGCCCCAAAGGTAAGCCTTATCCCCCCAACTGATGCCGCAGGGCTCTCAGTGGTTGGCCCTCAGGCGTTACCAATCACTTGAATAGTGCCCGTGAATGCTCACCATTAAAAACATATCAAATGCCCGCTCCTACCGCCAATAAAGTGACCAAATTGCCAGATTGACCTAGTTATCACCCATCCTGCTTTTGCAGTGTGAAGTAGGCGAAAAAACTCACACTCAAGTTAGATTGTGAGCAAAAAATTCCTACTTGGCCTCAAAAAGACGACCGGCGAACCCACACTGACAACAGGGGAGGGCGGGAGGGAGCTGCGCAGCACACAGCGGAGATTTGGAGGGGTCCTGGTCCCCCTTAAATAGCCACAGACCCCTCCTATCTCCGGTGGCACCACCCTGGGCCAGCCTATGGTGGCCCCCCACGTCACCTCTCCCCATCCTCGCCCGCAATCTCCTCTCCCCATCCCAGCGGGCAGGGTGGGGAAAGGTCTTTGCGGAGCGAAGGATGAGAAATGAAGAGGCGACACAGAGTTGGGATTTAAACAAGGGCCACTTTATTTATTTACAAGAAAAGCAAGCATAAAGGGGGGAGGTAACCTAAGCGGGCATTTTGCATGGCCAGCCAGGCCATTGAAGGGGTCGGGCGAGACATTCACAGCCCGGGAAGTGGCGCCTGCTTTTTCGCCGCCCCCCGAGCTTCCCCAATCTGAGGTGGGGGTGGCCTTCCGGTGTCGTCTCCACTCGTGCCGCAGGGCTCTGAGTAGACGAGATGGGTTGGCCCCAAAGGTAAGCCTTATCCCCCCAACTGATGCCGCAGGGCTCTCAGTGGTTGGCCCTCAGGCGTTACCAATCACTTGAATAGTGCCCGTGAATGCTCACCATTAAAAACATATCAAATGCCCGCTCCTACCGCCACAGGGGGAGACAAAACCATTACACAGTCTCCCCCCCTCCCCCCGGAAGCAGAACATTACGTAGCCCTTCCTGAATATCTGCTAAAAATAACTGGTTACCAGGCGGAGACAGGTGAACCCCGTCGCGCCTATAGAGCTCCCTCCGAAAACGGCTAATGTTAGGATGTTGAATACTAAAGTCCCCATGCTGCGCTAGGGCCTTAAACCTCTCAGTATTAACCCGCTTTCTTGCCTTTCCAATAGCAAGGGGATGACTGGACACCCGCCAGTTCATCCGAGGCAAGATGCAAATAGCAAGGGGATGACTGGACACCCGCCAGTTCATCCGAGGCAAGGTGCAAATAGCAAGGGGATGACTGGACACCCGCCAGTTCATCCGAGGCAAGGTGCAAATAGCAAGGGGATGACTGGACACCCGCCATTTCATCCGAGGCAAGATGCAAATAGCAAGGGGATGACTGGACACCCACCAGTTCATCCGAGGCAAGGTGCAAATAGCAAGGGGATGACTGGACACCCGCCAGTTCATCCGAGGCAAGGTGCAAATAGCAAGGGGATGACTGGACACCCGCCAGTTCATCTGAAGCAAGATGCATGACCATATAATCCGTATGCCGGGCCAGCCTGTCATATATGCTGAAAATCAGCCAAAGCTTGCAAAATGAGGGCCTTGCCCTTCATTAAGCCCAAGTCGTTCCCCCCTAAATGAATAAGCAAGACCTGTGGGGGAAACCGAGCAGAATGCCGCTGCAGCAAGGTAGGGATGAGCTCATCCCACCGCATACCACGTTTCCCGAGCCAACGAATGGTTGCGTGCTGACTCAAGCCGAGCTGCGATCCAAAGCTGGAGTTGGCTGCATGCTTGCTGGCCCAGAAGACCATACTGTGGCCGCATACGGAAACCCGCACGGGTGCAGAAGCCACTGGCAGATCTAGAATAAACATGAAAGCATTAGCATCTGCTGCGTATAGCAAGTGTTTACGTGTCCCACGTAAGTTTTAAACGTCGAGGATCGCCATCTGCCTAGCGCCTGTATCTGTGGAGGAGAAAATCCCAAAGCTGCCGCTGTGGACGCCGCACCGATGCGAAATGAATGGGTACCAAACATAGCAGCGCGCAGACCCATTTGATCAAGGGCCCTCCTAGCAATTGCCCAAAATTGGTATTTTGTGAGGGGCGTGCATTGTGGCCGCATTGTGGCCACGCAGAGTTACAAAATCTGATAAAGCCTGCAGAGGGCATAAGTCAACGTTGGTAGATGGAAATAAAGAAATCCAACGACCCAAACCTTCTGATCAGTTTTTGAGTATCGCAGAAGCAAACGGGCCTCTGTGCCCTTGAAATGCAAATCAGAGAATTGCAACGCCCGTAACGACGTATCCAGCTTAGATGAGGCCAAAACCTCAAATATCCGAAATGCCCCAAAAAGGTTGTTAATGCTGCTGCGTGGAATAAACCTGATTCATAACGGGAGTGGCAAAGTAGCGGCCACTGTGCCCGTAGCCCGAGTAAGATATCTGAGGATAATGGAAGCCTAGCATCAGGGGTACGAAGTGAAGTTTTTGCCCAGCCCCTAAGGGCCCTCCGTACCCGGAAATCCGAGGTACTATCCTCCATGCCACGGGCCTTTCCATAAAAGCTAAAGCTGCCAACTTATGAGAAATGGTGCGTGTTGACAAACCTTTACGTGTGGCATGTACACAAATTGAAGCACTTGCTCCACCGGGATGGGCCACAGAAGTTGCAGCTGATTTGCCGTGGAATGCCTGAAATTCCATACCTGCGTTTTGATAAGCAGCCCTGGTGCTAGGCGCCAAGGACAGCCCAAATAGCCTGCTCTCTCTCCTCCTTCCAAGTAGCCAAAGGGATGGAGGCATGTTCTCCGGCCTTGGGAGGGCCCAGGAGCCAATTCCCGAAACCTCTGCACCTGATGACGGGACACAGCATCTCCTATATCGTTATTCAGCCCCGGAATATGCTTTGCCCGAAAAAGAATGTCAAACTTAAGACAGTGAAGAGTAAAGGCTCTTACCAAGTTCATGACGCGGGGATTATGAGAGGAAAGGGAATTGATTACCTATACTGTGGCCTGGTTGTCACACCAGAACAATACAGTGGAGTTGGCTAAATCATGCACCCACACATGTGCTGCCACAACTATAGGGAATAATTCAAGGAATGTAAGGTGCCGGCATGTGCCGTCGGACCACCATTTTCCGGGCCATTATTCTGCACACCATCTCTTTCCCCAGATAACCCCAAAACCCCATGAACCTGATGCGTCAAAATGTACCTGTAAGTCTGCCTTTACCAAAAGTTCTTGCTTCCAAAATGATACCCTGTTGAAATGTTCCAGAAAATCTAGCCATACAGCAATATCGGCTCGCATGGCCTGTGAAACCCTAATGCGATGATGCGGCTTGCGCAAGCCTGACATAGCCCAACAAAGGTGTCGTAAAAAGGCCCTTCCAGGGGCGATGACCCTGCAGGCGAAATTAAGATGACCCAATACTTCTTACAATTTCCTCTACGACATCTTTTATTGCCTAAAATGTTCAGAAGTTTACTGCACAATATACCTAGTTTATCCATTGGCAAATGACAGCATTGCGAGTTAGGATCCAAATCGATGCCCAAAAAACTTAAGCACAGAAGATGGGCCCTCCGTGTTCCCATGAGCCAGAGGTACCCTAAACTCCTCGCATAATGTGTGGAATTTTGACATCATGTACTTGTAATGCGGACTTCCTGCCGGGCAGAAAACAGGAAGCCATCAAGATAATTAATGACATCTCGCGCTCCTGCCCTCCATTTGAGGGCCCACTCCAAAAGGAGCTGAACGCCTAAAACATTGCGCAGGAAAAGAGCATCCCATGGGTAGGGCACGATCCACATAGAATTGCCCTTGGAAGCAAAAAGCCTAATAAATTAAAAACTTCAGGGTGAATGGGCATAATGCGAAAGGCTGGCAGTAGGAATGCTTGGGGGAATGAGTGTGTGTGGTGACCAAAATGGCTGAGCTATGTTACCTGTTTGCATTCCCATGTTGGTGAACCATGGTGAGAAGCCCCCTTGAGCGGGAACAAACCCTGCTGCATGCGACACCGGTGTGGTATAATGTGACTGCAGCTCACCTTGAGGCGTAGGCCCGGGTCCCAATAACAAATATCAACTGCTAAAACAAATAGCCCATAAAGCTGCTTTATCCAGTGCAGTCTCCCATCCAAAACCTGACCAGGGCTGACCCTGCTGAGCTATACAACAAGGCAGAGAACCCTGAGTCTCAGCCACTCCCCTGTATAGTTAACACTGCTCTAAATTCCCACTTAGAAAACAGATATGTATGAGTAAATTAGGTATTATGAATAAGAACCAAAGGGGGGGGTCTCCAAACCCCCCTCCCCAAGGAAAATTTCCCGCCTGCTGTATTTCAGATGTTCCCCAGCAACGTTTAAATTGGCTAGGAACAGCCTATTAACGCCCCCCCCCCCCCCCCAGCTACCCAAAACCTGAAAGGCACAGCCTGGGGGTGAAATAATCCGTAGCAGCCGCCTTCCGTTGCCGCTGTCCTGTCGCAGAAGGCTCTTATAATAATAATAATAATAATAATAATAATAATAATAATATTTATTTGTAGCCCGCCTCTCCCTCCGGATCAAGGCGGGGAACAACAACAATATAAAACATAAAAATCACAACAGTTAAAAATTTTTTTAAAAACAAGAGAAAAATACAACATTAAAAACATCTTAAAATTCATCTGGATAGGCCTGTCGGAAGAGGACAGTCTTCATGACTCTCTTAAATTCATGAAAACTGTCAATTTGTCTAACCTCCTCCGACAGACCATTCCATAGTCTGGGAGCGATGGAAGAGAAGGTCCTCTGGGTAACACCCGCCAGCCTAGTTCTGACTGGCTTGAGTAAGTTCTTCCCAGAGGACCTAAGTGTGCGGGGCGGATTGTACGGGAGAAGGCGATCCCGTAGGTACCCTGGACCCAAACCATGTAGGGCTTTAAAGGTAATAACCAACACTTTATACTTCGCCCGGAAACTGATTGGCAGCCAGTGAAGCGATTTTAAAACTGGTGTAATGTGATCACCCCTAGGTGTACCGTTGACCAACCTGGCTGCCATATTTTGAACAAGCTGAAGTTTCCGGACTAGGCACAAAGGTAGCCCTATGTACAGCGCATTGCAGAAGTCGAGCCTCGAAGTTACCAGTGCGTGCACTACCGTCTTTAGGTCTTCCAACTCTAGGAAGGGGCGCAGCTGGCGTATCAGCCGAAGCTGATAGTAGGCACTCCTGGCCGTC